>NC_069480.1:15570417-15605284 GCF_026875155.1 Cherax quadricarinatus
CAAAAGGAATTTTAAAAACCCCCTGCAAGTTCAAAACCCCACTGCAAGGGTTCAACAAAACACGCAAGGTTCCACCACGCAAGGTTCAACAGCACGCAAGGTTTTAAACGCATGCAAGGGTTTAAAACCCTTAACCAAGGTTCAACACCCCTGCCAGTTCAAAAACCACTGCAAGGTTCAACACCACGCAAGGGGCAAAACGCACTGCAAGGGCAAAAGCACGCAAGGTTCACAGCACTGCAAGGTTCAAAGCACTGCAAGGGTTCCCCGCACTGCAAGGTTCAACGCACTGCAAAGGTCACACGCACCAAGGGTTTAACAGCCTGCAAGGTTCACAACCCTGCAAGGTTCAACACCACTCAAGGTTTAACACCCTGCAAGGTTCAACACCACTGCAAGGTTCAAAACGCCTGCAAGGGTTTAACAGCACTGCAAGGTTCAACACGCACTGCAAGGTTCAACACGCACTGCAAGGTTCAACACGCACTGCAAGGTTCAACACGCACTGCAAGGTTCAACACGCACTGCAAGGTTCACACGCACTGCAAGGTTCAACACGCACTGCAAGGTTCAACACGCACTGCAAGGTTCAACACGCACTGCAAGGTTCAACACGCACTGCAAGGTTCACACGCACTGCAAGGTTCAACACGCACTGCAAGGTTCAACACGCACTGCCCAAAGGTTCAACACACGCACTGCAAGGTTCAACACGCACTGCAAGGTCACTCATGCAAGGTTCAACATGCACTGCAAGGTTCACAACACGCACTGCAAGGTTCAACACGCACTGCAAGGTTCAACACGCACTGCAAGGTTCAACACGCACTGCAAGGTTCAACATGCACTGCAAGGTTCACACGCACTGCAAGGTTCAACATGCACTGCAAGGTTCACACGCACTGCAAGGTTCAACATGCACTGCAAGGTTCACACGCACTGCAAGGTTCAACATGCACTGCAAGGTTCACACGCACTGCAAGGTTCAACACGCACTGCAAGGTTCAACACACACTGCAAGGTTCAACACGCACTGCAAGGTTCAACACGCACTGCAAGGTTCAACACGCACTGCAAGGTTCACACGCACTGCAAGGTTCACACGCACTGCAAGGTTCAACACGCACTGCAAGGTTCACACGCACTGCAAGGTTCAACACGCACTGCAAGGTTCACACGCACTGCAAGGTTTCAACAGCACTGCAAGGTTCAACACGCACTGCAAGGTTCAACACGCACTGCAAGGTTCAACACGCACTGCAAGGTTCAACACGCACTGCAAGGTTCAACACGCACTGCAAGGTTCAAAACGCATTTCAAAGGTCCCCCCAACTTTCAATTTTCAAAGCACTGCAAGGGTTCAAGCACCCCAATTTTTACACCACGGGAAAAATTTTAACGCACTGCAAGGTTCACACCCTGCAGGTTCAAAAACGCAAATGCAAAGGGTTTAAAAACCACTGCAAGGTTCACACCAAATGCAAGGGTTCAAAAGCACTGCAAAAATTCAACACGCACTGCAAGGTTTAAAAACGAATTCCCAAAGGGGCAAAACGAAATGGGAAGGTTTTTAAACCACTGCAAGGTTCCACGAACTGCAAGGTTCAACACCCCCGCAAGGTTTTACAAACCCCACTGCAAGGTTTTAACACGCACTGAAAGGGTTTAAAAACCCACTGCAAGGGTTCCCAAAACCCCTGGGAAGGTTCAACACGCCCCTGCAAGGGTTTAACACCCCACTGCAAGGGTTTAAAACGCACTGCAAAGTTTTCCCAAAACGCACTGCAAAGGGTTTAACACGCAAATGCAAGGTTCAAACGCACTGGCAAGGGTTTAAAACGCACTGCAAGGTTTTAAACGCACTGCAAAGGGTTTACAAAGAAATGCAAGGTTCAACAAAGCACGCAGTTTACACACGTGCAAGGTTTAAAAAACAACGCAAGGTTTTAACAAAGCACTGCAAGGGTTTAAACCGACAAATTCAAAGGTTTTAAAAGCACTGCAAAAGGTTTTCACGCACTGCAAGGTTCAAAACCACGCAAGGTTTTACAAAAACCTTTAAAGGGGGTTTTAAAAGGGAAAGCAAGGTTTTAAAACCAACTGCAAGGGTTTACACGCCCTGCAAGGTTTAAAAGCCAAATGAAAGTTCAACACGCACGCAAAGGGTTTTAACACGCAATTTCAAGGTTCACAAGAACTGCAAGGGTTTAAACGACTTAAAAAGGGTTTAACCAAAGAAATGCAAGGTTCCCCCAACAATGTGCACTGGGAAGGTTTTAACACCACTGCAAGTTTACACAATCAAGGTTTTCCAAAACACGCACTTTCAAGGGTTCAAAACGCACTGCAAAGGGTTTAAAACCCCACTGCAAAGGTTTAACACGCACTTTCAAGGGTTCCCCCAAAAAACTGCAAGGTTTTAACACGCACTGGGAAAAGGGTCAACACCCTGCAAGGTTCAACACGAAATCAAGTTAAACCCAAAACGCACTTCAAGGTTTTAAAACCCCACGCCCAAAGGGTTTAACACGCACGAAAAGGTTTCCAAAAAACCCCCTCAAGGGTTTACAAACCCCTGCCCAAATTTTAACACGCCTGCAAGGGTTTAAAACCAAATGCAATTTAAAAACCAAAGCAAAAGGTTTTAAAACGCAATTTCAAGGTTTAAAAACGCACTTCAAGGTTCAACACCACCCGGGAAGGGTTTAAAACCACTGCAAGGTTCAAAACGCTTGCAAAGGTTTTAAAACGCACTGCAAGGTTCAAAACCAAAAGCAAGTGCAAAGGACTGCAAGGTTCACACGCACTGCAAGGTTCACACGGGACTGAAAATTTTTAACACCCTGCAAGGGTTCAAAAACGCACTGCAAGGTTTAACACGCACTTTCAAGGGTTTAAACCACTTTCAAGGTTCCCAAAAACGCAAATGCAAGTTCAAAAACCAAATGCAAGGTTCCCAAAACGCACTGCAAGTTCAAAAGACTTCAAAGGTTTTAAAACGAAATGCAAGGTTTTTTCCCGCACTTTCAAGGGTTTAAAACGAAAGCCCAAAGGGTTTAAAAACCGCTTTCAAAGGGCAACACGCACGCAAGGGTTTAAAAGAAATGCAAGGTTTAACCGCACTGCAAGGTTCAACACGCACTTGGAAGGTTTTCCCCACCGCCAAAATGGGAAAGGGTTAACACGCACTGGGGGGGTTTTAAAACGCACTGCAAAGGGGTTTAAAACCACTGCAAGGGTTTAAAACGCACTGCAAAGGTTTAAAATGCCCTGCAAGGGTTTAAAAACGCCCTGGGGAAGGTTCAAAACCAAATGCAAGGTTTAAGCACGCAACCCCGCATAAGTTCCCCCAAAACGCACTGCAAGGGGTTTAACACGCCTGCAAGGCCAAAAACCCACTGCAAGGTCACAGCACTGCAAGGTTCAACAAGCACTGGAAGGGCACACGCAATGCAAAGGTTCAACACGCACTTTTAATATTTTACAACCCCAATTTCAAGGGGTTTAACCCCCGCCCCCCTGCAAGTTTTAAAAACGCTCTGCAAGGTTAAAAAACGGGAAATGCAAGGTTCCACCCCAAGGGACGCCCAAAGGCACACGCACTGCAAAATTAAAAAACGCACTGCAAGGTTTTTAAAAACGGGACGGGAAGGTTCACACGCACCTGCAAGGTTCACACGGCCCTCAAGGGTTTAACACGCCCGCAAAGTTAAAACGCACTGCAAGGTTTAAAAAGGCCCCCTTTCAAAAGGTCACACGAAATGAAAGTTTCAAACGCACTTGGGAAGGTTCAAAAAAGCATGCAAGGGTTTCCCCCCACTGCAAGGGTTTACAGCCTGCAAGGTTCAAAACGCACTGCAAGGTTCACACGCACTGCAGGGTTTTTAAACGCCCCTTTCCCAAATTTAACAAACCAAATGCAAGGGTTTACAGAAATGCAAGGTTTTAAAAACCAAATGCAAGGTTCACCCCATTTCAAAGGTCAAAAACGAAATGCAAGGTTCCCAAACGGACTCAAGGTTACCCCCGAAATGCAATTTCAAAAGCAAAGCAAGGATTTAACACGAAATGCAAGGTCAAAACGCCCCGCAAGGGTTTAAACCACTGCAAGGTTCAAAATTCACGGGGGGGTTTAAAACCACTGGGAAGGGTTTCCCCTCACTGCCCAAGGTTTAAAAGACCCACTGCAAAATCAAAACGCAAATGCGAAGGGTTTAACACGCACTTTCAAGGTTCAAAACGGGGCCCGGGGAAGGTTCACAAAGCACTGGGAATTTTCAACACGCACTGCAAGTTTACACGCACTTTCAAGGTTTAAAACGCACTGCAAAGGGTTCCAAAAACGGGGGCCCCCCTTTCAAGGTTCAAAAACGCACTGCAAGGTTTTAAAACCCGGCAAAACTGCAAGGTTCCCCCACGCAATGCAAAGGTCACAAAAGAAATTTCAAGGGTTTAATGCAAATTCAAAGGGTTTAAACCCCTCAAAGGTTTCAAAACGCAATGCAAGGTTCACCCCGCACTGCAAGGTTCAAACGAAATTTCAAAAGGTTTTAACACCACTGCAAAATTTCAAAACGCACTGCAAGGTTCACAAAAACCCAAGGTTCACCCCGCACGCAAAGGTTTTAACACGCACTGCAAGGGGGTTTAACACCATTCCCAAGGGGCAAAACCCAAAAGAAAAGGTTTACAAAGAAATTTCCCGGGTTTAAAACGAAAGAAAGGTTCCCCATGCCCCTGCAAGGTTTCCCAAAACCCCCCTGCAAGGTTCAACAACCCCCCTGCAAGGTTCAACACGCACGGGAAGGTTCAAAAGCACTGCAAGGTTTAACAAACCCCTGGGAAGGTTTAACCCGACTGCAAGGGGTTTAAAACGCCCCTGCAAAGTTCAACACGACCACTGCAAAGGTTTAACAAAGCACTGCAAAGGTTTAAACGCACGGGAAGGGTTTTACCACGCACTGCCCAAGGTTCAACAGCACTGGGGGGAAAGGGGCAAACACGAAATGCAAGGTTTAACACCACTGGCAAGGTTTTAAAAACCACGCAAGGTTCCCCCAAAAACTGGGAAGGGTTTAACACCGGGACTTTCAAGGTTTACCGCACTGCAAGGGTTAACCCCCACTTTCAAGGTTCAACAAGCACTTTCAAGGTTTTAAAAGAAATGCAAGGTTCACCACGCACGCAAGGTTTAAAAACCCCCACTCAAGGTTTAACACCCTGCAAGGGTTTAACCCCGAAATGCAAGGGCAACACCCCACTTTAAGGTTTACACGAAAGGGAAGGTTCCAACTAAATGCAAGGTTCCAACAAAGCCTGCAAGGTTCAACTAATTTCAAGGTTCACACGCACTGCAAGGTTCAACAGCACTGCAAAGGGTTTAAAACGCACTGCAAGGTTTTAACAACCAAGGTTCCAAAAGCACTGCAAGGTTCAACACGAAAATGCAAAGGGTTTAACACCACTGCAAGGGTTTAAAAAGGGACTTCAAAAGGTTTAAAACCACTTCAAGGTTTTACACGCACTGGGGAAGGTTCAAACCAACTGCAAGGTTAAAAAAACCGCAAGGGTTTACACCCACTGCAAGGGGCCCCCAAGCACGCAAGGGTTAACACGCCTTTCAAGTTCAAAAACCCCCACGCAAGGTTTTAACACGGGACTGCAAGGTTTTACACGCACTTTCAAGGGTTTAAAAAAACTGCAAGGTTCAACTCACGGGAAGGTTCAACACCACTTCAAAATTCAAAAGCACCGCAAGGTTTTAACACGCACTGCAAGGTTCCCAACGCGCCCGGGAAGGTTTTACACGCACTGCAAAGGGTTTAAAAACCCCACTGCAAATTCAAAACGCATTTCAAGGTTACAACGCACTGGGAAGGTTTTTAACACCCGCAACTACCAAGGTTCCAAAACGCCTGCCAAGGGCAACCGCACTTTCAAGGTTTTTAAAAACGCACTGCAAGGGTTTAACAAAAGGGACTGCCAAAGGTTTAAAACGAAATCAGGGGTTTAAAAACCACTGCAAGGTTTAAACGGGACTGCAAAGGGTTTACACGAAAAACAAGGGTTTAACACGCAAATTTCAAAATTTCCAAAAACCACTGCAAGGTTCAAACCCCGCACTCAAGGGTTTAACACCCAAATGCAAGGTTCAACCGCACTGCAAGGGTTTAAAAAAAGCCCCTGAAAAGGTTCCAACCCCCGCACTGCAAGGTTCAACAAAGCACGCAGGTTAACCCCCCAAATTTTCCAAAGGTTTAACCCCCCGCACTAAAATTTCCCAACACCCTCCCCCAATTAAACCCCCCCCATGCCAAGGTTTTCAAGCCCCCACGGGAAAATTTAAAAACCACTGCAAGGGGTTTAAATAACCCCCCTCCTTAAGGTTTTAAAACCCCAAAATTTCCCAATTTCAAAACCAAAAGCAAGGGTTTAACACCAAATGCAAGGTTAACACGGGAAATGCAAGGTCAACACGCACGCAAGTTTAAAACACGCGGCCCAACTGCAAGGTTCAAAACGCAAATGGGAAGGTTTCAACGGGCGAACCCCTGCAAGGTTCACAAAGAATGCAATTTCAACCAAGCCCGCCCAAAGGGTCAAAACCAAATGCAAGGTTAACAAAGCACTGAATTCCAAAACGCAATTTTCAAGGTTCCCCCGAAATTTTAAAATTTTAAACTCGCCTGCAAGGTTCAACACGCACTGCAAGGTTCAACACCACTGCAAGGTTCAAAAAGAAATGCAAGGTTCAAAACCACTGCAAGGGCAACACGCACTGCAAGGTTAAAAACACGCACTGCAAAGTTCAACACGCCTGCCAAGGGTTTAACACCACTGCAAGGTTCAAACGCACTGCAAGGTTCACCCCAAGAAATGCAAAATTCAACACGCACTTTCAAGGTTCCCCCGACACTGCAAGGTTCAACACCACTGCAAAGGGTTTAACACGCACTGCAAGTTCCCCAAACCCCGCCCCAACCCCGCAAGGTTCAACACGCCCCCTCAAGGTTTAAAAACGCAAATGCAAAGGGTTTACAAAGGGTCTGCAAGGTTCAAAACGCCCCTGCAAGGGGCCCCAAGGGACTGCAAGGTTCAAAACACACTGCAAAAGGGGCACAGCAAAATGCAAGGTTTTACACGCAAAGCAAAAAGGGTTTAAAAACGCCTGCAAGGTTTACACGAATGGGAAGGTTCAAAACGCAATTTCAAGGGGCACACGAACTTCAAGGTTTTAAAACCACTGCAAGGTTTAAAAGCACTGGGAAGGGTTTACAAAAGCAATGCAAGGTTCACCCCGCACCGCAAGGTTCACCAAAGCACTGCAAGGGTTCAAAAAACGCACCAAGGGGTTTTCAACCAAAAGGGAAATGCAAGGTTCAAAAACGGGCCCGGGGAAGGGTTTACATGCACTGCAAAGGGTTTAAAACGCACTGCAAAGGTTTTACAAAACCCCTGGGAAGGTTCACCCGAAATGCAAGGGTTTAAACGAAATGAAGGTTTTCCCCCGAAATGCAAGGTTCAAAAAGCACTGCAAAAGGGTTTACCCCGCACTGGGAAGGTTTTAACACGCCCTGCAAAGGGAACACGCACTGCAAGGTTCAACAGCACTGAAAAGGTCACACGAAATGCAAGGTTCAACACGCAAAATGGAAGGGTTAACACGCACTGCAAAGGTTTAAAACGCCCCTGCAAAGGGTTCCCAAAAGCACTGCAAGGTTTTAAAACGAAATGCAAAGGGGGAACGCACGGAATTTTCAACCAAAGGGAAAACAGCACTTTCAAGGTTTTTAAAACGCACTGCAAGGTTCAACACGCACTTCTTTGGTTCACACCAAAAGCAATTTTAAAACCACTGCAAGGTTCACCCAAAACCCGCACTGCAAGGTTCCCCCAACCAAGGGGATTGCAAGGGGCAAAACAACTGCAAGGTTTTAATAAAACACGCAAAGGGTTTAAACACTTTCAAGGGTTCCCCACGCACTCAAGGTTCAAAACGCACTGCAAGGTTTTAAAACGCACTGCAAGGTTTACACCACTGGGAAGGTTCAAAACCCCCTGCAAGGGGCACACGCACTGCAAGGTTCCAACCCCGCCCTGAAGGTTCAAAACGCACTGGGAAGGGCAAAACGGGGATTCCAAAGGTGCACAACCCGAAACTGCCCCAAAGGGTTTAATAAGACTGCAAGGTTCACACGAAAATGCAAGGTTCAAAGCAATGCAAGGTTTTAACACGCACTGCAAGGTTTTAAACCGCACTGCAAGGGTTTAAAACGAAAAAGAAAGGTTCCCAAAAGCACTGGGAAGGTTCAACACGCAAATCAAGGTTTTAAAAGCACCCGCAAGGTTAAACCCCCCTGCAAAATTTTAAAAACCACTGCAAAGGGTTTTAAAAAAACGCACTTTCAAAAGGGTTAAACGCACTGCAAAGGTTTAAAAAGCAAATGCAAGTTTCAACAAAGGGGACTGCAAGGTTTTTAAAACGCACTTTCAGGTTCAACACGCACTGCAAGGGTTTAAAAAACCGGCCTGCAAAGGGTTAAAAACCCCTGCAAAAGGGTTTAAAAACGCACTGCAAGGTTCAAAAACGCACTGCAAGGTTTTAAAACCCCTGCAAAGGGTTTAAAACCCCCTGCAAGGGGTTTACACGCACTGCAAGGGGGCAAAACCCCCTGCAAGGGGGTTTAAAACGCACCCGCAAGGTTTTTAAAACGCATGGGAAGGGTTTTAAAACGCAAATTTCAAGGTTCCAGCACTGCAAGGTAACACGCACTGCAAAGGGTTTAACACGCATTGGAAGGGGCACACGAAATGCAAGGTTTTTAAAAATAATTAAAGTACGAAAAATTCACAAAGAAATGCAAGGTTCAAAAGCACTGGGAAAAGGGTTTAACACGCACTGCAAAGGTTCACCCCGGAAATGCCCGGGGTTTAACAAGCCTGCAAGGTTTTAAAACGAAATGCAAGGGTTCCCAAAACGGGGACTGCAAGGTTTAACACGCACGCAAGGGTTTAAAACGAAATGCAAGGTTCAAACGAAATGCAAGGTTTTAAAAAACGGGACTGCAAGGTTTTCCCCCGAAATGCAAGGTTCCCCACGAAATGCAAGGTTCAAAACGCACTGCAAGGTTTAACAAAGAAATGCAAGGGTTTAAAACCCCCCTCCCGGTTCAACCAAAGACTGCAAGGTTCAAAACGCCTGCAAGGTTCACAAAGAACTGCAAGGTTTAAAACCCTGCAAGGTTCAACAACGCATTTCAGGGTTCCCCCACGCACTGCAAGGTTCAACACCACTGCAAGGTTTAAAACGCACTGCAAGGGTTTAAAACGCCCCTTTCAAAGGTTCACAAGAAATGCAAGTTCAAAACCAAAATTTCAAGGTTCCCGGGGCTGCAAGGGTTCCCCAAAACCACGCAAGGGTTTAAACGATTCCCCCAAAGCAAAATGCAAAATTCAAAACGCACTGCAAAGGTTTTACACGGGACTGCAAGGTTTTCCAAAACGCACTGCAAGGTTTAAAACGGGGACTGCAAGGGTTTTAACACGCACTGCCAAAGGTTTAAAACGCACTGCAAAAGGTTTTAAAACGAAAATGCAAGGTTTTAAAACCACTGAAAATTCAAAAAAACAACTCCCAAATCCCGGGGTTTTTTTTAAAACGCCTGCAAAGTTCAAAACCCCCAACCCGGGAAGGGTTTAAAACCACTGCAAGGGTTTAACACCACTGCAATTTGCCCAACCATGGGCACTTGCAAGGTCAAAACGCAAATGCCCAAGGGTTTAACACCCCACTGGAAGGGTTTACAAAGCACTGCAAGGTTAACACGCACTTTAAGGTTTTAAAAACCACTGGGGCCCCCGGGTTTACCCCGGGACTGAAGGTTCAAAAAGAAATGGGAAGGTTTTAACAAGGGACTGCCCCAAAGGTTTAACACGCACTGCAAGGTTCAACCCCCACTGCAAGGGGTTTAACACCACTGCAAAATTTCCCCACGCACTGCAAAGGGTTTAAAAAAAAAAACAAAAACAAAAAAACTGAAGGTTCAAACGAAAAACAAAAGGGTTTACACGAAAAACAAGGTTTTAAACGCACTGCAAGGGTTAAAACCACTGCAAGGTTCAACCCCCGGCCAACCCTTTTTGGGCCCCCACGCACTGCAAGGTTCACACGCACTGCAAGGTTCAACAGCAATCAAAGGGTTTAAAACGCCCCTGCAAGGGTTTAAAAAGCCCCGGCAAGGTTCACAAAGCAATGCAAAGGTTTTACAAAGCACTGCAAGTTCCAAAACCCCAATGCAAAGGGTTTAAAACGCCCCTGCAAGGTTCAAAACCACTGCAAGGTTACACCGCGGGAAGGTTTCCACACGCACCGCAAAAGGGTTTAAAACGCAGCAAGGTTCCCCACGAACGCAAATTTCCCCCCGCACTCAAGGGTTTACATGCACTGCAAGGTCACACGCACTGCAAAAGGTTTTAAAACCACTGCAAGGTTCACAAAGCACTGCAAGGTTTCACAAAAGCACTGCAAAGGTTTACACGCACTGCAAAAAAAGGGGGTTTTACACGCACTGCAAGGTTCACAGCACGCAAGTTTTAAAAGCATGCAAAAGGGTTCCCCCCCAAAACACCCATTGCAAGGTTTTTCACGAAATGGGGGGGTTTAATACGTAAATGCAAGGTTTACACCTTAAACCCCCCCTTTTAAAACCCCCCAAACCCCCCCCCAAAAAAACCCCCCCCTCCCAAATTTAAAAAACCCACCCGGGAAAAAAAGGGGCCGCAAGGTTTAACAAAAAAGGGTTCCAAACACGCAAATGCAAATTTAAAAAAAAACCCCAAACCCCCCCCCCCCGGGGGGGGAAAAAAAATTCAAAAAAAGGGGGGAAAAAACCCCCACTGCAATTTAAAAAAAAAAAAACCCCCGGGAAAAAAACCCCCCAAAAAAACCCCCTTTAAAAAAATTCCCTTCCCCCTTTAAAAACTTCCCTTTAAAAAGGGGAAAAAAAAAAAGGGGCCCCCCCCCCCCCCCGGGGGGCCCCCCCCCCCCCCGGGGGCCCCCCCCCCCCCGGGGGGGAAAAAAGGCCCAATTCGGGCCCCAAGGGAAAAAAAAATTTTTAAAACCCCCCTTAAAACCCCGGGCCCCCGGGTTTTAAAAACCCAAAAAATTAAAAAAAAAAGGCCCCCAAAAAAAAAAATTTCCCCCCCCTTTTTTTAAAAAAAATTTAAAAGGGGGGCCCCCCCCCCCAAAAAAACCCCCCCAAAACCCCCCCCACCAAAAATTACACGCCCAAGGTTTCCCCCCCCAAGGGTTTTCCCCCCCAAGGCAAAAAAGGGCCCCCCAAAAACCCCCCCCCAAAAAAAACCCCAAAAACCCCCCCGGGCCCCCCTTTAAAAATTTTTTTTTGGGGAAGGCAAAAACCCCCCCCCAATTCAAAAAACCCCGGGAAGGGCCCAAAAATTTTTTTTTCCCCCCCAAAAAAAAAAACCAAAAAACCGGGGGTTTTTTCCCCCTTAAAAAACCCCCCCCTTAAGCCCAAATTAAAAACCCAAAAAACCCAACCCCAAAAAAAAAGGCCAAAAATTTCCCCCCCCCAAAAAAAAAAGGGCCCCGGGCCCCCCCCGGGAAATTAAAACCCCCCAAAAAATTCCCCCAAAAGGCAAACCCCAAATTCCCCCAAAAACCCGGAAACCCCCTTTTCCCGGGGGGGGGAAACCCTTTTTAAAGGGGGGGGCCCAAAACCCCCTTTAAAGAATTGGGTTAAAAAAAAAAAATTTAAAAAAAAAAATTTTTTTTTCCCCCCCCAAAGGGGCCCCCCCCAAAAACCCCCCGGGGGTTTACAAAAAACCAATTTCCCCCCGGGGGGGGCCCCCCCCCAAAATTTTTACCCCTTAAAAAAAACCCCTTTTAAAACCCCGGGAAAAAAAGGGGTTAAAAAAACCCCCCAAAAAAAGGGCCCCCAAAAAAATTTTTCCCCGGGGGGTTAAAAAACCCCCCCAAAAACCCCCCCGGGGGGCCCCCCCCCCCACTGCGAGTTCAACACGCACTGCAAGGTTCAACACGCACTGCAAGGTTCACACGCACTGCAAGGTTCACACGCACTGCAAGGTTCACACGAACACGATGCAGTAACTCCGATAACTGCCGGAAAAAGACTGAATATTAGGAATATTTACTGTGTCCAGACTTTCGAGTCACCCTTTTCGTTAAGAGTGGCAGTGGAACCAGTTGTACACTTGACGCAGCGTTCGTGGTGTTAAGAGTGGCAGTGGAACCAGTTGTACACTTGACGCAGCGTTCGTGGTGTTAAGAGTGACAGTGGAACCAGTCGTGCACTTGACGCAGAGTTTGTAGTGTTAAGAGTGGGAGTTGAACCAGTCGTACACTTGACGCAGCGTTCGAGGTGTTAAGAGTGGCAGTGGAACCAGTCGTGTACTTGACGCAGCGTTTGTGGTGTTAAGAGTGGCAGTTGAACCAGTCGTGCACTTGACGCAGCGTTCGTGGTGTTAAGAGTGGCAGTTGAACCAGTCGTGCACTTGACGCAGCGTTCGTGATGTTAAGAGTGGCAGTTGAACCAGTCGTGCACTTGACGCATCATTCGTTTGTTAAGAGAGGCAGTTGAACCAGTCGTACACTTGACGCAGCGTTCGTGGTGTTAAGAGTGGCAGTTGAATCAGTCGTGCACTTGACGCAGCGTTCGTGGTGTTAAAGTGGCAGTTGAACCAGTCGTACACTTGACGCAACGTTCGTGGTGTTAAGAGTGGCAGTTGAACCAGTCGTACACTTGACGCAGCGTTCGTGGTGTTAAGAGTGACAGTTGAACCAGTCGTACACTTGACGCAGCGTTCGTGGTGTTAAGAGTGACAGTTGAACCAGTCGTACACTTGACGCAGCGTTCGTGTGTTAAAGTGACAGTTGAACCAGTCGTACACTTGACGCAACGTTCGTGGTGTTAAGAGTGGCAGTTGAACCAGTCGTACACTTGACGCAGCGTTCGTGGTGTTAAGAGTGACAGTTGAACCAGTCGTACACTTGACGCAGCGTTCGTGGTGTTAAAGTGACAGTTGAACCAGTCGTACACTTGACGCAACGTTCGTGGTGTTAAGAGTGACAGTTGAACCAGTCGTACACTTGACGCAGCGTTCGTGGTGTTAAGAGTGACAGTTGAACCAGTCGTACACTTGACGCAGCATTCGTGGTGTTAAGAGTGACAGTTGAACCAGTCGTACACTTGACGCAGCGTTCGTGGTGTTAAGAGTGACAGTTGAACCAGTCGTACACTTGACGCAACGTTCGTGGTGTTAAGAGTGACAGTTGAACCAGTCGTACACTTGACGCAGCGTTCGTGGTGTTAAGAGTGACAGTTGAACCAGTCGTACACTTGACGCAGCGTTCGTGGTGTTAAGAGTGGCAGTTGAACCAGTCGTACACTTGACGCAGCGTTCGTGGTGTTAAGAGTGGCAGTTGAACCAGTCGTACACTTGACGCAGCGTTCGGGTGTTAAAAGTGGCAGTTGAACCATCTACACTTGACCAGCGTCGGGTTTTAAAGGGGCATTAAAACCATTACACTTACCAGCGTTCGTGGGTTAAGAGGGGCAGTTAAACCCCATCTACACTTGACGCAGCGTTTCGTTGTGAAAACCATAGTAGTCAAGTGGGTTATGTAAGGGTTTCACGGGAAACAGGACAAGTTTTCCACGCGGGCGAGTCAGATATGACCACTTCGAGCTTTGGTCACGATGAGGCTTCCGCGGGTTTATCTGCCAGTGAAGTATATGCACAATACTTAACGACTGAGATCACTTTTAAACGCACCCTTAATTAACCACCCTAAGTACAAATTGATTTTAATTGCAATTAAAACAAGCAACAAAAGGCAATTGGGAAAAAATAAAGTTTACAAAAGGGAAGAATAAACAAAGACAAAATTAAAACATTTTAATTAGGAGGAGTGATCTTCTATTAAATTAGAAAATTTTAAAATAGAAGCAAAACATGTGTTCCACTTATGATCCAGGTGGCAGTGACCGGGGCAGTGACCCAGGGGGCATGCCCAGGTGGCAGTGATCCGGGGGGCAGTGATCCAGTGGCCGGACCAGGGGGCAGTGATCCAGGGGCGTGACCAGGGGCAGTGATCCAGGTGGCAGTGTCCAGGTGGCAGGACCGGTGGCAGGGACCAGGGCAGGATCCGGGGCGGGAAAACCAGGGGGCAGTGATCCAGTGCAAGTGATCCAGGGGGCATGTCCGGGGGAGTGACCGGTGGCAGGATCCATGGCATGATCCGGGTGGCAGTGATCAGGTGGCAGTACCATGGCATGTCCGGGTTGGCAGTAAACCAGGGGCAGTGACCGGGGGGCAGTGTCCAGTGGCATGATCCAGGGGCAGGACCAGGGGCAGTGATCCGGGTGGCAGTAAACCGGGGGGCGTGACCGGGTGGCAGTGATCCAGGGGGCAGTGATCCAGGTGGCAGGATCCAGGGGGCAGCCAAGGGGGGCATGACCCCGGGTTTGGCAGGATCCAAAGGGGCAGTGACCAAAAGGGCATGATCCGGGTTGGCAGTGATCCAGGGGGCATGATCCGGTGCAGTGATCCAAGTGGGTGACCCAAAGTGGCGGGAAACCAAGTGGCAGGATCCAGGTGGCAGTGATCCAGGTGGCAGTGATCCAGGTGGCAGTGATCCAGGTGGCAGTGATCCAGGTGGCAGTGATCCAGGTGGCAGTGATCCAGGTGGCAGTGATCCAGGTGGCAGTGATCCAGGTGGCAGTGATCCAGGTGGCAGTGATCCAGGTGGCAGTGATCCAGGTGGCAGTGATCCAGGTGGCAGTGATCCAGGTGGCAGTGATCCAGGTGGCAGTGACCAGGGGGCATTTTGATCCAGGTGGCAGTGATCCGTGGCATGTCCAGGGGGCAGTGACCAGTGGCGGGTCCAGGGGGCAGTGACCGGTGGCAGGATCCAAGGCAGTGATCCAGGTGCAGTGACCCAAGGGCATGACCAAAGTGGCAGTGATCCAGGGGGCAGTGATCCAGGTGGCTGATCCAGGTGGCAGGATCCAAGGGGCAGTGATCCAAGGGCAGTAACCAAGGGGCATTGATCCGGGTGCAGTGATCCGGGTGGCAGGACCGGGTGGCATTATCCGGGTGGCATGATCCAGGGGGCATGATCCAGGTGGCAGGACCAGGGGCAGGATCCAGTGGCAGGACCAGGTGGCATGACCCGTGGCATGATCCGGGTGGCATGATCCAATGGCGTGATCCAAGGGGCAGTGATCCAGGTGGATGATCCGGGGTGCGTGATCCAGGGGGCATGATCCAAGTGGCGTGACCCAAAAAGGGCAGTGATCCAAGGGGCAGGATCCGGGGTGGCAGTGATCCGGTGGCATGATCCGGTGGCAGTGTCCGGGTGGCAGGACCAGGGGCATGATCCGGGGCAGTAAACCAGGTGGCATGATCCATGGCAGTGACCCAAAGGGGCATGATCCAGGGGGATGACCAGGTGCAGTGATCCAGGGGGCTGACCGGGTGGCAGTGACCCAGTGGCAGTGACCCGGTGCGTGATCCAGGGGCGGATCCAGGGGGCAGTATTCAGGTGGCAGTGATCCAGGGGGGCAGTGATCCAGGTGGCAGGATCCGGGGTGGCAGTGACCATTGGCATATCCAAGGGGAGTGATCCAGGTGCAGTGTCCAAGGGGGCATGATCCAGGTGGAGCGTTCCATGTGGCATGATCCAGTGGCATGATCCGGGTGGCAAAACCAGGTGGCAGTGATCCAAGTGGCAGGACCCAGGGGAGCGTTCCATTTCAGTATCCAGGTGGCATATCCAGGGGCATAAACCCAAAGGCAGTGATCCGGGTTTTGCATGATCCAAGTCATGATCCAGGTGGCAGTGTCCGTGGCAGGATCCAAGGGGCAGTGATCCAGGGTGGGCCTTCCCATGGGCAGTGACCAAGTGGCAGTAACCAGGGGGCAGTGACCAAGTGGGCTGATCGAGGTGGCATGATCCAAGGGGCCCGTGATCCATGGCAGTGCCCAAGGGGCGGGAAACCAGGGGGCAGGATCCAGGTGGCATATCCAGGTGGCAGGATCCAGGTGGCAGGATCCAGTGGCAGTGATCCAGGGGGGCAGTGTCCAGGTGGCAGCGACCGGGTGGCATGATCCAGGTGGCAGGATCCAGGTGGAGTGATCCAGGGGGGATCCAAGGGGCATGATCCGGGTGGCAGTGATCCAAGGGCAGGATCCAGGGGTAGCGTTCCATGGGGCAGGACCCAGGGGGCAGTGATCCAGGGCAGTGACCCAAAGTGGCAGTGACCAGGTGGCAGGATCCAAGTGAAAATTTATCCAGGTTCAGTGATCCAGGGGCAGTGATCCAAGTGCAGGATCCAGTGTACGTTCCTTTGGGGCATTCCAAGGGGCAGTGACCCAAGTGCAGTGATCCAGGTGGCAGTGATCCAAGGGGCAAAATCCAGGGGGCAGTGATCCAAGTGGCAGTGATCCGGGTGGGTGATCCAGGGGGCAGTGATCCAAGTGCAGTGATCCGGGTGGCAGGATCCTTTTTCATGATCCAGGTGGCAGTGACCAGGGGCAGTGACCCAAAGTGGCAGTATCAAGGGCAGTGATCCAGTGGCGTGACCGGGTGGCAGTGACCAGGGGCGTACCAAGGGCATATCCGGTGGCAGTGACCCCAGGGGCAGTGATCCGGGTGGCAGGACCAAGGGGCAGTGTCCAAGGCAGTGATCCAGGGCGGACCAAGGGGGCATGACCGGGTGCAGTGATCCAAGGGGCAGTGATCCAAGGGGCGTGATCCAAAGTGGCGGAACCAGTGCAGTGATCCAAATGGCAGTGATCCGGTGGCATGCCAAGTGGCAGTAAACCAGGGGCGGATCCAGGTGGCAGTGACCCAAGTGGCAGTGATCCAAGTGGCATGATCCAGGGGGCAGTGACCGGTTTCAGTATCCAAGGGGCAGGTCCAGTGGCAGTGATCCGGGTGGCAGCGTTCCAAGGGGCAGGGATCCGGTGGCAGTGATCCGGGTGGCATGATCCAGGGCAGTGTCCAGGTGGCAGTGATCCGGTGGCAGCTTTTCCAAGGGGGCAGTGATCCAGGTGGCAGTGATCCAGGGGCAGTGATCCAGGGGGCAGGATCCAGGGGGGCATGATCCAGTGGCACGTTCCAATGGCAGTGATCCAGGGGCAGTGATCCAGGGGCAGGACCCCCGGGCAGTGACCGGTGGCATGACCCAAGTGGCATATCCAAGGGGCATGACCGGGTGGCATATCCGGGTGGCAGTGATCCGGGGGCAGGATCCGGGTGGATGACCCAAAGGGGCATGACCAAGTGCAGTGATCCGGGGGGGGCAGTGATCCAGGTGCAGGATCCAGTGGCAGTGACCCAAGGGGGCAGTGATCCAATGGCAGGACCAGGGTGGCAGACCAGGGCGTGATCCAGGGGGCAGTGATCCTGGCAGGACCAGGTGGCAGGATCCAATGGCAGTGATCCAAGTGGCAGTGACCAGGTGCCAGGATCCAGGTGGCAGTGACCGGGCATGCCGGGTGGCAATGATCCAGTGGCAGTAAACCAGGGGGCATGACCCGGGTGGCAGAGACCAGGGGAAGGACCAAGTGGCAGTGGACCAAGTGGCATGATCCAGGGGCAGTGATCCAAGTGGCAGGATCCAAGGCAGGAAAAAAGGGGCAGGATCCAAGTGGCAGTGATTCAAGGGCCAGGACCAAGTGGCAGTGTTTCCAAGAAACAGTGATCCAAAAACAGAGATCAAAAGGGTTAGGATCCAAGTGGCATGACCAATGGCAGTGATCCAAGGGCATGACAAGGGCAGGATCCAAGGGGCAATCCAAGAAACAGTATCCAAGTAGCATATAAAATGGTAGTGATCCAAGTGACATGACCCAAATGGCAGTGATCCAAGTGGCATGATCCAAGGGGCTTAAAACCAAGGAAATGATCCAATGCAGGATAAAAGTGGTAGTGACCAACTGGCAGGATCCAAGGGGCAGTGATAAAAAGTGGTATGATCCGGTGGCAGTGATCCAAGTGGCAGTAAATGCAAGGGGCAGTGATCCGGGTGGCGGGGATCCAGGGGCAGGATCCAAAGGGGCAGTAAATCCAAGTGGCAGTGATCCATATCATGACCCAAGTGCAGTTATCCAAGGGCAGTGATCCGGGTGGCAGGACCCAAGGGGCAGGGACCCAATGGCAGGATCCAAGGGGGCGTGATCCAAGGGCAGTGATTCAAGTGGCAGTGACCCCCAAGTGCAGTGACTAAGTGCAGTGATCCAAGTGGCAGTAAAACAAGTAGAGTGACAAAGTGGTAGTGATCCAGGGAGTCATCCAGGTAGCAGGATCCATGGCAGTGATCCAATGGCAGTGATCCAAGTGGCAGTGCCAAGTGGTGTGATCCAAGTAGCATGATCAAAGGTTTAGTGATACAAGGCAGTGACCAAGTGGCAGTGATCCAAAGGGGCAAATCAAATGGTATGATCCAAGTGGAGCCTCCATGTAGCATGACCCAAGGGGGCAGTGACCCAAGTGGCATGCCAAGTGGCAGTGACCAAAGTGGTAATGATCCAAGAGCATGACAAATGGAGTGATAAAAGTGGCAGTGATCCAAAGCAATGATCAAATGGTATATCCAAGTGGCATGACCAGGTTCATGACCAAAGGGCGAAACCAAGTGGCAGTGACCAATAGCATGAAAAAAAGGGGTAGTGACCCAATACAGTGATTTAATGGAATGAACCAAGTGACAGGATTCAAATTACGGTTAGGTGTGGGTGTTCAAGAAAGAGGAAATGATTCAGGTTGAAGTGTCCAAGTTTTGAAAAATGACAGTGATCCAAGTGGCCCGGTATTCAAGTGGCATTATCCAAGTGGCAGGACCAGGTGGCATGATCCAAGGGGCAGATCTAAGTGGAAATGAAAAAAGTGGCAGTTTCCAATTTGGCATGATCCAAGGGGCATAAAACCAAGGGAGGGAATTCAAGTGCTATGTGCGCTTTTAAATAATCTAGTGAAATTGTTTTAAGTGGTTTTTATCCAAAATCAGGGAATCTTGCGGCAGTGAAAGTGATCACGGGTGAAAAACGGGATTGCATGAGGCGGTGACTCAAGTGGTAGTGAAAATTTTGGTACAGATCCATGAACAGTGAAAAAGGTTGAACCATGAAACGTGATTAAAGGGGTAATGGCCCCATTTGAGGTGAACAATAAACAAAATAAAAAACATATAAATGAAAGTTTAAAGTTTCAGTGATCCAATGAACATGACCAAGCGACAATCCCAAGAAGCAGTGACCCAAAGTGGCATTGACCCATTAAACAATGATCCAATTTTGCAGTGATCCAATAACAATGACCCAAGGACAGTCACCCAAATAACAGTGATCCAAGGGGCAAGACCCAAGAATATTGATCCAATTTGCAGTGTCCATGGAAACGGGAACCAAATGGCGTCATCCAAATGAACAGTGACCAATAGTGATCCATTGAACATTTTCAACCCAGGAGCCCCAAATGGCCTGTTATCCTGGGTTAAAGGAGCAAAAAACACAGCAGAAAAGTTTTGACTTAAATTACCTTCACCAATTTAAACAGCAAATGTAAACATATACCTATGTACATGATAGGGATTTTCACTCCCCGGTAAGCAAGGCAAATAGAAGCCACAAGGAGCGACCGGCCTTCAACCAGCTCTAGAATGGGAATGACAAGGCAGAAGGAAGGGACCCCCATAAACCCCTGCGATTGCCAAAACCCCTTCTTTTGGCTGGGAAACCCGCACTATGAACAACGGGGGGCCCACGTCAACTCTTTTCACCTGTTCCTGGTTGGGAGAAAGCCTTAAATAGGGGTGTACATCCCGAATAAAGGTACGTACTCTTTTTCATGCCACACCCCCACCCCTAAACATTGAGTTCAATGAGGACAAATTTCCCACTACTCCCTTATGGAAAACTGGGGAATAATAACAGAACGAGTATACACGATTTTCCGGGGCCCAAAAATAAGCAAAACAATGTAAGGGGCCTGGGATTAGAATGTCGAGGATTCCTTTAAGGATAAAAACATGCCACGATCGCACGTGCAAAAAAATGATAGGAGGAAATAGAACTTTCAAAACGAGGGGGCCCCAAGCCCCGATGATCCTTTTTTAAATTACTTTCTCCTCTAGGGTGGGGAAAACTGCTGACTTAAACCTCCATTCAAAGCGTAAATCGCAGATCTAGAGAGTTCGAGTCCTTTAACCCGCACTAAGTTCGTCAAGCACCTTAAATCTGGGGGAAAGCTTGGGAAACCTTGACTTTTACTCGTTTGGGAAAGCAGGAGGGGAAAAACACTAACTCCTTGGAAAAACTTTTAAGGAATGGTCCCAAATCTGCACACAGAAATCACTCCCCCACAAATAAAAACTGGAGGAGGGGGCCCAAAAAGCCCCCAATAAAAATAGGGCGCCATTGGTAACTAAGGGAAAAAACCATAAGTGTCCGGGCCCAAAACTGTTTAACAGCCTCCCATCAAGCATTAGGGGGAAATCCAAAAAACCCCGGGTGCCTTCAAGAGAGAGCTGGACAGATCCTAAATCATGCCGGATCCCGGCTGGGGCTCGTACGTTTTGGGCGCTGCGGCCCAGAAACCCTAGTTGATCAGGGCCCCGATTCCATCGGAGCCCGGCATGGACCGGCCGCGGGGGGTTTATCCCCGAATAACCTCCAGTAAACCCCCAGGGAACCCCCGAGAAAGGGTCAGGATTTGGCTGCCACCTCCCAGTGGTAACCAAGCCGCCATGGCCAAAAATAAAAGGACCGCCCTTTTTCCCCTCCACCATCCAACTCTTAATAGACTCAGCTTTTCTCGGACCAAAAGCCAAACCCAAACTCGGATGAACAGCATCAGCCGGGGGAATAGGGCCAAGATACTGGCGGTGGTAGCCCCCATCCCCTCACTAAGAAAAAAAAAACCCCCACCAGGGGGTAAAAAAAAAGCTGAAAGGGGGTTTCCCAAGTAACCAACATCCTAAAACTAATTAAATAATCTAGTTAGATTTTTAATAAAATTTTCCAAATATTTTCTTTTCCGGGAAAATGTTAATTTTTAAAACAAATAGGGTTGCAGCCCTTAGGTCCCGGCATAAGCCTTGTGCGTTGTTCTCATGTTTGGGGAAAAATACCCGAGGGTTGTGATACTTTGACGGGGACCACCCTGCGATTCTGGCCCCCATAAACACGAATGCTCCAAAACCATACCACGCGAAGGGGGTTTTTTTTCAACGGGGGGAGTAAGCCCTCTGAGTGGGGGGAACGGGCAGTGAAGAAGCACGGCCAAATTCCGTTCCCATTTTGCAAAATTACTGCCCCAACCCCAGACTCCACAACATCAACCTGTAATGAAAAGGGGTTTTGGGGAAAAACTGGGAGACAAAAAATGGGTTTTCAGTACACAAAACTTTTTGCTTTTTCAAAAGCATTGTTGCATTTTGAGGTCCAATTTAAAGGGGAAATTGGACTGTAAGAGAGGTAAGAGGGGCAAAACTAGAAATTTTTACAGAACTTTTGTAAAAACCTGTCCTGCCCAGGAAACGTTTTAAGAGATTTTCCTATCCGAAACTGGAAATCTTTTAAAAGCAAAACTCTAGCAATTTTAGGGAGCAACTTTCCACTACCTACTTTAAGGCCTAGAAAAGGACAGGGCCGGCCAAAGGAAGATTAAAAAAAATTAACTGTTAAATGGGAACTCTGAAAGGTCTCAAAAAGAGCCTTTGTCTAAGTAGGTTGATCCCCAAATATCAACACCCCAACAATATCATCAAGGGAAACGCTGCCTGCCTTCAAAACCTTTAATACCTGATTGAAATTTTTTTGGGAAAGAAAAGGGGGAGTTTTTCATTTTCCCAAGGGGTAACGGTATTGAAAGACCTCCGGAATTACAAGGGAGAGATTTCCCCGCCTTATCCGTCAAAGGGACCTGATAGTAACCTTTAAGGGGAACTAACTTGGGCACAAAAAAGCCTTACCCACAAAGTCAATTTCGTCATCCCGACAGGGGAGGGTAAGCCTTTTAATTGTAACCTCATTCACCTTACGGTAGTCGTACACATCGAAACCCTCCACAGCTTTTTTAACAAGGATCACGGTGAAACCCATGGACTAGAGATCCCCACTAAAAATGCTTTCAGAAATTCACTTTTCCCGCGAAGTAGCCCCTTTTCCAGGGAGCTCTGTAGGGGGGGAGTTTAATGGTTTAAGTTTCCCACACACATCAGAAAACCTAAAGTACATTTTTTTCGGCACATCCGAAAAAATATTTGGATATACTTTAGAAAACCATTTAAAATTGTTTCTTCGTTTCAGAAGTCCCTCCTTAAAGGGCTAGGATCATTGAGGAGGGCAGAAAATTTTAAAGTTTTAAAATAAATTTTTTAGAGATAGAGTGCAAAGAATCAGAGCTCCTCAAGGTAAGACAGAGTCTTACTGGGGTTTTTCGGTGATAAAAGTTTAATTGATTAATTGGTAAGTTTATTTTTTTAGGTCTTATCAAGGGGGCTACCACATAATTTACATCAGATAATTTACTTACAGTTTGTATAGGTCCTGTAAATCTGCTTTCAAGGTGTGGCCAAGATGGTTCCAAACCCCATCTTGTCTCCTATGGAAGGAGGGAATTTTGCACTTCTGTCATACCCTGTTTCGTCTTTTTTTGAGCTTCTTTTGGTTTGCCTGGCTAACGACGTGCCACCCGCAACCCTTTAAGAGAGTTGTAGAGGTTTGGGAACGTCTTCTCCCCTCCATCCTTTTTTGAGCTCCAGAAAAGGACCTCGTACATTGTGCCAAAAGAACGTCAAACGGACATACCCTGAGACTCTTTGCACATTTCTTGTACGAGAACAGCAACAAAGGTATGATTCATCACATCTGAAGGGAAAATGCTGCAAAAAGTTCTCCTCATGGGGTTTTTAAAGTCTGTGAATCTTTCAAGGGGCCCCGGGACTGAGATGATAGGCATTTGGGTAAGTTGGGGATTATCCCTAACCTAGTTAATGCTTCCCTAAATGCTTTGGCAGGGAATTAGTACCTGATCATTTTGAATAGCTTTTGGAATGCCAAAAAATAAATAAATTTTTTTAAAGCTTTGAGAATAGCTTTTTTATTTTACGCGCATGGGGAAAAAGCTTCAGGAATTGGACTCTATCCATAATCGAAATAAATCTGATTTTGCGACTTTTACCTAGGTAGGACCAAAACAATCTATAATTAAATCTGCAAAAGGTTCTCCCCCTCAGCAGGATAGGTTGGAGAGGGGAGGTTTTAAAGAATGTCCAGTTTTTTCTACTTGCTTGACATTTTCGGGAACACCTAAATGATTTTCACATCTTTCTTAATTTTTGGGCCCAAAAAAATTTTTTTGCGATTTTATAAAAAGTTTTAGTAATTCCAAGTGACCTCCTAATGAAGTATTATGAAAAGATTTAATATTTTAGGGCTAAACTTTTGTTGGAACCACTAACCTTCAGACAATTGCCGCCCCATTTTCCTTACCATCCCCAGTGCAGATCAAATAATCGTTTTAATTTAACTGGGGTCGGAGATCCAAAGAGGATTAAACCCCGGGCTGCCTGAAAACGAATTTTAAAAAAGGTCCTTTTTATTGTTCCTCCCCGGGGGGACAGTCCCCCGGGGGATGGGAAAAAAGATACTGGCAACCTGAACCTGGAATAAAGGCTTGATCGGGGGCTGTTTACGATCTACGAGGCTCTGGGGATTTTCCTCTAAAACAAAGTGGCTATTCCGAGATGGATCGTCCAAATAAGTCAACTTTTCCCCCAGACAACCCTTGGGGTTTCCCATTTTTGGCCAACACCGGGGAAGAATTAACTAAGGGTCAGGACACACCAGCATATAATTTATTCCCCCTAATAACATGGGACCTTTCATGGGGAACCTTGGAACACCCCTCAAGTACCCAGGTAATATTTCACGTACATAAATTTTATGCAACGGGGGAGAAAATTTAAAACTCCTCCAAGTGCTTCCAAAAAACAAGGAAAACAAGGGAAATTTTTTTGAAAAGGGGGAATATTCCTTCCCTTAAATGAGCAAAATGCCCATTCTCTAAAGGTTTTGGGCCAGTTGTTTTTGAGTTTTCCTGAAGGGAAATAAGACCTTACAATAAAAGGGGGCCACCCTTTTTTCTACTTTTTCTCTGGGACATGTTACAGGGGTATTTGAGTTTTTCCCGAGGGTTTGGGTTTGTGGGGGCAGTTGG
This sequence comes from Cherax quadricarinatus, assembly GCF_026875155.1. NCBI lineage: Eukaryota > Metazoa > Arthropoda > Malacostraca > Decapoda > Parastacidae > Cherax > Cherax quadricarinatus. The sequence goes on from NC_069480.1 coordinate 15,594,686, forward strand.
GACGGAAATGACCTACTTTGTTAAGAGGAAGCAGACGACGGCTTGCCCTTTACTCCCTGACAGATTGCAACTGGGTTCGCCTGGCTGGTGTCTCCTGGAAAAACTGTTGCGAGATACCATGTTGATAGTTTTGTCCCAGCAGGTGGACCAAATTGAGAAGCGTCTCACCAGGGGCTTAGTTGGGTACGAGACTTCCCTCCGGCTGGCACTTTAAACCCCGGTTTACGATCTCGCTCGCCAGGCTGTTTAAAAAAGAGGGGGACCCCGGACAAGGAACGATTATTTTTTGAAGGGGATCACCCAACCTGGCTGCATCCAATGCAGTGGTTAATCACGATCCGCAGAAAGACTCGAAACCCCGTACCACAACCCCACAGGTTGTCAACAAAAAACTGTACCCGTCTCAAAGGGGGGCACACCACACTTTAACCACTGGTAAAAGCTTTGGTCTTTTGACGCACAAATCCACTGGGATTTACCAAACTGACGACTGCCCAGCTTAAAAAGCTTACGATACTTAGCTGGGATACATGTATATGCTCCCGAAACTGTGGTTTTCACTACTTGATAATCAGAAAATTCAGCGTCATTTAATATTGACGTAAATTCCTGTGCCTTACCAAACAATGCTGTGTGAACTAAAGATGCCCAATGCTGTTTCGGCCACCTCAAGGCTGGAGCCTGATTATCGAAGCTTTCGAAAAATTGTTCTGGTTCGGCCTCATTGAAGCGGGGAACAAGCTGTACTGCTTTCTGTAAACCAAAATCATTTACAGAATGAGAAAACTGCCTCCTTTCTCTTTCCCTATCAAATTCTTCTCTTGCGAATGCTGTCTGTTCCCTAGTCTGCTCAAGATTGATTTTTGCCAGCTCAAGTGCCAACGCCGCTGATTCACCTAGAGACAATCATGCTGCACTATGCTGACTATTTTGCTCCGTTGATATATCATTTTCCTCCTGCGAGAACATAGTAGTTTTGCCCAAGCTTCCGTAGAGGGAGGAGTCTGATGTGCCATCTCTTCTTCTCGAAGTTTGTCAGCAATCAGTGAACGCAGTTGCGCAGCTGTGAGAATGCGTTTGTATGCAATGCCAGTGGAACGAGCAATTTTCCAACAACGCTGTAGGGACAATTTAGGTAGGTTATACAAAGTATATGCCGACACCAGACATCTGACTCGTCTAGGTGGCATAAGTTATTCGCTATGCACAGTAAGATTGCAGAATACCCCAATGTAACATGTTAATTTGGAGAACACAGGCTCTGGTGGCCTGGTGGTTAACGCTCTCGCTTCACACGGTGAAGGCCTGGGTTCGATTCCCAGCCAGAGTAGAAACATTGGACGTGTTTCTTTCCACCTGTTGTCTATGTTCCCCATCAGTAAAATGGGTACCTGGGTGTTAGTCGACTGGTGTGGGTCGCATCCTGGGACACTGACCTAAGGAGGCCTGGTCACAGACCGGGCCGCGGGGGCGTTGACCCCCGGAGCTCTCTCCAGGTAAACTCCAGGTAAACTCCAGCTATGCACAGTACGACTGCAGAATGCGCATACAAGGTGAATACACAATAGCAAAGCTGACTGCAAAATTCTCCACACCGAACACGCTAGTAGCAACTGACACAAAATTTGTAAAGCAATGCCAGACAGCCAGCTACACACTGTTCTACAAGATTGACCGTAGCGAAGCGAGCACACCGAACAAGCTAGTAGCGAGCTGTTGAACGATCACACAATAGCAAGGCTGACCATAGCAGAGTAACTGACACGCAAAATTTGTAAAGCGTTGGCAAAGCTAATGCAATGCCAGACAGCAAGCTGCTATTGGGCCGTGCGGACGTGCTGCGCAGTAGCTCCTGATTGAGTTGGCTTTTGCGCAGTGTTGACGTGTACTTAGCTCTGTGAAGACCTGTTTGCACGCTCTCTACGAATTGAAGCAAGATGCCCTCCATCGAGCAACTTTACCAACAGCTTAAGGAAGAATTGAGGATGGCGAAGTTGGAGACTCGGCGACTGACCGAGGAAAACAAGAAGATTCGTAGTAGTCCTCCTGTTTTGAGTCCTCAGGTCAAGAAGGGAAACTGGTCAGGCTGGACAGCAGGGAACGAAGTTGACGATCAAGAAGACGAATGGAAAGGTAGAGAACGATGAAGAAGAAAGAGACTGCCGTGGAAACTGTTGTGGAAACATCTAATACATTCTCAGTGCTACCCGACGAATGTGAGTCGACTACTGGGAACATCACGACGAACGACACAAAGGAAGGTAAGAATATTGTTGTTGTTGGGGATAGCCAAGTTAGGTATATGGATAGGGCGTTCTGCTTGAAGGACAGGAGTAGGAGACAGAGAGTTTGCTTTCCTGGGGCTGGGATGGAGGATATTGTTAGCCGTCTGGATGAACATCATGAGAGGTAATGGGAGTAATCTATTATCTGTCTCAGTGCTGGAGGCAACGATGTTGGCAGACGTAGGAGTGAAGACCTGATTAACAGGTATAGGTCAGCAATAGAAATAATTAGGAGTAAGGGTGGGAACCCAGTCATATGTAGTATTTTGCCAAAGAGAGGAGTTGGAAATGAATGGTTGTCCAGGGCAATTGGTGTCAATTGCTGGCTGGACAAATACTGTAAGGAAAATGCGGTAACATTCATTGACAACTGGGACCTCTTCTATGGCAGAAATGACATGTATGCCAGGGATGGGGTTCACTTATCTAGGTCTGGGGTGGTAGCACTGGCAACTGCAGTGGAGGGAGCAGTTAGGACTTTAAGCTAGGAATAGTTAGTGGTATGGGTTTTGGCAGGAAAACAGTGAAGTCCCAGTGTAGTAATATTACGAGTTCTAGGGGAACTAGTAATAAGCAGAACGAGGTAGATATTGAAAAGCCAGGGACTTTGGGTGATAAGGACAGTAATAGGTTTAGTAGAAAAACAGAAATGAGCAGGAAGGGTAAAGAGAAAGGAGAGTCTTTCAATGTTTATTATGCTAATGCCGTAGTGCTAGGAATAAGATGGACGAGTTGAGATTAGTTGCTAGTGCAGGTAACATTGATGTATTTGCCTTAACTGAGACGTGGTTTAATTCAAAAAGTCGGGACATGCCTGTGGAATGTCATATTCAGGGTTTTAAATTGTTCCAAGTAGATAGAAGTATCGGGAAGGGCGGTGGGGTGGCATTGTATGTCCGAGATCGCTTGAACTGTTGCATAAAAACGGGTATTAAGTCTGAAGTAACACATACAGAGTCTGTTTGGATAGAATTTTCAGAGGGGCAAGAAAAACTGATTTTAGGAGCGATATACCGTCCCCCAAACTTAGATAGGGACCAAGCGATACTACTATGATAGGAAATTGTTAAGGCCACAAGGCACGATAATGTAGTAATTCTAGGAGACTTTAACTTTAGTCATATTGATTGGAATTTCTTGACTGGGAATTTAGAATCATACGACTTCTTAGAAGTAGTTCAGGATTGTTTTTTGAAGCAGTTTGTGACAGAACCTACAAGGGGAAATAACCTGCTTGACTTAGTTATGGCAAACAATGAATCCCTTGTTAATAATTTAGAAATTTCAGAGGAACTGTGTGCTAGCGACCACAAATCAATTACATTTAGCATTGAATGGAAGTACGCTAGTAGCGATAACTCAGTAAAAGTCCCAGATTTTCGCTTAGGAGATTACGATGGGCTTAGAGAACACTTATCATCTGTTGACTGGGGTAACGAAGTGAGCTATCAATATGACAGTTTTCTGAACACTATACATGCTGCTCAAAGAACGTTTATCCCATATAAAGAAATTAGATCAAATAGAAATGACCCAAAATGGATGAATAATAGGCTCAAATATCTACTAGGGCATAAGAAAGGAATTTATAGGCGTATCAAAAGAGGTGAGGGTCATCTTATGAATCAGTATATTGACATTAAGAGGGACATTAAAAAGGGGATAAGAAAAGCTAAAAGGGACTATGAAATTAAAGTTGCTAGGGATTCTAAAACTAACCCAAAAAGTTTTTTCCAGGTCTATAGAACAAAAGTTAGAGATAAGATAGGTCCCCTTAAAAATAACTATGGGCACCTTACTGACAAAGAGAATGAAATGTGCTTGATTTTAAATAATTATTTTCTCTCAGTATTTACACAGGAAGACACTAACAATATCCCAGTAATTAATTTTTATAGTGGGCTAGAAGATAAATTATGTAACATCACAGTCACTAGTGAAATGGTTGTGAAGCAGATAGACAGACTGAAGCAAAATAAGTCACCGGGTCCTGATGAGCTTTTTTCAAGGGTTCTTAAGGAATGCAAAATGGAACTCTGTGAACCATTAACTAATATTTTTAATTTATCTATTCAAACAGGTGTAGTGTCTGATATGTGGAAGATGGCTAACGTAATTCCTATTTTTAAAACAGGGGACAAGTCGTTACCGTCAAATTACCGCCCAATAAGCCTGACCTCAATTGTAGGCAAATTACTAGAGTCAATTATAGCTGAGATTATAAGAAGCCATCTCGATAAGCATAGCTTGATTAATGATACTCAGCATGGATTCACAAGAGGCCGGTCTTGTCTAACTAATTTATTAACTTTCTTCAGTAAAGCTTTTGAGGCTGTTGACCACGATAAAGAATTTGATATTATTTACTTAGATTTTAGTAAGGCTTTTGATAGAGTTCTACACCATAGACTGTTAAAGAAAGTGGCAGCTCATGGCATTGGGGGAAAAGTGCTCTCGTGGATCGAGTCATGGCTCACTGACAGGAAGCAGAGAGTGTCCATAAATGGGGTTAAATCCGAGTGGGGATCTGTAACAAGTGGCGTTCCACAGGGATCAGTCTTGGGCCCGTTGTTGTTTATAATATATATCAATGATCTTGATGAGGGAATTACTAGTGATATGAGCAAATTCGCCGATGACACAAAGATAGGTAGGATAATTGATTCAAACGTAGATGTTATGGAACTTTGGAGGATTTAAGCAAATTTTTTTGGGGTCAAAAAAGTGGCGGGTTTGCAGTTCAATGTAGATAAATGAAAGGGTTCTAAAGTTTGGGAGTGCCCAAAAAAACCCCTAGAAATTATAATTTAAAAAGATGTAAAAACTTACCCATACGGGTTTTGCGGAAGGACTTGGGGGTTATGGTGGCAGAAACCCTTTTAAAAAAGACAGCAATGCCAAAGGGCATAGGGGAAATAAGGAAAATAGATTACTGGGTTTTTATACAAAAAGGTAAAAACAAAAAGTCCAGAAGTCATACTCCCAGCTTTTAATCATTAGAAAGGCCCTTTCCCCTAGATTAGGGCAGCCCCTTTTCGGGTTTCCCGTATTACAAAATGGACATAAAACGTTAAAAAAAACATTAAGCGTAGGGAGGGACAAAATTTAAATTTACAAGCTTTGGGGAAATCTTCCTTATGAAGAAAGTTTGAAGACTTTTAAAGTTCCCTTTTCACTTTTAGACGAAAAATGGGGGGAGACTGATCGAAGTGAAAAGTGGAAGTTAGGTATTAATAAAGGGGTATTAATAAGGTTTTGAGGATGTCTCTAAAGAGGGGAACCCGCAGAATGGTTTTAAAAATTAGTTAAATTTTTGATTTAAAAAGGAATAGGAAAGTATTGGTTTGGAAATAGGGTGTTGATAGGGGAACAGTCTACCTATTTGGGTTATTGAGGCTGGGATTTTGGGGGTAGTTTCAAATTAGGTTGGTTAAGTAAGAGGGGGAGGGTTTGGATTTGAGTGGGGACTTTAAATCAGAGTTATTTTTTGGGGGGGGCCTTAAAAAATTGGGGTTGGGAAAATTTGTTTTGTTAGGGGATAAATTTGAAAAGGGGCCTTTTGGCCTTTTGGGCCGGGGCCCTTGCAGCTTTCCCCCTTTTTATGTTCTTTTCCCCCATCACCACTAAAACATTGTGTTCATTAATTTATAAAACAGTATTTTTATTAACGTGGTTAACATCCCAACTCTGCACCACCCCCTTATATTACGTCATACTTTTTTAACATTATAGGAACCACTCCCCTCACCACATTTTCCCCAATTATATTCGTCTTTCACTATTATTAAATTATATACCCCATTGCCTAAACCCACATTTTCCCCACCATTATATTACGGTATCACTTTACTAACTCATGGGACATCTGCCTTCATTATGATGCTCATATAGTTTAAACAAAAGTATTATATTCTTTTCTTTAACTGAAATTTTAAAAAACCCCCACCACCCCCTTTGTTCAGCACCCTTAAAATTGTTTTCCCCAAAATTGTGACAATTTGTTATTGGTTACCTTTAACATCTTTCCTTGTGTTGTTAAAGGGTTGTTTTTTTAGGAGAAATTTTTGTGTTTCAAGTCCCTTTATGCGCGACACGGGGTTTTTATACCACAGGAGCAAGTTTTGGGAAAACATTGGAGAGTAAAAGCCCCGGTCAGCTGAGTCCTTGGGGGAATGTCATTTTGGACTCAGCTAGGGGTTTTTGGGACAGCAGACTTTGATGGGGTCTGTTAAATTTGCCCAGGTGAGGTGCTAAACCCCATTTTTGGGGGGGGAAGGCTTGGAAAAATATTCAGACTCGGGTACCTCGTAGTCCTGGGGAGGTCATAATAAAGGGGTAAGGGGTGAGGTGCGGTGGCCCCGTGTGGGCAGCCCCCCAACTCCCTTTCCTTGACTGCTGTGACTCTAAAGGTTTTAAAATTGATACATTTTTTGGAAAACAGTCTGTTGTGTTTGATCATGTCATAACACCGATCAGAAGGATGGCTTTGGCACACATGCACACCAGGGGGAAACTTAGTGGGCTTTTCCCTGGAAAATGTACCCCCAGCGGTTGACACTTATAACTTCGAGTTGGGGAGGTTTTACAATGCAATGTAAAAAGCGCGGGTTGAGGGCGCGCGAGAGTAAATATAGGGGGCAGAGCCCCCGGGCCCATTCCACTAAACCCAATATCAGACCTTTGGGAAAGTCGAGGGAGGGCTTGCAACTTGTTTGGGACCCCAGTTTTGGGAGGTTTTCAAGTGTTTTTGGGACTTTTGTAGATGACAAAAAGTACTTTGGTGGCCTTGGTGGGGCAGTCGGAGTTTGATTGGGTTTGGGATATTTGTGAAAAGAGAAGTTTGTCTATAAATGCTGAATTTTATTTGGTACAAGGGGTAGTTATTCCCCATTTGTGGACAAATTGATCGTTTTCTCATGATTTCTTCACTAAACTTCGAAAAAACCCGTTACACTTTTTCTGATTGTGTTGTTAGGGAAATCTAACCCGGGGCAGCTTTGAAGGGGGGTGTGCTCCCATGTAATTTTCTTTTAGCAAGTTTCTTGGAAAACTCGTTTCCCTTTTTTTGAGCCCGTTTTTTCTTAAAAAATGTTTTAAATCTGCCCTTTTCCCTCATCTACGCAACACCAAACGCCCATACTCAAAGCTGACAGGATGTTTCCCCTGGCGATGGGTTTAAAAGGGTTTCCGGTGAATTTGAAGGGGGCAAGGAAGGGATTTCACCTCGCGGCACGGGGAAAATGGGTGGGGTGGCTTCGGGGGTTTGCAGTGCGATTTTAAAAGGGCATTACGGGGGCCACAGTGTCTTTGAGGGGTTACCAATACTGGCCCCTATCGTTAATTATCCAAAAAACCCCAAACACTTAAGACAGCTAGAAAAGAAAATTTTTTACTTGTGGAAAACAATTAGCACCCAAAAAACTATGGGTTTTTAGGGTGAACCTCTGGCATGTTTTCAGTTAAAAAAAACCGTCTCCAAAGGGTTACCAGGTTTCTGCAAAAGCTCGTTAAATTTTCTTAAAACCCCTCTTGTTTTGTTCCCAAATATGCAGCATTCCTCCAGAAACAATCAGTTTATAAAAAGAATAACAGGTTTCCCCTTCCTCGAGTTTTAATACATTTTGCACAAGTGGGGACAGTTGGGTTTTAAACTGGAGGCCTCAGGGGGGTTGGGTCACCAAATACGCAGGAGGGGGATTGTTTCCCTTTTCCGGTAGGGAGGCGATAGTGTGCGGAACTCAGATATTTTTGAGGGAAAAAAAGGAGCAGCAAAAAAAGCCCTTTCAAAGCACGGGTGATGAGGCGGAAAAGGCTGAGTTTTAAAACCAAGGAAGAGGGGTTTGTTTATGGGGGCAGCAGAGGCGTCAAAAAGGGAAACCTATTTAGTCACCAAAATCCCCAAAAAAAGAGTTTCATAATACGCAGCTGCGATCCAACACTATAAGCTTTATGAGGCCGAGGAGACACCCTTCGTAAGAAGGGTGGGGGAAAGAAACCGTTGGGGGTGCTGGCAGGACAGGCCGGGCACTCAAGCTCTTAAAATTTTGGGCCCCCCCAAAAACTGCCTTTGACCCTTTGGTAAATAGAAAAGGGAAATGGGTGTGTTTCAAGTTTGAGGAAGGAGGGGGGGGTAGGAGAGGCCCAGAGAGTAGTGAAGGTAAAGGGCCCTTTTTAGAGCCCCTTCAAACTAAAAATTTTCGTGTTTAATAGGGACCCTCACTGTCAACGCTCCCCACATAAGAGTTTCCACAACAACGCAGCTGCGATCCCCAAATTTTTGAGTTGCATGTTTAAAATTTACAGTCGGGGATAAGCAATTTCCCGGGGAAAAAGGCCCACGACCTCATGAAAACACGCACATCCCTCTCCCATCCTTTGTGAAGGGTTCCCTTTCAATGTGTTATTACGATCAAAATAATATTTCATTATTTTGAGGAAACTTTTCCTATTTCCCGTGATCTTAAAAAAGTGTAGTGACCGTATAGAGTAGTCAATGGAAGGTTTTTTATGATATTTATTCACCTGTAAATTTTTTTGTTTATTCACAGTTTTTGATTTAAGTGATATTTAATGGGAAATTTCAATATCTAAGAGAAATATTTAAGCTTTTATTTAAAAAAATAGAAAAGGGCTGAGTAGCTTTTAATTTTGGGGGTTTATTTCTAAATTTTGGGAAATTCCCTTTTCCTTTCTTATGAAGTGTTGGGGTTTCGGTGAGAAATAATCTGGCTAAAAAATAAGATTCAAACCCTAAACATAACCTAACGAAATTAACCCTACCCAACCTAAACCCAAAATTAAAACCCGCATACATAAAGTAAATCAAGGAATTGCAAAGCACACATGAAGGTATGAAAACGAGAAATTTCAAGAACCCATTGCACGAAACAACAAATGTAAAAATTTCTAGAATTAAAAAAACTAATAAAAAACATATTATTATTAAAACAAAAATAAACTTTTGGGGAAATGGAAAAAAAAACTCTTCCCCTAAGCCATTTCGTTTCGTCAGAGGTGATAAACCCGTGTGGGTATTTTATCCATTTATTTCAACCAATTCATTACTTTTTTAAAAATTTTTATGGAAAAGCAAAAAATGAATTTCATCACCCGGGGAACCTTTGGGAAACCCAAAAAAAAAACCCGTCCCCATTTTGTGTAACTAGTTTTCTGTTTAATATGGGGGCTAGACGTGTTGATAAGTCAATAAGGGCCCCTGCTAATGTCATAGACGCTGTCTAATATGTCGCTAGACTCTGTCTAAATATGTCAGTTAACGCGTCTAATGTCCCCTAACGCTGTCTAATATGTCGCTAGACGCTGTCTAATATGGGCGCTAGACGCTGTCTAATGGGCACTAGACGCAGTCTAATATGTCCTAGACGCTGTCTAATTCACTAACGCAGTCTAATATGTCGCTAGACGCTGTCTAATATGCACTAGACGCTGTCTAATGTCACAGACGCTGTCTAATATGTCACAGACGCTGCCTAAGTCACTAACGCTGTCTAATATGTCGCTAGACGCTGTCTAATATGTCATAGACGCTGTCAAATTACGTCAGTAGACGCTGTCTAATATGTCACTAGACGCTGTCTAATATGTCACTAGACCCATGTCTAATATGTCACTAGACGCTGTCTAATATGTCACTAGACGCTGTTAATATTCACTAGACGCGTCTAATATGTACTAGACGCTGGTTAATGTCACTAGACGCTTTTCTAATATGTCGCTAGACGCTGTTTTAATATGTCGCTAGACGCTGTCTAATGTCACTAGACGCAGTCTAAATATGTCGCTAGAAAGCTGTCTAATATTTTCACTGACGCTGTCTAATGTCACAACGCTGTCTAATATGTCACTAGCGCTGTCTAAAAGTCACTAGAAAGCTGTCTAATATGTCCTAGAGCTGTCTAATGTCACTAGAACGCTGTCCTAAATATGTCACTAGACGCTGTCTAATACGTCAGTAGACGCTGTCTAAAATGTCACTAGACGCTGTCTAATACGTCAGTAGACGCTGTCTAATATGTCACTAGACGCTGTCTAATATGTCACTAGACGCTGTCTAATATGTCACTAGACGCTGTCTAATATGTCACTAGACGCTGTTTGATACGTCAGTAGACGCTGTCTAATTTTTCACTAGACGCTCTCTAATACGTCAGTAGACGCTGTCTAATATGTCACTAGACAATGTCTAAGGTCACTAGACGCTGTTTAATATGTCACTAGACGCTGTCTAATATGTCACTAGATGCTGTCTAATATGTCACTAGACGCTGTCTAATACGTCAGTAGACGCTGTCTA
>NC_069480.1:15605784-15697419 GCF_026875155.1 Cherax quadricarinatus
TTTTCCCGTGGATGTATCCATGTGTATCCAACCACCCCCCCCCCTTCATTCAGTTAAACTAATATAATCTATACCAGTCCCAATTAATTAATAGCGCCGTGCTTGAGGGTGCTACCCAATTTATACTGGTCTCGGATAGATGTGGACAAGATTGTGAGGGTCGAGGGGCCACCTGTAGTGACCAGAGGTGGTTAAGTTTTCTCACATGTCTACACGGGGTGACTACGGTAAACAATATGGTTGTCTCCCAATGAGATTACTTGTATGTATATAATGTTGAGGTACATACAGGTAAGCACCCTATAAAATTTTCCACATTTCTATTCATTTTAAAGTTTATGATTAAGGTCAGTACCCTGATACAGGTTTGTTTTCATTGCTATATTCTTGATGTAAGTTTTAGCTTATTATTATTATTATTATTAAATATTAGCCGGTATTCTCCCGGCCCGGGCCTTTTCCAAGTGGTGGCCCGGCCTTGGCTCCCTCTTTAGAGAGTGTCTGAGACCTAGGTCTCCCATGGGAGGAGGCACAAGTACCTCCTCATCTTTGGGACCAACTGTCCCCAGGCCTAGCCATAAGCTAGGCCTCTCTGGTCTGCCATCCCCGCCCCAAGGGGGCAAATGGGAATGACGGTCTTATGAGCTAAAGGCTCGGGCTCAGGCACCTACCCTACCCTAGAAGGGATAGGCATGGTATCGATCAAGTTTTAGCTGTATGGTAGACAAACATATCTAGCCAGTTCATAGACGCAGTCCATTTGTGTCTGAGATTTTATATACGGGTTTATTGTACCAGTAATGTGCCTTCGGTTTTTAAATCTAAGCTGTTTTCTTTTTATTTTATATTCGTATTATAGCATATGTAAATCTGTGTTGTTAGGGATAAGAATGTAGATGTTCTAGTAAGGTTAGGATGTTAGGTTTTGGTTTATTGTTTAATGCGAAGAATGGGATTAATGGATACAATTTCTTGTATATATTCTTTTTATTGTATTCAACCTTGGTCATATGTCATGTTATATGTAAATTTTATATATATGTAATGTTTTGAATGATGAATGTGTATATATTTCAGTTCACGACCCTGTTACTGTGTTTATTTGTAGCTGTTCTTGCCGTAAGTTATTGTTGTATGATATACAGCAATATCTTGCGAGTATATAGGTGCAATCCTTCTGTGTCAGGTATTTTGTGTCAGGTATTTTGTGTCGGGTATTTTGTGTCAGGTGTTTTGTGTCAGGTATTTTGTGTCAGGTATTTTGTGTCAGGTATTTTGTGTCAGGTATTTTGTGTCGGGTATTTTGTGTCGGGTATTTTGTGTCAGGTATTTTGTGTCAGGTATTTTGTGTCGGGTATTTTGTGTCGGGTATTTTGTGTCGGGTATTTTGTGTCAGGTATTTTGTGTCAGGTATTTTGTGTCGGGTATTTTGTGTCGGGTATTTTGTGTCGGGTAATTTGTGTCGGGTAATTTGTGTCGGGTATTTTGTGTTTACCTGGAGTTTACCTGGAGAGAGTTCCGGGGGTCAACGCCCCCGCGGCCCGGTCTGTGACCAGGCCTCCTGGTGGATCAGAGCCTGATCAACCAGGCTGTTGCTGCTGGCTGCACGCAAACCAACGTACGAGCCACAGCCCGGCTGATCCGGAACTGACTTTAGGTGCTTGTCCAGTGCCAGCTTGAAGACTGCCAGGGGTCTGTTGGTAATCCCCCTTATGTGTGCTGGGAGGCAGTTGAACAGTTTCGGGCCCCTGACACTTATTGTATGGTCTCTTAACGTGCTAGTGACACCCCTGCTTTTCATTGGGGGGATGGTGCATCGTCTGCCAAGTCTTTTGCTTTCGTAGCGAGTGATTTTCGTGTGCAAGTTCGGTACTAGTCCCTCTAGGATTTTCCAGGTGTATATAATCATGTATCTCTCCCTCCTGCGTTCCAGGGAATACAGGTTTAGGAACCTCAAGCGCTCCCAATAATTGAGGTGTTTTATCTCCGTTATGCTCACCGTGAAAGTTCTCTGTACATTTTCTAGGTCGGCAATTTCACCTGCCTTGAAAGGTGCTGTTAGTGTGCAGCAATATTCCAGCCTAGATAGAACAAGTGACCTGAAGAGTGTCCATCATGGGCTTGGCCTCCTAGTTTTGAAGGTTCTCATTATCCATCCTGTCATTTTTTCTAGCAGATGCGATTGATACAATGTTATGGTCCTTGAAGGTGAGATCCTCCGACATGATCACTCCCAGGTCTTTGACGTTGCTGTTTCGCTCTATTTTGTGGCCAGAATTTGTTTTGTACTCTGATGAAGATTTAATTTCCTCATGTTTACCATATCTGAGTAATTGAATTTCTCATCGTTGAACTTCATATTGTTTTCTGCAGCCCACTGAAAGATTTGGTTGATGTCCGCCTGGAGCTTTGCAGTGTCTGCAATGGAAGACACTGTCATGCAGATTCGGGTGTCATCTGCAAAGGAAGACATGGTGCTGTGGCTGACATCCTTGTCTATGTCGGATATGAGGATGAGGAACAAGATGGGAGCGAGTAACTGTGCCTTGTGGAACAGAGCTTTTCACCGTAGCTGCCTCGGACTTTACTCTGTTGACGACTACTCTCTGTGTTCTGTTAGTGAGGAAATTATAGATCCATCGACCCGACTTTTCCTGTTATTCCTTTAGCACGCATTTTGTGCGCTATTACGCCATGGTCACACTTGTCGAAGGCTTTTGCAAAGTCTGTATATATTACATCTGCATTCTTTTTGTCTTCTAGTGCATTTAGGACCTTGTCGTAGTGATCCAATAGTTGAGACAGACAGGAGCGAACCTGTTCTAAACCCATGTTGCCCTGGGTTGTGTAACTGATGGTTTTTAGATGGGTGGTGATCTTGCTTCTTAGGTCCCTTTCAAGATTTTTATGATATGGGATGTTAGTGCTATTGGTCTGTAGTTCTTTGCTGTTGCTTTACTGCCCCCTTTGTGGAGTGGGGCTATGTCTGTGTTTTTTAGTAACTGTGGGACGACCCCCGTGTCATGCTCCCTCTCCATAGGATGGAAAAGGCTCGTGATAGGGGCTTCTTGCAGTTCTTGATGAACACAGAGTTCCATGAGTCTGGCCTGGGGTAGAGTGCATGGGCATGTCATTTATCGCCTGTTCGAAGTCATTTGGCGTCAGGATAACATCGGAAAAGCTTGTGTTAATCAAATTTTGTGGCTCTACAAAAAAAAATTTTCATTTTGATCGTCGATTTCAGTTGGTTAGCGGTTTTTGCTAAAAAATTTTAAAAGTCTATTGGGACTTTGAGTAGCTCTTTTCCCTTGCTGTCATTTTTTTTGTGTAGGACCCATCTTTTTTAAGTAGGGCCCCCAAAAATAGGGGACGTTGTTCTCGTTTTTGATTTGGAATAGGAGAAGAAAAATTGGGTTTTTTTTTTCGTTTTCATTTTTTTATTTTTTTTAGTTCTTCCCGCGGATTCCTGACCCCTTTAAAGGATTCTTTTACCCTTAAGTTCGTTGCTTGTATTTTCTAAACAGTTTTCCCCCTTACGCATTTCAGATTTTTGACCTTTTAGCCGCTTGTTATTTTTTTTCCATGCCTTTTAAAGGGGGGGCCTGCCCTTTCGGTTTTTCTTTCTCCTTTTCTTAGAGGAATTAACCCCTTGTGCAAAAATTTGAGTGCCCCGAGTTAATTGTTTAGGCAAAAATTTGGGGGGTCTGTGTTGTTATTTAATCTTCCCAGTTATTTTCGGTTAGGCTTGGTTATTTGGGGCCCCAAACTTTATTTTTTTTGTTATTAAAGTTAAATTTTGGTTTTGGGCCCTCGGGCCAAATATATTAGGTCGGTCTGGGGCCCCGCCCCATAATGTCTAAAACCCAAATTTATGTTTTGTTCTGAGTTTTTTGTTTTTGATATGGGGGGACATTTTTATCAGTCATTTTTTTGGGTGAAGATGAGGTCAAAGTGTATTGCCCTGTTGTAGGCTCTATTTTTTGCGGGTTTTAAAATTTTGAATTTTGTGCAGAGATTTTAAAAGCTCGCGGGGGAGTGTGAGTTTTCATCAGAGTGCCTCCGGTGTTATTTTCGCAAAAGTTTTTACTTGTATATTCCCCCATTTTAGGTGCCCTTAAGTTGAAAACCCCCAGGGGCAAGATGTTGGGTGAAAGGGGCTGGAAGGTTTTTCCAGACAGTGGTTAAAATTTTTAACTGCTGTTCCCGGAAAATTTCTTGGTTTTTGCTTCCCCGGGGGCTTGTAGACTTCCACAATGAAATTGGTTTTTTGGGTTTGGAAACCCTTTCTGCCCAAAATCCCCCAAACCCCCCCCCCCCCCCACACTTTGAGGCATTTTTAAACAAATTTTGCAAAAAAAGGGACTCTGCAATGACAGGCCAAAACCCCCCCCCCCTTTTGCCTGTTCACTCTGTCACATCTGTATAGGTTGTAACCTGGGATCCATATTTCGTTGTCCAAGTGATCCTTTATGTGGGTCTCAGTGAAAGCCGCGAACATTGCCTTTGCCTCTGCAAGCAGTCCACGGATGAAAGGTATTTTGTTGTTTGTTGCTGGCTTTAGACCCTGTATATTTGCAAAGAAGAATGTTATCGGACTGGTGGTATTGTTGGTACTGGGGGGGGGATTTTTTTTTGCGGCATTAGTATCTGTATCTGTTGGTGTCGGTTATTTTGTGTCGGGTATTATGTGTCGGGTATTTTGTGTCGGGTATTTTGTGACGGGTTTATTTTCTCAGTGTACGAACCGTCAGGATTCAGATCCATATTGTTTCCTTGTTATTTTTATTTTTTATGTTACGCTGTTATTGGTTTTAAATAAAATATATAAAAAAATTCACGAGGAAGATTATTATTATGATCAAGGGGGAAGCGCTAAACCCGTAGGATTATACAGCGCCTGGGGGGAGGATGTGGAAGGTATTCAGGCTTAATCCAGGGAACTGGAGCACTGATCCAATTTCCTGGATCAAGAGCCTCTCACCAGCATCAAGAAACCTTCCCTGAGGTTCACAAGGTTGAGACAAAAAATTTAATATTGACCATAAACTATAATAAAATAAAATAAACAAAAAATAACAGTAAAATAATGACATAATGTTATGTTGAAATTATATAAAATATAAAAATTTTAAAATACGTTTTAGAATCGTAAAAATTTTTTAAGAAAGTTAAAAATATTTAAGTAATAATTAGGCTTTACATTAAAGTTTCTAGTGTGTAAAATAACTATTCCAAATTACATTATAAACAATAATTTTAAGGAAATATTGCATAACACATGAAAATCACGGAGCATCGCACGGACAGTCAATAAGGGAAGCGACATCGGAGAATTCATAAGGATTATCGACTGGACGAAGATTGGAAAACAGTGTGTGTTGTGTTCGCAAATCTGTGTTAGTTTAGCGTCATTCCTGGTGATCCTTGGACTGTGTTCAGTGCTTCAGAGCAGTGAGCCACGAGGGGGTGGCTACGGGCCCCAAAAGGGGCTCTGAGCCTCCAGTCTGCACCCGTGTGGGCGGCTGTGGGGTCACAGCAGCACTCTGCTCGCTCTGTCCCACCCTACAGTCCCCATGACAGACCCGGAGACGGCCTAAACTTTCCCTTTGGGGAAGGGGGGAGGGTTTTGGAGGACAAACGGGGGGCAGGTGGGACCCCCCACCAAGAAGGCCAAGGATGCAGTGGAGCTCGTACCTACCAATCTCCACTAGTCCTCGGCCCCCCCTACCCAAGAAGATTGCCCCCCCAGATGGCCATAGGGCGGGGAAGGAACCCGGGGATGTAGCTCCTCAATGGCAAGGAGGAGCCACCCAGGCCCCCTACACCAGTTGTCCCGGGCCTCCACAGTGGACGGGGACTGCTGACCCAGGGGAAAAAGGAGGTTCCCGCCCTTGGGCACAAGCAACCAGGGCCTTAAAATAAATTAAAGGGTTTCCCCAACTAGGGTTTGAAAGGTATCTGGAAGGTCTCCCCCCCCTAAAATTTTTCCGCTGCGAGTTCATCTCAGGAACGAGGTTTGGTCTTTTCCTGGGGACGAAGACTCTTACGAGGAGTTAAGGGGGCTGGTTGGACCCACCCCACATGGTGGAATGCTTGTTTTGGAAAAGGTGTAAAGGGGGGTGCTTTCACGTCCCTGTGCCCCTCCCACGGACCCCATTTTGGAAGTCCCCAATATTGTAAAGGGCGGACGACTCACTGCAACGGTGAACAAGGTGCCCCCCCCCGCCAAGTGCTGTCCACCAAAAAGGGCCCTTCCCCGCACCTGGCCCTTTGGGGGCCCTGGGGAAATTCAAGCCCGACCAACCCTTCGGCCCAGTACAAGCTTCAACTGCCAGGGTTCAATCATATTGCAGCCCCCTGCCAGCGAGGAAAAGTTGGTGTGTGAAAAGGCCAAAACACTCAAAGGGACGCATTGCAATCCCAAACATCCCCTGGCGAACCCTTCGCCGCGCCCAAGTGTACCAACGCCAAAGAGGACCAGCCTGGAACCGAACGTCCTGTGATGGTTCAGCACTGGCAGCAGGTTCGTCTCGGAACGACCCCGAGGGCCCCCGACCCCACCCACCTTTTGGAACTGCCCACAACAGCAGCGGGGGCTCCAATCACTTTCCCCCCCGATACCAAGGGGGCAATACCACGAGTTCCCGGCACGGGCTCCCACGGGGGCATCGGGGGGGCAGCACTGGTTTGCAGCAGCGCGTCAACGCGGCTCAATGGAAAGGGCCAAAAAGGGCAGAATCATTGGGAAAACCCCACGGGCCAGGCACACTGCCCAGCGCCCCAGTGGGCACCAACACCCCTTGCCAAAAACGGCAGCAGGCCCTCTTCCCAAGGACAGGCCCCTCCTGTGACGGCCAGCGACGGCAGAGGTTCCCCGCCAAAGGACTTGGAAGCCCATGGCCACCATGCCGGGCCCGGGGTGCACCCAGCTTAGCTGCGCAGTTCGACAGCCACCCAACATACCCATTGACCCCCCCCCCCCGCCTCGACGGGTGTCCAGCTCAATGCCTGCAGAGGTAGGGGCGAATCCTTTTGGATCGACTGAAGAAAACCATGGGGGTCATCCAGCACTCCTCTGTCGCCTCTCCCGTGGGCAGAGGACAGGGGCCCTCGGGCAGCTCCTGTCATGGATGCGGGGCGGGTCCTACGGACGGAAAGACTCGATGGAACTTAAAAGCCATCACCAGGATCCTTCCAGTCGTAGGAGGGGGCCCCGGGTCCCCAACAACGGGACGAGCCCCAGGCAGAGATGGAATCATGAGCCACCTTGGGGGCCCTTGAAGATCCTCCAGGAACATTTTTTGGGCTGCAGGGAAAATTCCTTATGATTGAAGGGGCCAGTTCGGGATGAGGTTTGTCTTCCTGTTTCAGGAGACACTCACTATTTGTCAGTCAAATGCACCACGATTCCGGGATTCTCGCCTACCTTCACCCGAAGGGACGGCGGGGGACGGGGATCTAGTCAGGACCACTATCCCTATTCAATCTCCACGACCCCACGAAGTGGGGAGGGGTAGAGGGCAGGGTGTCACCCTACACCTGGGGATGACCCCCCTCGTGGTTTACAATTTTTACAGAAAACTCTCGGGTACACCCTTTTCATCTCAGAGATGGGAGCACTCGCCCCACGGGAGGGCTTGTTTGGCTGGGGGATTCAATGCCCCCCACCCAATACTTTCTTCGTCTCCCTACCAACGCAGCTGGAGGGGACCTTGCGGCTGTGTGGAGGGGGTCCCTGAGATCGCCCTCCTCAAAATGGGAGCCAACCCATCACTATGGGGGGCCGCTTGGATGTCACACTCATCTCAGGCGTTGCCTCGAGCGCGAGATGGGAGGGCCCCCCCGTCTCACCATGATCACTTGCAGTGGTCACTACCCGATGGGCCCGCGGTGCCCGCTTTCCCCCCACCTACCCCCAATGGAACTAAAAAAGGCCGACTGGAGTGCTTCCAGGGGGTCATTTTAGGGGGGGGGGGGGGGGGGGGGGGGGGGGGTGGGGGGGGGGGGGGGGGGGGGGGGGGGGGGGGGGGGGGGGGGGGGGGGGGGGGGGGGGGGGGGGGGGGGGGGGGGGTTTGGGGGGTGGGGGGGGGGGGGGGGGGGGGTTTGGGGGGGGGCTTGGGGGTGGAGGCTTTGGCCCAAATTAGGGGGTCCTTTACAATTCATCCCCCAAACAAAACAGCCCCAACCCTTTTTTCAATGAAACCCCGAAAAAGCTCTGTGGAAAATCCCACTAAATCCCAATCCCCTCGTCTTTTAAAATTTTGAAACACCCCAAGTCCCGCCTCAATCCCAATGGTAATGTTCCCCTCACTACCCTATTTCCAAACCAATACTTTCCTATGGGGGTTTCTAAACTAAACTTACCAATTAAAACCTTTTGCCCCCTTAAAAACCCCAAAAAACCTGATTAAATCCCCTTTTTTTTAAAACCACTTCCACTTATACACTTGATACCCCCCCCTCTTTCCCTTTTGTCTAAAAAAAATTAACTTTAAATCTTCAATCTTTCTTCATGGGTTTTTCAAGATTATTATTAATTTTAGTCATCCTACGCCTGAATGTAAAATTTTTTTTAAACTTTTTTAGTCCCCCTTTTTTTAAATACAGAAAAACCCCGAACTGAGCTGAAAAATCTGGTGAGGCCTTACTAATGATTATAAAGCTGCGTATGACCTCTGGACTTTTTTGTTGCTTCACTTCTTTTATATAAATCCCAGTAATTTTTTGCCTTATTACGTACGCTTAGGCATTTCTGTCTTGGTTTTAAGGGGTTTCGCTCCCATAACCCCCAAATCCTTTTCCAAACTGTATGGCTAAGTTCTACATCATTTTAACTTAAAGTAGTAGGGTTATGGGCACTCCCAAGCTTAAACCTTTCATTTATTACATTGAACTGCATCGCCACTTTCTACCAAGAAATTTTAGTTTGTTTAAATCCTCCCGAAGTTCCATAACATCTACGTTTTTAAACAATTTTTCCTACCATCTTTGTGTCTCGGCGAATTCTCATATCACAGTAATCCCCCATCAAAATCATTGTATATATTATAAACAACAACGGGGCCCAAACTGACCCGTGGAACCCACTTGTTACGATCCCACTCGGATTTAACCCCATTTATGGACACTCTCTGCTTCCTGTCAGTGACCATGACTCGATCCACGAGAGCACTTTTTCCCCCAATGCCATGACTGCCCTTTCTTTAACAGCATTGGGGGGAAAATCTATCAAAAACCTTAACTAAAATCTAAGTAAATAAAATTTAAATTCTTTTTTTGGGGTAAAGCCCAAAAGCTTTACTGGAAGAAAGTTAATAAATTGTTAGAAAGCCGGGCCCCTTTTGTGAATCCATGCTGAGTATCATTAATCAAGCTAGCTTTTCGAGATGGCTTCTTATAATCTCAGCTATAATTGACTCTAAATTTCCTACAATTGAGGTCAGGCTTATTGGGCGGTAATTTGAACGGTAACGACTTGTCCCCTGTTTTTAAAAATAGGAGTTACATTAGCCATCTTCCACATATCAGACACTACACCTGTTTGAAGAGATAAATTAAAAATATTAGTTAATGGTTCACAGAGTTCCATTTTGCTTCCTTAAGAACCCTTGAAAAAACCTCATCAGGACCCGGCGACTTATTTTGCTTCAGTCTGTCTATCTGCTTCACAACCATCTCACTAGTGACTGTGATGTTACATAATTTATCTTCTTCTAGCCCACTGTAAAAATTAATTACTGGAATATTGTTAGTGGGTCTTCCTGTGTAAAAACTGAGAGAAAATAATTATTTAAAATCAAGCACATTTCATTCTCTTTGTCAGTAAGGTGCCCATAGTTATTTTTAAGGGGACCTATCTTATCTCTAACTTTTGTTCTATAGACCTGGAAAAAACTTTTTGGGTTAGTTTTAGAATCCCTAGCAACTTTAATTTCATAGTCCCTTTTAGCTTTTCTTATCCCCTTTTTATGTCCCTCTTAATGTCAATATACTGATTCATAAGATGACCCTCACCTCTTTTGATACGCCTATAAATTCCTTTCTTATGCCCTAGTAGATATTTGAGCCTATTATTCATCCATTTTGGGTCATTTCTATTTGATCTAATTTCTTTATATGGGATAAACGCTCTTTGAGCAGCATGTATAGTGTTCAGAAAACTGTCATATTGATAGCTCTCTTCGTTTACCCCAGTCAACAGATGATAAGTGTTCTCTAAGCCCATCGTAATCTGCTAAGCGAAAATCTGGGACTGTTACTGAGTTATCGCTACTATCGTACTTCCATTCAATGCTAAATGAATTGATTTGTGGTCGCTAGCACCCAGTTCCTCTGAAATTTCTAAGTTATTAACAAGGGATTCATTGTTTGCCATAACTAAGTCAAGTAGGTTATTTCCCCTTGTAGGTTCTGTCACAAACTGCTTCAAAAAACAATCCTGAAATACTTCTAAGAAGTCGTAATGATTCTAAATTCCCAGTCAAGAAATTCCAATCAATATGACTAAAGTTAAAGTCTCCTAGAATTACTACATTATCGTGCCTTGTGGCCTTAACAATTTCCTCCCATAGTAGTTTCCCTTGGTCCCTATCTAAGTTTGGGGGACGGTATATCACTCCTAAAATCAGTTTTTCATGCCCCTCTGAAAATTCTATCCAAACAGACTCTGTATGTGTTACTTCAGACTTAATACCCGTTTTTATGCAACAGTTCAAGCGATCTCGGACATACAATGCCACCCCACCCCCCTCCCAATACTTCTATCTTCTTGGAACAATTTAAAACCCTGAATATGACATTCCGCAGGCATGTCCCGACTTTTTGAATTAAACCACGTCTCAGTTAAGGCAAATACATCAATATTACCTGCACTAGCAACCAATCTCAACTCGTCCATCTTATTCCTAGCACTACGGCAATTAGCATAATAAACATTGAAAGACTCTCCTTTCTCTTTACCCTTCCTGCTCATTTCTATTTTTCTACTAAACCTATTACTGTCCTTATCACCCAAGGTCCCTGGCTTTTCAATATCTATCTCGTTCTTATTATTACTAGTTCCCCTAGAACTCGTAATATTACTACACTGGGACTTCACTGTTTTCCTGCCAAAACCCATACCACTAACTATTCCTGGTTTAAAGTCCTAACTGCTCCCTCCACTGCAGTTGCCAGTGCTCCCACCCCACACCTAGATAAGTGAACCCCATCCCTGGCATACATGTCATCTCTGCCATAGAAGAGGTCCCAGTTGTCGATGAATGTTACCGCATTTTCCTTACAGTATTTGTCCAGCCAGCAATTGACACCAATTGCCCTGGACAACCATTCATTTCCAACTCCTCTCCTTGGCAAAATACCACATATGAGAGGGTTCCCACCTTTACTTCTAATTATTTCTATTGCTGACCTATACCTGCTAATCAGGTCCTCACTCCTACGTCTGCCAACATCGTTGCCTCCAGCACTGAGACAGATAATAGGATTGCTCCCATTACCTCTCATGATGTCATCCAGACGGCTAACAATATCCTCCATCCCAGCCCCAGGAAAGCAAACTCTCTGTCTCCTACTCCTGTCCTTCAAGCAGAACGCCCTATCCATATACCTAACTTGGCTATCCCCAACAACAACAATATTCGTACCTTCCTTAATGTCTTTCGTCGTGACGTTCCCAGTATTCGACTCACATTCGTCGGGTAGCACTGAGAATGTATTGGATGTTTCCACAACAGTTTCCACGGCAGTCTCTTTCTTCTTTATCGTTTCTACCTTTCCATTCGTCTTCTTGATCGTCAACTTTTTTCCTGCTGTCCAGCCACTGACCAGTTTCCCTTCTTGACCTGAGGACTCAAAACAGGAGGACTACTCCGAATCTTTTTGTTTTCCTCGGTCAGTCGCCGAATTTCCATATTCGCCAACCTCAATTCTTCCCTAAGCTGTTGGTAAAGTTGCTCGATGGAGGGCATCTTGCTTCAATTCTAGAGAGCATGCAAACAGGTCTTCACAGAGCCAAGCACACGTCAACACTGCGCAAAAGCCAACCCAATCAGGAGCCACTGCGCAGCACGTCCGCACAGCCCAACAGTGATGCGAACACTGGGCAGCGTCGCAGTGTGGCTCGGTTGCACCCAGACCCCGCAACGGAGGCAGAGCGTCTGGTGGACCTATTCACCTCCAGAGCGGCCATGGCTCAACTGCCTCAGGATCTCCAGGACCTCCAAGCCACCCTCCTTCCTAGAAGGGTGATGGTGATCCAAGCAGCATGCCAGGCTGGGGATGTCACGGATGAAGACTTCACCGACCAGAGCTCCAGGCAGCCTTCACATCTCATCGAGACACTGCTCCGGGGCATGATGGTATCACCTATGGCATGATCACTCGGTCTGGCCATTCTGGACATTCAGCTGTCCTGGGAGTCATCAACCAGACTTGGCGAGCTGGCAAACTCCCTGTCGTATGGAAGGAGGCTGACATCATACCGATTCCTAGCCTGGGGATCCTGGCAGTGTGAGACCCATCTCCCTCACACAGTTGCATTTCGAAGGTGTCTGAAAGGATGGTGTTGGAGTGCCTGAGGTGGAAGCTTGGCCCTCCTCATAAAACACCTCTATGGCTTCACCAGAGGAGTGGGCACTTTCGAAAGCCTTACCACTCTACTGACCGGCATTGGGTCGGACGCCCAAGCCCACATTGTTGTCTTTCTTGACCTCGAGAAAGCTTTTGAGCTAGCCAGTGCACCTGCCATCCTCTCACTCTTGGCCCGCAGGGGGATTAAAGGCAGGCTGCTTTCATGGCTTTCGTTCCTATCTCCAGGACAGGCGGGCCCGGGTACGCTTCCAGGGGCATGCCTCTTCTCTCAAGACCCTGGACAATGGCACTCCACAGGGCGGGGTGCTTAGTCCCACCCTGTTCAATGTACTGATGCACCAGCTGGTGTGCCTGCCTTTCTCCAGAGGGACCGTCCTCCTCAGCTATGCCGATGACCTGGCACTTGTCGTACCTAGGAAGCGCCGGCTTTTGCAGCGTGCCCAGGAGGACCTCGATCTGCTGGCTTCCACCTGCCGTCACTTGGGACTCAAGATTCTGCCAGCAAAATCCAAAGCCATGATCCTTCGCACCAAGGTGCCCAGTCAGAGGCTGCGGGTCCTGGGCATCGACCTGGAGTGGGTTCACAGTTATAGGTACCTTGGCATCTACATTGACAGGCACCTCACCTTCCAGAAACATGTGCACCACATTAAAGAGAGGGTTCTGCAGAGGGTCAGGGCATTGAGTGCCATGGCCAACCCTAGGGTTGGGGCCAGCCTCGAGGTCATGAGGTTGTTCTACATCCAGGCAATACGTTCCCTCGTTGACTATGGGGCACTTGCTCTGGTTCACGCCAGACCCACAAACATCAAATCCCTCTGTGTCATCCAGAACACAGCTGTACGGGCAATGCTGGGGGCTCCTAGGTGGGCCAATGCAGTGGCTCTGAACCTTGAGGTGCAGCTACAGCCTCTTGAAGACAGGATCCAACTGGTAGCTGCCAGGAGGATGCAAAGTTATCTCCGACTCCCAGGGGCTGACAAACTGATGAGAGATTTACGGGTCCGCCAGGGACAGGTCATTCCACTGCATCCCGGCCGCCGATGGATGTGGTCGGTAGCAGATGCCACACAGAAGCTCTTGCCCATGACATTGCTCCAGGCGGGGGGCTGCGACAGACTGGCAGCGAACTACAAGGTGCCGCCCCCTTGGGCACCAGAGCTGTTTGCGGTGAGCTGGACAACCCTACCAGACAGCAAGAGGCATTGCACCCGGGACATTCTGCACCACCTTGCCTCTGCTAGCATTGTGGGTGCGGAAGGCCCAGGGTGTGTGCCGTATTACACTGATGGCTCCAGAGACCCAGTGGCAGGCCGCACAGCTGCTGGGATGTTCCACAGCAATCTGACAGCAGGTTGGCGCCTCCCAGACCATTGCACCATCCTCCAGGCCGAACTCTTTGCCATCCAACAAGCTCTGCGGCATGCTCTTGCAGGCCATCAGCATCCCCCCATCATCCACGTTGATTCCAGGGCAGCAATCCAAGCGCTTATGCACAGAGAGCCAAAGGACAACATACACTTAATCACATCCATCCGGGTGACCTGCAGACTCTCATGGCCCAGGGTCGCAGGGCTACCATCAACTGGATCCCGAGCCATGTGGGTATCCCTGGCAATGATGCTGCAGATGAGGCTGCTAGGACTGCAACCCCGAGGCACAGCCACATGCTGCGATCTCCATCAGCCTCAGCCAGATTGCGCTGTTGGCTGCTGGTGCGGCGAGGCGCCCATTCCCTGACCCTGGGGAGTCACGGAGCCTCTGTTGGTATGTCAGGGCGACCCACAGGGTGCCCCCTCCAAGTCTTCGGACACAGTCAGGGAACTGAGGGTGCATATCCACCGCCTACGCTTAGGGTATCTCACCACTGCGCGGTATGTTGAACAGGCACGAGAGGAGCTCTGTGCCCATTGTGACCGAATGGTTCCACAGCCCTTGGTGCACTACCTGTTAGACTGCCCGGCTACAATGCCCCTTCGCCGTAGACACTTCCCAATGACCCCAGTAGGGCAACCCGAGAGAATGAGGCAGCACATCTTGTGTACTTAGCTGTCAGGGACTTGGAAACCTTACTTCCAGTCCTTGCTGTCATCCACACCCCCGCTGAAGTTGCTGCGAGGGCCTGCTTTGGGCCTCCATTGCACTGCACACCAGCCACTGTTAGTGCACACTAACGTTTGGTACGTCATCTGGCCATAGGGCCGGTGAGGTACCCCCCCCTTCCTGCTGAAGACCTGCCACACAGGTGCAAGTAAAGATAAATGTCACTTCCCTACCCGGGGAGCCAATGCCGGGTCACCAAATGGAAGAGACCCGGGCCGGGATTACCGGCGAATCAAATAGAATAGAATAGAATAGGAAATATTGCTATGTGTAATTTAATTTATATAAATTTATAATTATAATATTTTGGATACCCTTTCGGGTAATATAATAAACTATATTTTGGTGGATAACACTGTTAACCCAGGTTATCCTGGTGGATAACACATCTTGACCCCAGGTTATCCTGGGTGGATAGCATACCTGACCACAGATTATCCTGGGTGGATAGCATACCTGACCACAGGTTATCCTGGGTGGATAGCATACCTGTCCCAGGTTACCCTGGGTGGATAGCATACCTGACCCCAGGTTATCCTGGGTGGATAGCATACCTGACCACAGGTTATCCTGGGTGGATAGCATACACTGACCACAGGTTATCCTGGGTGATAGCATACCTGACCACAGGTTATCCTGGTTGGATAGCATACCTGACCCCAGTTATCCTGGGTGGATAGCATACCTGACCACAGGTTATCCTGGGTGGATAGCATACCTGTCCCCAGGTTATCCTGGGTGGATAGCATACCTGTCCCCAGTTATCCTGGGTGGATAGCATACCTGTCCCAGGTTATCCTGGGTGGATAGCATACCTGACCCAGGTTATCCTGGGTGATAGCAATACCTGACCGCAGGTTATCCGGGTGGATAGCATACCTGACCACAGGTTATCCTGGTGGATAGCATACCTGACCACATGTTATCCTGGGTGGATAGCATACCTGACCCCAGGTTATCCTGGTGGATAGCATACCTAACCACAGGTTATCCTGGGTGGATAGCATACCTGACCACAGGTTATCCTGGGTGGATAGCATACCTGACCCCAGGTTATCCTGGGTGGATAGCATACCTGACCCCAGGTTATCCTGGGTGATAGCATAACTGACCCCAGGTTATCCTTGGTGGATAGCATACCTGACTCCAGGTTATACTGGATGGATAGCATACCTGACCCCAGGTTATACTGGATGGATAGCATACCTGACCCCAAGGTATCCTGGGTGGATAGCATACCTGACCCCAAGTTATCCTTGGTGGATAATACTCTTGACCACAGGTTATCCTGGGTGGATAACACTCTTGACCACAGGTTATCCTGGGTGGATAACACTCTTGACCGCAGGTTATC
Organism: Cherax quadricarinatus; assembly: GCF_026875155.1. NCBI lineage: Eukaryota > Metazoa > Arthropoda > Malacostraca > Decapoda > Parastacidae > Cherax > Cherax quadricarinatus. The sequence goes on from NC_069480.1 coordinate 15,621,833, forward strand.
CAGGGTGGATAACACTCTTGACCACAGGTTATCCTGGGTGGATAACACTCTTGACCACAGGTTATCCTGGGTGGATAACGCTCTTGACCAAAGGTTATCCTGGGTGGATAACACTCTTGACCACAGGTTATCCTGGGTGGATAACACTCTTGACCACAAGTTATCCTGAGTGGATAACACTCTTGACCACAGGTTATCCTGGGTGGATAACACTCTTGATCACAGGTTATCCCGGGTGGATAACACTCTTGACCCCAGGTTATCCTGGGTGGATAACACTCTTGACCCCACGTTATCGTGGGTGGATAACACTCTTGACCACAGGTTATCCTGGGTGGAAAACATTCTTGACCACAGGTTATCCTGGGTGGATAACACTCTTGACCCCAGGTTATCCTGGGTGGATAACACTCTTGACCACAGGTTATTCTGGGTGGATAACACTCTTGACCACAGGTTATTCTGGGTGGCTAACGCTCTTGACCACAGGTTATCCTGGGTGGATAACACTCTTGATGCCAGGTTATCCTGGGTGGATAACACTCTTGACCCCAGGTTATTCTGGGTGGATAACACTCTTGACCCCAGGTTATCCTGGGTGGATAACACTCTTGACCCAGGTTATCCTGGGTGGATAACACTCTTGACCACAGGTTATCCTGGGTGGATAACACTCTTGACCCCAGGTTATCCTGGGTGGATAACACTTGACCCCAGGTTATCCTGGGTGGATAACACTCTTGACCCCAGGTTATCCTGGGTGGATAACACTCTTGACCACAGGTTATCCTGGGTGGATAACACGCTTGACCACAGGTTATCCTTGGTGGATAACACTCTTGAACCCAGGTTATCCTGGGTGGATAACACTCTTGATCCCAGGTTATCCTGGGTGGATAACACTCTTAACCACAGGTTATCCTGGGTGGATAACACTCTTGACCACAGGTTATCATGGGTGGATAACACTTTTGACCCCAGGTTATCCTGGGTGGATAACACACTTTACCCCAGGTTATCCTGGGTGGATAACACTCTTGACCCCAGGTTATCCTGGGTGGATAACACTCTTGACCCCAGGTTATCCTGTGTGGATAACACTCTTGACCACAGGTTATCCTGGGTGGATAACACTCTTGACCACACGTTATCCTGGGTGGATAACACTATTGACCACAAGTTATCCTGGTTGGATAATACTCTTGACCACAGGTTATCCTGGGTGATAACACTCTGACCACAGGTTATCCTGGGTGGATAACACTCTTGACCACAGTTTTCCTGGGTGGATAACACTCTTGACCACAGGTTATCCTGGGTGGATAACACTCTTGACCACAGGTTAATCCTGGGTGGATAACACTCTTGACCCCAGGTTACCCTGGGTGGATAACACTCTTGACACCAGATTATCCTGGTGGATAACACTCTTGACCACAGGTTATCCTGGTGGATAACACTCTTGACCACTGTTATCTTGGGTGGATAACACTCTTGACCACAGGTTATCCTGGGTGGATAACACTTTTGACCCCAGGTTATCCTGGGTGGATAACACTCTTGACCACAGGTTATCCTGGGTGGATAACACACATGACCCCAGGTTATCGTGGGAGGATAACACTCTTGACCACAGTTATCCTGGTGGATAACACTCTTGACCCCAGGTTATCCTGGGTGGATAACATTCTTGACCACAGGTTATCCTGGGTGGATAACACACATGACCCCAGGTTATCGTGGGAGGATAACACTCTTGACCACAGGTTATCCTGGGTGGATAACACTCTTGACCCCAGGTTATCCTGGGTGGATATACATTCTTGACCACAGGTTATCCTGGGTGGATAACTCTTAACCCCAGGTTCTCCTGGGTGGATAGCATACCTCACCCCATGTTATCCTGGGTGGATAACACTCTTGACCACAGGTTATCCTGGGTGGATAACACTCTTGACCACAGGTTAATCTGGGTGGATAAACTCTTAACCCAGGTTATCCTGGGTGGATAGCATACCTGACCTCCAGGTTATCCTGGGTGGATAACTCTTAACTCAAGGTTATCCTGGGTGGATAACATACCTGACCCCAGGTTATCCTGGGTGGATAACACTCTTGACCCGAGGTTATCCTGGGTGGATAACACTCTTGACACCAGGTTATCCTGGGTGGATAACACTCTTGACCACAGGTTATCCTGGGTGGAAAACACTCTTGTCCACAGGTTGTCCTGGGTGGATAGCATACCTGACCCCAGTTTATTCTGGGTGGATAACATACCTGACCCCAGGTTATCCTGGGTGGATAACATACCTGACCCCAGGTTATCCTGGGTGGATAACATACCTGACCCCAGGTTATCCTTGATGTCAACATAGTTACTGATTCTATCTTTTTGCTCGTGTAGCATATCGTAGTTTTTTTTATATATTTTATTTAAAAATAGTACATCAAAACATAATTCCAGAATATAAATAGACATAAAAAGATAACATAAAATTCTCAGAACAATGGCTCTATAACCTCTCTAAAAAATTTTAATACATAAAGCAAAAACTTACAACAAAACGTCTCAAAACAACTACCAGTAACAGTACTAATCTATCATATATAACTTTAAAACAACATTAATATACCCATATTAGCAATGTACTAGAACCTAACATTGAACAAAAGCTCAAAAAGATATTTAAAGGGTAACACAAAAGAAAAAAACTGATTTCACACAAAAAAAGGAAAACCCATGCATATGCATACATGTACACAAACAAAACAGTATAGAAAAATATTTTAATCTACAAAAATCTAACACATATCATGAACCCATAACCGATATTAAACATAACCAAATACATATTCCAATTGTCCTCATCGCTTTCGGGCCGTGTGGACGTGCTGCGCAGAAGCTCCTGATTGAGTTGGTTTTTGCGCAGTTTACCTCTTTTCACTTGGACACCAAAATGGCGGAACGTACAAGACGGAGGATAAATACTGTCTGCATTGAGCTGGTTCGTGGTACAATAAGTGGCGCTACGATGAACGTTGTGAAAATTTGTCTGGACTGCCTCCAAGTGAGTCGCCTACCCTGGCAAGCTCTGTTGACACCGAGCTCTGAGGTCGGTACCTCATCCTCACAAGTAGCTTATAGGACAGATTTTCATAAATGACTGATGTTGCAAGAAATCTCGCCTGCATGCACGTTAAAGGACTAACTTACTTGGTGTTGCAGCATATAGCCTGTTCTTCAGCCTCCCTAAGCTTAGCCCCTTTGGACTTCCCTTCAGAAACCACGTGCAACCGGGAGCCTTAATTCCTGCAATATTCAATCGTTATTAGTGACCTGCCTGCACCTCATAAATTTCTGTATCCAAGAGGGTGTGTATCCCCTAGTATAACTATGCAGAAACGGACACTAGCTTCTAGGTAGACAAGAGGCAAGGTACGTACTGGTCATAAACTGCCGGCTGCACAAAGGCCACAGCTCAACTCACTCGCAATTTTCCCCAGACACTGGCCAGAAATCCTTAGAAAAAGTGGAGGTTTTGTCTTACTGTATGGGCCTGATGGAGGAGGTCATCTATGGTACATTGAGGTGCCTCCACCAGATTTCCCCAGGTCTCATATGTGAAGACACGTGGGGGGAGCCATCTGCTGATCATGGCACATGTTGTCCAGAAGGTGTCTGGTCATAGAAGAAAGCACGGTGGTCTCGAAACCCCGTGCCCCAGCATTCAAGCTTGGGCTGCCAGTTCTCCCTGGCTAAATTAACCTAGTGTTTGCCTTCATTATCGGCCTATTACTACCTATGTTAAGGTCTTAGGTCTACATTATTATCTACAGTTGCCTCAATAATCCTAATATTAGTGTTCTAACAGCATAAACTACCTACTTCTTCCCTGAAGGGTAAATCTATAAATTAAGTAGTACCCTCCATCCAACTGTGCCAATCCCAGAGAGTGTGATTTTGTTTTTTGGTGGGTGTAAGGACCCTCGAACTGTGTGTTTTTCCCCGTTGGGACTTCTCGGACCGAATAAGTTCCAACATCCTCCCGCCGCGAAGGTAGGTACTAGATCTAGATCAAGTCTGCCTCCCGCAGGCCCTCCCAGTGGGCCCGGGACTTGAGCGCCGTTCTACTGGTCGTCCAGCCACTCAGTTCGGTCAGCCTCTGGTCTAACTTCTCATGTCCCTGTCCCACCGTGTGGATCTCGAGAGGCAAAAGCCTGTTGATGGGTCTTATAGTCTCGACACCATTCATTCTCACCTTCACCATTCTCAACCGCCCAGCCTTGTCAGGGTGGGTCGACACCACTAGGCCAAGAGGCCAGTATGCCCTGGGCGCCTCGGTTTCTACTTGCACCAGGTCCACTTCACTTAGCATCATCTTATTTGCCTATGGGTCTGCACCATAGAAATGTTCCCGCATTGCTGTCAAGTAATCCCTGCGCCACACCTGGTTCCATTTGTCCAGGATGTTCACCAGTCTGTTGTGACTCCTGTGCAGTTCTTCATTGATGGGGGGACCATCTGGACCCCATAATCCAGCTTCTTGGAAGACTGACTCAAAATTGCAGGGAAGGGCTCAATCCTCCTTCCAAACAGCATGTTATTGGGGGTGAGAGCTTCCTGCTCATCAATCCTATTTTGCACGTAGATCAGAGGCCGGTTATTGACTCTTGCCTCTATCTCAGCTAACACTGTCCTCAGTTCATCAAAGCTCACTCTCCTACCGTGCAAGACCTTCCGAATGCACCTTTTGACTGTGCCCACCATGCGTTCATAGAATCCCCCTTGCCAAGGCGCACTGGGAAATATGAACCTCCACTCGCATTCTATTCTCTTCAGATATTCTCGTACTTCTCCCTTGTCCCTAAGATTCCTGAAAACTTTATCGGCCACTCTGAAGCTCGTGCCATTGTCCGAGATAATCAGTCGCGGGCATGAGAATCTGGCTGTAAACCTCCTATACAACTTCACGAAAGTCGCTGTCGACATATCTTCCACCAACTCCAAATGCACGGCTCGAGTAGTGGCACAAGTAAACAGGCAGACACATACTTTCTGAGGGCCCACCCTATCGTCTCCTGGGTTCTTCAACGTGATAGCCCCAGTATAGTCTATTCCCACAGTCTCACAGTACCCGCTCCTGAGGCAGCGGTGGTGGACCTGGGTATGGTAGGGTCCTCCCATCGTACCGCTGGCAGACTGTGCAACTCTTTAGCACCCTTTTGACGGCAGCTCGGCCCTTCAGTACCCAGTAATTCTGATGTAGGCAGGTGAGGGTATCTCCAAACCCCCCATGTAAGGTCCTCTGATGGGCAACTTGTATCAATAGCTCTGACGCCCATCCCTCCTTTCCCAGTAACATGGGATGTTTGGCCCCATAGCTGTGCTCAGAGTTTTGTATTCTTCCCCTGCATCTTATTAGCCCAGCATGATCTAGGAACAATCCCAATGAGTGGACCAATTTACTGTTCCCTGAGTCGTCGTTGGACACAAGTCCTGACACCATAACCTGCTGCCCTGTCACCAGTACTTCCAGCACACCTGGAAACCTCTCCCTTTTGTACTGCCTTATCCAATATTCTCTGGGACCCACGAGAGACAACTGTCGACCTTGGCCCACCTTGTCATGCAGCTTCCTCACAAATCGAAATACCATTTCCGTGACTCCTATAAGTTTCCTCCAAGTGGAGTAGCGTCTGGGGTCAAATAATTCAGTGTCAAGTTCCCCCTCAAAGTGTACTATGCTGCTGGTTGTCTCCCTGAATTTCTGCGCTGGCCAGCAATCCTTTGCCGGTAACCAGTCTGGCCTTTGAACCAAATCTCGCTTTTACTCAGCTTTTTGTGTCCTCCCCCCTCGGCTTATCAGGTCGGCTGGTTTTGATCTGTAGGCATGTACAAATTGTTGACGTATGACTGTAGCTCCTGTATCTCCTTTACCCGGTTCCTGACATAGGGGAGCTTAGACCTGTCGTTCTGGACCCACTGTAAGGCCACCTCCGAATCTGTCCAAACATAGGTGTGTGTCACCCTCAGGTTACTCCACACCTCCTCTACGTGCTTCCCCAGTTTTGCTCCCAGCAACATCGCCATGAGCTCTAGCTTTGCGATCGAGCAATCCTTCAGGGGTGTCACCCGTGCACGACTGGTGGCCAGACAGACCTGGTCCCCGGCCACCAAATACGCTACTGCCCCATAGACCCTGGAGGAGGCATCACAGAAGACATGCAAGTCATAGTCCCGCCCAGTGCACCCGATGGACCTGGGGAATGTGAACTCATGCAATTCTGCTAGATCTCTGCTAACCAGATCTCACTCTGGCAGACTGTTTCTGGCAGTGGGTCATCCCAACCTAGGTTCAGCTCCCAGGTCTGTTGCACTAGCATCCTCCCTCGAATGATGATGGGTGTCAACAAACCCAAAGGATCGAAGGCAGTCTGCACTTTACTCAGCAAGGACCTCCTGGTCAGCTTCCCTTCCCATCAGGTTTCCTCTTTAGCCTAATCTGTCTTCCTTGATTTCCCACTCCAGTCCCAACGCTGACGTTACCTCAGGTACTGAGTAGCCAGCATAGTCATGTTCCACCGTGCCATGTAGCGTTGGATTGTTTGTCACCAATTCTCTCAATGGGATGTTAGCCGAGAGCATCTCCTGATTAGATTCTCGGTAAATGTCCACCAACAGCCTTTCATCTGAGGTGGTACCTTGCATGTTGTCTACGTAAAATAGGGTCTTCAGTAGTTCTTTAGGCGGGCTAATATTTGCCACATAGGCATACTGTTCCGTCCTGAATTTCAACAACACATCTGCTAATTTCTGCGTCAGGGAGGGCCCTGTGAGCAGGCAGTAGTTCAACGATGGCTCTCAGGGACTCGCCTGTGAGCTGCAGTTGAAGACCACTCTGATGGGAGTGGTTACTGATTCCTTGGTGACTGCCATGTGTGGAAGGTAATGGGTGTTTTCCCCATGGCTGACATTGGGCACTTTCTCAATGAACCCAAGGGCCAACTGTTCCTTAATAATATTATCATATTTCCCCACCAGACCCTTCTTGGTCAGGCTGTTCATCAATGAATTCAACTGACCCCGTGCCTTCTTGAAATTAGTGGGTAGCATTGGGTGTACCAGTTTCCATGGGAGTTGCACCAAGTACTGTCCGTCCCTGAACTGCACATGGTTCAAGTAATCTTGATATGTCTCTTCGTGTTCAGGGGGTGGCTGGTCACCCTTAATCCCTACTACATCTAGGTCCCACTAGGGCTCACTGTCGGATATGCCAACTTGCGTCTCTGACAGATCTTCGTGCACTCCAATCCGCATCACCAGTACAGCCTCAGTCGCTGTAATACCGGAGCCCATCTTTCCCAGGGTCGCAGGGAAGTGAGCTGGTACCCTGCCTCCTACGATGTACTCCGCTGGAGTCTTGTACAGGCCAACACCCTCCTTAATAACCCTTCTCATGGACACGAACTCGCCTATGTAATCTCCTACCAAGATTCCTACATTACTAACGTTGTCTGTAGCAATGTCTGGTTCCGCTAGCTTCACACCCAACTCCCTCAAACGTTTGACTGCTGCGGCCAGTCCCTTAGTGGTAATGATATTGGGCAGCCTCTTCACTATCAAGGCTGAAATTTCCCGTTGATGCCCGGCTAACCTGACCGTCACATTGACTACTGGATAAGACCTGCGTGGGACTTCCCCACCAAACCCTTCCACCTTCATGTCAACTTTACCACCTGTCTTCAGCTTCAACCTAGTTGGTAGACTCTCTGTTATAAAGGATCTCTGTGCCCCACTGTCGAAGAACAAATGGATCGTTTCAGACTTCTTCCCATTCGTAACCACTGCCATTATGGTGGCAAGGCCACCGAACCTTGAAACTGCTCACCAGAACAAATTCCCGTTGCCGCACTCACCACACTCATTGCTACTTCTTGCGTTTGCTCTCCTTAGCTTGTGCTGATCTGGTGTCTTTAGGCCACAGTGCACTGTGGTGCTTTGCCCTTCCGGCAGCTCCGACACTCCCTGAGTTGGGCGTTACAGTCCCTGGCAAATGTTCTCCACAACACTTGAAACAAAGTCTCAACTCCCTTAGTCGTTGAAACCCTTTGGTTATAGGTGGTGAAGCTCGAACACCCTGAACTAGCGTGTTCTTCTTCACAAAACACTCTCCGTCTCATACTGGCCGTTTTAGTGACTTCTCCCTTGGCCCTGTGGGTGGAGGACTCGCCCTGGGCATAATAGTGCCGACCCTAGTAGGAGGTGGTTTAGGTCTATCTCTCGAATGTCTGGGGAAGTTGACCGACTTCTCCTTGGTAGGTAATTTCTCTCCCTGACCTATGCTCAGGTGAGATAAGAGATCCCCCCAACCCTTCAACAATTTGTTGTATCATGAACCTATTCATCCAATATTTTAAGTGTAACTCATGCACTGTAGTGCTAGCCAGTTTCCACTGAATCACTTGGCTAAGGACCCATTCTGAATCATCCTCATCATGCAAATCTCAAGGCTTTGACGGTCATGTCGGCAAGCCTCTAGATCCAACTACCGATAAAGTATGGCCACTTTTATCTCTTCAGTGTTGCCAAACATGTCTTCTAATTGGTCTTTGACATGTTGGTAATTAGTGAATCTGTTTGGTTACAGCTTCTCGAGGGCCGAGAAAAACTAATTTTGGGTGTGATTTACAGGGCCCCAAATCTTGATAGGGAGTGCAGTAAACTTCTATGGGACGAAATTCGTAAGGCATCTACATACGAAAATGTTGTGCTAATGGGAGATTTCAACTATAGACAGATTGACTGGAGCAATTTGACAGGAAATTTAGAGTCAGGTGACTTTCTTGATACGATCCAGGATTGTTTTTTTAAAACAGTTTGTGACAGAGCCAACTAGGGGAAATAACCTCCTTGACTTGGTTCTTGCCAGTAGGGAAACACTAATTAATAATCTTGAGGTTAATGATGAGCTTGGGGAAAGTGATCACAAATCACTCAGTTTTAATATATCATGGAATTCCCTAATAATGGCAATCAAGTCTCCGTCCCTGACTTTCGCTTGGCTGATTTCATAGGACTGAAAAATTACTTAGGTGGGCTGAACTGGAATGACCTGACTAAGGGTCAGGTAGGTGGTGATGGTTGCCGATATGATGCTCTCCAGGGCATAGTTCTAGCTGCTCAGTCAAATTATGTTCCAAATAGGGAAATCAGATCAAACAAAAATGATCCTAAATGGATGAACAATAGATTAAAATATCTGATTGGTCAAAAGAGAGGCATATATAGGCAAATCAAAAGAGGAGAGGGGCAATTAAGAAATCGTTATATTCAGTTAAAGAGAGAAATAAAAAGGGAATTAGAAAAGCAAAAAGAGATTATGAGGTTAAAGTTGCAAGAGAATCGAAGACTAACCCAAAAGGATTCTTTCAGGTATACAGAAGTAAGATCAGGGACAAGATAGGCCCACTCAAAAGTTCCTCGGGTCAGCTCACTGACAGTGATAAGGAAATGTGTAGAATTTTTAACACATACTTCCTCTCAGTTTTTACACAGGAGGATACCAGCGATATTCCAGTAATGATAAATTATGTAGAACAGGACGATAATAAACTGTGCACGATTAGGGTCACAAGTGACATGGTCCTTAGGCAAATAGATAAATTAAAACCTAACAAATCCCCAGGCCCTGATGAACTGTATGCAAGGGTTCTAAAGGAATGTAAAGAGGAGCTTAGCACACCTTTGGCTAATCTTTTCAACATATCACTACAAACTGGCATGGTGCCAGATAAGTGGAAAATGGCAAATGTGATACCTATTTTCAAAACAGGTGACAGGTCCTTAGCTTCGAACTATAGACCAATAAGCCTAACCTCCATAGTGGGAAAATTTATGGAATCAATAATTGCCGAGGCAGTTCGTAGCCACCTTGAAAAGCATAAATTAATCAACGAATCTCAGCATGGTTTTACAAAGGGGCGTTCCTGCCTTACGAATTTATTAACTTTTTTCACTAAGGTATTTGAGGAGGTAGATCATGGTAATGAATATGATATTGTGTATATGGACTTCAGTAAGGCTTTTGACAGGGTCCCACATCAGAGACTATTGAGGAAAATTAAAGCACATGGAATAGGAGGAGAAATTTTTTCCTGGATAGAGGCATGGTTGACAAATAGGCAGCAGAGAGTTTGCATAAATGGGGAGAAATCAGAGTGGGGAAGCGTTACGAGCGGTGTTCCACAGGGGTCAGTGTTGGGCCCCCTGCTGTTCACAATCTACATAAATGACATAGATGAGGGCATAAAGAGCGACATCGGCAAGTTTGCCGATGACACCAGAATAGGCCGTCGAATTCATTCTGACGAGGACATTCGAGCACTCCAGGAAGATTTGAATAGACTGATGCAGTGGTCGGAGAAGTGGCAGATGCAGTTTAATATAGACAAATGCAAAGTTCTAAATGTTGGACAGGACAATAACCATGCCACATATAAACTAAATAATGTAGATCTTAATATTACGGATTGCGAAAAAGATTTAGGAGTTCTGGTTAGCAGTAATCTGAACCCAAGACAACAGTGCATAAGTGTTCGCAATAAAGCTAATAGAATCCTTGGCTTCATATCAAGAAGCATAAATAATAGGAGTCCTCAGGTTGTTCTTCAACTCTATACATCCTTGGTTAGGCCTCATTTAGATTATGCTGCACAGTTTTGGTCACCGTATTACAGGATGGATATAAATTCTCTGGAAAATGTACAAAGGAGGATGACAAAGATGATACCATGTATCAGAAACCTTCCCTATGAGGATAGACTAAGGGCCCTGAATCTGCACTCTCTAGAAAGACGTAGAATTAGGGGGGATATGATTGAGGTGTATAAATGGAAGACAGGAATAATAAAGGGGATGTAAATAGTGTGCTGAAAATATCTAGCCTAGACAGGACTCGCAGCAATGGTTTTAAGTTGGAAAAATTCAGATTCAGGAAGGATATAGGAAAGTACTGGTTTGGTAATAGAGTTGTGGATGAGTGGAACAAACTCCCGAGTACAGTTATAGAGGCCACAACGTTGTGTAGCTTTAAAAATAGGTTGGATAAATACATGAGTGGATGTGGGTGGGTGTGAGTTGGACCTGATAGCTTGTGCTACCAGGTCGGTTGCCGTGTTCCTCCCTTAAGTAAAGCACAGATAGATGACAGGAACTATTTGTTAGATGCCGTCAAATTGCAGTATTAAGAACATAAGAACATAAGAACGAAGGAACACTGCAGAAGGCCTACTGGCCCATGCGAGGCAGGTCCAAGTCTCCTACCGGCTTAAGCCAATGCACCCAACCTAGTCAGGTCAGGTCACATTGACTTAAACTGATCCCAGAAAGCAATGTACTCAGTTAGGGTTCCGTCAAATGTCGGTAAATTCAACTGGTGCAACCTGGGCAACATATTGACAGGTGTGTGGTTGTTTGGGGTACCTGCGGTGTTCAACCCCACCCTTGGAATACTAGCCTTTAATGTACTTAACTTATCTTTGTACATATTCATCTCCTGTTGAAAATCTACATCATCCTTAGTGAATTCGTCCTGAGCCTGCCGAAGACTATCCTGGGATTCATTATCCTCAATAGCCTGAAGCTCATATGCTGAGAATGCTTGTTCGTAGGCTTCCCATTTTTCTCCAAACGCTTCAAGCAGTCTTGCAAATCATCGCAGTCCACTTTACTGCATTGGCAAGTAGCCTTGCAACTGTTGCGCGTTCTGTTCAGATGCCCTTTGTATGCCGCCACTGATCATTTTAATTTTGCTAACACTGAACCAGACTCTTCTGAACTCCCATCTGCCATTGTCGAGGTTTAATGAGGAGTGTGACACTAATTGTACTTTACCCAGTCCACCCCACAGCACGTCACGGTGTTAGGCAAGAATGAACGAGTCTCAAGGCTCCTCAACAAGTTTAACGATTTCCTTTGTTATATTGACTCTACTCTGACTTAAAATGTACACTGTTAGCTCTCAAATCCCAATCAAAATGTGTATCAATGTGAAAGCTTAACCTAGCAATTTCCTGTACAATGCCAGCAAATAATTACAGGACTTAACCTAGTCTGTGGTACAATTCACAAATCCCACATTAAAATGAATCAAAGACAATGAAATCACACAATAAAAAGAAGTATACAAATTAAAATCACTTGGTTAGCACAAATAAATTCAACAATTCAACTTGTAAAACAGTACATAAAAATGTGTAAACAGCTTGGCCTGTGCCCAGCTTACTCAGTCTAGTGTGGGTGGTTGGATAAGGTAAATCCTAACCTAACTAGTGTGCTATAGCTTAAACCTGGCTTTAAAACTCCCTGTAAATAATAACTAGGTTAAATCTGTCCTAGCTACTATAACTGTTGTAAATATTGCACAAGCCTAGCCTAACTGTGGCTACCTTGCAAATCCACTGTAAGTAATTAACACACAAGTCTCCTACTCGGGATTACTTGTAATCACTGTAAATAATTAAATTCACAAGCTTCTTTAGCCTTCCTGGCCTGCCTGTAAATTACTGCAAATAACAACTTCTGTATATAGTCAGCTTGGCCTAGCCTCTGTCTAACTCTGGGCCTAGATGTACTAACTTGACCTAACTATGTTAAACTGGTTCCTAATTGTGGCCTAGCTATGTTAATTTTAACCTAGCTATTCCACATCACGGTTACGAAGGACCACTTGTGAAAACTTGTCTGGACTGCCTCCAAGTGAGTCGCCTACCCTGGCAAACTTTGTTGACACCGAGCTCTGAGGTGGGTACCTCAGCCTCACAAGTGGCTTATAGGACAGATTTTCATAAATGACTGATGTTGCAAGAAATCTTGCCTGCATGCACGTTAAAGGACTAACTAACTTGGTGTTGCAACATATATCCTAATTTTCAACCTCCCTAAGCTTAGCCCCTTTGGACTTCCCTTCAGAAACCACGTGCAACCGGGTCTTAATTCCTGCAATATTCAATCGTTATTAGTGACCTGCCTGCACCTCAGAAATTCCTGTATCCAAGAGGGTGTGTATCCCCTATTATAACTATGCAGAAACGGACACTAGCTTCTAGGTAGACAAGAGACAAAGTACGTACTGGGCATGAACTGCTGGCTGCACAAAGGCCACAGCTCAACTCACTCGCAATTTTCCCCAGACACTGGCCAGAAATCCTAAGAAAAAGTGGAGGTTTTGTCTTACTGTATGGGCCTGATGGAGGAGGTCATCTACGGTACATCGAGGTGCCTCATCTAAATTTCCCCAGGTCTCATATGTGAAGACACATGAGGGGAGCCATCTGCTGATCACGGCACATGTTGTCCAGAAGGTGTCTGGTCATAGAAGAAAGCACGGTGGTCTCGATACCCCGTGCCCCAGCATTCACGCTTGGGCTGCCAGTTCTCCCTGGCTAACTTAAACTAGTGTTTGCCTACATTATCAGCCTATTACTACCTATGTAAAGGTCTTAGGTCTGCATTATTATTATCTACAGTTGGATCAATAATCCTAATATTAGTGTACTAACAGTATAAACTACCTACTTCCCTGAAGAGTAAATCTGTAAATTAAGTAGTACCTTCCATCCACCTACGCCAATCCGAGAGAGTGTGTTTTTGTTTTTGGGTGGGTGTAAGGGCCCTCGAACGGTGTGTTTTTCCCCATTGGGTCGTCTCAGACCGAATAAGTTCCAACAAACGTCCTTCTCCCTGGCATCATGAGGGATTCATATGGCATTCCCAATCAGGAATTGCATGGTGTCGCTCTGAATGGTTTTGACAAGAATGTTCGTGAAATTTGTACGAGCTGGCTTCTACACAAGAATCATCGAGAATTACCAGGAACAATGCGTGAGTGTGAATTCAGCGGTAGATGTAGTTTTACATGACGTCTCTAAGTACTACATATGGATGAAGGTAGGAAATGTACCCTTCGAGGCTACAGCGGATGGTCTACAGGAGTTTTTCAGCAGTTATGGGACAGTGCATTCTGTAACAATGGGAGTGTGGAGGGATGGTCCATATGAAGGGCTGCCAGAGGGTTCTTGCACCCTCAAAATGTCTTTAACAAGGCCTATACCATTCTATGTTACAATGACCGGTTATAGGACAAAATTTTTTGTGTACTATGCTGGACAGAGGAAAACATGTCATTTGTGTAGCTCCTATGAGCACATGGCAGCCCATGGTCCTAGGAGGCAGGCTCCTCGAGTTCTGGGGCCTCCATTTATGATTCCGTAGCCGTGCTATTTGGTGCCTAGCTCTGGTGCTTCGGGAGGACGGAGGACTGACCTCTGGAGCAAGGAGGTCGAAAGGGAGGTGGCTGCAGTGGAGACATGTGTCACTCTCCCAGGGGCATCGAGGGAGACACGTGACACCTGAGGAGTCTCTAGTTCAGGAAGCTACGACCCAGGATGGTTTATTGGTGGATGTGATCAAGGATTTTTTGGATGGGCAGGAGCCCTGTGCAGAAGGTGTTCTAAGTTTATGTGAGGACGGAGCACTGGAGGGACAACAAAACGTGGAGAAAGCCTTGAGTAAGAAAGGACTGGAGCATGTGGTGGTCGTAGAGGTACACCAGCAGGATTCGACTGATAGTGATATGTGCGTAAGCGGAAGTTCTAGGAAAAGAACTGCAGCGTCAGAGATAGACGAGGTCATCACCACAGGGCAGAGGCCGAGAAAGAAGTCATGGGCAGGTGTACTGGAGCCGATGGATCATAGTGGTAGAGGTGAGCATGAGTTGCACAGTGGGAGAGGGAGGGGGGAGGTGAAGGCACAGGAAAAAATGAGTGACAAAGGTACATGTAATGTGAAAGGTGTGGTGAGTAAATTCCAGTGGCATAGGGGAAAGCTGCCCCTTCTATAACTTTCAGATGTGTCACACTTAATGTTAATGGCCTTAAGACAGAGGTCAAGAAAATTTGGTTGGTGTGGTTTTAACGGAGGTTTGATGTTGACATTTGTTTTTTCCAAGAGCATAATCACACGGCTGGAAGTGAGTTGAGGTTGAAAGGATATCGTATGTATGTTAGCAGTGGTTTGCAATTGAAATGTGGGGCAGCAGTAAAGGAGACCAGCTCCTTGTGTGTCATGGGTTGGGAAGAGGGGGGAGGTGGGAGGGTAGTGAGGGTGGATGGTGTCTGGGGTGATAGTCGGGCTAGTTTTGTAGGTGTTTACATGCCAGAAACTAGCAATGCCAGGGTAAAAGTAGATTTTGTCAGGGAGGTATTGCTGTATCACTTGAGAGGTTTACCAGCTATAACAGTAATAGGAGGTGATTGGATTTGTGTGATACAGAGTGGTGATGTCGAACCGAGAGGGGCGGGTTGTGTGTTGAGTGTTCTGAGGGATATATTTCGGGATACTGGGGTCGTTGATGTTGTGGGGAGGGAGGGATACTAGTGGGGGATACTAGTGGAGCATACGTTCGTCCATAGGGGATATGAGGCGCGATTGGACAGAATCTATGTTAAGCAGGGTATAGATGTGGTGAGGGTGAGATCCGTCGATGTGGGGTTTCCTGATCACAGGGCGGTAATTGCAGATCTGATGTGGGATGAAGTAGTGCGTATTTATTCTGGGTACTAGAAATTAAATGTAAGGCTTCTTAAGGAGGAGGGGGAGGGGCCTTTTTTCAGTGATTGGTGGTTGCATTTTTGGAGGCTAGGGATAGGGAGATAGATCTGTTAGATTGGTGGGAAATGCAGGCAAAGCCTGAGATAGCGAAATTTTTTAAGGTTAGGGGACGAGAAGAGGCGAGGTGGCGTTTTGGGTTGCAAAATTATCTGGAGGGACAGTTGCAAGACTGTTATGATGGGGGAAGTGGTAGGAGGGATGACATTGATAGTCTTCAGAATTACACAATGATAGGTTTGACGCAATCAGGGTTAGGGCGGGGTTAGAGGATGTATTGTGTGGTGATAAGCCGTCCGGGTTTGTTTTACGTAAATTTCGAGAACGTCAGATGGTAACCACCACACTACAATTGGAGACAAGCCCTGGGGTGGGAGGGTACCCAGAGGGTCGGGTCCTATCCAACACAGAAAGTATGAGTCTCTATGCTGATAGTTGGTTAACAGAGAAATGGAGTAGGAGGGGGGAGGGTTCCTGGGATGGAATTTTTGGAGGGGGGTTCCATAGTGTTTTAAGTGAGCAGGATAGAGTGGGGTTAGAGGGTGGTATAAGTGAGGCTGAGGTGGAAGAGGCAGTTTTAGGGATGAGTACCTGTAAAACACCGGGGATAGACGTTATACTAAATGATTTTTATAGCGCACATTGGAGGTGTATTAGGCAATGCTTTGTTGGGGTATTGAATCATATGTTAACTAGTGCGAAGTTGGCCAAATCACAAAGTACCGGTGTCATAGTTTTGGTGTCAAAGCAGAGGGGGGGAAGAGTTTTGAGTGCTTATCGAGCAATATCTCTGATGTGCGCAGATTACAAGGTTTTTGCGAAAATCTTAGAAGATAGACTGAAGAAGGTCATGGGGTCGGTGATACATGGGGGACAGTTCGGAATTCCAGGGAGGAGTATGCGGGTAGGTCATGGACGGATTAGCGATTTCCTCAAGGGTAGTAGTAAGGGCGGTATTCTAGGTCTGGATTGGGAGAGAGCTTATGATTACGTGTATAGGGATTTTTTGCTTGAGAGTATGGTGAGAATGGTTTTTGGAGGGAGGGTGGTGGGATGGGTGAGGACATTGCATGCTGATGCACCGATGAGAGTACAGGTAAATGGTAGGTTGGGTAGTCCTGTAAGCATGGGGAGGGGTTCGAGGCAGGGGTGTCCGCTCTCCCAAATACTCTTTGCATGTATGCAGAATCCTTTCTTTGTTCTGGTTGATGGTGGGATGGGAAGGACGGGGGAGATGGAGGCTTTTGTGGGAATATTGTGGGATATGTAGATGATACAACTGTTTTACTTAATGAGATAGAAGATTTAAGTAAAGTGGGAAGGGTACTTGAGATTTTTGGGAATGCTACTGGGATGAGAGTTAATAAGCAGAAATCACTGTTGCTGGAGGTAGGTGCTTGTGTAGGCCTTGAGACAGAGGTCAAGAAAGTTTGGTTGGTGTGGTTTTTACGGAGGTTTGATGTCGACATTTGTTTTTTCCAAGAGCATAATCACAGGGCCGGAAGTGAGTTGAGGTTGAAAGGATATCGTATGTATGTTAGCAGTGGTTTGCAATTGAAATGTGGGGCAGCAGTAAAGGAGACCAGCTCCTTGTGTGTCATGGGTTGGGAAGAGGGGGGAGGTGGGAGGGTCGTGAGGGTGGATGGTGTTTGGGGTGACAGTCGGGCTAGTTTTGTAGGTGTTTACATGCCAGAAACTAGCAATGCCAGGGTTAAAGTCAAGGAGGTATTGCTGCATCACTTGAGAGGTTTACCAGCTATAACAGTAATAGGAGGTGATTGGATTTGTGTGATACAGAGTGGTGATGTCGAACCGAGAGGGGCGGGTGGTGTGTCGAGTGTTCTGAGGGATGTATTTCGGGATACTGGGGTCGTTGATGTTGTGGGGAGGGGGGGATACTAGTGGAGCATACGTTCGTCTGTAGGGGATATGAGGCACGATTGGACAAAATCTATGTTAAGCAGGGTATAGATGTGGTGAGGGTGAGAGCCATCGATGTGGGGTTTTCTGATCACAGGGCGGTAATTGCAGATCTGATGTGGGATGGAGTAGTGCATATTTATTCTGGGTACTTGAAATTAAATGTAAGGCTTCTTAAGGAGGAGGGGGAGGGACCTTTTTTCAGTGATTGGTGGTTGCATTTTTGGAGGCTAAGGATAGGGAGATAGATCTGTTAGATTGGTGGGAAATGCAGGCAAAGCCTGAGATAGCGAAATTTTTTAAGGTTAGGGGACGAGAAGAGGCGAGGTGGCGCTTTGGTTAGGGGACGAGAAGAGGCGAGGTGGCGCTTTGGGTTGCAAAATTATCTGGAGGGAGAGTTGCAAGACTGTTATGATGGAGGAGGTGGTAGGAGGGATGACATGGATAGTCTTCAGAATTACACAATGATAGGTTTGACGCAATCAGGGTTAGGACGGGAGTAGGAGGGGGGAGGGTTCCTGGGAAGGAATTTTTGGAGGGGGGTTCCATAGTGTTTTAAGTGAGCAGGATACAGTAGGGTTGGAGGGTGGTATAAGTGAGGCTGAGGTGGAAGAGGCAGTTTTAGGGATGAGTACCGGTAAAACACCGGGGATAGACGTTGTACCAAATGATTTTTATAGAGCACATTGGAGGTGTATTAGGCAATGCTTCGTTGGGGTATTGAATCATATGTTAACTAGTGCGAAGTTGGTCAAATCACAAAGTACCGGTGTCATAGTTTTGGTGCCAAAGCAGAGGGGGAGAAGAGTTTTGAGTGCTTATCGAGCAATATCTCTGATGTGCGCAGATTACAAGGTTTTTGCGAAAATCTTAGAAAATAGACTGAAGAAGGTCATGGGGTCGGTGATACATGGGGGACAGTTTGGAATTCCAGGGAGGAGTACGCGGGTAGGTCATGGACGGATTAGCGATTTCCTCAAGGGTAGTAGTAAGGGCGGTATTCTAGGTCTGGATTGGGAGAGAGCTTATGATTACGTGGATAGGGATTTTTTGCTTGAGAGTATGGTGAGAATGGTTTTTGAAGGGAGGGTGGTGGGATGGGTGAATACATTGCATGCTGATGCATCGATGAGAGTACACGTAAATGGTAGGTTGGGTAGTCCTGTAAGCATGGGGAGGGGTTTGAGGCAGGGGTGTCCACTCTCCCAAATACTCTTTGCATGTATGCAGAATCCTTTCTTTGTTCTGGTTGATGGTGGGATGGGAAGGATGGGGGAGATGGAGGCTTTTGTGGGAATATTGTGGGTTATGTAGATGATACAACTGTTTTATCTAATGAGATAGAAGATTTAAGTAAAGTGGGAAGGGTACTTGAGATTTTTGGGAATGCTACTGGGATGAGAGTTAATAAGCAGAAATCACTGTTGCTGGAGGTATGTGCTTGTGTAGGTGGGACCTTGGGAGAGGAGTTTGGCTGGATAACTGTAGAAAGGCTAAAGATTTGTGGGATTTTGTATTTGGCAGATGCACAGGAGAGAAGGAGGGATAATTCAGAAATGGTATTGGACAGAGCTTTGAGTAGGCTTAGGAGTTTCCGGGCCGGGGACGTAAGCTTGCATCAAAGGGTTGTGGTGGTAAATACGCTAATTTATAGTAAGGTGTGGGGAGTGGCGGAAATTTATCCCTTATGAAGTGAGGATATTATGGAATTACAAAGGAGAGTACTAAGGTATGTGTGGGGTATTGGGGTATCAGTAAGGATTCGTTCAAGACTCTGTATACAATTTACGTCAGGCCCATACTGGAGTGACTGCAGTAGGACAGGGAGGATTGGGATTGATGGCATTAGGATCTAGGGTGAAGGCACTATATGTTAAGCAGAAGTATATTCGGGCAGGGCGGGAAAGGGGTCTTCGAGTGGGGGAGATGATGTGGGATGTCCACAAATGGTTGAGTGATAGGGACTTAGTGAAGTGTGTAGATATGTTGAGGTTTATGATAAAGGCTCGCAATGTTAAAAAAATCAAGGTAAAACGGTTGGTGGGAGTGAGTCGTCATCAGGAATCACTGAAGGGGTTGGCAGTGTATCCCACATATGATTGGCGAGTGATATGGGTGGAATTTAGTAAACTAAGAATACAGGCAAGAGTGAGGGAATTAGTATATAGATTTCTTATGGGGACTTTGGCATCGAAGGAGGTGCTAAGACAAATGGGTTTTGTGAGAGGCATCATGCGGTTTTTGTGGGGAAGTTGAAACTGCTTTCCATGTAGTATATTTTTGTTCTCCTTTGGAGGTCGTAAGATTGTGGTTGAAGAGGGTTTTCCTTTTATTGGGGGGGTCAGATATCACCCCTTAGGGCTTTAATGTTAGAAATGGTAGGGGTGCCCAACGTGGTGGGGAGGGCTATCACATACATAATAGTTGTCTCTTGGGGAATGAGGGAGGTGGAGAGAAAAATTAGGATTAAAGCGTTGGCAGCGTGTTTTTATAGGACAGCATGTAGGAACAAACAATTATATGGGGGACGGTGGGTAACTAGTTTTCCGGAGGGATATCGTGGACTTACTGTTGGACGTTTACTCCGCTTGGTGATGGGGTGAGGAGGCAAGAGGTTGGTTTCTTCAATGGTGTGTCGTTGGAGTGATTGGATGCCTGATGAGGAAGGTTGACTGGTTTGCAGGGTGCTTGATGCCGATTATTTTTTTTTTTATTGCAGGGGGCCGTCGGAAGGTTGTATGCTGGATATTGAGTGTATGGGCTTATTGGGGTGTATGCCAGGGAATGGTAGGGCATAATCCTTTTCTGGTGTGCATCTGTTCTTGGTAGGTGCCGGAAGATTCCTCGTTTCTCTAGAGGTTTGTTCTAGGTATCGGAGTATTAAGCGTAACGTTCTTGTGGAGGTGTGACATGAATGTTCATGACTTTGTATGGCTCTGCACTTATGGCTGCTCATTGCATTGTGTGCAGACCTATAATTGTAATAGTTTCGATTATGGTGTGTAACTAGTCCTGGGATATGTAGGTAGACTGGTTCTATTTGATTTAGTTTGGTTTAGTAGGCCGGTGGGCCTACAAAATGTGAGGATGTGGTACCATGATTGACATTTGATACTCTGTTTGTATGCATGTATTACAACCCAGGAGTCCAAATGGCCTGTTATCCTGGGTGTAAAGGGACCAAAATAAACACAGCAGAAAAGTTTTGACTTATATTATCCTTCACCAATTTAGAACAGCAATATGTACACTATATACACTATGTACAGTGATAGGTATTAGTGCACTCCATGGTAAGCAAGGCGGAAATAGAAGCCACAAGAGAGCAGACTGTGCTTCAACCAGCTGTAGAATGGGAATGACATGGGCAGACAGGAGAGTGGTACCCACATAATCTATGCGATTGCCAAAACCATCTTATTATTGGCTGGAACCTGGTCATTAGTTGAACAACGGGGCCCCATCGTCAACTCTTAGTTACCTGGTTGTGAGAGATAGCCTGTAAATGAGGGTGTGTACATGCGCCGAATAAAGGTTACTTTCTCTTTGCATGCCACACCCCCACCCCGAGAAGGCTCAGGATTAGGCTGCCACCTCCCAGTGGTAACCGTGCTGCCATGGCACAAAATGGGACCGCCTCTCCTCTCTACCATCCAACTCTTAGATAGAGCTCAGCTTTTCTCGTGACCAAAAGCCAAACCCTAAACTCGGAGTGAGACAGCAGTCAGTCGGGCTAGCATAGGTCCAAGATACAGGCGGACGGTAGCCCGCATCCCCTCACTAAAAAAAAAAAACCTACACCAGGGGATAAAAAAAAAAGAGCTTGAAAGGGGTTACCACAAGTAACCTAACATCCTAACCTAATTAAATAATCTAGTTAGATTCTAGATAAAGAGTCTGCCAACATATTCTCTTTGCCAGCAATATGTTTAATTGTAATACAATAAGGCTGCAGCCTTAGCATCCAGCGCATGAGCCTTGTGTTGTGGTTCTTCATGGTTTGGAGATATACTAGAGGATTGTGATCACTAGACGGTGACCACCTGCAATGTCTGGCCCACATGAACATCAAAATGCTCCAAAGCCAGTACCAGCGCGAGGGCTTTTTCAGTGTTAGAGTAAGCCCTCTGATGCGGCTGGAACTTGGCAGAGAAGAAGGCTACTGGCTGCAACTCCTCGTTCCCGTTTTGCAATAGTACTGCCCCAACCCCAGACTTACAAGCATCAACCTGTAATGAAAAGTGTTTGGAGAAGTCTGGGGACAAAAGAATGGGTGCAGTACACAATAATCTTTATGCTTTGTCAAAAGCATTGTTACAGTCTGAGGTCCAATTAAAGGGAACTTTGTGACTTGTAAGAGAGGTAAGAGGGGCTACAATATCTGAGAAATTCTTACAGAATCTTCTGTAAAATCCTATCATGCCTAGGAAACGTTGAAGAGATTTCTTATCATGAGGAACTGGATAATCTTTAATAGCAAGAACTTTAGCAAGTTTAGGAGCAACTTTACCACTACCTACTTCATGGCCTAGAAAAGTGATAGTGGCCTGGCCAAAGGAAGGTTTAGATAAATTAACAGTTAAATGGGAACTCTGAAAGGTTTCAAAAAGAGCCTTAAGTCTAAGTAGGTGTTGATTCCAAGTATCAGACACCACAACAATATCATCTAGGTAAGCTGCCGTGCCTTCAAGTCCTTTAATAGCATGATGGATAAGTTTCTGAAATGAAGAGGGAGAGTTTTTCATTCTGAAGGGGGTAACTGTATATTGTAGAGGACAGAGTCATTACTGGGACTTTATCTGGTGTATGAAAAGATTTTAATTGATTAATGTGGTAAGTTTTAGTTTTTGAGGTCTTATCAGTGGGAGCTACCACATAATTTACATCAGATAATCTACTTACAATCTGCATAGGTCCCGTAAATCTAGCTTTCAAGGTGTGGCCAGGTATAGGTTCCTGCACCAACACCTTGTCTCCTGGGTGGAAGGAGCGGAATTGTGCACTTCTGTGATACCTCTGTTTCATCGTATATTGAACTGCCTTTTGGTTAGCCTTGGCTAACTGACGTGCCACCTGCAACCTTGAAGACGGGTTGTAGAGTGTTGAGCTAACGTCTTCTCCCATCCATCCTTCTTTGAGCACCCGAAGAGGACCTCGTACATTGTGCCCAAAGATCAGCTCAAACGGACTATACCCGGTAGACTCTTGTACCGTTTCTCGTACTGAGAACAGCAACAAAGGTAGTGATTCATCCCAGTCTGTAGGAAAATGCATGCAAAAAGTTCTAATCATGGTTTTTAACGTCTGATGGAATCTTTCCAAGGAGCCTTGGGACTGAGGATGATAGGCAGTGGAAAAGTTGTGGATTATCCCTAACCTAGTTAATGCTTCCCTAAATGCTTTGGCAGTGAAGTTAGTACCTTGATCACTTTGAATAGTTTTAGGAATGCCAAAACAAGAAATAAATTTGGCTAAAGCTTTGAGAATAGCTTTAGTATTAATACTGCGCATGGGAATTGCTGATTTCCCGACTTTGACCTAGGTAATGGACCCACACAATCTATAATTAAATCTGCAAAAGGTTCTCCATCAGCAGGTATAGGTTGGAGAGGTGCAGGTTTAATGGAATGTCCAGGTTTTCCTACTTGCTGACATTCTCGGCAACACCTGATAGGATTCTTCACATCTTGCTTTAATTTTGGCCAATAAAATTCTTTTGCGATTCTATACAAGGTTTTAGTAATTCCTAAGTGACCTCCTAATGAAGTATTATGAGCTATATTCAATATTTGAGGTCTAAACTAACCAGTCAGACAATTGCCGGCCCTCTATCTCCTTGCCAGTCTCAGTGCAGATCAAATAATCGTTTTTAAGTTCATACTTGACCGGATGATCCAAAGAGGATTTACCCATGGCTGCCTGAAAAGCGAATTTTAAAGAAGGGTCCTTTCGTTGTTCCTCCCGGAAGGACAGTCCCTCGGGCATGGAAACAGATATCTGGCAATCCTACAACCTGGGAATAGGAAGGCTTGATCGTTGTCTGTTCACTTGATCTACGAGGCTCTGGCCAGTTTTCCTCGTAAAACAAAGTGGCTATTCCGAGATCGGAGTCTTCCAAGGATAGGTCAACATTCTCGCCAGACAATCCTTGGGATGTTGCCCGAGTTATGGCCAACACCGGAGAAGAATTAATCATTATAGGTTCAGGACATGCACTGGCAGTAGTAATGTAATAACATGGCATCTTTCATGGGGAATCCTTTGGAGACACCCACAATCAAGTACCCAGTGTAATATTTGCACTGTACATAAAATTTATGCAAAGGGACAGAATATATAGCTCCTCCAAATGCTTCCAATAAAACAGAGGAATTCAAGGAAGTGTTCTTTGAAAGTTTACCTGGAGTTTACCTGGAGAGAGTTCTGAGGTCAACGCCCCCGCGGCCCGGTCTGTGACCAGGCCTCCTGGTGGATCAGAGCCTGATCAACCAGGCTGTTACTGCTGGCTGCAAAGATGGTAATATTCCTTCTCTTATAAGTGAGCAATATACTCCAGTATCTCTAAAGGTTTTGACTTCAGCTGTTTCTGAGTTTTCCTGAAGAGAAATAAGATCCTTATAATAATAAGGGGCCATCCCTCTTTCTACTTCTCTCGGGGACATGCTACTAGGGATATTAGATTATTATTATAATCAAAAAGAAGCGCTAAGCCACAAGGGCTATACAGCTAGGGATATTAGAGATTTTCCCAATGGGTTGGGGTTTGTGGGGGCAGTTGGGACGGATATGACCTACTTTGTTACAGAGGAAGCAGGCGACAGGCTTGCCCTTTACTCCCTGCTGACGTTGCAACTTGTGTCGCTCTGGCTGGTCTCTCTCTTGATACTGTTGTCGAGATGCACCATGTTGAGTAGTTTGTCTCTCAGCAGGTGGACCATAAGTTGAGAAGCGTGGCTCACCAGATGACTTAGTTGGCTGACGTAGACGTTCTCCCTCCGGCTGGCACTTCATTCTCGAAGGTTGACGATCTCTCCTCATGCCAGGCTGTTGAAAAAAGAGACGGGACTCTCGGACAGGATAAGATAAGAGATAAGATTTCGTTCGGATTTTTAACCCCGGAGGGTTAGCCACCCAGGATAACCCAAGAAAGTCAGTGCGTCATCGAGGACTGTCTAACTTATTTCCATTGGGGTCCTTAATCTTGTCCCCCAGGATGCGACCCACACCAGTCGACTAACACCTAGGTACCTATTTGCTGCTAGGTGAACAGGACAACAGGTGTAAGGAAACGTGTCGAAATGTTTCCACCCGCCGGGAATCGAACCCGGGCCCTCCGTGTGTGAAGCGGGAGCTTTAGCCACCAGGCCACCTGGCTGCCTCCAATGCAGTGGTTAAGTCACGATCCTGCAGAAAGACTCGAACCTCTGGTCCCACAGACTCCAGCAGGTTGTCAATCAGAATAAACTGTACCAGCTCCTCAAAGGAGGCGACACCACTTGCTTTATACCAGCTGGTAAAAGCTTTGGTCTGTTGACACACAAAGTCCACTAGGGATTGACCAAGCTGTCGTCTGCCCAGCTTAAAAAGCTTACGATACTTAGCTGGGATACATGTATATGCTCCCAAAACTGTGGTTTTCACTACTTGATAATCAGAAAATTCAGAGTCATTTAACACTGACGTAAATTCCTGTGCCTTACCAAACAATGCTGTGTGAACCAACGATGCCCAATGCTGTTCCGGCCACCTCAAGGCTCGAGCCTGATTTTCGAAGCTTTCGAAAAATTGTTCTGGCTCGGCCTCATTGAAGCGGGGAACAAGCTGTACTGCTTTCTGTAAACTAAAATCATTTACAGAATGCGAAAACTGCCTCCTTTCTCTTTCCCTATCAAATTCTTCTCTTGCGAATGCTCTGTTCCCTAGTCTGCTCAAGATTGATTTTTGCCAGCTCAAGTGCCAACGCCGCTGATTCACCTTGAGACAACCCAGCTCCACTGTACTGTATTTTGCTCCGTTGATATATCATCTTCCTCCTGCGAGAACATAATAGTTTTTGCCCTAGCTCCCATAGAGGGAGGAGTCTGATGTGCCATCTCTTCTTCTCGAAATTTGTCAGCAATCAGTGAACGCAGTTGTGCAGCTGTGAGAGTGCGTATGTATTTAATACCAATGGAATGAGCAGTTTTCCAACAACGCTCTAGGGACAATTTAGGTAGGTTATGCAAATTATATGCCGACACCAGACGTATGACTCGTCTAGGTGGCATAAGTTATTTGCTATGCACAGTACGATTGCAGAATACCCCAACGTAAAATGTTAATTTGCAGAACGCGCTTAGCTATGCGCAGTACGATTGCAGAATACGCATACAAGGTGGATACGCAATAGTAAAGCTGACTGCAAAATTCTCCGCACCGAACAGGCTAGTAGCAACTGACACAAAATTTGTAAAGCAATGCTAGAGCCAGCTACACACTGTTCTACAAGATTGACCGTAGAGAAGCGAGCACACCGAACAAGCTAGTAGCGAGCTGTTGAACGATCACACAATAGCAAGGCTGACCATAGCAAAGTAACTGACACGCAAAATTTGTAAAGCGTAGACAAAGCTAATGCAATGCCAGACAGCAAGCTGCACAATGTTCCTGCTACCAGCTTCACCCTAGGCTCAACCCTTTCTCTAAGTCCAGCTCCAGCTCTCGGACAGGCTACCCATATTACAACCCAGGAGTCCAAATGGCCTGTTATCCTGGGTGTAAAGGGACCAAAATAAACACAGCAGAAAAGTTTTGACTTATATTATCCTTCACCAATTTAGAACAGCAATATGTACACTATATACACTATGTGCAATGATAGGTATTAGTGCACTCCACGGCAAGCAAGGCGGAAATAGAAGCCACAAGAGAGCAGACCGTGCTTCATCCAGCTCTAGAATGGGAATGACAAGGGCAGACAGGAGAGTGGTACCCACATAACCTCTGCAATTGCCAAAACCATCTTATTATTGGCTGGAACCTGGTCACTTATTGAACAACTGGGCCCCATCGTCAACTCTTAGTTACCTGGTTCGCTGGTTCAAATTCAAATTCAAAGTTTATTCTCTATAAGGATTACAATGCTGAGTTTACAGAAATTTGGTTATTGTGTGGTTTACATGTAGTAAAATAATGATTACAGAGTGTACCACTAGAACACCTAGCATGGCTAGGCATTTCGGGCAGACTTAGTTTAATTCTTAATTGTAAAATATTACAAGTTATGAGGTAAGTTGGTATTATGGCTAAGTGACTAAATACTAGTTTGTGAGTTTAGCTATGTGAATGCTTTTGTTTTGGCACAGTACACAGTTTCAGTATTGGAGTATCACAGGATTCATTATTTTAAGTTTGAGATTAATATTTCTGTTTGTGGTCAAATGGATGAGTGTAAGTGTGAGCCACCAGGTGGTATTCGTGTAGTTAGTTGATTGGGTGTATCAGGGAGATAAGATGTTTTCTAATGGTAGTTTTGAAGGTGATGAATGTATCTGCAGTTCTAGAGTTCTCAGGTAGGGTGTTCCAGATTTTAGGGCCTTTGACATACATTGAATTTTTGTAAAGGTTTAGTCGGACACGGGGAATGTCGTAGAGATGTTTGTGTCTGGTGTTATGCCTGTGGGTTCTGTCACAACTATCAAGAAAGCGTTTTAGGTCAAGGTTGATATTAGAGTTTAAGGCCCTGTAGATGTAGATTGCACAGTAGTAAGTGTGGATGTACTGAACAGGGAGTAAGTTTAGATCTATGAAGAGTGGGGGGGGGTGTTGCCAGGGATGGGATTTAGTGATTATTCTTACTGCAGCTTTTTGTTGGGTTATTATTGGCTTTAGGTGTGTTGCTGCAGTTGATCCCCAAGCACAAATAGCATAGGTGAGGTATGGATAAATAAGTGAGTGGTATAGTGTGAGAAGGGCATTTTGCGGCACGTAGTATCGTATCTTGGAGAGGATCCCAACCGTTTTGGATACTTTTTTGGTTATATGCTGGATATGGGTGCTGAAATTCAGGTTGTTGTCAAGGTATAAGCCTAGGAATTTGCCCCCATTATGTCTGGTAATTAGAGTGTTGTCAATCTTAATATTAATTTGTGCATCTCCTGCTCTGCTACCAAACATAATATAGTAGGTTTTGTCAGTGTTAAGCGTAAGTTTATAAGCTGTCATCCAAGTCGATATTTTGATCAGTTCCTCGTTAACAATGGTGTTGAGGTTGGCAAGATTAGGGTGAGAGATGACATAAGTCGTGTCATCAGCAAAGAGAATGGATTTTAGGTGTTGGGATAAGTTTGGAAGATCATTGATGTATATGAGGAAGAGCAGGGGACCAAGGACACTTCCCTGCGAAACTCCAGTATCAAGTGGCCGTGTTGCTGATGCTGTGTCTTTAATGGTGACATACTGATACCTATTAGTATGGTAAGATTTGAAATATACCGTAATGATCAAGTTTGTGGAGTAGGATGTCGTGGTCTACTGTGTCAAAAGCTTTTCTTAAGTCAATAAAAATTCCTAGTGGATATTCCTTATTTTCCAATGCTGTGTAAAGCAGATCTAGCATTTTTATGATTGCATCATTAGTGCTTTTATTTTTCCTGAATCCAAATTGGCAGGGGTTGAGTATGTTTTGTGCCATTATAAATGAATACAGTCTCCTGTGCACGAGTTTCTCAAAGATTTTGGATAGCAATGGTAAGTTAGATATTGGCCTATAGTTGTTTAAGTCTGTAGGGTCACCACCTTTGTGTATTGGTGTAACCCTTGCCATCTTGAGTACTTTCGGGAAGGTGCTAGTCTCTAGTGACTTGTTAAAAAGTAATGAAATAGCATGCGAAAGGACATGGGCCGCTCGCTTGTACAGTAATGGTGGGACATGAGATTCCCTGAGTTATTTTTAAGTGACTTTATAATCTCGGTGACTTCCGTGGGCTCAATTGGAGCAAGATAGAAGGAATTTGGGAAATTCCCATCTAGGTAGTCCCCGGCATGGGCATTGGTATGTGGGATTTTATTGGCGAGATTAGATCCTATGGTTGAGAAGAAGTCGTTTATCTTGTTAGCTGTGTTGGTGGGATGTAGTGGTGTTTCATTAGGTTTAGTTAGGACAATATTCTTGTTTTTTTTCAGTTTGTGGGTCCCTAGAATCTGAGAGAGTGTTTTCCAGGTCTTTTTTATATCTCCTCTAGTGTCTGTGAATCTACTGGAGTAGTATAGTTGTTTGGCTTTCTTTATTACTTTGGTGAGAGCTGATGCATAGTGTTTAAGAATATCTTTGTGTATTAAGCCCTGTCTATATTGCTTTTCATATTGGTGTTTCTTGTCAATGGATTTCAGAATGGTGCTGGTTAGCCATGGGCAACCAAGCCGTTTGTTTGTGAACTGTTTCGTTTTTATAGGACAATGTTTGTTGTATAGTCTAAGTAATTTGTTAAGAAAAATGTCTGTCCAGTCATCAATACCATTGGCAAATAACATAAAAGGCACAATACCGTGACTGGAACGATACAAAAATAACCCGCACATAAAAGAGAGAAGCTTACGACGACGTTTCGGTCCGACTTGGACCATTGACAAAGTCACACTAACCAGAGGAGGAGCAGGACGGCTATATATAGGCAGGAAGAGGTGGTGGTAGTAGTAGTAGTAGTATTATATACAACTCTTGTACTACTACTACTACTACCACCACCTCTTCCTGCCTATATATAGCCGTCCTGCTTCTCTTCTGGTTAGTGTGACTTT
The DNA here is from genome assembly GCF_026875155.1 of Cherax quadricarinatus. Taxonomy (NCBI): domain Eukaryota; kingdom Metazoa; phylum Arthropoda; class Malacostraca; order Decapoda; family Parastacidae; genus Cherax; species Cherax quadricarinatus. The sequence continues at coordinate 15,651,201 of NC_069480.1, forward strand.
GTCAATGGTCCAAGTCGGACCGAAACGTCGTCGTAAGCTTCTCTCTTTTATGTGCAGGTTATTTGTATACCATTGGCCTTGGAGAATTCTGTAGGCCAGTCAACAGTCTCTAGGTCAGCTGTGAACTTCCTTACTGAGGCCTCGTCATGGAGTCTAAATGAGACTTTGTTGTATTCGAGTGGTGGTTTACTAATGTTTGTCAGGAGGAAGGTAGGGTAGTGGTCTGTAGCACTATCTGTGATTATCCCTGATTTAAAGGGGGCTAGTATATTGGTCCATATGTGGTCTATTATGGTTGCACTTGTCTCAGTGAGCCTGGTTGGTTTAGTTATTGTTGGTATGAGAAGTGTGTTGTTCATATTGTTGATGAAATCAGTTACAGGCTGATCATCTAGTAAGCCAAGGTTTATGTTGAAGTCTCCAGCTAAGAGAAGGTGGTGTTTATTCATTTGTCTGTTTGTTATTAGTGACTTTAATTTCTCACTGAAATTTGGGATGTTTGTGTGAGGTATCCGGTAAATGGCACCAATTGTTATAGGCGTCTTAAAGTTTCTTACAGTAAAATTAGCAAAAATGTATTCCCCATATTCATCACTAAAGCAAGTGATGCTAATACAAGATAATTGGTTAGAGTAATAGATTGCAATACCACCCCCAACTTGGTTTGGTCTGCAGTTGTGAATTGCTGTGTATCCTGGTAGAGGGTAGATATCTATTGTGTCCTGTTTAAGCCAGGTCTCAGTAAGAATAATGCAGGAGAAGGGTGTCTTTAGTGATTCAAGGAGTGCCAGGAGGTCATCATAGTGTTTGCTTAAGGACCTGATGTTGTAGTTAAGTACTGATAGACTTTTAGCATTGTTTAGGATAGTGGTGGCTTGTGATGCTGTGTAATAAAGGCAGTTACTTTCCAATAGGTTTTGATTGGGTGTCAGATTATGGAGGATTAGATCAGGGTCAATGTGATCAATCATCTTCTAGGTTTAAATTATGGTTATTTATATCCTGAGTTGTGTGTTGAGTTCTAGTACTGATATCTGTAGTGGTAGGAAGTTTGGACAAGTATATAGCTAGAGTATTTTGGTCATGTAGAGTATAGTCACTACTACACATATTGAAGTTGATGTTGTCTATGTGTTGTGCTGGAATGAGCTAAAGTACAACTAGGTATAAACTAATAATATAAAAATACAAATTAAGAATAGCACAAGACTCTCACTTGTAATTGCACTAAGGTCTAATGTAATGACTTTGGTATAGTCGATGTATTGAGCTAGAATGAGCAATAGTACAACTAGGTTTAATCTAATAATATAAAAATACAAATTAAAAATAGCACCAGGCTCTCACTAGTAATTACACTATGGTCTAATATAATGACTTTGGTACTGACTATGTATAGAGCTAGAATGAGCTATAGTACAACTGAGTTTAATCTAATGATATAAAAAAGGAACAAGACTCTCAGTTGTAATTGCACTAAGGACATTCGCTGCCTGACCACGGTGGAGTGCGGTTGTGCTCGGCACCCCTCTGCTGTCTTCAGGCGAGCTCCCTCAGTACATCAACAACCATTGAGTAGTGAGGACGAGCGCTGCTCATTTTGGGATATCAAAATGGCTGAACATACAGTACGAAGAGTAAATACTATCTGCATAGAGCTGGTTCGTGGTACGTTAAGTGGAGATACGATGAACGTACTTCTCCCTAACATCATCAGGGACACACATGGTATCCCCAACGAGGAATTATATGGCGTCGCTCTTAATGGTTTAACAAGAATCTTCGTGAAATTTCTAAGAGCCGGCTTCTACACAAGAATTGTTGAGCAGTACCAGGAACAACGCATGAGTGTGAATTCAGCGATGGATGTTGTGTTACATGATGTTTCTAAGTACTTCACATGGGTGAAGGTACGGAATGTACCCTTCGAGGCCACGGCGTATGGCCTACAGGAGTTTTTTTCGCAGTTATGGGACAGTGCATTCTGCAACCATGGGGGTATGGAGGGATGGTCCGTATGAAGGAATGCCCGAAGGTTCTTACACCCTTAAAATGTCTTTAACAAGGCCTATACCATCCTATGTAACAATGACCGGTTGTAGAACACAGGTTTATGTGTACTATGCTGGTCAGAGAAAAACATGTCGTCTGTGTAGCTCTTATGAGCACATGGCGGCCCAGTGTCCTAGGAGGCGGGCTCCTCGAATTCTGGAAACGCCGATTGTGATTCAACAGTCGTGTGATTTGGTGCCTGGCTCTGTTGCCTCGGGAGGCCGGAGGTCTGATCTCTGGAGCGAGGAGGTCGACCGGGAGGTGGCGGTGGCGGAGACGTGTGTCACTCTCCCAGGGGAGTCGGGGGAGTCGAAGGTGATATCTGAGGAGTCTTTTGTCCAGGAAGCTTCGACTCAGGAGGGTTTACTGGCAGATGTGATCAAGGACTTTTTGGATGGGGAGGAGCCCGGTGCAGAAGGTGCCCTCAATTTATGTGAAGTTGGAGAGCTGGAGGGACAACAAATTGTGGAGAAAGACTTGAGTAAGAAAAGGCTGGAGCATGTGGTGGCCGTGGAGGTACACCAGGAGGATTCGTCTGAGGGTGAGATGTGTGTAAGTGGAAGTTCTAGGAAAAGAACTGCGGCATCAGAGATGGACGAGGTTATTACCCCGAGGCAGAGGCCGGGGAAGAAGTCATGGGCAGCGGTTGTGGAGCCGATTCCACATAGTGGTAGAGGTGCGCCTGAGTTGCACAGTGGGAGAGGGAGGGGGGAGGTGACTGCACAGGATAACTCGAGTGGTAAAGGATTACGTAATGTGAAAAGTGCAGCGAGTAAAACCCAGCGGCATAGGGGAAAGCCGCCCCTTCTATAATTTTCAGAAGTGTCACGCTTAATGTTAATGGACTTAAGACTGAGGTTAAGAAAGTTTGGTTGGAGTGGTTTTTACGGCGGTTTGATGTAGACATATGCAATTTGCAAGAGCATAATCAAAGGGCTGGTTGTGTGATGAGGTTATAAAGAACACGGAAGAATGATACCAGTGGTTTGCAATTGAAAAGGTGGCGGGCAGCAAAAAAAAAAACCAAAAGTGAAGGGGGCGATAAAGGAGACCCCCCCTTGCGAGTCATCCGCAGGGAAGAGGGGGGGTGGAGGTGGACGTGAGGTTGGATGTAGTCTGGGGTGAAGACGAGCAACGTATTCGCAGGAGTTAACATGCCAGCAACAAGTAATGACCGAGGGTAAAAGTAATTTTGTCAACGGGAAGGTATTGCAGTATCACTTGAGAGGTTTTGCCTGCAAAACAGTCATTGGAGGTGGAATTGGAATTGTGTAGAATCGGAGTGTGTATGTCGAAAACCGCCAGGGCGGGAATAAGTTTTGAGTGTTCGAGGAGCTAGCATACCTGACCCCTCGGTTAACCTGGTTTGATAACATACTGACCCCAGGTTTATCCTGTAGGATAACATACCAGACCCTCTGAAATCCTGGGTGGATCCAATCCTGACACCCAGGTTATCCAGGGTGGAAAAGCATACCAGTACCCAGGTTTATCCTGGGTGGATTAGCATACGCTGCCCACAGGTTTTCCAGTTTGATAGCATACCAGACCCAGGTTATCCTGGGTGAGGATACATACCTGACCCCAGGTATATGCCTGGGTGGATAACAAACCTGACCCCAGGCTATCCTGGGTGGATAGTCATACCTGACCCCAGGATTCAGTTGTGGAATAGGCAATACCAGACCCCAGGTTAAACCTGGGTGGATAAACATGCTGAACCCCTCCCCAGGTAAAAGCAGGGTGGATAGCAACCTGACCCCAGGTTTATCCCGGTGGATAACAAACCTGTATCCGCATGTTATCCTGGGTGAGATAACATACTGATTCCCAGGATATCCTGGAGATAGCATACCTGACCCCAGGTAATCCTGTGTGGATATTGCATACATGACCACAGGTTAAACTGGGTTATAACATACCTAACCCCAGATTATACCTGGCTGTATAGCATACCTGACCACAATATATCCTAGAGTGGATAGCCTACCTAACCTAACCCCAGGTTATATCCATGGTGGATAGCACATCCTGACCCCAGGTATCCTGGGGGATAGCATACCTGACCCGCCAGGTTATCCTGGGTGGATAGAGCATAACCTGACCCCAGGTATATCCTGGTGGATAGCATACCTGACCACAAGGTTATCCTGGGTGAATATCATAATAGACCTGACCCCAGGTTATCCGGGTGGTTAGGATACCAGACCCCAGGATCACCTGGGGGATAGGAAACTTGACCCCAGTAATCCGGGTGGGATAGCAAACCTAACCCCAGGTTATCCTGGGTGGATAGCAAACCTTACCCCTGGTTATCCTGTGGTAGTCATACCTGACCCCAGGTTTTATTAGAAAATCCCTGGTGATAGCATACCTGCCCACCCCCCAGTTATCCAGTGGTGAATAGTCATACCTGACCCCAGGACTATCCTGGGTGGTAGGATACCTGACCCCAGGTTTATCCCTGGGTGGAATAGGATACCTTTGACCCCAGGTTATCCATGGTGGTTAGGAAACCTGACCCCAGGTTATCCTGGGGCGGATAGGATATTGAACCCCAGGTATATGCCTGGGTGGATACATACTACCACAGGTACTCCTGGGGTGATACCAACCTGACCGACAGGTATCCTGTGGATACAATTCATGACCCAGGTTACCTGGGTGAAATAGCATACCTGACCACCAGTTATCCAGGTGGAGATAGCATACGACCCCAGGATATCCTGGGTGCATAGCATACCTGACCCCAGGTTATCCTGGGTGGAATACAAACCTGTACCCCAGGTTATCCTGGGGGGTGGATAGCATACCTGACCCAGGAGGATAATCCTTGAGGATAGCATACCTGACCACAGGTTATCCTGGGTGGATAGCATACCCTGAGACCCCAGTTTATCCTGGGTGGCTAGTCATACTGACCCCAGGTTAACCTGGGTGGATAGCATACCTGACAACCAGGTTATCCTGGTGTATAGCATACCATGGCAAACCCCAAGGTTATCCTGAGTGATTGTATACCTGACCCCAGGTTATCCTGGGTGGAAACATACCTGACCCCAGGTTAGTCCTGGGTGGATAGCAAAACTGATACCAGGTTATCCTGGATTGGATAGGCATTCCAGACCCCAGGTATCCTGGGCGGATAGACAACCTGTCCCCAGTTATCCTGGGTGCTAGATAACCTGAACCCCAGGTGATTCTGGGTGGATAGCAATACCTGACCCCCAGGTTATGCTTGGGTGGAATAACATCACCTGACCCCAGGTTATCCCCCCCCAGGTGGATAGCTATCTCCGACCCCGAGGTTATCCTGGGTGGATAGCATACCTGACCCCAATGTTATCCTGGGTGCATAGCATACCTGACCCAGGTTATCCTGGGTGGATAGCATACCTGACCCCAGGTTATCCGTGGTGGATAGCATAGACCTTACCCAGGAAATCCAGGAGGATAGCATACTACCACAGGTTATCCAGGGTGGATAGCATACCTGACCCCAGGTTTATCCTGGGTGGATAGCAAACCTGACCCCTAGTTATCTGGGTGGATAGCAAACCTGACTCCCCAGGATAACCAGAGTGGATTGTCTACCTGACCCCCAGTTATACCTGGGTGGATAGCTATATACCTGACCCCAGGTTTATCCTGGGTGATAGCATAACTGATACAGGTTATCCTGATGGATAGCAATTCCTGACCCCCAGGTTATCCTTGGTGATAGCATACTTTGTCCCCAGGTTACCTGGGTGGATAGTATACCTACCCCAGGTTAATTCTGGGTGGATAGCATACCTGTCCCCCCCCAGGTTATGCTGGGTGGATAGCATACCTGACCCCCCCACGTTATCCTGGTGGGATAGGCATTCATGACCCCAGGTTATCCAGGGTGGATAGCAAATAACCATGACCACAGGTTATCCTTGTTGGATAGCAAAACCTGACCCCAGTTATCCCTGGGTGCATAGCATACCTGAAAAGCCAGGTTATCCTGGTTGTAATAGCATACCTGACCCCAGGTTATCCTGGGTGGATAGACATACCTGAACCCCCAGGTTATCCAGGGAGGAATAAAAGGCATAACTCTGACCACAGTTTATCCAGGTTGATAGCATATACCTGACCCCCAGTTATCCTGGGAGGATAGATACCTGACCCCAGGTTATCCAGGGTGGATAGCATACCAGACAACACCAGGTTATCCTGGGTGATAGCATACCTGAGACCCCAGGTTTATCCTGAGTGGGATTGATACCCTGACCCCAAGTTTAACCTGGGTGTGAAAGCAATACCTGACCCCAGGTTATCCAGGGTGATTAGCAAAACCCATGACCCCAGGTAACCTGGTGGCTAGCATAACTGAAACAAGGTTATCCCAGGATGTAGCATTCTGACCCCAGGTTATCCTGGTGGAAGCATACCTGTCCCCAGGTTATCCTGGGAGGATAGTATACAACCCTGACACCCAGGTTTTATACTGGAGGGATACATACTGACCCCCAGGTTTATGCTGGGTGGATAACATACCTGACCCCAGGTTATCCCTGGGTGGATAGCATAATCTGACCCCAGGTTATCCTGGGTGGATACATAAACCTGACCCCCAGGTTATCCTGGGGTGCATAGCATACCTGAACCCAGGTTATCCTGGGTGGATAGCATACCTGACCCCAGTGTTATCCTGGAGGATACAACCTGACCCCAGGTTAATCCTGGGAGGATAAGCAAACCTGACCACAGGTAATCCTGGGTGGATAGCAAACCTGGCCCCAGGTTATCCTGGAGAGGATAGCATACCTGACCCCAGGTTATCCTGGGTGGATAGCATACCTGACCCCAGGTTTATCCTGAGTGGACTTGTAACCAGACCCCAGTTAATCCAGGGTTGGATAGCATACCTGACCCCAGGTTATCCTGGGATGGATAGCATAACCAGATACCAAGGTAATCCTGGATGGATAGCCATTCCTGACGCCAGGTTACCTGGGTGGCTAGCATACTTGTCCCAGGGTTATCCTGGTGGATAGTATAACCTGACCCCAGGTTATCTGGTGGATAGCATACCTTACCCATGTTATCTGGGTGATAACAAACCTGACCCCAGGTTATCCTGGGTGGATAGCATACCTGAACCCCAGTTATCCCAGGGAGGATAAGCATACCTGACCACAGGTTATCCTGGGCGAATAGCATACCTGACCCAGGTTTAACCTGGAGGGTGGTTAGGATACCTGAACCCCAGATAACCTGGTGGAAGGATACTTGACCCCAGGTTATCCTGGGTGGTTAGGATACCTGACCCCAGGATATCCTGGGTGGATAGGATACTTTGACCCCAGTTTATCCTGGGTGGATTAGCTACCTGACCACAGGTTACCTGGGTGGATAGCATACCTGAGACCCACAGGTTTATCCTGGTGATCTAGCATTCATGACCCCCCAGGTTATCCTGGGTGGAAACATACCTGACCACAGGTTATCCTGGGTGGATAGCATACCTGACCCCCAGGTTATCCTGGGGCAAGCATACCTGACCCCCAGGTTATCCTGGGTGGATAGAATACCTGACCCCCAGGTTATCCTGGTGTAATAGCATACCTGACCCCAGGTTATCCTGAGGATAAGCATACCTGACCACAGGTTAATCCTGGGAGGATAGGCATACCTGACCCCATGGGGGGGGGGGTTATCCTGGGTGGATAGTATACCTGACCCCAGGTTATCCTGGGTGGTAGCATACCTGACACCAGGTTTCCTGGGTGGATAGCCATACCTGACCCCAAGGTTTATACCTAGTGGATTTGTATACCTGACCCCAGGTTTATCCGGTGGATAGCATACCTGGACCCCAGGTTATCCTGGTGGATAGCATAACTGAACCAGGTTATCCTGGAAGGATTGCATTCCTGACCCCAGGTTATCCTGGGTGGATAGCATACCTGTCCCCCAAGGTTATCCGGGTGGATAGTATACCTGAACCCCATTATTCAGGTGAAAGCATACCTGACCCCAGGTTAGCTGGGTGGATAACATACCTGACCCCTAGTTATCCTGGGTGGATAGCAAATCCTTACCCCAGGATTTATCCTGGGTGATAGCATACCAGACCCCAGGTTATCCTGGGTGGATGCCATACTACCCCAGGATATCCTGGGTTGGATGCATACCTGACCCCAGGTAATCCTGGTGGATAGCATACCTGTACCTTACGTCCAAGGTTATCCTGGGTAGGATAGCAATTAACCCTGACCACAGGTTATCCTGGTGGATAGCAAACCTGACCCCAGGATATCCTGGGTGGATAGTATACCTAACCCCAGGTTATCCTTGGTGGATAGCCTACCAGCCACCAGGTTAATCCTGGGTGGATAGCATACTACCTGACCCCAGGTTATCCTGAGTGGATTGTATACCTGACCCCAGGTTATCCTGGTGGAAAGCATACCTGACCCCATGATTATCCTGGGTGGGTACATAACAGATACCAGGTATAATCCTGGAATGGATAGCAATTCCTGACCCCCTAGTTATCCTGGGTGATAGCAAACTTGTCCCCAGGTTATCCTGGGGTGGTTAGAGTATTCCTGACCCCAGGTTATTCTGGGTGGATAGCATACCCTGACCCCAGTTAAGTGTGTGGATAACATACTGACCCCAGGTTATCCTGGTGGATAGCATATCTGACCCCAGGTTTATCCATGGTGGAATAGCATACCTGACCCCAGGTTATCCTGGGGGATAACAAACCGACCCCAGGTTAGCCTGGTGTGGATAGCATACCGACCAGGTATTCTCTGGTGGAATGAGCATGCCTGACCCCCAGTTTATCCTGGGTGGATAGCATGCTGACCCCAGTTATCCTGGGTGGATAGCATACCGACCCCTGGTTTTCCTGGGAGGATAGCAATACCCTGACCACAGGTTATCCTGTTGTGGATAGCACTACCTGACACCCAGGTTAATCCTGGGTGGATAGCATACCTGACCCCAGGTTTATCCTGGGTGAGAAAGCATACCTGAACCCCAGGTTTAATCCTGGTGGATAGAAACCTGACCCCAGTTATCCTGGGTGGATAGCATACCTGACCCCAGGTTATACAAGTGTTGGATAGCATAACCTACCACCCCAGGTTTACCTGAGTAGATAGTATACCTGAACCCCAGGTTATCCAGGGTGGATAGCATAAACCTGACCCCAGGTTATCCCGGTAGGAGATAGCATACCTGAACCCCAGGTCATCCTGGGTGGATAACCTCTTGACCACAGTTAACCTGGGTGGGATAACACTCTGTGACCACAGGTTATCCGTGGGTTTGTCTAACTGCTGTAGCAGAATCCCCTCTATTTCCATAAGGTAGTCCTCAGGGCTTTTCAGGAGAAAACGAAGCATCTTTTCTTTCACAACTATTGGTGTATCTTGAGATTCCACACTAATGGGGATTTCAACTGGGGCTAAATGGGTCTTGTGATACAATAGTCCCATCACCATTTTGGTAGCAAATCTGCGTAATGATGTGGAATAGCTAGCAGGAGCTCTACCTCTTTCACCACAAAAGGACCAACTTGTACCATCTATGGTGACACTCAGGAGAACGGGTCCAGGAGGCACGGAGGCTCCCATAAGAACGACGTAATAGTTGAGGAGAGTCTTTCAGAGGGGTTGCAATATTAGCTGAGCACAGCAATGAACCTAATAGAGTGAAGACTCAGTAGGACAGTTTGCCAGTGTATGAACAGGCAGATTGCGCGACTTCAGGACATTGTAACTAGCCTTCCATATATACCAATGAACTGCTTCCACTTGAGCCCATTGCCTTGAGGGTTGTGTAGCTTGTTGTTCTGCTGCCAGGGCAATACCTTTGCTAGCCAAAAACCTCCTGAAAGATATGTTACTCATGAACGAGGATCCTCTGTCTGAATGGGATCTATGCTTGCATACCAAAAATATAGAACAGACCTGTGAACGACAACTCTGCAGTATACCCTTGTGGTCTTTAAAGCGCTATTTTTTTTATTATAATGAATAATAATAAATGTGAAAGACACTAATAGGCAGTTGAAGCAGTCATATTTTGCACAGGGGAACACAAAGGAAACTTGAAAATTTCATCTACTATGTTTAAGAAATATCCTATTCTGATGTAAAGCTATTTAGAGGTCATTTGAAATCTATATTCACTCTCAAACGACTCTGGTGGATTTTATGAGATGAAGTCTTTCTCTGGCTGATGAAGATTGGCTTGCACTCTGCACATACTCCCCTCTTTTCTGCATGCTCTGATCACTTGTCGCACAATCTATCCACTGAGTCATAACAAAGTCATAACACAATAGATCCATCCTCCAAGCGTAATATCCATGTCAATCTTATCCTACATTTGTGCTCATGTGTCGAACATATACAACACGGACCGTTGGTCAGTCATTATGGTGAAATGTCTACCATTAAAAATAAAAATGCCTCCTGGGTCGTAACTGCTTCTATGATAGTCCTTGTCTTCCTTTTCTCAGCCGCGTAACACTTCTCTAGATCCTTGAAAAGTTCTCGAAAGAAGGCTACTGGTCGTCCTGCCTGAGATAAGACCTGTAAGCAATGGCAATGTCCAGATGCATCCGTTACCACTTCGAATGGTAGGACTCATCAATCAATGGTTGCACAACTGAGTTTTTCAATATCCTGTTTGAATAATGGAAAGCGTTCTGCTTCCTTGACACAGGAAATAGGAGCACCTCAATGGGTGGTACTTTACTTTTAATAGTTGAAGATCCATGGTGAGTAATAAGCAAAGAGACCAGAGTTCTTCAGAGCGACTCTTTTCTGAGGCAAATGGAAGTTCCCGTAGAGGTCGTAGTCCATTCAGGTCTGGGAAAATTGAACTTCCTTTCAACTCCATAACCAAGGATGCTAAGCCTTTTAGATGAAAAAGTGCACTTTCCGTCATTGTAACTGATGTTCTTATCTTCTTGGCGCTTCCAAAAACTTATCAAGGTTTGCATCATGTTCCTCTCTCTGGGTCTTGCCACCAAATGGTAAACATTATCTAAATACGCATTAGTTACCCATAGAGTTGCCTTATCCTGCATGAGTGAATCCATAATTCCGGTTGAAGCAGCTTCCCAGTAAGGTGACTCCAATAAGGGACCTGGTAAATGATACAAGGCATCACACTAGAAACCTGAAACACTGTGTTTGGTTGATCAATCATTCCTATATCGGGGACCTTAATGATTATAGGCACGTCTGTAGATCAATTGTGCTAAACACAGTACTGAGCAATATTTGATCAACTGTATCATCCAATTCGATGTAGACAAGGGTCTAACCTACCATCAGAAAGTGTAAATTTGATGATTGTCCAGAGTAATCGATAGGCCAGTACTCCGTTTCCTTTAGTCCATCTTTAACAACACAACACTGTATGCACGCCAAAGAGGAATATCATCACTCGGATCTATAATACCCCTCCTTCAGCAGCCTCTGAGTTATCTTTCTTTCTTCTTCAATGAGCAATCCGAATCCTCATAAGAATACGGCGTGACTTAGCTGATAGAGGATATGCAATCCGCGTGAAGATTATTGCAAACAGCTTTGGTGGGTCTCCCCTTAAAGACTAAGTCCCACAGACAACAATGGGGAGCAAGGTTCACCTCCATATTGAGTTAAGTGGTGACACTGCCATGCAGAGCCTTCCGAAAGTCTTGAACAAGGATAACACATCCAGCACCGTAGGTGGCAGAAGAGCTAAATAAACATCTTTTTGATAATCCTTCAATACTCTGTAATTTACCTTACAAAACCCTAAGGTCTGAATAAGAGGAGAAGTTGATGGGCCAAGGAAACGGTAACCTGAATAGAGTGATGTACAGTCAAGGAGTGTGCGATTAACTAAGTTAAGTTGATGTAACACTCTGAACATGCCACATTCAAAAGACCATCACTTTGTTTCCTTATGATAGAATACTTTCACACTGCCTTATGACCAGGAAATGTGGAGTACCGCAGAAGTCACACCTAGTATGATAGGATTACTAATGAGTCGCAGTGATGAGATCACTGGAAAGAGTAAGTAGGCAACTAGCTACTTGTATGATTCATTACCGCACGACATACTTACACTAATAGCAAAGTGGCCTTTCGCTGTGGCAATATTGGCACATTGCTCACGAGCAGGACACAAACGATGTGGATGTGTTATGAGAAAACCCACAAAAAGATAAAACACACCGTATCCTGCTGCTGCTGTCGACATGATGTAGCAGGTTCCAACAGTAACTGGTCAGGAATTGCAGCACTACCCACACGAGAAGGCTGATGTATTGATACTTCAGAATTCATCCTGGGCATGAACACCAGAACTCTTGCCTGGTCAAAGGCAGTGGATAATCGAGAGTTTTATTCTCCAATAACTGGCCTTAATATTGGTGATTGGCAGGCCACTGATAAAAGCAATCCCTGAGAACTCTTCACAAACTGAGTCAGCTGTCACTGCTTGGAAGTGACAATCCTACCTAAAATTTTTTCAGCGCTTGAAGGTATTCTCTTAGAATTCATCAATCATGGCTAGCGGCGAGTTGCTAAGGAGGCGATAGCGTGCAAAGATTTCATTATTTTAGGATTTAATTAATATACTTGAGAGACTAGAGGGTATTGATAGCATCTTCAAAGGTATTACACATCAGAAATAGCCTCATATATCTTAGTTTGACACAAAATTGCTGTGCAGATGCTTAGTTTAACCTAGGTCTGTTTAGGAAGGGGCTTCCCAATAATGTTTCGAAACGTTCCTTAAACCAGTGCTTATCCCAAATCCTGGCAATCCCGTTTGAGTAAGCTGGGGTCACATCTAGCCACATCAGGTTTCAGTAAACGCTCCATGTTTGATGTAGTCCTAATTTAGAGCGCAGGATTCACCACCAGTAGCCCCATATTCCTATGGTTCGATAATTGTGATTAGAAACACAAGCCCAATAATCTCAGGCTTTATGTAGAACATAGAATCTTCATAGTACTTCCTTGTCAACAACAAAATATAATGAGCTTAGTATAACTAATAACACCCTGAAGCCTTTTTCTAGCCAACAGGGATGGTGAATGTCTAGTCAAATTCCAAGAGAAAGTATAATAACACACAGCCACATATTTAAAATCACCATGTAATCTGCATCAACTATTATATGGATAATAAGAAAGAGAATAACACAACTCCATTCATGGCGCCCATGACACACAACAAGCTGATGTTGTTGTTAAGGGCCCCGAGAGTGAGCCGGGTAATATACCTGCTGCAGCTCCCCAACAGAACATTATCACTGCACTCAGCTTTGCCCAGCATTTCCCCGACCACTCTAACAAAACTATCTCCCTGTCCCTAGCCGCCCAAAAATGTCAAACGCAAAAACCTAATCACTGAAAAAGTCCCCTCCCCCTCCTCCTAAAAGACGCCTTACATTTAATTTCCAGTACCCAGAATAAATATGCACTACTCCATCCACCAACAGATCTGCAATATAACTTACTGCCACTTTGATCAGAAAACCCCACATCGACGGCTCTCAAAACCCTCACAGGCACATCTATACCCTCTTAACATAGATTCTGTTTCAATCATCCTCATATCCCCTACGGACGAACGTAAATGCTCCACTAGTAACTCTCCCCTCTCCCCACAACATCAAAGACCCCCAATATCTCGCAAACATCCCTCAGGAACACTCAGCAACACACAACCCTCCCCTCTCGGTTCAACAACCCACTCCGCATCACACAGTTCCAGTCACCTCCTATTAACAGTTTATAGCTGGAAAACTCTCAAGTGATACCGCAATACTCCCCTGACTAAAATCTACTTTTAGATACACCCTGGTATTGCTAGTTGCTGGCATTAAACCACCTACGAAACTAGCCTCACTGTCCACCCCAGACACCATACAACCCTCACTACCCTCCCCCTGCTCTTCCAACCCATGACTACACAAGGGCTGGTCTCCTTTAAAAAAACACGCTACGTGCTGCCCCCAACCTTTAATTGCAAACCACATGCTAAAATACACATCCGATATCCTTTCAAACTCAACTCACTTCCAGCCCTATATTATGCTCTTTGCAAAAAACATATGTCGAGCATCAAACCTCCATGAAAAACCACACCAAACCAAACATTCCTTGACCACTGTCGTTTTTAAAAGGCCATTAACAATAAGTGCACACTATCTGAAGTTAGGAAGTGGGCGGCTTTTTCCTATGCCGCTGGAATTTACCTCATCACAACCTATACACATTATGTGTACTTTCTTCACTTCAATTTTTTCCGTGCCTTCCCCCCCCCCTCCCTCGGTCCTACTTGGGTGACAACCTCAGCTCGCCTCTACCACTATGAGCCATCGGCTTCACCACACCTGCCCATGACTTCTTTCCCAACCTCTGCCCCGGGGTGATGACCTCATCTATCTCTGACGCAGCAGTTTCTTTTTCCCCATAGACTTTTCCTAGAACTAGAACTTCTGCTTACACATATATCACTATCAGTCGAATCCTGCTGGTGTACCTATACGACCAGCACATGCTCCAGTCGTTTCTTACTCAAGGCTTTCTCCACGTTTTGTTGTCCCTCCAGTGCTCCGTCTTCACATAAACTGAGATCACCTTCTGCACAGGGCTCCTCCCCATCCAAAAAATCCTTGATCACATCCGCCAACAAACAACCCAGGGTCGTAGTTTCCTGAACTAAAGACTCCTCAGGTGTCACCTGCATCTCCCCCGACGCCCCTGGGAGAGTGGCACGTATCCACCGCCGCCACCTCCCTGTCGACCTCCTTGCTCCAGAGGTCAGTCCTCCCTCCTCCCGAAGCACCAGAGCTAGGCACCAAATGGCACGGCTGCGGAATCACAAATGGAGGCCCCAGAACTTGAGGAGCCTGCTCCTAGGACACTGGGCTGCCATGTGCTCATAGGAGCTACACAAACGACATGTTTTCCTCTGACCGGCATAGTACACAAAAAACTGTGTCCTATAACCGGTCATCGTAACATAGGATGGTATAGGCCTTGTTAAAGACATTTTGAGGGTGCAAGAACCCTCCAGCAGCCCTTCATATGGACCATCGCTCCACACTCCCATGGTTGCAGAATGCACTGTCCCATAAATGCTGAAAAACTCCTGTAGACCATACGCCGTAGCCTCGAAGGGTACATTTCCTACCTTCACACATATGTAGTACTTAAGAGACGTCATGTAAAACGACATCCACTGCTGAATTCACACTCACGCGTTGTTCCTGGTAATTCTCCACGATTCTCGTGTAGAAACCGGCTCGTACAAATTTCACGAAGATTCTTGTCAAACCATTCAGAGCGATGCCATACAATTCCTCATTGGGAATGCCATATGCCATATGGCGGCCTGGTGGTTAACGCTCTCGCTTCACACGGTGAGGGCCTGGGTTCGATTCCCAGCCAGAGTAGAAACATTGGACGTGTTTCTTTCCACCTGTTGTCTATGTTCCCCATCAGTAAAATGGGTACCTGGGTGTTAGTCGACTGGTGTGGGTCGCATCCTGGGACACTAAGGAGGCCTTGTCACAGACCGGGCCGCGGGGGCGTTGACCCCCGGAACTCTCTCCAGATAAACTCCAGATGCATCCCTTATGATGCCAGGGAGAAGGACGTTCACGGTAGAGCCACTTAATGTACCACGAACCAGCTCAATGCAGACAGTATTTAGCCTCAGTCTTGTACGTTCTGCCATTTTCGTGTCCAAGTGAAAACAGGTAAACTGCTCAAAAACCAACTCAATAAGGAGCTTCTGCGCAGCACGTCCACACGGCCCGAAAGTGATGAGGACAATTGGAATATATATTTGGTTCTGTTTAATATCGGTTATGGGGTCATGATATGTGTTAGATTTGTGTAGATTAAAATATTTTTCTATACTGTTTTGTTTGTGTACATGTACGCATATGCATGGGTTTTCCTGTTTTTTTGTGAAATCAGTTTTTTCTTTTGTGTTACCCTATAAATATCTTTTTGAGCCTTTGTTCAATGTTAGGTTCTAGTACATTGCTAATATGGGTATAATAATGTTGTTTTAAAGTTATATATGATAGATTAGTACTGTTACTGGTAGTTGTTTTGAGACGTTTTGTTGTAAGTTTTTGCTTTATGTATTGACATTTTTTAGAGATGTTATAGAGCCATTGTTCTGAGAATTTTATGTTATCTTTTTATGTCTATTTATATTCTGGAATTATGTTTTGATGTACTATTTTTAAATAAAATATATAAAAAAAACTACGATATGCTACACGAGCATAAAGATAGAATCAGTAACTATGTTGACATCCAGGATAACCTGGGGTCAGGTATGCTATCCACCCAGGATAACCTGGGGTCAGGTACGTTATCCACCCAGGATAACCTGGGGTTAAGAGTTATCCACCCAGGATAACCTGTGGTCAAGAGTGTTATCCACCCAGGATAACCTGTGGTCAAGAGTGTTATCCACTCAGGATAACCTGTGGTCAAGAGTGTTATCCACTCAGGATAACCTGTGTTCAAGAGTGTTATCCACCCAGGATAACCTGGGGTCAGGTATGCTATCCACCCAGGATAACCTTTGGTCATGTATGCTATCCACCCAGGATAACCTGGGGTCAGGTATGTTATCCACCCAGGATAACCTGGGGTCAGGTATACTATCCACCCAGGATAACAAGGGGTCAGGTATGCTATCCACCCAGGATAACCTGGGGTCAGGTATACTATCCACCCAGGATAACCTGTGGTCAGGTATATTATCCACCCAGGATAACCTGGGGTCAGGTATGCTATCCACCCAGGATAACCTGGGGTCAGGTATGCTATCCACCCAGGATAACCTGGGGTCAGGTATGCTATCCACCCAGGATAACCTGTGGTCAGGTATGTTATCCACCCAGGATAACCTGGGGTCAGGTATGCTATCCACCCAGGGTAACCTGGGGTCAGGTATACTATCCACCAGGATAATCTGTGGTCAGGTATGTTATCCACCCAGGATAACCTGGGGTCAGGTATGTTATCCACCCAGGATAACCTGGGGTCAAGTATGTTATCCACCCAGGATAACCTGTGGTCAGGTATGTTATCCACCCAGGATAACCTGGGGTCAGGTATGTTATCCACCCAGGATAACCTGGAGTCAAGAGTGTTATCCACCCAGGATAACCTGGGGTCAGGTATGTTATCCACCCAGGATAACCTGGGGTCAGGTATGCTATCCACCCAGGATAACCTGGGGTCAGGTATACTATCCACCCAGGATAACCTGGGGTCAGGTATGTTATCCACCCAGGATAACCTGGGGTCATGTATGTTATCCACCCAGGATAACCTGGGGTCAAGTATGTTATCCACCCAGGATAACCTGGGGTCAAGTATGTTATCCACCCAGGATAACCTGGGGTCAGGTATGTTATCCACCCAGGATAACCTGGGGTTAAGAGTGTTATCCACCCAGGATAACCTGGGGTCAAGAGTGTTATCCACCCAGGATAACCTGGGGTCAGGTATGTTATCCACCCAGGATAACCTGGGGTCAGGTATGTTATCCACCCAGGATAACCTGGGGTCAGGTATGTTATCCACCCAGGATAACCTGGGGTCAGGTATGTTATCCACCCAGGATAACCTGGGGTCAAGAGTTATCCACCAAAATATAGTTCATTATATTACCCGAAAGGGTATCCAAAATATTTATTATTTTAAAAATTGAACTAAACAATATTTCCTTAAAATTATTGTTTATAAATAAATTTATAATAATTATTTTACAGACTAGAAACTTTTATGTAAAATCTAATTATTACTTAAATACTTTTAACTTTCTTAAAAAATTTTAACGATTCTAAAGCGCATTTTAATGTTTTTACATTTTAAATATTTTAACATAACATTATGTCATTATTTTACTGTTATTTTTTGTTTATTTTATTTTATTATAGTTTATGGTCAATATTAAATTTTTTGTCTCAACCTTGTGAACCTCAGGGAAGGTTTCTTGATGCTGCTGAGAGGCTCTTGATCCAGGGAATTGGATCTGTGCTCCAGTTCCCCGGATTAAGTCTGAATGCCTTCCACATCCTCCCCCTAGGCGCTGTATAATCAAACGGGTTTAGCGCTTCCTTCTTGATTATAATAACAATAATCTTCCTCGTGAATATTTTTTTATATTTTATTTAAAACCAATAACAGCGTAACATAAAAAATAAAAATAACAAAGAAGCAATATGGATCTGAATCCTGAAGGTTCATACACTGAGAAAATAAACCCCACACAAAATACCTGACACAAATTACCTGACACAAATTACCTGACACAAAGTACCTGACACAAAGTACCTGACACAAAGTACCTGACACAAAGTACCTGACACAAAGTACCTGACACAAAGTACCTGACACAAAGTACCTGACACAAAATACCTGACACAAAATACCTGACACAAAATACCTGACACAAAATACCTGACACGGAAGGATTGCACCTGTGGAAAATTTTATAGGGTGCTTACCTGTATGTACCTCAACATTATATACATACAAGTAATCTCATTGGGAGACAACCATATTGTTTACCGTAGTCACCCCGTGTAGACATGTGAGAAAACTTAACCACCTCTGGTCACTACAGGTGGCCCCTCGACCCTCACAATCTTGTCCACATCTATCCGAGACCAGTATAAATTGGGTAGCACCCTCAAGCACGGCGCTATTAATTAATTGTGGACTGTATAGATTATATTAGTTTAACTGAATGAAGGAAGGGGGGGTGGGATACACATGGACATCCTCGGGGAAAAACTTTTGTACAAAATCCCACCACTTCCAGATTTTCCCCTGGTGGTCACTTGTATGGCTGGATCCCCCTTAACCCACCAATTGAGGGGGATAAAAGCGATTGGGTAAAAAACAAAGAACAGTGAAGATCAGGAATTTCAATTCTAAGGTTTATGATGGCGAGGTGGAAAACGGGTATTGTGTTTCGCTAATCTGTTTTAGTTTACGCCGATTAGCGTCATTCTGGTGATCCTTGGATGTTTTTCAGTGTTCAGAGCGTGAGCCACGGAGGGTGGCTACGGCATCGAGGGGGTTTGGGGCCTCACGTTTGCACCCGTGTGGGCGGCTGTGAGGTCACGGCAGCAGCTCGCTGCGGGCCTGTCCCACATCGCCCCAGACAGATCCGGAAGGGCCCTAAACTTCCTTGGAATGGGGGGGAGGGTTGGGGGACCGTGGGGCAGGGGGGAGCCCCCGCAAAAAGGCCCCGGGGATGCGTGGAGATACTGTCCTACCAATTGCCACTAGGCCCGTCGGCAGCCCCTCCCCCAAAAAGGGACTTGTCCCCCAGAGGGCCCATAGGGGTGTGGAAATGAACCAGGAGGATGAGCTCCTAAAGGGCAAGTTGGACCCATCCCAGGTCCTACCCAGTTGCTTTGGGCCTCCACAGTGGACGGGGCGGGTGACTCCAGTGGAAGGAGGATTTTTCCCGCCAGTGGGGCAAAAGCAACAGGCTTTCAACAAATTCAAGGTTCCCAACTCGGGTTTGTAAGGTATCTGGAAGGTCTCCCCCACCTCAATTTCCCCGCTGCGAGTTACTCTCAGGAACGGGTTCTGGTCTTTTCCTGGGGCAAAGACCTTAGATGTTGAAGGGGCTGGTTGTGACCCATCCCCATGGTGGAACTGCTTGTTCGGAAAGGGTTACAAGGGGGTGTTTTTTCACGTTGTGCCCCTCCCACTGGCCCCCTTTTTGGGGAGCCCCCAATATTGTCAAGGCGGAGCGACTCACGCAAGGTGAAAAGGTCCACCCACCGGGTGATCCACCCAAAGGTCCCTTCCCACACCTGGCCCGGGGGGTTGGGGAAAGATTCAAGACCCGACCATCCCTGTCAGCCCAGTACAATGCTTCAACTCCCAGGGGTTCAATCATTTTGCAGCCCCGCCAGCGAGAAAAGAAGTGTGATGTGGCGAGGCACACGATAAAAGGACTGCTTTGCAATCCTCAAACAGCCAAGGGCGAACCCCTTGGGCCAGACCAAGTGTCCAACTGCTAAATGGGGCACCATGCCTGGAACGGAGCTGCCCTGTGGGTTTTGCAGCCGGAGCGGTTGTCATTGGAACACCCGAGCCCCACCCACCCCCCCTTTGGGAACTGCCAGCAACAGTCAGCATGGCTCAACACTTTTCCCCCGGATCCCAGGAGGGAATAAAAGCAGTTCCCACACTGGGTCCAAGCGGTGGCTCAGGGGCAGCCCGGGTTTGCAGCATCAGTCAACGGGGGGGTCAGAGGGCAAGGGGCCAAGAAGACAGAATCATTGGGAAAAACAGCCACGGGCCGGGCCCCTGCCAAGCAGGTTTCACTGGGCCCAACTTTCCCTTGCCATACGCCAGCGGGCCTTTTCCCCAAGGGCAGGCCCCACCGTGAGCGGCCAGAGTCAGGCAAGGTTCCCGCCGGGGGGCCTTCGGCCCATGTCCACTCATCCCGGGCCAGGTGCACCCGCTTATGCTGCTGCAGTGTCGACGCCCCAGACATACAGTGCCCCAGCCCCCGACTCGACGGGTCGTCCAGCTCAAGCCTGCAGAGGTAAGGTCGAACCCTTTTCCGGGTCGACAAAGAAAACCCATGGGGGTATCTCAGCGTCCCTGTCGCCTGTGCTTGGGCAGGGACAAGGGCGCCTGCAGGCAGTCCTGTCGGGATGCTGGGCGTGGCCTACGGACAGGAAAGACTAAATGGAATTCAAGCCCATCCCGGGATCCTTCCAGTCTGTGATGGAGGGGGCCCCCGGAGTCGCCAACAACGGACGAGAGTCCCAGCAGAGATGGAAGCAGTGACCCCTTGGGGCCCCTTTGAAGATCCCCAGGGGGAACATTTGGGGGCTGCAGCGGAAAATTACTTAGTGATTGAACTGCATTTCAGGATGAGGTTGATGTTTTCCTGTTTCAGGGACACTCACCAATTTGTCACGCCCCAATGCACCCACGTTTTCGGGATTCTCTGCCTCCTTCGCCCCTAAGGGATGGCAGGGGCACGCGACTATGTCAGGGCCCCTTCCCTCATTCAATCTCCCCTGACCCCCTCGACTGTGGGGGGGGTGTAAGGTTTAGGTGTCACCTACACCCGGCGGATGGCCTCCCGTGGTTTACAATATTTACAGAAGCCTTTGGTCCCCTTGACATTTCAGAGGTGGAGCACTGCCCCAGGGAGGGTCTTGTTTTGGCTGGGGATGTCAATGCCCCCCACCCCAAAATTTCTTTGTTTTCCCACCCAAAGCAGTGGGAGGACCTTGCGGCTGGCTGGAGGAGGTCCCTGGATGCCCCCCTCAATAAAGGTGAAACCCATCCTATGGTGGCCCCTTGGTTCCATCTCTCTGGCGGTTCTCTCGAGGCGAGTTGGGAGGTCCACCCCCCTCTCACCGTGTCCTTTCCCGTGGTCACTACGTGATGGCCCCCGGTGTCCACTTCCCCCCACCTAACCCCGATGGAACTAAAAAAAAAGGCCGCTGCAGTGCTTAAGGGGGTCATTGAGCGCTGGGGGCGGGTCTCCCCTTCCCGAAGCCGATGAGGCGGCTCAAAACTTGCAGGTGGCCTTACAGGCAGGGAGGGAGCAAAACCCCAATTACAGGGGAGAGGGTCATATAAAAGTGATGGGGCTTTTACAATGAGGACACCGGGAACAGAACCACCGCATCAAAGTTGTACGCAAAATGCACAGGGGTAAAACCCAGGTTGAGTCCATGGTCTGTCAGGGGAAATGGTGCGCATGCATGCCCTGTCTACACAGGGGCCCGGGAGGCTAAATGGTCGGTGTGTGCCTCCCTTTAGTCCCCTCCACCCTTTTCTGGATTTGGACCAAGTTACGATTGGCCACTGGGGAGGTCGCAGTGTGGCTCGTTGCACCCCGACCCGAATGGGGCAGAACGTCTGGTGGACCCCTTTTACCCCCAGGGGGGGCCATGGCTCAACTGCCTCAGGTTCCAGGACCCCAAGCCACCCTCCTTCTAGAAGGGTGATGGTGATCCAAAACAGATGCCAGGGGGGGTGTCAGGTGAAGCTTCACGACCGGGCTCCAGGGAGCCTTACATCTCATAGACACTGCACCGGGGCATGATTGGGATCACTATGGCATGATCACTCGGTCGACCATTTTGGACATTCCCCGTCCCGGGGGGATCAACCAGACTTGGGACTGGCAAAATCCCGTTGTATGGAAGGAGGTGAACTACCGATTCCTAAAGCCTGGGGTCCCGGAGTGTGAACCCCTTCCCCCCACCCTTGCATCTCGAGGTGTCTGAAAGGATGGTGTTGGGGCCGAGGTGGAAGCTTGGCCCTCCTCTAAACCTCATGTTTCACCCGAGGGTGGGCACTTTCGAAAGTTACCACTCTACGACCGGATTGGGCGGCGCCCAAACCCCCATTTTTGTCTTTCTTGACCCGAGAAAACTTTTGAGTTGCCAGGCACCTGCAATTTTCACCTGGCCAGCGGGGGTTAAAGGCAGGTGCTTTCATGGGGTTTGTTTCCCATCTCCAGGACAGGGGGGCCCGGGTACGCTTCCAGGGGGTACCCTTCTCTCAAGACCTGGACAACGGACTCCACAGGGCGGGGGGGGTTAGTCCCACCCCGTTTAAGTTTCTGATGCACCAGCTGGGTACTCCCTTTTTCCGGGGCACCCTCCTCCTCAGCTTGCCCATGCCGGACTTTCCCTATAGGGAAATGCGGTTTTTCAGCGTGCCCCGGAGGGCCTCGATCTGCTGGGTTCCCCCTCCCTCACTTGGGACTCAAAATATCGTGGGAAAAAACCAAACCTGCCCTTCAACAAGGTGCCCAGTCAAAGGGGCGGGTCCTGGGGATCGACTGGATTTTGGGTTTAAGTTATAGGTACCTTGGGGATCTACATTGACAGGCACCCCACCTTCCCGGAAACATGGTGCCACATTAAAGAGAGGGCTTGCAGAGGGTCAGGGGATTGAGTGCCATGGGCCCAAACCCTAGGGTTGGGGCCAGCCTCGGGCATGAGGTTTTTCTAATCCAGGCAATACGTTTCCCCCGTTGACTTGGGCACTTTTCCCGGGTTCTGCCCGACCCCCAACATCAAACCCCCGTGTCATCCAGGAAAAGCTGTTTGGGCTGCTGGGGGCTCCTAGGGGGGCCAATGCGTGGCTTGAACTTGAGGTGCGCACAGCCCCTTAAGACAGGATCCAAGGTAGCTGCCGGGGGATTGCAAAGTACTCCGCCTCCCCGGGGGTGACAAATGATGAGGATTTAGGGTCCGCCAGGGACAGGTCATTCCCTGCTCCCCCCCGGAGATTGGTCAGTAGCAGATGCCACACAAAACTCTTGCCCCTGCCCTTGCTCCAGGAGGGGGCTCGACGATGGCACAACTAACGGTGCCACCCCCTTTGGGGACCAGAGCTTTTGCGGTGAGCTGGACAACCCTACCAGACAGCAAGAAGCATTGCACCCGGGACATTCTGCACCACCATTGCCTCGGCTACATTGTGGGTGCGGAAGGCCCAGGGTGTGTGCCATATTACACTGATGGCTCCAGAGACCCAGTGGCAGGCCGCACAGCTGCTGGGATGTTCCACAGCAATCTGACAGCAGGTTGGCGCCTCCCAGACCATTGCACCATCCTCCAGGCCGAACTCTTTGCCATCCAACAAGCTCTGCGGCATGCTCTTGCAGACCATCAGCATCCCCCCCATCATCCACGTTGATTCCAAGGCAGCGATCCAAGCGCTTATGCACAGAGAGCCAAAGGACAACATACACTTAATCACATCCATCCGAGGTGACCTGCAGACTCTCATGGCCCAGGGTCGCAGATCTACCATCAACTGGATCCCGAGCCATATGGGTATCCCTGGCAATGATGCTGCAGATGAGGCTGCTAGGACTGCAACCCTCGAGGCACAGCCACGTGCTGCGATCTTCATCAGCCTCAGCCAGATTGCGCTGTTGGCTGCTGGTACGGCGAGGCGCCCATTCCCTGACCCTGGGGAGTCACGGAGCCTCTGTTGGTATGTCAGGGCAACCCACAGGGTGCCCCCTCCAAGTCTTCGGACACAATCCAGGGAACTGAGGGTGCATATCCACCGCCTATGCTTAGGGTATCCCACCACTGTGCGGATTGTTGAACGGGCATGAGAGGAGCTCTGTGCCCATTGTGACCAAATGGTTCCACAGCCCTTGGTGCACTACCTGTTAGACTGCCCGGCGACGATGCCCCTTCGCCGTATACACTTCCCAATGACCCCAGTAGGGCAGACCCGAGAGGATGAGGCAGCACATCTTGTGTACTTAGCTGTCAGGGACTTGGAAACCTTACTTCCAGTCCTTGCATGTCATCCGCCCCCCCGCTGAAGTTGCTGCGAGGGCCTGCTTTGGGCCTCCAATGCACTGCACACCATCCACTGTTAGTGCAGACTAAGTTTGGTACGTCATCTGGCCATAGGGCCGGTGAGGTACCCCCCCTTCCTGCTGAAGACCTGCCACACAGGTGCAAGTAACGATAAATGTCACTTCCCTACCTGGGGAGCCAATGCCGGGTCACCAAAATGGAAGAGACCCGGGCCGGGATTACCGGCGAATCAAATAGAATAGAAGCTATCCAATTAAAACATGCCTAACTGGCCAGTATCAGTCTGTTATAACTAGAAGGGTTACTTAACTGGGGGTGATTGATGCTCCTTATTTCCTCCATTCACCATCTCATTTCGACGTCCCGCCACACCGACACGGTTCTTATTCCAGCAGGACGAGGTATCCGTTGGTTTGTCCCAGTTTAGAAGTCGTGATACCATAAAACTTCACTATCCTCGGTACGATAATCACGCGTTCACTCAGAGCAGGGCGATCTATTTCACATCCCGCATTCTCTTAACTCAATGTTATTATCACTGATTACATTACCATTCACAAGACGATTTAACGTCTCATAATTATTATACACATTAGAGGTCACTCCATTAAGATCTGAGGCCGATGAGTGAGGATTAACTCACGGGTATTTCCCCTGGACACACACCATGGCCGCACACCAGTCACACCCGATTGAACCATTATTCACTAATTTTACCACCTTTTTACGGTGGTCCCGTAAATCACGTTCCCTCACTCTTCACCAGGAACAGTTACGACACTTCCTATTATAAAATGAGGCCCATATTAATCTTTAGGCCGCCGTGAATGTCAATTTCCTGGTTCCATGCTTTCCCAGCCTCCTCACCACATTCAAAACACTGCCGCCTCCCACATGCCCCGAGTCGACCTATACCCCCGCACGTCCGCGCATGCGCAAAGGGAACTCTTGGTTCTATCGTATTGTCAAATACATTTTTGACTCATATCGACACATTAAACACCCATTAGGCGCTATAGCGTCGGAAAATCAAAAATTTTCCACAGGACCTATATACTCGCAAGATATTGCTGTATATCATACAACAATAACTTACGGCAAGAACAGCTACAAATAAACACAGTAACAGGGTCGTGAACTGAAATATATACACATTCATGATTCAAAACATTACATATATATAAAATTTACATATAACATGACATATGACCAAGGTTCAATAAACCAAAACCTAACATCCTAACCTTACTAGAACATCTACATACTTATCCCTAACAATACAGCTTTACATATACTATAATACGAATATAACATAAAAAGAAAACAACTTATATTTTTAAAAACCGAAGGCACTGTGGAAATTTAATTTTTGAAGCCATAATGTCTAATAAGCTGATTTGGGTCAAAATGTATTTGAAAATGGAATAGAACCAACCGGGTTCGCCCTGCGCCTGCGCGGATGTGCGAGGGGGGGGACAGGTCGACACATGGCATGGAGAGGCGGCAGTGTTTTGAATGGAGTTAAGAGGCTGTGATAACATGGGACCACGAAATTGGCATTCACGGCAGCCTATGGATTAATATAGGCCTCACTTCATAATAGGAAGTGTCGTGACTGTTCCTGGTGAAGAGTGAGGGAATGTGATTGACGGCACCGCTGTAATAAGTGGTAAAATTAGTGAATAGTGGTAGGACCGGGGTGACTGGTGCGCCGCCATGAAATGTGTCCAGGGAAAATTACCCATGAGTTAATCCTCACTCATCGATCTCAGTATGTCAGCGTGCCTCGTTGTGCTCCGGGTTTTCTCGTGTTTTCACGGTCGCTCTTACGTGCTAGAACTTTAATTTGTGCCATCAATCCTATACGATACATCCCTCTAGCTCCTGGAACCAATCTTGGGCAGAAAACATTATATACCGAGTCAAAAAAGGAGAATTAGTGTGCACTACCTAGCAGAGTTTACTGCCAGAGGGGAATCATAGGCCTAGTGTGCCGTGTGCAAAATAATAATACTAGAACTTTTCCTTGTCAGAGGAAAGAAAGTCTCCCTGATAACATTGTGTATACACAGTGTATAGTGTATACTACAGTGGCTCCCTAGTATATGGATAATAAAGGCTAAAGTGTCATTTGAAAACAGGTGAATTTGTAAATGAAGTGATAAGCCTATAGAGGCAGGTGCCAGAAGTCGCCAGAATCTTACCACAGTGGTCAGCTGTTTTATTAATCTTCCTGGCCTGCTTGTGTATCTCACATATAATCTTCCTGGCCTGCTAGTGTACCTCACATCTTCCTGGTCTGCTAGTGTACCTCGCATGTAATCTTCCTGGCCTGCTAGTGTACCTTACATATAATCTTCCTGGCCTGCTAGTGTACTCGCATATAATCTAGTGATACCAGTGAATAGCAGAATACATGTGTAGTAGCAACTAACCAATATTATAATGTACTTATGGGTGGAGTGACTTTCATTAGTTTCTTTTTTCTGAAATACCAGACGTATACTGTGAATTTCATATAACCTGTAGTTACCAGCGGTCGCAATATACACAACAGAAAGCAATTATTACTACAGAAAAAGGTCCTTCCTCAAATTTCCACCAGTCAACTATAGTGTAATTTATAGCAATTATTGTGGTGGAGACTAAAAAAAACTAGAAAAAGCTTAAATACAGCGATTGATAAATGTTGCGTACAGGGCACTACTTAAGCCTGTTAAGCCCTTTCTTGCAACAAATAAACAGGACTGAATATCCTGTTCTAGATGAAATCATTCAAGGTTCAGTAGTAAACAATCACAATGTTTCTTTGTTTTTTTATTAAGTTCCTTAATAAACCATAGAAGGGTTTTATATTAACTTTAAAAAGGTCGCACCATAAAACAGAGTACTCATGAAATTTACACTTAAGTTCACTTAAAAGATAATACACAGTATTATCTTGATTATAGTACTGAACGGCTCTAGTATCAACACCTTCTCTTCACATAATAACACTTTACTTAACTCAATCCAAATGAGACAGAAGACGTAACACTTGAATAATAATTCACACTTATTCAACTTTCATAAATACTAATTTGAGATTAGGATATTTTACACTTAAAAGAATTTTGAGGCGAGTCTGTCTCCCATGACTTTTTCACCGTCCTCTTTGAACCAATACTGCTTAAATTCACTCCTAGTAGAGCTAGGGACAATCACCAGCGTCTCCAAAACAGCAACACATACTTCGTCCGAGACGTTTCTGTCAGATACCGTCCGAGGTACTGGAGGGTCACTAGAGAACCTCATGTGGGACCAGAAGTTTAAATCCAGGAATCAGGGAGCTTCCCTCACGAGAGGTGAGGAAGGTAAGAACTGAACTCTGTGAGGCTTTACCAGCCCACTTTGCCTCGGTCGGAGCAGGGGTCGAGCAGCTCAAAACAACTACTGGTGCTTGACCAGGTAACCAGCAGTTGACACTAATTAAATGACCTACCTATATACAAAGCTAAGTAATACGACCAGATAATATTATAAAGTCGAGTAAATCCATTTTAGCTACTAATGGAATTACTCCTGAATATAATATTAAGTGAAATAGCAAAAATAACATGTAATAGTATACCATTGTGATAAGAAGAAAATGAACAAAATGAACAAAAGGGTGTAACAATAAACAAGGGTTGAGGCTCGACCGTTCGTCACTGTAGGAGTTGCCAGCAATCATCGGTTCTTCAACATGCAAGTTATACTTTTGTATCAATCAAATCACACATTACTCGGGTAGATAATTTCCAGTAGATCCTTCATGTGTTAGCCCAAATCACCGACCAGCATGTTTTAAATAAGTGACCCACTGATCAGATCAGACTGGCTCCGAACCCTCGACTGGTCCGAGCAATTGACTGGTTTCAAACGGATTCGTTGTGCAGATACCCAAGAACAAGCTACAAGCAGTATTAATTTAAAACAGGGAAGTGGTTTTGGGTATGCCCAAATGAGATAAATCTGTGGACTAAAATCACAAGGGTATTAAAAGAGGATAACATCAAAGCTGCTTTCATAGACAACCTAGAAGCTTTCCATAATAGATGGGAACATAAAAAGTCTGGGCTGAATGGTACTGCCCTTGATACTGGCCATGTAGTCAGAAACTGTAAGACTGGAGGTGATGTCCTGGTAGTCAGTAAATGTGGGGCTGATACTGCTGTCCTGGGAGACAGTAATGGTGAAGCTGGAGGTGCTGTCCTGGGAGACAGTAATGGAGAAGCTGGAGGTGCTGTCCTGGGAGACAGTAATGGTTAAGCTGGAGGTGCTGTCCTGGGAGACAGTAATGGTTAAGCTGGAGATTTTGTCCAGGTAGTCGGGAATTATACACAGAATGGAATGCATATAAATGACCTCATAGAGGACAGGACCTGTAGTGGGGAAACAAGTGTAGTCAAAGATAAGATAAAACCAATGTTGCAAACTAGAAATACCACAGGAAATACCACAGGACTCCACTAGCAATAGTGAGGATATATTACCAAAAACAACTGTTGGGAGCTCCATTGTTGGTGATAGGGAGGATAGGAATAAGACAGGTAAACATGCACCAACAGGGAATGCAGTCACAGAAACCCAAGGCAAACAGAAACCAAGCCTGTGCACATACTATGCACTTGGTATCTGCAGACATGGGAAATCTGGAAAAACAGACGGGACATGCAACTATGACCACCCTAGAAAATGCCGTGCCCATATAATAACAGGAAAATGCAAACTCCCTTCCTGTAAGCTTTTTCACCCTAAAATGTGTACCTCTTCAGTACAGGAAAGACTGCTATAACTTAAATTGCCAGGCACACCATCTAAAGGGGACAAAAAGATACAAAACATCCAGGCCATGGGAAAACCTGGGTAGCCACAGCCACTCAGGAAGGAAAAAAAACTGGCAGGAAATGGCAGAAATCGTACACTAAATCCAGTCATTCTTGGAGTGGAACCACAGTCGATGGCCTCCATTCCAAACCAACAGATACAGATCCTAATGCCGAAAAAAAAATCCCCCCCCCAGTACCAACAATACCACCAGTCCGATGACATTCTTCTTTGCAAATATACAGGGTCTAAAGCCAGCAACAAACAAAAAAAAACCTTCACCTGGACTGCTTGCAGGGGCAAAGGCAATGTTCGGGGCCTTAACTGAGACCCACAAAAAGGACATTTTGGACAACAAAATAGGGATCCCAGGTTACAACCATACAATGTGACAGAGTGAACGGGCAAAAGGAAAAGGGGGGTTGGGCGGTACATTGCAGAGCACTTTTTTGCAGAAAAACTGCAAAATCCTCAAATGATGTAGTGAATTTTTTAGCGTAAAGATCGAAAACCAAAACCCAGTTTTTTGGTGTCTACAACCCTGGGATGCAACATCCTAGAATTCCGGAACAGCTGTTAAAAATTGACCACGTCTGAAAATTTTTCCAGCTCCTCACCCAACCTTCCCGGGGGGATTTCAACTTAAGGCACCTAAAAGGGAAAGGAATATACAAAAAATTTTTTGCAGTAAAATAACACAGAGGAGTCTGATAAAAACTCACACTCACACATTTTTAAAATCTCTGCACAAAATTAATTTAAACCAAAATAATAGAGCCTACAGACGGGAGAATACCAGCCCTCATTTTCACTAACAATGAGACTATAAAAATGTCCCCATATCAAAAAACAATTACTCAGATCAAAACAAAATTTTGAAGTTAAACATGTTCCCGGGGAGCCCCAACCGAATAATGAGATTAGTCACGAGGGGAGCTTCATCAAATTAAATTTAAATAAAAAAAACAAAAAGGGGACAAGTAAACCAATCCAACCGAAAACGGAAGATTACAAACAAACAACCCCAACTTATGCCAGAACAATTAACTTGGTGACACTCGGAATGCACAAGACTTATTCCCTAAAAAAGGGGGAGTGATGTAAATGAAAGGACAGGCTTTCCCCTTTTCGGGTGACGAAAAGAATAACAGAGCGCAAAAGAGGTCAAATATCAAAAAACTGGGGAGAAAACTGGTAGAGAAATAGCAAGCACGAACTTAAGCAAAAGGAACTTATGGGGTCAAATCGTGGAAGAACTAAAACCCAAAAAGAAACGAAAGAAACCCAAAGTATTTCTTCTCCTAGCCAAATCAAAAGTCGGGGAAACAACGTCCAGTTTTGGGGCCCCATTTAAACAAGATGGGTCCTCACAGATGACGCAAGGAAAGAGTGAGCTACCCCAAGTCCCAGATACTCAGTTTTTAGAACCAGCAACCCAATGAGGTCAAAGATCAAATGGATTTTTTTTGAGAGACCCACAGTTTTTGGTCAAAAAAAGGGGGGCCTTTCTGATTATCCGCGCCAAATGATTTCAAACAGCATAAAACATCCCATGCCCCTTCCCCAGGGCCAGACCAGGGGAACTCCGTGTTCATCAAGAACTGAAGAACCCCCTATCACGAGCCTTTCCATCCTAGGGAGGGGAGCATGGACAGGGGGCATCCCACATTACAAAAAAAATAAGACATAGCCCCACTCCACAAAGGGGGGTAAAGAAAGAAAAGAACACAGACCGATACATAACATCCCATATCAAAAAATCTTTAAAAGGGTCCAAGAAGCAAGATCCCACCCTTTAAAAAACCCATCATTTACAAAACCCAGGGCAACGGGTTTAGAACGGGTCGCTCCTGTCTGTCACAAATTGGGATCACACAAAAGGTCCAAATGCACTAGAAGACAAAAAAAAATGCAATGTAATATAACAGACTTTGCAAAAGCCTTCGACAAGTGTGCCAGGCTAAAGCGCAAAAAAAGCGTGCTAAAAAAAACGGGGAAAATGGGTCGGGGGATCTAAAATTTCCTCACTAACAAACACGAAAGGAAGTAGTCA
Organism: Cherax quadricarinatus; assembly: GCF_026875155.1. Lineage (NCBI taxonomy): Eukaryota > Metazoa > Arthropoda > Malacostraca > Decapoda > Parastacidae > Cherax > Cherax quadricarinatus. The sequence continues at coordinate 15,682,544 of NC_069480.1, forward strand.
ATAAGAAAATTTTGGGGCGCTACTGAAAAGCTCTTTTTCCACAAGGCACATACTCGTCCCCTTGTTCCTCATCCCATATCTGACATAGACGGGATTCATCCACAGCACCGGTCTTCTTTTACAGATGACCCCCAATCTGCATGACAGTGTTTTCCATTGCAGACACGCAAAGCTCCAGGGGGCATAACCAAATCTTTCATGGGCTGCAGAAACAATATAATTTTTAACGATGAAAAACCCAAATTTAACTCAATAGGGTAAACACGGGGAAAATTTAAATTTTCACCGATAGAAAACGATTCTGGCCACAGAATAGAGCGAAACACCAACGTCAAAGACAGGGATGATCATGGGGAGGTCTCACTTAAAGGATCAAACTTTGTATCAATCGTCTCAGAAAAATGACATGGATAAGGAACCTTCAAAACTGGGGCCCAAGCCAGATACACTTTCAGGTCACTTTGTTTATCTAGGCGGGAATTTTGCTGCCCCTTTAACACACCTTTCAGGCAGGTAAAAATTGCTGACCTAGAAAAGTAAAATCCTTTCACGGCCGCAAACGAGATAAAACACCTCAATTACTGGGGCGCTTAGGTCCTGAACCTGTATCCCTGGAACCAGGGGGAGAGATACATGATTTAAAACACCGGGAAAAAACCAGGGGACATCCCCGGAATTGCACACGAAAATACTCCAAACGAAAGCAAAAGACTTGGCAGACGAGCACCATCCCCCAATGAAAAGCAGGGGGTCACTGCACTTAAGAACCAAACAGAAATGTTCGGCCCCCGGGACTATTCAACGGCCCCCCCACATACAAAAGGGGGGATTACCAACAACCCCTGGCAATTCAAGGGACTGGACAGCCCAAAATGGGTTCAACCCCGGGCTGGGTCGTACGTTTTTTTGCGTGCAGCCAGCAAAAACACCGGGGAAAAAGTCGGGTTTCCCCCAAAAGGGCCGGGTACAGACCGGGGCCGGGGGGCTTTACCCCGGAACCTCCCGGGAAAACTCCAGGTAGCATGGGTTTATTTATCCACCCGGGAAAATAACCTGTGGTAAAGAGCTTATCCCCCCAGGATAACGTGTAGTCAAGAGTGTTACCACTCGGGAAAAACCGGGGGTTTGGTAGTTTCCCCCAAAGGAAAACCCGAAAGAGTGTTATCCCCCCAGGAAAAACCTTGGGTTGGTATGTTATCCACCCAAAAACCCGGGGGTTGGGTTGTTATCCTCCCAAAAAACCGGGGGGGGTTTTTAAGATTTTATCCCCAAAAAACCGGGGGTTAGGTATTTTATCCTCCGGGATAACCAGGGCAAGAGTTTATCCACCCAGGATAACCATGGTCAAATTTTTCACCCGGAAAACCACGGGTAAAGAGTGATTCACCCAGGAAAACCGGTCAAGAGTTTTATCCACCAGGATAGCCTGGGGACAAGAGTGTTATCCCCCAGCTAACTTGGGGTTGGGAATGTTATCCCAATGGATAACCTTTTGGGCAAGAGTGTTACCCACCCAGAAACCCCAGGGGTTGGGTATTTTATACACCCGGGAAAACCTGGGTCAAGTGTTAAACCACTCAGTAAACCGGGTATTTTAGTTAACCCCCCGGAAACCTTGGCAAGTTTTTATACTAGAAAAACCGTGGTCAAGAGGTTACCCCCCCAGGAAACCAGTTTAGTATGTTACCCAAACCCCAGGATAACCTGTGTCAGAGTGTTACCAAACCCAGGAAAACCCGGGGTTTTGGGTTTTGTTATCCTCCCAGATAACCGGGGTTAGCATGTTCCCACCCAGGGATAACGGGGGGTGGGAAATGTTATCCACCCAGATAACCTGTGAAAAGAGTGTTATCCAACCAGGAAACCGGGGGTTAAAGGTATTTTTATCCCCATGGATAACCGGGGGTTAGGTACGTTTCCACCCGGATAACCGGGGTTGGGCATTTTTCCCACCCGGGGAAAACCCTGGGCTTAGGTATGTTACCTTCCGGATAACAGTGGTAAAGAGTGTTATCCCCCGGGAAACCAAGGAAAAGAGGTTATCCACCCAGGATAACTTGGGGTTGGGAAAGTTATCCCCCCAGGATAACCTGGGTCAAAGTTTTTCCCACCCAGGATAACCAAGGAAAGAGTGTTATCCACCCCGTAAAAAACCGGGGGTTTTTTTCATCCCCCCCTGATAACCTTGGCAGAGGTTACCCTCCAGGATAACCTGGGTTAGTATTTATCCACCCAGGATAACCTGGGGCCAAGGTGTTCTCCAAACGGGAAACCGGGGTTAGGTATTTATCCCCAAAGAAAACCCGGGGTTAGGTATTTTTTCCCACCCAATAACCTGTTTAGGAATGCTATCCCCCCAGGTAACCTGGGGTCAAAGTGATCCACCCAGGATAACGGGGGTTAGGTATGTCACCCTCCCGGGATAACCTTTTTGTCAAATTTTTTACCACCCTGGATCCCCTGGGTTAGTAAGTCATCCACCCACGATAACCGTTGTCAAGAGTGTTATCCCCCCAGGATAACCTGGGTTATATATGTTATCCACCCGGATAACCTGTGGTGGGTAGTTATCCAAAACGAAAACCTGGGGTTAGGTATATTATCCCCCCAGGATAACCTTGGTCAAGTTTTGTCCACCCGGGAAAACCCTGTAGTCAACTGTTATCCACCCGGATAATTGGGGTCAAAAGTGTTACCCACCAAGGATACCGGGATTTTACCTTTGAGAGAGTTTCCGGGGTCAACGCCCCGGGGCCCCGGGTCTGGACCAGGCCCCTGGTGGATCAGAGCCGACCAACCAGGTGTTACTGTGGCTGACGAAAACCAACGTACAGCCACACCCCGCTGGCAGGTACCACAAGAGTTGTCCATGCCATTAAAGACGGGAAGGGCTTTTGGGAATCCCCTTATTTTGCGGGGGCATTGAACATCTGGGGCCCCTCCCTTTTTGTTGGTCTTTTAACGTGCTAGGACCCCCCTGCTTTTCAGGGGGGGTTTTGCATCGCGGGAGTCTTTTGCTTTTCGAGTGATGATTTTCGGGGAAAGTTGGGTACTAGTCCCCTAGGATTTTCCATGTGTTATAATCAGCATCTCCCTCCGCTTTCCGGGGAATACGGGTTTTTGGAACTTCAAAGCGCTCCAGTAATTGAGGTTTTTATCTCCGTTCCCCGGCCGTAAAAAGTTTTTCTGTAATTTTCTAGGTCAGCAATTTTACCTCCCTTTAAAAGGGCTTTTTAGTGTGAGAAATTCCACCTAGATAAAACAAGTGCCCTAAGCGTGTCATTTTGGCTTGGTTTTTATTTAAAATATGTTTTTTTGCCCCCCAAAACCCCCCTTACAGGGGCGAAAGGGGGTCCAGGACTGGGCCCCCAAAGTTTTATAGCGGGAAGGTAAAAGGTAATGACTCACAAGTTAAAAAGGTAAGAATTTTTAAATGGTTATTTACTTTATTTTTTGGGCTAAATCTAAAAAATTTAGAGGTAATGGAAATTCACACTTCCACACCCGGCACAACTGAAATGATTATTGGTGCAAAATTTGTGTTTAGTCACCAACCACACCCAAAACTTTTTTTAATACTTTATGCACCCATACCCACCCGTGGGCTTGGGATTTCCCAATTTTGAAGGTTTCATTATCCCCTCCTGTCATTTTTTTAGCAGAGCGATTTATACAAAGTTATGGTCCTTTAAGGGGAGATCCCCCGACATGACACTCCCAGGTCTTTGACGTGGGGTTTTTGCTCTATTTTTTGGCCAGAATTTGTTTTTTACTCTGTAAATTTATTCCTCGTGTTTTTCCCTTCTGGGGAAATTTGGGAGTTATCCCCCTGGATAACCCGTGGGCAAGAGGTTATCCACCCGGAAACTTTGGGGCAAAAATGTTACCACCCAAAAACCAGGAATTGGGAAGTTTCACCCAGGGTAACCTGTGGCAAGAGTGTTTTTCCAACCCCATAACCTGTGGGGAAAGGTTTATCCACCCAGGATTATCTGTGGGCAAGAGTGGGTCCACCCAGGAAAACCTGTGGTCAAGGAAATTATCCACCCCGGATAAAACCCGGGTCAAAAGGGTTTTCCACCCGAAAACCTGTGGTCAAAAGTTTATCCACCCAAGGGAAAACCTATTTGGGTAATTTTATCACCCGAAATTTGGGGGTAAAGGTGTTATCCAAAAGGTAACCGTGGTAAGAGGTTATCCACCCGGATAACCGGGGTCAAGAAGTTTCCCCCCAGGTAACCTGGGCAAAATTATCCACCCCGGGTAACCTGTGGTCAAAAGTTTTATACACCCAGGATAACCTGGGGTAAGGTGCAAAAACCCCTAGGATTTCTGGGGGCAAGTGGTTATCCACCAAAGGGAAAACCCGTGGGGAAAGATGTTATCCACCCAGGGTAACCTTGGGAAGAGTGTTATCCACCCAGGTAACCTGGGGTCAAAAGGGTTATCCACCCCCGGATAACCCCGGGGGAAGGTGTTATCCACCCAGGGTAACCTGGGTCAAGAGTGTTATCCCCTTGGATAACCTGTGGTCAAGAGTGTTTCCCTCTATAACCTTTTTCAACAGTTTATCCCCCTGGGAAAACCCGGGGCAAAAGGTTATCCACCCCTAACCTGGGCAAGAGTTTATCCACCCCCATAAACCGTGGTCAAGATTTTTTCCCCCCAGATAACCGGGTCAAGAGTGTTATCCAACCCGGATAACCCGTGGTCGAAGTGTTATCCACCTAGGATAACCTTGGTCAAGAGTGTTATCCACCCAAAAACCGGGGTCAAGAGTGTTATCCACCAAGGATAACCCGGGTCAAGAATTTATCCACCCCGGATAACCGGGGTCAAGAGTGTTATCCACCCCGGGGTAACCGGGGGGAAGAGTTTTCCCCCCAGATAACCTGGGGTCAAGAGTTTATCCACCCCGGATAAACCCGGGGGGCAAGATGTTAAACCACCCCGGGTAAACCTTTGGGCAAGAGTGTTATCCCCCAGGATAACCTGGGGGGCAAAAGTGAAACCCCCCAAGATAAACCCTTGGGCAAAGTGTTATCCATGTTTAACCCGGGTAAAATGTTATCCCCCCAGGGTAACCTAGGGCTAGGTGTTTTTCCACCCAGGAAACCCGGGGTCAAGAGTGTTACCACCCAGGTAACCGGGGTCAAGAGTTATCCCCCCCAGGGTAACCTGGGGTCAAAGTGTTTTTCCACCCTGGGTAAACCCGGGGTCAAGAGTGTTACCTCTCAGGGAAAACCCGTGGGGAAGAGTGTTATCCCCCCGATAACCCCGGGGGCAAGAGGTTAACCCCCCCCGATAACCTAGGGGCTAGGTTAACCACTAGGATAAACCCGGGGGAAGAGAGTTACCACCCAGGATAACCCGGGGGCAAGAGTTATCCAAACCCAGGTAACCTGGGGCAAGAGGGTTTTCCCCCCGGATAACCTGGGGTCAAGAGTGTATCCACCCAGGGTCCTGGGGGCAAGAGTTTTCCACCCAGGATAACCTGGGGGCAAAAGGTTACCTCTCAGATAACCTGGGTCAAGATTTTCCAACCAGGATAACCTTGGTCAAGAGGTTATTTACCCAGGGTAACCCGGGGGTCAAGATTATCCACCCAATAACCCGGGGTCAAGAGGTTATCCACCAGGAAAAATGGGGTCGAGTGTTATCCACCAGGATAACCCGGGGCAAAAGTGTTTTTTCCCCCGGAAACCCGGGGGGCAAGATGTTATCCCCCCGGAAACCTTTGGCAAGAGTGTTTATCCCCCAGGAAAACCGTGGGCAAAAATTTATCCACCCAGAAACCGGGAAGAGTGTTTTCCACCCAGGATAAAACCTTTTGGCAAGAGTGTTTTCCACCAGGATAAACCCTTGGGCAAAAGTGTTTTCCACCCCGGGTAACCGTGGTCAAGATGTTTTCCCCCGAAACCTGGGGGCAAAAGGTTACCCTCAGGATAACCCGGTTTAAGAGGTTATCCCCCAGGATAACCTGTGGTCAAGAGGTTACCCTCAGGATAAACCTGGGTCAAGAGTGTTACCACCGGATAACCGTGGTCAAGAGGTTTTTCCACACAAATAATTACCCAAAAGGGGACCAAAAAAATTAAGCTAATCTTAGGGGAATAATTTTTTTTTAAAAACTTAAAATTTTTAAAGAAATTTTAAATTATTATTTTACAGACAGTAAATTTTTTAGAAAATCTAATTATTTTTTAAAAACTTTTAATTTTCTTTAAAAAAATTTAAAGATTTTGAAACGTTTTTTTTTTTTTTTTTTTTTTTTTAAAAAATTTAACGTAAATATTCACTTTTCACTATTTTTTTTTTTATTAGTTTTTGGGAATATTAAATTTTTTTTTCTCTACCCCGTGAACCCCAGGGGGGGTTTCTTGAGTTGGTGAGGGCTCTTTACCAGGACCATTTCACCCTCCTCCAGGGCCCAAATCTTGCCATCCAACAAGCTCGCACATGCCTTTCAGCCACACATCCCCCCCTATCCACGTTATTTCCCAAAGGGGCCCAAACCAGCGCTTATGCCAGAGAGCCAAAGGCAACATACACTTAATCACTTTCCTCCGGGTGACCTGCAGACCTCTTGGGGCCCCGGTCGCAGGTACCCCAACTGGATCCCCAGCCTGATGCTGCGAGAGGCTGCTGACTGCAACCCCCGAGGCACAGCCCCGTGTTGCGATCTCCACACCCAGCCCGATTGCCTTGGGGCTGGGGCGGCCCGGCGCCCATTCCCTGACCCTGGGGTCACGGAGCCTTTTGGTAGTCGGGGACCCAAGGTCCCCCGCCAAGTTTTCGGACCCAGCCCGGGAACGAGGGGGCATATCCACCGCCAACGCTTAGGGGAACCCCCACTGCGCGGATTTTTGAACGGGGACAAGGAGCTCTGTGCCCATTGTGACCGAATTTTTCGCACCCTTGGTGCACTGGTTAGATGCCCCCTACGAGCCCTTCCCGTAGACCCTTTCCCCAAAACCCCCCTGGGGGCCCAGAGAATGAGGCAGCCATTTTGTTCTTTGCTGTCGGGATTTGGGAAACCTTTTTTCCATCCTTTCATGTCATCCCCCCCCCCCGCTGAATTTTCTGCAAGGGCCTGCTTTGGGCCCTCCCTTGGGACTGCCCCACCCGCCACTGTTAGGCACACTAAGTTTGGTACGTCATCTGGGCCCTAGGGCCGTGAGGTACCCCCCCTTCCTGCTGAAGACCCGCCCACAGGGGCAAGTAATGAAAATGTTACTTCCCCCCCCGGGGGAGCCAATGCCGGTCAAAAAAATGGAAGAGACCCGGGCCGGGATTACCGCGAATCAAATAGAATAGAATAGAATCTTGATTCAGATCGTACAACCATGCCTAATCCTTCGAGGGGTAGGGTAGGTGCCTGAGCCCTAGCCTTTAGCTCTAATAAGAACTGACATGTCCCATTAGCCCCCTTGGGGCGGGATGGCAGACCAGAGAGGCTATCTGTGGCTAGCCGGGGACTAGTTGGCCACAAAGATGAGGAGGTACTTTGCCTCCTCCCAGGGAGCTTAGTCTCAGACAACTCCCTAAGAGGGAGCCAAGGCCGGGCCACCACTTGGAAAAAGGCCTGTGCCGGGAGAACTAACCGCGAATCTTTAATAATAAATAATACCCGACACAAATACCCGACACAAAATACCCGACACAAATACCCGACACACAAAATAACCCCGACACAGAAGGATTGCACCTATATACTCGCAAGATATAGCGTATATCATACAAAACAATAACTTACGGCAAGAACAGCTACCAAATAAAAACATAACAAGGGTCGTGAACTGAAATTAAATACACATCATCATTCAAAACATTACATATATATAAAATTTACATATACCATGACATATACCAAGGGTTCAATACATAAAAAGAATATATACAAGAAATTGTATCCATTAATCCATCTGTCGCATTAAACAATTAACCAAAACCTAACATCCAATAACCTTTACTAGAACATCTACATACTTTCCGCTAACAATACAGATTTAACATATACTAAATTAATAATACGAATATATCATAAAAAGAAAACATAAGACATGGTGCGACGGAAGAAAGGACAAGAAATTTCCATTCATAGATTATCGACTGGACGAAGATTGTAAAACAAAGTGTGTGTTGTGTTCGCAAACCTGTGTTAGTTTACGCCAGATTAGCGTCGTTTCCTGGTGATCCTTGGACTGTGTTTCAGTGCTTCAGAGAGTGAGCCACGAGAGGTGGCTACGGGCCCCGACTGGGGCTCTGAGCCTCAGGAGCTCCTGCACCCAGTGTGGGCGGCTGTGGAGGTCACAGGCATGCAGCTCGGCTGTTGGCCTCTGTCCCCACACCTACAGTCACCAGAAGATCCGAGGAGAGCGGCCTAAACGTTCCTTGAATGCGGGGACGATTGGAGACGACGTGGGGCAGGTGGGAGCCCCCACCAAATTGCCAAGGATGCAGTGGAGACTACTGTGCCTTACCAATCTGCCACTAGTCCCGTCGGCAGCCCCTACCCAAGAAGAACTTGCACCCCAAGATGGCCATATGGGTCGTGGAAGGAAGCCAGGAGGATGTAGCTCCTCAATTTGGCAAGGAAGGAGCCATCCCAGGTCCCTACACCATTGTGTTGGCCTCCACAGTGGACGGGGACTTGCTGACTCCACGTGGAAGGAGGATTTCCCGCTCAGCACGGGCGACAAGCAACCAGGGCCTTTCAACACAATTCAAGTTTCCCAACTACGGTTTGTAAGTATCTGGAAGGTCTCCCCCACCACAAGTCTGCCTGCGAGTTCATCTCAGGAACGAGGTTATCTGGCATTCTCGGGACGAAGACTCTTACGGGAGTATGAAGGGGTCTGGTTGTGACCCATCCCAGCATGGTGGAACTGCTTGCTTCGGAGAAGGTGTACAAGGGGGTGCTTTTACACGTCCCTGTGCCCCTCCCACTGGACCCCATTTTGGAAGTGCCCAATATTGTCAAGGCGGAGCGACTCACTGCAACGGTGAACAAGGTGCCCACCCGCCAGGTGCTGATCCACCACAAAGGTCCACTTCCCAGACCACCTGGACCTTGGGGTCTGGGGAAGATTCAAGACCCGACCATACCTGTTCAGGCCCAGTACAATGCTTCAACTGCAGGGGTTCAATCATATTGCAGCCACCTGCCAGCGAGAGAAGAAGTGTGGTGTGTGCAGCAAGGCACACGACTCGAAGGACTGCATTGCAATCCTCAAACAGCCAACTGGCGAAGCCCTTCGGCCAGAGCCCAAGTGTCCCAAACTGCTCAAAGAGGCACCATGCCTGGAACCGGAGCTGTCCTGTGATGGTGCAGCACTGGCAGCAGTTCGTCATCGAACGACCCGACAGCCCCGACGCCACCCAGCCTTGGAACTGCCCAGCAACAGTCAGCATGGGCTCCAATCACGAGTTCCCCGGATATACCGCAGTAGGGCAATACCAGCGAGTTCCCAGCACTGGGCTCCCAGCGGTGGCATCAGGGGGCAGACACTGGTTTGCAGCAGCGCGGTCAACTGTGGGGTCAGATGGCAAAGGTGCCAAGAAGACAGAATCATCGGAAAAACAGCCACAGCCAGCGACACTGCCCACAGGTCCCAGCTGGGCACCAACATTCCTTATACCATAGTAAACCGGCCAGCAGGCCTCAGCCCAAGGACAGGCCCCCTACTGTGAGCGGCCAAGAGTCAGCTGAGTTACCCCGCCGGGGGAATTGGCAGCCCAATGGCCTCTCATCGGGCCCAGGGTGCACCCAGCTTATGCTGCTGCAGTGTCGAACAGCCACCCAACATACCCTGTGACCCAGCCCCGACTCGACGGGTCGTCCAGCACAATGCCTGCCCCAGAGGTAATGGTCGAATCCTTTCCGCCGGATCGGACTGATGAAACCATCGGGTCATCTCAGTGCTCCTCTGTCGCCTGCTGTCCGTCGGCAGAGGAACAGGGGCGCCTGCAGGCAGCTCCTGTCGGAGGATGCTTGGGCATTGGTCCTACTGACAGGAAGACTCAATGGAAACTTCAAGCCATCCATCCAGGAGACCTTCCAGTCTGTGAGGAGGAGGCCCCAGAGTCGCCAACCAAAACAGACGACGAGTCCCAGGCGAGAGATGGAACAGGTGAGCCACCTCTGCTGCCCTTGAAGATCCTCCCGGGAACGTTTGTGGCTGAGTGGAAAATTCCACTTAGTGATTTGAAGCAGCAGTTCAGGATGAAGTTGATGTCTTCCTGTTTTCAGGAAAAGACACTCACCAATTTGTCAACGTCAAATGCAGCCACGTATTCCGGGATTCTCTGGCCACCTTCAGCGCCTGAAAGGACTGGGCAAAGGCACGGCAAATCTAACGTCAGGACCACTATCCCTCATTCCATCTCCACTGACCCCCCAACGACTGTGGGGAGGGTGTAGAGGTTTCAGGGCTGTCCACCCTAACACCTGGCGGATGGACCACTCGTGGTTTAACAGTATTTACAGAAGCTCTCTCGGTACACAACCCTTGCATGTCTGAGGTGGCTGCACTCGCCCCATGGGAGATCTTGTTGTGGCTGGGGATGTCAATCCCCCCCCAATACTTCCGTCTGTCTCTCCGACCAACGCAGCAGGGAGGCAAACCTTGCGGCTGTGCGGAGGAGGGTCCCTGAAATCGCCCCCCCCTCCCAATAATGGTGAGAGGCCAACCCATCACTATGGTGGCCGCTTGGATGTTCACACTCACTCTAGGCGGTTGCTCTCGAACGGGCGAGATGGGAGGTCCACCCCGTCTCACCAGTGACACTTTTGCAGTGGTCACTACGCTGTGTCCAGCAGTGCCCCCGCTCCCCTCACCTACCCCCAGATGGAATCTAAAAAGGCAGACGGCAGTGCTTCCAGGAGTCATTGAGCCCTGGTGGGCAGAGTCTCCTCGTCCAGAAGACCCAGATGAGGCGGCTCCCAAAGCTTGCAGGTGGCCCTCAACATGTGCAGCTGAGCAGCAAATACCTAAGATTAACCGGCGGAGGGTCATATAAACGTGACTGGTGGTTTTACAATGAGAATCAGGAACAGAACCACCGCATCAAATGTGTACGCAAGATGCACAGTCGAAATCCCACAGTTGAGTCTCGTCTGCTCAGAATGGTGCGGCATGCATGCCATGTCTCACACAGGGTCCGGCAGGCTAAATGGTTCGAGTGGTGTGCCTCCTTCAGCTACTCTTCCACCTTATCTGAGATTTGGACCAAGTTACGATTGGCCACTGGGCAGCATCACAGTGTGGCTCGGTTGCACCCAGACCCCGCAACGGAGGCAGAGCGTCTGGTGGACCTATTCACCTCCAGAGCGGCCATGGCTCAACTGCCTCAGGATCTCCAGGACCTCCAGGCCACCCTCCTTCCTAGAAGGGTGATGGTGATCCAAGCAGCATGCCAGGCTAAGGACGTCACGGATGAAGACTTCACCGACCAGGAGCTCCAGGCAGCCTTCACATCTCATCGAGACACTGCACCAGGGCATGATGGTATCACCTATGGCATGATCACTCGGTCTGGCCATTCTGGACATTCAGCTGTCCTGGGGGTCATCAACCAGACTTGGAGAGCTGGCAAACTCCCTGTCATATCTAAGGAGGCTGACATCATACCGATTCCTAAGCCTGGGGATCCTTGCAGTGTGAGACCCATCTCCCTCACCAGTTGCATCTCTGGTGTTGGAGCGCCTGAGGTGGAAGCTTGGCCCTCCTCATAAACACCTCTATGGCTTCACCAGAGGAGTGGGCACTTTCGAAAGCCTTACCACTCTACTGACCGGCATTGGGTCGGACGCCCAAGCCCACATTGTTGTCTTTCTTGACCTCGAGAAAGCTTTTGAGCTAGCCAGTGCACCTGTCATCCTCTCACTCTTGGCCTGCAGGGGGATTAAAGGCAGGCTGCTTTCGTGGCTTCGTTCCTATCTCCAGGACAGGCAGGCCCGGGTATGCTTCCAGGGGCATGCGTCTTCTCTCAAGACTCTGGACAATGGCACTCCACAGGGCGGGGTGCTTAGTCCCACCCTGTTCAATGTACTGATGCACCAGCTGGTGTGCCTGCCTTTCTCCAGAGGCACCATCCTCCTCAGCTATGCCGATGACCTGGCACTTGTCGTACCTAGGAAGCGCCGGCTTTTGCAGCGTGCCCAGGAGGACCTCGATCTGCTGGCTTCCACCTGCCGTCACTTGGGACTCAAGATATCTGCGGCGAAATCCAAAGCCATGATCCTTCACACCAAGGTGCCCAGTCAGAGGCTGTGGGTCCTGGGCATCGACCTGGAGTGGGTTCACAGTTATAATTACTGGCCATAGGGCCGGTGAGGTACCGCCTCCTTCCTGCTGAAGACCTGCTACACAGGTGCAAGTAACGATAAATGTCACTTCCCTACCTGGGGAGCCAATGCCGGGTCACCAAAATGGAAGAGACCCGGGCCGGGATTACCGGCGAATCAAATAGACTAGAATAGACTAGACCTCCTCCTCACTTCCCCCTATGTCACACGAATCTTACCCCAACCTGCCGAACTCCAGCAATGCTCTTACTGCCACTACATCCATCACAATGCTTGGATTCCCAGCCCCCCACCCCCTCCATACTCCAAACCCCCACCAGCCCCAAGGGCCTCCCTCCTACCCTATCCTCTTCGGCCTCATCCAAGAAGGATAATAAAGAGCAAGGCATACTTCATGCTGGCCAAAGAATGGTCCAAGGGCATCGACCACCTCTGCTGCACCATCCTCAATGATATGTTCATTGCAAATTGCACTTCAGCCATGTCATCCCCGACTCAGTGCGCCGATACATGCGCCCCTCAACCCATATCCCAGCACATGACCAACCATCCACCAGCATGGAACCAACATCCCCTGAATCTGCACCACTAGCCGATGCACAACCAACTGCCACTGAGGCTGACCCAATGGACCAACCTGGTCCCACCGCCACCCCATGTGAGATACCCTCTGAGCAACAAGACATATATCAAGACTTAACCAACCTTTCTCCACCTCCCATGTCCCCAATGTCGACATCGACGACAACCGATGAGACTGACGTCTTAACCATCCAAAACAACTCCGACCCTGATTCACCCCTCAGGTCTAATGATGATTCAGACGATTCAGACTCGTCATCAGATATCACCGCCACCAACAGCACAGACGACAACCAATTCTCCACTCAGAAGTCCACCCAAGACTACAATCCCCCTCCCTTCCGCATTCCCAACAGAAAGCGCACACAACCGCCACGTGACTGTGCCACCAAACACCCATCTGCTGTGTGCAGCAATTCTGCCAAACATGTACAATAATGGGGATCACAGATATGCAAATCAACATCCATCACTTCTTCAACAACCGTTACCTCCTTGAACTTGAACTCTGCAACCACAACCCAGACATTATCCTTTTAAATGAAACATCAGCCAGACCTGACCAGCACATAAAGATACTGGGTACTCAACTCTTGAGAAATCCAGGGAACCCAACAGTGGGGTGGCCATCTTAGTGAAGCAGGGGCATGAATTCCGCAACATACATGTCGATGAGGACAACGTCCTAGCGGTTGAAGTGCCAACATCACACGGGAGACTCCTAGTAATCACAGGGTACTTCCCTCCCAGACAACCGTATATCGAATCCATTCCCTTACACCGACTTCTCAATAGAAATATCCCCACCGTCCTAGCCGGGGACGGTGGGGATATTTCAATTGTGGAGCCACCCTGCCACAAGGTGACCACAAGGGGAAACAACTATACCACATAATGGCCGCGAAAGACCTCAAATTCCAAAGCCCATTCTTCAAGTCGTTTGTGGGCCACCACCCAGGCACCCCAGACGTAGTCCTTACCAACAGAGACTGTGACTTGTTCCACTGTAGAGTCTCTCCAGGTGGCAATGTGGTAATCAAGCTACAGTCCACTCAGTTCCGTACACCCACCCCCCCAAACCCAACCTGAAGACGCTAGGTTTCGACCCCTTTAGAGCCTTCTTAGGTAATGATCAAACCATCTCTCTCGAAGACCACCCCTGCAATGCAATAGAGGGGACAATTAACTCCCTTCAGGCCAGAATCAAAGAGGCTGCACACTAACATCGTCCAAGATATACCAACAATACAAACCAACTAGGGGAATCAAGGACAGAATGAACAGGTACCAATTAGAATGCAGTAGACACTTCCTCACAGGGCAACCCTCCCGGGAAGCCCTACTAAGATCGAGAAGAGAGCTAATCGCCCTAATAACCCAACATTCGCTGCCTGACCACGGCAGAGTGCGGTTGTGCTCTACACCCCTCTGCTGTTTGTAGGCGAGCTCCCTTGTCAGTTACCTGGCTGCAGTGGTGTGAAGTGGTGCTGTCACTCCTCTGCTGACAATATAGGCGCACTGTGATTGTCAAGATGGCAGTTAGTCTGAGACGTCGGATAAATACTGTAGGCATTGAGCTACTTAAAGGAACGATAACGCCTAGTTCTGCGCAAGTCTTTTTGCCAAAGATCATCCTGGAGACATACGGCATACAAGATAGTGACTTATATGGTGTAGCATTAAATGGAGGCCAAAGAATTTTCGTCAAACTGCTAACAGCAACAGTTTATGAATCGTTAGTCACCAGGTTTCAGGACGTAAGTCTAAGCATCACACCAGCTGTTAGTGTAAGAATGATAGATGTTTCATGCCATTATACATGGATTAAGTTACGCAATGTTCCCTTTGAGGCGGACGAGGTGGATATCAGGAAAGTTTTTGAGATGTATGGGACGGTGCATTATGCTCAACATGGTACGTGAGTGGCAGGCGCCTATGCTGGTCTGCAAGAGGGTTCTTTCAACCTCAAAATGACTTTGAGGCA
>NC_069480.1:15697919-15772173 GCF_026875155.1 Cherax quadricarinatus
GAAGCTGTGTTATTGTTTTAACACTGGAATTGCATGTTTAAATGTGTAAAGGCTTACATGTGTTGGATTTTGAGACTAAGTTTATTCTTATGGATTTGTAGTAATTTTGTATGTCTTTGTGACTTTTCTATATCACCATTGTTATGTAATACATATTGTTATGTAACTGAACCATTAGGACAATTACATAAATTAATGTTGGATCATTGCTGTGTGACTTTCGATTAGGCAACATTCATTGTTTATAGTATGTTAGGTTGTAAATAGTGGGGTGGTTGGATAACCACGGAGGGGGGGGGGGTAATATGTCTGTATAATATGTTCAGTGCAATGCATTGTATGGTCTGTAGTCGATTATTAAGTACCATTTCGAGGGATGTGTATATAAAAGTGTTGTTCATATCAGGTAATTCTGTTGGGTAGCTCCAACAGGTTTGGGTTAAGTGATAGGATGAGGGAGCAGGGAGGGGGGGTGTACCCACACGGAGTTGTAAGTGTGGTGTGTAATATTAGATGTAGGGAGGATTGTGTTAATTATCGACTTAAATGAGTTTTACATATTATATTTTGTAATGTCATGTTTTACATAAAATAAAAAAAAAAAAAAAAAAAAAAAAAAGGTAGTCAGTAAATGTGGGGCCGATACTGCTGTCCTGGGAGACAGTAATGGTGAAGCTGGAGGTGCTGTCCTGGGAGACAGTAATGGAGAAGCTGGAGGTGCTGTCCTGGGAGACAGTAATGGTTAAGCTGGAGGTGCTGTCCTGGGAGACAGTAATGGAGAAGCTGGAGGTGCTGTCCTGGGAGACAGTAATGGTTAAGCTGGAGGTGCTGTCCTGGGAGATAGTAATGGTGAAGCTGGAGATTTTGTCCAGGTAGTCGGGAATTATACACAGGATGGAATGCATATAAATGACCTCATAGAGGACAGGACCTGTAGTGGGGAAACAAGTGTAGTCAAAGATAAGATAAAACCAATGTTGCAAACTAGAAATACCACAGGAAATACCACAGGACTCCACTAGCAATAGTGAGGATATATTACCAAAAACAACTGGTGGGAGCTCCATTTTTGTGTTTTTTTTTTTTTTTTTTTTTTTTTTTTTTTTTTTTTTTTTTATTTTTTTTTTTTTTTTTTTATATTTTATTTAAAACATGACATTACAAAATATAATATGTAAAACTCATTTAAGTCTATAAATTAACACAATCCTCCCTACAGCTAATGTTACACACCACACTTACAACTCCGTGTGGGTCCACCCCCCCCCCCTCCCTGCTCCCTCATCCTATCACTTAACCCAAACCTGTTGGAGCTACTCAACAGAATTACATGATATGAACAACACTTTTATATACACATCCCTCGAAATGGTACTTAATAATCGACTACAGACCATGCAATGCATTGCACTGAACATATTATACAGACATATTACCCCCCCCCCAAGTGGTTATCCAACCACCCCACTATTTACAACCTAACATACTATAAACAATGAATGTTGCCTAATCTAAAGTCACACAGCAATGACCCAAACATTAATTTATGTAATTGTCCTAATGGTTCAGTTACATAACAATATGTATTACACAACAATGGTGATATAGAAAAGTCACAAGGACATACAAAATTACTACAAAACCATAAGAATAAACTTAGTCTCAAAATCCAACACATGTAAGCCTTTACACATTTAAACATGCAATTCCAGTGTTAAAACAATAACACAGCTTCAACTATGACATTCAAGCTCTATACAGCTTATATGGACATTACATAGTGCTATTGACAACAGTACAATACAACATAAAATATAACCATGACACAAGTAACACATAACGACTGTGCCTAGCACGCACCTAACCACAAAAACCTATAACACCACTGTTGCCCAACTTTATTTACACTATCTGACGTGCATTAACCTCTTACTCTCAAAACAAAACTGAAAATTGCAGAACACCAGTGACGAACAATAATGCACAGACATTAATACAAACATATCACATCATATCTCTGGACACCGTGCATGATCACAGCATCAACACTATGCAGTGCAAGGCACCTAGAAAACAAGTTGGAGCAAACACATGCAATTATTATAGCAAATCTCCAAAATACAATGTCATTACCGTAAATCAATATTACCACACACAATATGTATAATAAGTATAAAGTCCTGTCACACAAAAACTGGCCAGCTCCACAGGTGCTAGCACCCGTGGTCCACATATTATTCACTCATGCATCACTCATCCAACACTCTCGCAAAACTTTTGTTATCCATTACCAGGGAGGCAACCCTGTTTTCACCCCTGACTTCCCTACCCCAGCAACACTTTCCAATCATACCCTCCCCTCCCTCGTATATTACAAGTCTAATAAAACCTGTAACGTAAGTTGCCTATATCCCTCTGAAAAATCCTTCACCCACCTCCTCCCATAAATTTCCTTATTTCTACATACCGTTTTTATAGAACGTTAACGCTAACACCCTCCTCTTCACCTCAGTAACCTGTTTGCCCCGCAATCCCCACACTATATAGATATAATCTGCCATAATGTATCCCACAGCTCTGATTACACGTTCCTCCCAACCCCCACGTCGAGACTTAATGCTCTCAATACAGAAATTCCTTTACCTCCTATCCTATTTATCACCCTATTTAACCACCCCTTGACACTCCTCAGTCCATCACAAAAATATACTACATGAAAAGCCGACTCCTCCCCACCACATATCCCACACTCCCCCCCCCGTCAACGACTCGTCTATCCCGTAGAACCACACCCGACGGTAAAATGCCGTGCAGAAAACGATACATTACATCCCGAACACGAGGTTGCAACCTCATCCTACTCAACCTATTCCATATACTTCCCCATGCATACATGGGGAAAATTCCCTCTACAGGCGCTACAACCCTCCCGGCTAACAATCTACACAACCTACCTATTTTAACCTTTGCTGGCTCTCGATCCCACGCCAGAGCCCTCAACACAGTTTCACACTCATGCAACTCAACTCCTGTATACATCCGTTGCAATCTGTTATGGATCCTGGCCAAACCCCCCCCCCCCCCACACTTTCCCTCATCACCTCCCTTTTAATGAAGACACATTTGACCCTCCGCTTTAAGTCCATCAATCCCAGCCCCCCCTTACTTACAGGTAACATTACCACATCCCTCTTAATCCAATCACAGCTGGAACCCCACAAGAATTTAAAAACCTTCCTAAGTATGTTCGTTATTGCCGGCCCAGTTAATGGGAACACGGCTGCCACGTGCCATACTTTGCTATACAGTAAGATATTAACAACAATGGCACGCTGCACAAGGGTCAAATGATAAGGTCGCAATGCACCCAAGCGTCCCTGAATCCTTTCTACCATCCTAAGCGAGTTTTCCATGCGTGCCACAGGTAGATCGTCTGCATAAATAAGACCACAGATTTTTAACGAATTCACCTGCTTCCTCACAACTGCACTTCCCCAATCAACCCTACCCGCCCAAGCTCCTAACCCATGACCATGGATTTATCTGAATTTACCCTCATACCAGTTGCCCCTGCGAACATTTGTACTACCCCGTCTAATGTGTCCATTGACATCCCCTCCCTGATCAGAACAGTTGTATCATCCACATACCCAATTAAAACTGGCCAAACCCTCGCAACCTCACACCCTGGTCCCTCTACGTGACACATACGCTGCTCCATCAATCTATAAAAGGGGTCCTGTACGTATGCAAACAATAATTGTGACATAGGAAAACCCCTGCCTAAGTCCCCTACCCATTACAATCTTCCCACCCAATCGACCATAATCTGTACCCTCGCCATTGCACCTCCATACAACGCCTCAACCCAGCCCACTATTTCTTCCCCAAACCCCTGACCCCTGAGGATGGTTTCAATGCTTTCCGATCCACTCTATCGTATGCCCTTGCCAATCGAGAGCCACCAAACCTCCCTCCCTCCCCCCCCCTTTTGCCTCCACGAAATCCCTAAGTAACCCCTGCCCCTCCACCATAGACCTCCCTGGCAAACCAAACTGAGTTTTTGATACTACCCGCCCTACCACACACTTGACCCGATTTCCCAAAATCTTCGCAAACAATTTATAATCTGCGCATAACATCGAGATTGCCCGGTAATCCCGAAGCGTATGCTGCCCCTTACCCTTCGGTACCAATACAACGACAGCCGTTGCCTGCTTCTCACCCAGCTCACCTCTCTCCTTCATGCAATTTAATAACCTAACCAGAAAATGCCTCAATAATTCCCAATGCTGCTGATAAAACTCTGCCGGGAGTCCATCAATTCCCGGTGCTTTGCCCTTTCGCATTCCACTTAAAGCCCTCCATATTTCCCCCTCAGTTATTTCGCCACCCAGTGCTTCCCTATCACTGTTACGCAACTGACATACCACACTCCCACACACCTGTTCTAAAACCCCATCCTCTACCCCTTCTCGTTGCCAGTACTTCTCATACCACTTGTCAGCAAACGCCCCCATTCCTTCCGTAGCTTGTATGACCTGCCCCTCCCTGTACCCTCCTATCGATTCATGAACCTCCAACCATGGAATAGTCATTGCCTGCTGTCTTTGTTTCTGCCTACGCAATACGCACGATGAAGGTCTATCGCCCCATAACACCTCTTCCACCCCCGCCTGTACCCGCACCGCTTGAAACCTCTCATCCTGTACCTCACGCAGCCTCCCTTTAATTGCCATAATTTCATCCATTGGATAAGTGCCTGCCACTGCCCCCCTCGCATAACAACCCCGTAATCTATCCTCCAAATAGTTAGCAAGCCCATATTTTAAAGAATTGATACGTTTCCCTTCCTTTACGTAATATTGCTTAATCCGTTCTTTAGCCACACCATCCCACCACATCACCACATCCTCTACCCCTTTTATCTCTGCACGTAACCCCTCCCATAGCGTTGCAAATCCCTCTATCCCCTCCTCATCACCTAACACACTTGTATTTAATTTCCAACCCTTAATTTCCAACCCTTCCTCCTCTCTTCATTCATCCCAGGGCCTCCTGCCCCAGAGCCAGCACAAGGCTTCACACCATCAACCCCTCCCCCTTTTTTGCGATGCCTCTTATCGTGACTGCTTCGACATTGCTCTTCCTTCCTCCCAGACCTCTGCGCCGGCGTCAGGACATCATCTGAGTCTGACGCCGCCGCTCTCTTCCTCGTGATGCCCTCTACATCCATGTTATCTTCTGAGGTTCCCTCACGATGAACCTCAACCTCCACCACGCCCCGTTCCACAGCACACGGCGACAACTCTCTCTTACTAGTTGGCCCGTCAACCCTGCTATGTTTTTTATCCTTACATTCCTCTACAGGCACCGCCGTGTCTCTCACCAGCTCAGGAACAACATCCTCTGCAGGCGGTGTCAATGTCCTTAACACCTCCTGAAGCTCTTCCTCTATAGCCTGCACCTCCTCCTGCACTTGCACTTCTGTACTTGTCCTTTGTGTAGTAACAGATCCTTTTACATCACAGCTTACCTCACACATGCCATTCTCCTCTTTGGAATCCTCCACCTCTTCACTCCACAAGCGCCCAGGCCCTTGCTTGCGCACTGGGCTCTCAACAGCTATCACGCTGGTAACTGGTGCTTCACCAGTTTGCGCTGGCGCCCTCCTCAGCTTCACGCACTCTGCCGCCATATGGTCGTACGCCCCACATATTCTGCACGTACGTCTCTGTCCGGCATACGATACCATAACTTGCGTCCTGAAGTCCTCCAACACGACGTAAGACGGTATGGGATGTCTCAGAGTCATCTTCAGGGAAAAGGTACCCTCCGGACGTCCCATGTAAGCACCTGCCATCCACTTGCTCTTTTGTGCCAGATGTACGGTTCCATATGTCTCAAAAACACTCCTTATGTGAGCCTCATCTGCCTCAAATGGGACATTATGTATCTTAACCCACGTAAAGTGGCGAGATACGTCGATCAAACGCACCTTCACAGCTGGAGTAGCGTCAAGACTCACGTCTTGGAACCTCGTCACCAAAGACTCATACACGGACGTGGAATTCAGTTTGACGAAGATTCTATAAGCCCCATTCAGGGCTACACCATACACCTCATCGTCCTGGATTCCATAGGTCTCCCTAATGATTGTCGGGAGTAAGACTTGCACTGAAGAGGGTGAAATCGCCCCACGAAGCAGCTCAATACCAATGGTATTTACGCGCCTCCTCACACTCAGCGCCATGTTGATACAAGGTAGCTCGCCTGAACAGCAGACGGGTGCAGCGCACACCCTCACTCGACCGTGGTCAGGCAGCGAATGATTACCAAAAACAACTGGTGGGAGCTCCATTTTTGGTGCTAGGGAGGATAGGAATAAGACAGGTAAACATGCGCCAACAGGGAATACAGTCACAGAAACCCAAGGCAAACGGAAACCAAGCCTGTGCACATACTATGCACTTGGTATCTGCAGACATGGGAAATCTGGAAAAACAGATGGGACATGCAACTATGACCACCCTAGAAAATGCCGTGCCCATATAATAACAGGAAAATGCAAATTCCCTTCCTGTAAGCTTTTCCACCCTAAAATGTGTACCTCTTCAGTACAGGAAAGACTGCTATAACTTAAATTGCCAGGCATACCATCCAAAAGGGGACAAAAAGATACAAAACATCCAGGCCATGGGAAAACCTGGGTAGCCACAGCCACTCAAGAGGTAGAGGTTTTTTAGTGCCAGGAAGGAAAAAAAACTGGCAGGAAATGGCAGAAATCGTACACCAAATCCAGTCATTCCTGGAGTGGAACCACAGTCAATGGCCTCCACTCCAAACCAACAGATACAGATCCTAATGCCGAAAAAAAAATCCCCCCCCCAGTACCAACAATACCACCAGTTCGATGACATTCTTCTTTGCAAATATACAGGGTCTAAAGCCAGCAACAAACAACAAAATACCTTTCATCCGTGGACTGCTTGCAGAGGCAAAGGGCAATTTTCACGGCCTTAACTGAGACCCACATAAAGGATCACTTGGACAACCGAAATATGGATCCCAGTTTACAACCTATACAGATGTGACAGAGTGAACAGGCAAAAGGGAAGGGGGGTTGGCCGGTACATTGCAGAGTCACTTGTTTGCACAGAACTGCATAATGCCTCAAATGATGTAGTGGAAGTTTTAGCAGTAAAGATCGAGAACCAAAACCTAGTTATTGTAGTAGTCTACAAGCCTACGGATGCAACATCCCAGCACTTCCAGGAACAGCTGTTAAAAATTGACCAGTCTGGAAAATCTTCCAGCTCCTGCACCCAACATCTTGCTCCTGGGGATTTCAACTTAAGGCACCTAAAATGGAGGAATATAGCAAATAATATTGTTGCAGTAATAATAACACTAGGAGGCAGCTCTGATGAAAACTCACACGAGCTTTTAAATCTCTGCACAAAATTCAATTTAAACCAGCAAATAACAGAGCCTACTAGACTGGAGAATACACTAGACCTCATCTTCACTAACAATGATGATCTGATAAGAAATGTCACCTATCAAAAACAATATACTCAGATCACAAAATAATTGAAGTTCAAACATGTATGCGCGGAGCCCCAGACCGACATAATGAGATTAGTCACGAGGGAGAATTCACCAAATTCATCTTCAATAACAAAAACATAAAGTGGACAAGTAAACCAAGTCCTAACGATATAAGCTGGGAAGATATACTAAGCAACACAGACCCCAACTTATGCCTAAACAGATTAACTGGGACACTCGATGAATGCACAAGACTTTTTCCTCTAAGAAAAAGGAGGAGTAGATGTAAAATAGAAAGAGACAGGCGCTCCCTTTACAGGCGACGGAAAAGAATAACAGAGCGCTAAAGAGGTCAATATATCTGAAAACCGTAGGGAGACACTGGTCAGAGAAATAGCGAGCATCGAACTTAAGCTAAAGGAATCTTATAGGAGTCAGGAATCGTGGGAAGAACTAAAAGCCATAAATGAAATCGAAAGAAACCCCAAGTATTTCTTCTCCTATGCCAAATCAAAGTCGAGAACAACGTCCAGTATTGGGCCCCTACTTAAACAAGATGGGTCCTACACAGATGACAGCAAGGAAATGAGTCAGCTACTCAAGTCCCAGTATGACTCAGTTTTTAGCAAGCAGCTAACCAGACTGAGAGTCGAAGATCAAAATGGATTTTTTTTGAGAGAGCCACAGAATTTGGTTAACACAAGCCTATTTGATGTCATCCTGACGCCAAATGACTTCGAACAGGCGATAAATGACATGCCCATGCACTCTGCCCAAGGGCCATACTCATGGAACTCCGTGTTCATCAAGAACTGCAAGAAGCCCCTATCACGAGCCTTTACCATCCTATGGAGAGGGAGCATGGACACGGGGGTCATCCCACAGTTACTAAAAACAACAGACATAGCCCCACTCCACAAAGGGGGCAGTAAAGCAACAGCAAAGAACTACAGACCGATAGCACTAACATCCCATATCATAAAAATCTTTGAAAGGGTCCTAAGAAGCAAGATCACCACCCATCTAGAAACCCATCAGTTACACAACCTAGGACAACATGGGTTTAGAGCAGGTCGATCCTGTCTGTCACAACTATTGGATCACTACGACAAGATCCTAAATGCACTAGAAGACAAAAAGAATGCAGATGTAATATATACAGACTTTGCAAAAGCCTTCGACAAGTGTGACCATTGCGTAATAGCGCACAAAATGCGTGCTAAAGGAATAACAGGAAAAGTCGGTCGATGGATCTATAATTTCCTCACTAACAGAACACAGAGAGTAGTCGTCAACAGAGTAAAGTCCGAGGCAGCTACGGTGAAAAGCTCTTTCCACAAGGCACAGTACTCGCTCCCATCTTGTTCCTCATCCTCATATCTGACATAGACAAGGATGTCATCCACAGCACCGTGTCTTCATTTACAGATGACACCCGAATCTGCATGACAGTGTCTTCCATTGCAGACACTGCAAATCTCCAGGCGGACATCAACCAAATCTTTCAGTGGGCTGCAGAAAACAATATGACGTTCAACGATGAGAAAATTCAATTACTCAGATATGGTAAACACGAGGAAATTAAATCTTCATCCGAGTAGAAAACAAATTCTGGCCACAAAATAGAGCGAAACACCAACGTCAAAGACATGGGAGTGATCATGTCGGAAGATCTCACCTTCAAGCATCATAACATTGTATCAATCGCATCTGCTAGAAAAATGACAGGATGGATAATGAGAACCTTCAAAACTAGGGACGCCAAGCTCAATGATGACACACTTCAGGTCACTTGTTTATCTAGGCTGGAATATTGCTGCACACTAACAGCACCTTTCAAGGCAGGTGAAATTGCTGACCTAGAAAATGTACAGAGAACCTTCATGGCGCGCATAACAGAGATAAAACACCTCAATTACTGGAGCGCTTGAGGTTTTTCCACGAAACTGTATTCCCTGGAACAGAGGACAGACCGATTGACAGAAATTACAAATGATTATATACACTGGAAATCCTAGCAGGGACTAACCGTAACTTGCCACACGAAAAATCACTCACATACAAAGGAACAAAAGACTTGGCAATACGATGCAACATCCTCCAATGACAGCAAGGGTGTCTCTAACGTTATTAAGAGACCATACAGCTGGTCAGGGGCCCGAGGACTATGAATGCCCCAGCATACTAAGGGGATTCACCACGACCTATGGCAACTCAAGCTGGCACTGGACAAGCACCTAAGTCGGTTCATGACCACCGGGCTGTGGCTCAGTAGGTTGGTTTGCGTGCAAACGGCTAGTAACAGTACCTGGTTGATCAGCTGTGTCCACCAGGAAGCCTGGTCACAGACCAGGACCGTGGGGGCGTTCACCCCCGGAAACTCTCTCCAGTTAACACCCAGGTAGCATGGGGTTAGGTATGTTATCCACCCAGGATAAGGGATGATACCTATGGTCAAGAGTCTTATCCACCCAGGGAACGTGTAGTACAAGAGTGTTATCCACCAGGATAACCTGGGTTAGGTATGTTTTCCACCAAGGATAACCTCTGGTCAAGAGTGTTATCCACCCAGTATAACCTGGGGTTAGGTATGTTATCCACCCAGGATAACTGGGGTTAGGTATGTTATCCTCCCAGGATAACCAGGGGTTAGGCATGTTATCCACCCAGGAATACCTGGGGTTAGGTATGTTATCCTCCAGGATAACCTGTGGTCAAGAGTGTTTATCCACCAGGATAACCTGGGTCAAGATGTTATCCACCCAGGATACCTGGGACAAGGAGTGTTATCCACCCAGGATAACTTGGGTTAGGATGTTATCCACAAAGGATAACCTGTGGTCAAGAGTGTTATCCACCTAGTATAACCTGGGGTTAGGAATGTTATCCTCCCAGGATAACATGTGGTCAAGAGTGTTACCCACCCTGGATAACAAGGGGTTAGGTATGTTATCCACCCAGGATAACCTGTGATCAAGAGTGTTATCCAACCAGGATAACCTGGGGTTAGGTATGTTATCCACCATGGATAACCTGGGATTAGGTATGTTATCCACCCAGGATAACCAGGGGTTAGGCATGTTATCCACCCAGTATAACCTGGGGTATGTTATCCACCCATGATAACCTGTTGTCAAGAGTTTTATCCACCATGGATAACCTTGGGTTATGTATGTCATCCACCCAGGATAACCTGGGGTTAGGAATGTTATCCACCCAGGATAACCTGTCGGCAAAAGTGTTACCCACCCAGGATATCATGGGAGTTAGGTATATTATCCACCCAGGATAACCTGTTGTCAAGACTGTTATCCAACCAGGATAACCTGTAGTCAGGTGTGTTATCCATCCAAGATAACCTGTTGGCAAAAGTGTTACCCACCCAGGATATCCTGGGAGTTAGGTATCTTATCCACCCATGATAATCTCTGGTCAAGAGTGTTATCCACCCAGGATAACTTGTGGTCAAGAGTGTTATCCATCCAGGATAACCTGGGGTTAGGTATGTTATCCACCCAAGATAACCTGGGGTTAGGTATGTCATCCACCCAGGATAACCTGTTGTCAAGAGTGTTATCCACCCTGGATAACCTGGCGTTAGGTATGTCATCCACCCACGATAACCTGTTGTCAAGAGTGTTATCCTCCCAGGATAACCTGGGGTTATGTATGTTATCCACCCAGGATAACCTGCGGTTAGGTATGTTATCCACCAACGATAACCTGGGGTTAGGTATATTATCCACCCAGGATAACCTGTGGTCAGGAGTGTCGTCCACCCAGGATAACCTGTAGTCAACAGTGTTATTCACACAGGATAACCTGTGGTCAAAAGTGTTACCCACCTAGGATACCTGGAGTTTACCTTGAGAGAGTTCCGGGGGTCAACGCCCCCGCGGCCCGGTCTGTGACCAGGCCTCCTGGTGGATGAGAGCCTGATCAACCAGGCTGTTACTGCTGGCTGCACGCAAACCAACGTACGAGCCACAGCCCGGCTGGTCAGGTATCGATATTAGGTGCTTGTCCAGTGCCAGCTTGAAGACTGCCAGGGGTCTGTTGGTAATCCCCCTTATGTATGCTGGGAGGCAGTTGAACAGTCTCGGGCCCCTGACACTTATTGTATGGTCTCTTAACGTGCTAGTGACACCCCTGCTTTTCATTGGGGGGATGTTGCATCGTCTGCCAAGTCTTTTGCTTTCGTAGTGAGTGATTTTCGTGTGCAAGTTCGGTACTAGTCCCTCTAGGATTTTCCAGGTGTATATAATCATGTATCTCTCCCGTCTGCGTTCCAGGGAATACAGGTTCAGGAACCTCAAGCGCTCACAGTAATTGAGGTGTTTTATCTCTGTTATGCGCGCCGTGAAGGTTCTCTGTACATTTTCTAGGTCAGCAATTTCACCTGCCTTGAAAGGTGCTGTTAGTGTGCAGCAATATTCCAGCCTGATAGAACAAGGGGACCTAAAAAAAAGCGTGTCATCATGGGTTGGAAATCCCTATTTTTGAAGGTTTCATTATCCATCCTGTTTTTTTCTAGCAGATGCGTTTGAAAAACAATGTTATGGCCCCTTGAAGGTGGGGGCCCTCCGACTTGATCATTTCCCAGGTTTTTGACTTTTTGGTGTCTCGCTCTATTTTGTGGCCAAAATTTTTTTGGGTACTCTGATAAGATTTTTTTTTTCCCTCTTTTTTTAAACCATTTTGGGGGAATTTAAGGTTGTTATCCCCCCGGGGAAAAACCTGGGTAAGAGTGTTTCCCCAGGATAACCTGTGATAAAAAGTGTTACCCCCCAAAGGGAAAAACCCTGGTTTTAAAGGTTTAATTTTATACCCCCCGCAAAACCCTGTGGTAAAGGTGTTATAAAAACCGGATAACCTGTGGTCAAGAGTGCTTTCCCCGGTTTTATCGGGGGGGTTCAAAAAATGTTGTCCCCCCAGGATAAACCTTTGGGGTTAAAGAGTTTTTATCCACCCAGGAAAACCTGTGGTCAAAAGTGTTATCCCCCAAACGAAAAACCGGGGGTCAAGAAGTTATCCCCAAAGGAAAACCCTTGGGGTTTCAAGAATGTTATCCACCCAGGAAAAACCTGTGGTAAAGGAGTTTAATCCCCCCGGGATAACCGGGGGTCAAGAGTTTTTATCCACCCAGGATAATTTGGGGTTTCATTTTGGGGTTATCCACCAAGGAAAACCCTGTGGTCAAGAGTTTTTATCCACCAAGGAGAACCTTTTTCCCAAGAGTGTTATCCCCCCAGGATAACCTGGGGTAAGGGGTTATCCCCCCAGGAAAACCCTGGGTCAGTGTGTTATCCACTCAGGAAAAACCTGTGGTCAAGAGTGTTATCCCCCCCAGGAAAACCTGTGGTCAAGAGCGTTTCCCCCCAAGATAACCTGGGGTCAGAGTTTTTATCCACCCTTTGAAAAACCCCTTGGTCAAGGGGTTTTTACCCCCCCAGGATAACCGTGGTCAAGGTGAAAACCCCCACCCAGGATAACCGGGGGTTAAAGAGTTTTATTGCCCCCAGGTTTAAAAGGGGGTCAAGTGGTTATCCACCCTGGAAAACCCTGGGGTTCAAAAAAGTTATCCCCCCAGGAAAACCTTGTGGTCAAGGGGTTTTTATCCACCCAGGGAAATCTGTGGAAAAGAGTGTAAATCCCCCCCGGAAAACCCTGGGTCAAGGTGTTATCCCCCCAGGAAAACCGGGTGGTCAAGAGTTTTTTTCCCCCCAGGAAAAACCTGTGGTGGGGGGGAGTTTTTATCCACCCAAGGGAAAACCAGGGGTAAAGAGTGTTTTCCAACCAGGATAACCTGGGGTCAAATGTTAACCCCCCGGATATTCTGGGGTCAAGAGTGTTATCCCCCCGGATAAGCAGGGGTCAAGAGTGTTTTTTAAACCAGGAAAACCTGGGGTCAAAGTGTTATCCCCCAGGTAATGGGGTAAAGAGTGTTATCCCCCCAGGTAACCTGGGGTCAAAAGTTTTTTTTAAATTTTCCCCAAACCTAGGAAAACCCTGGTTCAAGAGTGTTATCCCCAGGAAAAACCGGGGGTTAAGGGTTTTTACCCCACCCGGGATAACCTGGGGCCCAAGAGTGTTATCCCCCCCCAGGAAAACCTGTGGTCAAAGTGTTATCCACCCGGGTTTAACCTGTGGTCAACAGTTTTTATCCTCCCAGGTTATCCTGTGGTCAAGAGGGGTTTACCCCACCCAGGAAAAACCCGGGGGCCCAAAGGTGTTATTACCCAGGTAACTGTGGTCAAGATTTGTTATCCCCCCAGGAAAACCCTGTGGTAAAGAGTGTTATCCACCCAGGATAACCGGGGTAAAGAAGTTATCCACCCGGGTTAAAACCCTGGGGGTCAAGTGTTTTTTTAAATAAGGATAACCGGGGGTAAAAGTTTTATCCCCCCAGGAAAAACCGGGGGGTCAAAAAGTTTTATCCCCCCCGGGAAAAAACCTGGGGTAAAGATGTTTTCCACCCGGGGAAAAAAACCTGGGGCCCAAGAGTGTTACCTTTTACGGAAAAACCCTGGGGTCAAGGTTTTTAAAAAAGGGAAAACCCTGGGCAGGAGTTTTTCCCCTCTCGGGAAAAACCGGGGGTCAAGAGTGTTATCCACCCAGGAAAACCGGGGGTAAAGATTTTTTTTCCCTTTCCAGGAAAACCTTAGGGCCCAAGGTGTTTCCCCCCGGAAAACCCTTTGGGGTTTAAAGAGTGTTTCCACCCAAGAAAACCCTTGGGGTAAAGGTGTTATCCACCAGGTACCCCTGGGTTCAAGAGGGTTTTCCACCCGGAAATTATTTTGTGGTCAAAAAATGTTTTTCCCCCAGGAAAACCCTGTGGTCAAAAAGGTGTTTACCCACCAGGATAACCTTTTGGTCAAAAGTGTTATCCACCCGGGAAAACCCGGGGGTTCAAGAATGTTATTCCCAAGGAAAAAACCTTGGTCAAGAATGTTATCCACCCAGGAAAACCCTTTGGGGTCAAGAGTGTTACCCAAACCCAGGATAACCTGGGTAAAGAATTTAAACCCCACCCGGGGTTTAATCTGGGGCCCAAGTGTTTTTATCCCCAAGGAAAACCCTTTTGGTCAAGAGTGTTTTTTCCCCAAAGGAAAACCTTGGTCAAAGAGTTTTTACCCAACCAGGAAAACCCTTTGGGTCAAGAGGGGTTTTCCCCCAGGTTTAATCTGGGGTCAAAAAGTTGTTTTTCCACCAAGGATAACCTTGGGTCAAGGTGTTATCCCCCCAGGAAAACCCGGGGGTAAAGGGGTTTTAAACCCCCCTTGGTTAACCTGGGGTCAAGAGTGTTTCCCCCCCAGGAAAAACCTGGGGTAAAAGTGTTATCCACCCAGGAAAAACCTGGGGCCCGGGGGTGTTACCCACCCGGATAACCTGGGTCAAGAGTGTTATCCCCCCAAGGATAACCTGGGGTAAAGGGTTTTTATCCCCCCAACGAAAACCCGGGGGTAAAAGGTGTTATCCACCCAGGAAAACCCTGTGGTCAAGAGTTTTATCCCCCCAGGAAAACCCGGGGGTCAAAAATTTTACCACCCGGTTTAAACCTGGGGCCCAAGAGGGTTATCCACCCTGGAAAAACCTGGGGTCAAGATTTTATCCACCCAGGATAACCTGTGGTCAAGAGTGTTTCCCCCCGGAAAAACCTGGGGTTCATAAATGTTATCCCCCCGGGAAAACCCTGGGGTCAAATTTTACCACCCAGGAAAACCCGGGGGGTAAAGAGTTTTTATCCTCTCGGATAACCTGGGGTCAGGAGTTTTTATCCCCCAGGAAAAAACCTGTGGTCAAAAATGTTATCCCCCCCAGGAAAACCTGGGGTCAAGAGTTTTCCTCCAGGGAAAACCCTGGGGCCCAAAGAGTTTTACCCAACCCAGGAAAACCCGGGGGGTCAAGAGTGTTATCCCCCCAGGATAACCGGGGGCCCAAATTTGTTTCCACCCAGGTTTCCCTTTGGGGGTAAAGGAGTTTTACCCCCCAAGGAAAACCCTGGGGTAAGAGTGTTATCCACCCGGGAAAAACCGGGGGTTTCAAGAGGGTTACCCCACGCGGTTTAAACCCGGGGGGTCAAAGAGTGTTATCCCCCCCGGGGAAAACCCTGTGGTCAAGAGTGTTACCCAAACCGGATAACCGGGGTCAAGAGTTTTACCTCTCAGGATAACCGGGGGTCAAGAGTGTTACCCCCGGGGAAAAACCTGGGGTCAAGGTGTTATCCCCCCAGGAAAACCCTGGGGTAAAAGAGTGTTATCCACCCGGGAAAAACCTGGGGTTAAAGAGTGTTATCCCCCCAAGATAACGGGGGTCAAAAGTTTTTTTTTTACCCACCCAGGTACCCTTTTTTTTAAAGAGTTTTTTTCCACCGGATTATCTTGGCAAGAAGGGTTGTCCCCCCAGGTTTAAATTTGTGGTCAAGAGTGTTATCCCCCCAGGAAAAACCCTGGGGTAAAAAGTGTTACCACCCGGATAACCGGGGGGTCAGAATGTTATCCTCCCAGGAAAACCCTGGGGTTAAAGGGAATTTTAATAACCCAGGAAAACCTTTTGGTAAAGAGTTTTTATCCACCCCAGGTTTAAACCTGGGGTCAAAAAGTGTTACCCACCCAGGAAAATTCTGGGGTCAAAGTGTTTTAAATCCCCAAGGAAACCGTGGTAAAGGTTTTCCCCAAGGGGGAACCTGGGGTAAAGGTTTTTTTCCCCCCGGAAAACCCTTGGGCAAGAGTGTTATCCCCCCAGGATAACCGGGGGTCAAGAGTGTTATCCCCCCCGGATAACCGGGTCAAGAGTTTTTATCCACCCAGGAAAACCGGGGGTCAAGTTTTTATCCCCCAGGATAACCTGGGGTCAAGAGTGTTTTTTCCCCCCGGAAAACCCTTGGGTAAAGAGTTTTAACCACCCAGGTTAACCTGGGGTCAAGAATGTTATCCCCCTAGGAAAACCGGGGGTCAAGAGGGGGTTATCCCCCCGGATAACCTGAGGTAAAGGTTTTTTCCCCCCGGGAATAACCTGGGGTCAAGAGTGTTACCACCCAGGAAAACCCTTTTGGTCAAGAGTTTTAAAATCCCCCAGGAAAAACCGGGGGGGAAAGGTTATCCCCCCAGGAAAACCTGGGGTCAAAGTGTTACCAAGGAAAAACCCTGGGGTAAAGGGAGTGTTCCCCCACCCAGGATAACCTGGGGTAAAGGGAATTTTTTTCCCAAACCCGGAAAACCCGGGGGTAAAGGGAGGGGTTATCCCCCCCAGGAAAATTTGGGGTTTAAGATTTTTCCACCCGGGAAACCTGTGTAAAGGGGAGTGTTATCCCCCCGGGGAAACCCTGGGGTCAAGAGTTTTTATCCACCCGGTTTAACCGGGGGGCAAGGGTTATCCACCCGGGGAAAACCCCTGGGGTAAAGGGGGTTTTTTACCCCTTCAGGAAAACCCTTTGGGGTAAAGGTGTTATCCCCCAAAGGGGTTAACCTGTGGTAAAAGGTTGTTTTCCAAACCCAGGATAACTGGGTCAAGAGTGTTATCCTCTCAGGATAACCGGGGTCAAGAGGGGTTTAACCCACCCGGGAAAACCCTGGGGTCAAGGTGTTTTTTCCCCCAGGATAACCGGGTCAAGAGTTATCCACCCAGGATAACCTGGGGTCAGGAGTGTTATCCTCTCAGGAAAACCCTTGGGGTCAAAAATTTTTCCCCACCCAGGAAAACCCGGGGGTCAAGGTTTTACCCTCTAGGTTTAAACCCTGGGGTCAAAGTTATCCCCCAAGGATAACCGGGGGTCAAGAGTGTTATCCTCTCAGGATAACCTGGGGCCCAAAAAGTTATCCACCCGGGATACCCCGGGGGGTTTCAAGAGTGTTACCCCTTTTCAGGAAAAACCCTGGGGTCAAGGTTTTTCCCCCCAGGAAAAACCCGGGGGGCCCAAGAGTGTTATCCTTCAGGTTTCCCGGGGGTAAAGGATTTAATCCAGGGGGGGATACCCTGGGGTAAAGGGGTTTTTTTTATCCTCTCAGGATAACCTGGGGTCAAGAGTTACCCACCCGGGAAAAACCGGGGGTTTCAAGAGTTATCCACCCGGGGATTTTCCGGGGGTAAAGAGTGTTACCCTCTCAGAAAACCCTGGATCAAGAGTTATCCCCCCAGGATAACCGGGGGTTTCAAGTGTGTACCCCCCCAGGATAACCTGGGGTCAAGAGTTATCCACCCAGGAAAAGGGGGGAAAAGGGAGTGTTACCCTCTCGGGAAAACCCGGAGTCAAGAGTTTATCCACCCAGGGAACCGGGGGGCAAGTGTTTTTCCCTCTCGGGGAAACCGGGGGTTTCAAGATTATCCCCCCAGGATAACCGGGGGTAAAGGGAGTTTTTTCCCTCTCGGGGTTTCCCGGGGGCCCAAGATGTTACCACCCAGGAAAACCCGGGGGGCCCAAGAGTGTTATCCACACAGGTAACCGGGGGTCAAGAGTTATCCCCCAGGAAAACCCGGGGGTTCAAAAAGTGTTACCCCACACAGGATAACCTGGGGTCAAGATTTTAATCCCCCCAGGAAAAACCTGGGGTAAAGGGTTTTCCTCTCAGGATAACCTGGGGCCCAAGAGTGTAATCCTTCGGGGAAAAACCGGGAAAAGGAGTTACCCACCCAGGTTTTAACCTGGGGTCAAGATTTAAATCCCCCCGGATAACCTGGGGTCAAGGTGTTACCCTTCAGGAAAACCCCTGGGGGTCAAGAGTTTTAATCCCCCCGGGGAAAACCCTGGGGTAAAGATTTTATCCCCCCAGGAAAACCGGGGTTCAAGAGTGTTATCCACCCAGGAAAACCCTGGGGTTTAAGAGTGTTATCCACACGGAATAACCTGGGGCCCAAGAGTTATCCACCCGGGTTTAACCGGGGCCCAAGGGTTTTTCCCACACAGGAAAAACCGGGGGTCAAAAATTTTCCCCCCAAAGGAAAACCCTGGGGAAAAGATTTTTTTATAAACCCAGGAAAACCGGGGGTCAAGAGTTTTAAACCCTTCGGGAAAAACCTGGGGTCAAGGGGTTTTACCCACCCAGGAAAACCCTGGATTTAAGGGAGTTATCCCCCCGGGGTAACCTGGGGTAAAGGGAGTGTTACCCTCTGGATAACCGGGGGTCAAAAAAGTTACCACCCTGGATTCCGGGGGGTCAAGAGTGTTACCTCTCAGGAAAACCCTTGGGGTCAAGAGTTATCCACCCAGGAAAAATTTGGGGTCAAGAGTTTTTCCACCCGGGAAATAACCGGGGGGTAAAGGAGGGGTTTACCCCACAAAGGAAAAAACCTGGGGTCAAGATTATCCCCCCAGGAAAAACCTTTGGGGTCAAGGGGTTATCCCCCCGGGTTTAACCTGGGGTCAAGGGGTTTTCCACACAAATTTTGGTATATTATATCCCCCAAAAGGGAAAAACCAAAATATTAAAAAAAAAATCTTGTTGAACAAATATTTTTTTTAAAAATATTTTTTTATAAAGAAATTTTAAATTATTATTTTTTACAGACAAAAAATTCCCTTTAGTAAAATCAAAATTTAAATTTTTAAAAAAAATTTTAAATTTTTTTAAAAAAAATTTTTAAAAGATTTCCTAAAGGTTTTTAAAAATTTTTTTTTTAAGTTTAAATATTTCAAAAATAACAAAAAGTCAATTTCACTTTTTTTTTTTTTTTTATTATATTTTTAAGGTCAATATTAAATTTTTTTGTTTCCCTTGTAAACCCTCGGGGAAAAGGTTTTGATGTTGGTGAGGGGCCCTCTTGACCCAGGACCTTTGCCCCTTCCTCCACCCAAAACTCTTTGCCATCCAAAAAGTCTGCAGCGGGCTCTTCAGCCCCAAATCGACCCCCCCCATCCCCACGTTAAATTAAGGCGGAATCCAAGCGCTTATGAAACCAGAAACCAAAGGAAAAATCAAAATTAATCTTTCCACCCGGGGTCCCTGCAGACTCTCTTGGCCCGGGTTTCCGCAGGGCTACCAAAACTGGTTCCCGAGCCCTTTTGGGTTTAATCCCGGGCAATGATTGCAGATGAGGCTGCTAGGACGGGCAACCCTCGAGGCACCCCACGTGCTGCGATCTCCATCACCTCGGGCCAAATTTTGGCGTGTGGGCTGTGGGGGGCGGCCAGGCCCCCTTTCCCTGACCCGGGGGTTTTCACGGGGGCCTCGTTTGTTAATGTAGGGCGACCCCCCGGGGGTCCCCCCGCCAATATTCGGACCAGCCCGGGGAAAAACTGGGGGGAATACCCCCCCCAAGCTTAGGGTTCCCCCCCACTGCGCGGATTTTTAAACGGGCACGAGAGGAGTCTTTTCCCATTGTGACTAAATTTTTTTTCCGAAGCCCTTGGGTTTTGCAAAAAAACCCCTTTTTAAAGATCCCCGGCTACGATTTCCCCCTTGCCGTAGCACTTCCCAATGACCCCCGTAAGGGGAGACCCGAGAGAATGGCAACACATCTTGTGTACTTAGCTGTAAAGGGGTTTGGGAACCTTTCTTCCATTTCCTTTTAAAGTCAACCGCCCCCCCCCCCCTGAAGTTGCTGCAAGGGCCCCGCTTTGGGCCTCCCTGCACGCACACCAGCCATGTTGTGCACACTAACGTTTTTTACGTCCCTTGGCCCCCGGGCGGTGAGGTACCCCCCCTTTCCCGCTGAAAACCCGCCACAAGGTGCAAGTAATGATAAAAAGTTACTTTCCCCACCCGGGGGGGCCAAAGCCGGGGGCCCAAAAAAGGAAGAGGCCCCGGGGGGATTACCGGGGAATCAAATAGAATAGAATTAAAACTTGATTCAGATTTGGGGGGGCACCATGCCTAATCCCTTTTGGGTAGGGGGAGGTGCCTGACCCCAGCCTTTAGCCCTAAGACTGTCATTCCCCTTAGCCCCCCTTTGGGGGGGGGGATGGCCCGACCCAAAAGGCCCTTTTGTCCCTTTTTGGGTAGGGGGGTTTGGGGGCAGTTGGTCCCAAAATGAGGAGGTACTTTTTGCCCCTCCCCCTGGGAGACTTAGGTTCAGACAAATCCCTAAAAAGGGAGCCCAAAGGGCCCAGCCACCACTTGGGAAAAAGGGCCCGGGCCGGGGGAATACCGGGGAATCTATAATAATAATACCCCACACAAAAAAACCCGACACAAAATACCCAAAAAAATTTCCCACACAGAAGGGTTGCAAACCCATATACTCGCAAAATTTTTTGTATATATCAACAATTTAAATTACCGGAAGAAAGCTACAAAAAAACAATTAAAAAGGGTCGTGAACTGAAATATATACACATTCATCAAATTTAAAAAATTAAATATATAAAAATTTTAAAATAACATGACATATAAACCCAAAGGGTTTAAAAACAATAAAAAAAATTTATACAAGGAAATTGGAAACCATTAATTCCCCTTTTTGCATTAAAAAAATTTAAAACCCAAAAACCCAACATCTTTAAACCTTTTTAGCATCTACATCTTATCCCTAAAAAATACGATTTACATATACTATAAACGAAAAATAACATAAAAAGAAAAAAAGAAGATCATGGTGGCAGGAAGGAAGAGGCAAGAATTTTCCCCTTCCCTTTGGATTAACGACTGGGGCGAAAATTGGAAAAACATGTGTGTTGGTTCGCAAACCCGTGTTTGTTTTTCGCACAATTAGCGCGTTCCTGGTGATTTCCCTTTGGGCTGTTTCAGTGCTTCAGAGGGAGTGAGCCCCGAGAGGGTGGGGCCCCGGGGCCCCCCCTTGGGGGCCCGAGCCTCACAGCTCTGCACCCAGTGTGGGCGGCTGGAGGTCACAGGGAAACGCTCTGCTGTTGGTTGTCCCCACACCCACAGTCCAAACCCTGGGCAGAACCCGGGGGAGCGGCCAAAGTTCCCGGAATGCGGGGCAGTTGGAAAGGGGAAAGTGGGGGAGGGGGGAAACCCCCCCCAAGGAAAGGGCCCAAACTGCGTGGAGATACTTTTACCCACCCAAACTTCCACTAGGGGCCGTCGGCAGCCCCCACCCAAAAAAGACTTGCCCCCCGATGGGGGCCCTAGGGGGGTGGAAGGGAAACCAGGGGAGGTTTTCTCCTCAAGTTGGGAAGGATGGAGCCATCCCCGGTCCCTACACCCCCGGGGGTTTTGTTGGCCTCCACAGTGGAGGGGACTGGGTGACTCCACTTTGGGAAAGGGGGAGTTCCCCTAGCTCGGGCACAAGAACCAGGGCCTTTAACAAATTCAAGGTTCCCAACTAGGGTTTTTTAAGGTTTTCTGGGAAAGGGTTTCCCCCCCCTCAAGTTTTTGCTGCGAGTTCAACCCCCTTTAGGAACGGGTTCTGGTTTATTCCCCGGGACGAAAACCTTTCGAGGGGGTTTTAAGGGGCGGGGTTGGGGACCCCTCCCAAAAGGTGGGGAAATGCTTCTTCCGGGGGGGAAAGGGGTACAAGGGGGGGCTTTTACCGTCCCCTTTTCCCCCCCACGGGCCCCCTTTTGGAATTTCCCAAAAATTGTCAAGGGGGGGGGAGGGCTTTTCCCCCCCCCGCAACGGTGAACAAGGTGCCCACCGCCCCGGTTGATCCCCCCCAAAGGTCCAATTCCCACGCACCCGGGCCTTGGGGTCTGGGGAAGGGTTCAAGACCCCACCATACCTGTCCCGGCCCGTACAATGCTTCAACTGTCGGGGGTTTAATCATATTGCACCACCTGCCAGCGAGAGAAAAAGTGGGTGTGTGCAGCAAGCCCCTTTGGCCCGGCCCAAGTGTTTCCAAAATGCTCAAAAAGGGACCCTGCTGGAAAAAAAAAGCTTTTTTGATGGTGCGCCCTGGGAAACAGGGTTTGTCATCGGAACACCCGACAGCCCCCACGCCCCCCAGCCTTTGGGAAATGCCCCCAAAAGTCAGGGATGGGCTCCCAAACAGGTTCCCCGGGTACCACAGGAGGGCAATACCAGCGAGTTTTCCCCGCACGGGCTCCCCGCTTTGGGGATCAAGGGGGGGACATGGTTTGCCCGCAGCACGGTCCAAAATGCGGGTCAGGGCAAGGTGGCCCAAAAAGGAGATTCATTTGGGGAAAAAAAAAGCCCCGGCCCGGCACACTGCCCCGCAGGTCCCCGCTGGGGGACCAACATTCCTTTTCCCTACGGCAAAACAGGCCTCTTCCCCAAGGGCAGGCCCCCCGGGGAGGGGCCCGCGTCAGGCAGAGATTTCCCCCCCAGGGGGGCTTGGAAGCCCCTTTGGGCCCCTCAGGGGGGCCCCGGGGCACCCCCGCTTATTTGCTTTCAGTTTTCGGGGAAACCACCCAACATACCCCGTGACCCAGCCCCCCCTCGACGGGGCGTCCCGTAATGCCCGCAAGGTTAAAGGTCAAAAAAAAAAAACCCTTTTCCCGGGGACTGAAAAAAAACCATCGGGGTTAAATTTAGCGCTCCCCTTTTGCTTTCTGCCGTCGGAGAGGACAGGGGGGCCTGCAGGCAGCTTCCCGTCAGGGGTTTTCTGGGATGGTCCCATGGGCAGGAAAAACTCAATGAACTTCAAGCCCTCATTTCCCAAATCCTTTCCCGTCTGTGATTGAGGGGGGCCCCCGGGGGTCGCCAACAACGGATGACGGGTCCCAGGCAGAGAAAGGAAA
The DNA here is from genome assembly GCF_026875155.1 of Cherax quadricarinatus. Taxonomy (NCBI): domain Eukaryota; kingdom Metazoa; phylum Arthropoda; class Malacostraca; order Decapoda; family Parastacidae; genus Cherax; species Cherax quadricarinatus. Next base: position 15,721,066 of record NC_069480.1, read on the forward strand.
ACAGTGAGGCCCCCTTGGGGGCCCTGAAGATCCCCCAGTGGAACATTTGTGGGCTGCAGTGGGGGGAAAATTCCTTAGTGATTGAAAACTGCGTTCGGAAGAGGTTGAGTCTTCCCGGGTTTTAGGAGACATCACCGATTTGTCACGTCAAATGCAGCCAGGGAAATTCCGGGGTTATTGCCCTTTCCCTTTGCGCTGGAAGGGGGCTGGGAGGGGCCGGCGATCTATTTAGGGCCACAATCCCCATTCAATCTCCCCTGAAACCCCTCGACTTTTGGGGAGGGCGTGAGGTTCAGGCTGTCACCCCACAAACCCGGGATGGACCCCTGTGGTTTACAATATTTTTCAGAAGCTTCGGTACACCCTTTTACACTCGAGGTGGCAGCCTCGCCCCCCGGGGGGGGTTTGGGGGGGGGCTGGGGGTTTTCAAAGCCCCCACCCAATACTTTTTTGTCTCCCTACCAACGCCGTGGGGGGGCACCCTTGGGGGCGTGCTGGGGGAGGTCCCAGAAGCCCCCTCAATAATGGGAGCCAACCCAAACACTATTGGGCTTGGATGTCCCACTCACTCTAGGAGTTTTCTCTCCACGCGAGAAAGGGGTGTCCCCCCCCCGTTACCAGTGAAACACTTTTCAGTTGTTACAAAGGTTGTGGTTTCCGCGGTGCCCACTCCCCACAAATACCCCCAGATGGGAAACTAAAAAAGGCCCACCCGGCAGTGCTTTCCGGGGTCATTTAGCGTTGGTGGGGGGGAGTCTCCCCCTTTCCCGAAAACCCGATGAGGTTTGGGTCCAAAACTTGCAGGTGGCTTTCCATGTTTCAGCCCGAGGCAGCAATACCTTTAAAATTACAGGGGAGGGTCTTAAAAGTGATGGTGGTTTTTTCAATGAACATCGGGAACAGAATACCGCGTTTAATTTTTGTACCAAAATGCAGGGGTAATTTACGGTTTTAGTTCCCTGGGGTCTGCTAGGGGAAATGGTCGGCATTTACGCCATGTCTCCCCAAAAGGGTTTTCCCGGCAGGCTAAATGATTCGAGTGGTGTGCCCCCTTCAGTACTCCTCCCCCCTTATCTGAATTTGGGCCAAGTTTTCGATTGGCCCCTGGGCAGCTCGCAGTGTTGCTCGGTTTTACCCCGGGCCCCCCAACGGTGGAGCGGGCTGGTGGTATTCACCCCCAGGCGGCCCTGGCTCAAAGGGCCCCAGGATCTCCGGGGCCTCCAAGCCCCCCTTCTTTCCCAAAGGGTGATGGTGATCCAAAACGGGATGCCCGGGTGGGGATGTCACGGGGTGAAGACTTCACCGACCGGAGCTCCCGGAGCCTTTACCTTCATCGAGACCCCTGCCCGGGGATGTTTTATCCCTATGGCATTTATCACTCCCGGGTTTGGGCCCTTTTTGGACATTCCTTTTCCTGGGAGTCATCAAAACCCCCCTTGGGGGCTGGTAACCCCCTTGCGTATGGAAGGAGTTTTTTAAAATTTTATACCGATTCCCAAGCCCGGGGATCCTGGCATGAGACCCATCCCCCCTACCCGTTTTTCTCGAAGGGGGTTGAAAAGGGGTTGGGGTTGGAGTGTGAGGGTTTGGGGAAAATTTGGCCCCCCTCATAAAAAAACCCCTATGGCTTCACCCCGAGGATGGGGACTTTTTGAAAGCCTTTCCCCAAATGACTGGCATTGGGGCGGGCGCCCCAAACCCACATTGTTGTTTTTTCCCTTTTCTCGGAAAAACTTTTGAAACTAGCAGTGCCCTGCCATCCTTTTCATCTTGGCCTGTTGGGGGGGTTAAAGGCAGGCTGCTTTCAAAGGCTTTGTTTAACTCCCGGACAGGCGGCCCTGGGTAAAGCGCCCCGGGGGATGCCTCTTCTTCAAGACCCCGGAAAACGGGACCCACAGGGCGGGGTGCTTTGTCCCACCCCCGTTCAAAGTTTTGGGTGATCAGCTGGTGTGCCTGGGTTTCTCCCGAGGGACCATTTCCCTCAGCTATGCCGATGGAACCCGGCAATTTTTCGTACCTAGGAAGGGGCCCGGGTTTTTGGGAGGTGCCCCGGGGACCTCGATTGCTGGGGTTACCCGCCCTCATTGGGCTCAGAAATTGCAGCAAAAAAACCAAAGCCAGATCCCTTTGCACTAAGGGCCCGGGCAAGGGGCGGGTCCCGGGGATAGGGCCCCGGAGTGGGTTCAAGTTTTAGGTTTTTTTTTTTCCCCTTGGATCTACATTGACAGGCCCCCCAAACCCTTTCCGAAAATGTGCGCCAATTTAAAAAGCGGGTTGAGAGGGTCAGGGCATTGAGTGCCATGGCCCTACCCCAGGGGTTGGGGGGCCCCCCTCGAGGGGTTTTGAGGGGTTTTTTTACATCCCGGCAATACGTTCCCCCGTTTACTATGGGGACTTGCTCTGGTTCCGCCAGACCCCCAAAAATAAATCCCTCTGTGTCATCCCGGAAAAGGTGTAGGGGCCCTTTTGGGGGCTCCTAGGTGAGCCAATGCAGTGGGTTTAACCTTTTTAGGTGCAGTAACCCGCCCCTTGAAAACAGGTTTCCCCCAAAGGTACTGCCCGGAGGAAATTTAAAAAATCTCAACTCCAGGGGGTGACAAAATGATGAGAGATTTACGGGTCCCCCAGGGAAGGTAAATTTCCCCTGCTCCCCGGGGCCCCATGGAAAGTGGTCGGTGCAGATTTCCCCACGAAGCTTTTGCCATTTTCATTGCTCCAGGCGGGAGGCTGGCAGGGCTGGCCCCGGGAAATACCGGGGCCACCCCTTGGGCAACCAGGCTGTTTTCAGTGGGGCTGGGGCAACCCACCAGGGGGGACCGCAAGAGGGATTTCCCCCCGAGCATTTGGGACCCTTTCCCCGGCTAGATTGTGGGTGCGGAAGGCCCCGGGTTTTGTGCCATAAAAACATGTTTGCCCAGAGACCCAGTGCAGGCTGCACAGCTGCCCGGGGAAAAAGTTCCACAGCAAACTGACAGGGTTGGGCCTCCCCGACCCCTTGCACCCTCCCCCAGGCTGAACCTTTGCCCCCAACAAGCTTCGGCTGTCTTTTCGACCATCAGAAACCCCCCCCATCCACCCTTTATTCCAAGGAAAAATCCAAGCGTTAAGCACAGAGAGAAAGGAAACAAACAAATTAATTTACATCCTCCCGGGGGGGCCCGCGACTCATGGGCCCCGGGTCGCGGGTCCATCAATGGGTCCCCGGCCCTGTGGGTATCCCCGGAAAGATGCTGCCCGATGAGGTGCTAGGGCTGCAACCCCCGAGGGACAGCCCCATTTGCGATCTTTACAGCCCCACCAGATGCCGTTGGCTGCTTGGTTTCGGCGAGGCGCCCCTTCCCCGACCCCGGGAAGTCAAGGAGCCCCTGTTGGTTTTGTCAGGGCGACCCACAGGGTGCCCCCTTCCCAAATTTCGGACACAGCCCGGGAACTTTAGGGGCATATCCACCCCCCTACGCTTTTGGGTATCCCCCACTGCGCAGATTTTTTGAAAGGGCAGAGAGGAACTCTTTTGCCCCTTTTGACCGAATGGTTCGCCCGCTTTGGTGGGAAAATACCCGTTATACTGCCCGGTACGATGCCCCCCGCCCCTAGACATTCCCCAAAGAAACCCCCAGGGCAGACCCCAGAGAATGAGGCACCTATCTTTTGTATTAGCTTTAGGGGCTTGGAAACCCTTTCTTTCCCGGGCCTTTCATGTCATCCCCCCCCCCGTGAAGTTGCTTTCGAGGCCTGCTTTGGGCCCCCATTGCACCAAAACCCCCCACTGTTTGTGAACTAAAGTTTGGTACGTCTTTTGGCCATAGGGCCCGGGGAGGTACCCCCCCCTTCCCCTGAAGACCCCCCACAGGGAAATAACGATAAAAGTCATTCCCTACCCCGGGGCCCCAAAGCCGGGTCACCAAAAATTGGTAGAGACCCCGGGGCCCGGGGGTTTCCGGGCGAATCAAATAGAATAGAAAAGAAAACAACTTGTATTTTTAAAAACCGAAGGCACTGTGGAAATTATTTAATTTTCGAAGCCATAATGTCTAATAAGTGATTAATGGGCTGATTTGGGTCAAAATGTATTTGAAAATGGAATAGAACCAACCGGGTTCGCCCTGTGCCTACGCGGATGTGCGGGGGGGAGACAGGTCGACACATGGCATGGAGAGGCGGCAGTGTTTTGAATGGAGTTAAGAGGCTGTGATAACATGGGACCACGAAATTGGCATTCACGGCGGCCTATGGATTAATATAGGCCTCACTTCATAATAGGAAGTGTCGTGACTGTTCCTGGTGAAGAGTGAGGGAATGTGATTGACGGCACCGCTGTAATAAGTGGTAAAATTAGTGAATAATGGTAGGACCAGGGTGACTGGTGCGCCGCCATGAAATGTGTCCAAATTCAAAGTTTATTCTCTATAAGGATTACAATGCTGAGTTTACAGAAATTTGGTTATTGTTTGGTTTAACATGTAAAATTGAGATTACAGAGTGTACCACTAGAACGCTTAGCATGGCTAGGCATTTCGGGCATACTTAGTTTTATTCTTAAATGTAAAATATTACAAATTATGAGGTAAGTTGGGAAAATAACCCACGAGTTAATCCTCACTCATCGATCTCAGCGTGTCATCGTGCCTCGTTGTGCTCCGGGTTTTCTCGTGTTTTCACGGTCGCTATTACATGCTAGAACTTTAATTTGTGCCATCAATCTTATACGATACATCCCTCTAGCGCCTGGAACCAATCTTGGGCAGAAAACATTATATACCGAGTCAAAAAAGGAGAATTAGTGTGCACTACCTAGCAGAGTTTACTGCCAGAGGGGAATCATAGGCCTAGTGTGCCGTGTGCAAAATAATAATAGAACTTTTCCTTGTCAGAGGAAAGAAAGTCTCCCTGATAACATTGTGTATACACAGTGTATAGTGTATACTACAGTGGCTCCCTAGTATATAGATAATAAAGGCTAAAGTGTCATTTGAAACAGGTGAAATTTGTAAATGAAGTGATAAGCCTATAGAGGCAGGTGCCAGAAGTCGCCAGAATCTTACCACAGTGGTCAGCTGTTTTATTAATCTTCCTGGCCTGCTAGTGTACCTCACATATAATCTTCCTGGCCTGCTAGTGTACCTCCCTAAATCTTCCTGGCCTGCTAGTGTACCTTACATATAATCTTCCTGGCCTGCTAGTGTACCTCACATCTTCCTGGCCTGCTAGTGTACCTCGCATATAATCTTCCTGGTCTGCTAGTGTACCTCGCATATAATCTTCCTGGCCTGCTAGTGTACTTGCATATAATCTAGTGATACCAGTGAATAGCAGAATACAGTGTTGAAGTAGCAACTAACCAGTATTATAATGGTACTTAGTGGAGTGGAGTGACTTTCATTAGTTTCTTTTTTCTTGAGATACCAGACGTATACTGTGAATTTCATATAACCTGTAGTTACCAGCGGTCGCAATATACACAACGAGAAGCAATTATTACTACAGAAAAAGCGTCCTTCCTCCAAAATTTCCACCAGTCAACTATAGTGATAATATAGCAATTATTGTGGTGGAGACTAAAAAAAAACTAGAAAAGCTAGATACAGCGATTGATAAAATGTTGCGTACAGGGCCACTACTTAAGCCTGTTTAGCACTTTCTTGCAACAAATAAACAGGATTGAATATCCTGTTCTAGATGAAATCATTCAAGGGTTCAGTAGTAAACAATCACAATGTTTCTTTGGTTTTTTATTAAGTTCCTTAATAAACCATAGAAGGGTTTTTATTAATTTTAAAAAGGTCGCCCAAAAAACAAAGTACTCATGAAATTACACTTAAGTCACTTAAAAGATAATACACAGTATTATCTTGATTATAGTACTGAACGGCCTCTAGTATCAAAAAAACTTCTCTTCACATAATAACACTTTACTTAACTCAATCCAAATGAGACAGAAGACGTAACACTTGAATAATAATTTCCTCTTATTCAACTTTCATAATATACTAAGTGAGTTAGGAATATTTTACACTTAAAAGAATTTTGAGGCGAGTCTGTCTCCATGACTTTTTCACCGTCCTCTTTGAAACCAATATGCTAAATTCACTCCTACTAAAACCGATACCTCCCTTATTAATCTGATGGATTACCGAGAACTGAAATGTCAAAAGGGAACTCATAGGTATGGTAACTTAGCCCTGCAAAAGGGCCTTCGATACTGTCAACCACAATATTTTAGTAAGAAACTTCAAGCATCGTTATAGGTTCGTAGACTGGTTTAAGTCCTACCTTAGCACGGAGACAAATAGTCAAAATCAACAAAACGGAATCAGAACCCCTGCCGATAAAATGTGGAGTTCCCAAGGTAGTATTCTGGGTCCCTTACTATTCTTATGTTATGTCAATGATATGCCTATCAGTGTCAAGTGCAAATCCACTGTATGCAAAATGACAGTGCTCTGTTAGTGACAGGTAAAGACCCACAAGATATTGCTAATGTTTTTAACACTGGAACTGGAACTGGATTTCCTGCAGGCAAATGGTTGTAGACAAACTATCATTAAAACCTCGGGAAAACTGAAGCCATTCTTTTGCAACGAAACAAACTGAAAAGGGGTAAATAATTTTAATATTCAGTGTAATGGGGAGTCCATCACTTTGGTTTCATCAGTAAAATATCTGTGATCCCTTTGAACCCATGCATGTCAGGAGAATTGATAGGGAACAGTGTAGTAAAAGAAAGGGGAATGCCAGACTAAAAGTTCCTGTATAGACAAGCACAGTGTCTACCTACTGAGGCTCGCAGGACCCTATGTCTAGCCCTTATACAAGGGCCATATGGATTACGCTTGCTCTTTTTGGTACTCCCGCCTTGACAAAAAACTGAAAGATAGACTGCAAATCACCCAGAAAAAAAATCATAAGATTCATCTGGGGCTGGGACCAAGAGAACATGTAGGCCAGGATGAATTACAGAAAGTTGGAATGCTGAATGTTGAAGACAGAGTAAAACAAACTGAAGCTAAATCATGTTTATAAAATTGCTCCAAACAATGTCCAGAATATCTTGCTGTCAATTTTGTCAAGGTTGGGAACCAAAGCAATCATAGTACTAGGGGGAGAGAGCACAACTTTGTAGTACCACAGTCAGTGGCCAGGCGTAAAACCCCTTTTATTGAAACAGCAATAAAGGAATGGAACAGAACCTGCACATGCCAAAGCCAGTCATAGCTTGAACCAGTTCAAAAAGACTGCCAAAAAGTGTCTGATGAAATGAAGCTACAGAAAGGGAGGGGAAGATTTTCTTTTTTTTTAGCTAAAATACGTGTAAATTTTACCTTATCCCTATAATGACCCTCGTATTGTAGATGTTTTTTTAGTATGATAAGATGTTTTTCTTCATTGTAAATAATAAGAAAAATATTAATACCTTTATATTATAAAAGGTAAAAAGGACCCCAATGGAAATAAGTCACTCTGTCCGACTTTTTTGGGTTATCCTGGGTTCTCTACACATAGGCTGCTATGTATTACCTGGAGTTTACCTGGAGAGAGTTTCGGGGGTAAACGCCCCCGCGGCCCGGTCTGTGACCAGGCCTCCTGGTGGATCAGCGCCTGATCAACCAGGCTGTTTGCTGCGGGCTGCACGAAAACCCAAACGTACGAGCCACAGCCCGGCTGATCAGGAACTGACTTTAGGGCTTTGTCCAGTGCCAGCTGAAGACTGCCAGGGGTCTGTTGGTAATCCCCCTATGTGTGCTGGGAGGCAGTTGAACAGTCTCGGGCCCTTACACTTTTTGTTGGTCTCTTAACGTGCTAGTGACACCCCTGCTTTTTCATTGGGGGAGGGTTTGCTCGTCTGTCAAGTCTTTTGCTTTCGTAGTGAGTGATTTTCGTGTGCAAGTTCGGTACTAGCCCTCTGGATTTTCCAGGTGTATAAAAACATGTATCTCTCCCTCCTGCGTTCCGGGTAAACAGGTTTTGAAACCTCAACGCTCCCGTTAATGAGGTGTTTTATCTCCGTTTATGCGCGCCGTGAAATTTTCTCTGAAACATTTTCTAGGTCGGAAAATTTCATCTGCCTTGAAAGGTGCTGTTAGAGTGCAGCAATAATTCCAGCCTAGATAGAAAAGTACCTGAAGAGTGTCATCAGGGCTTGGCCTCCTAGTTTGAAGGTTCTCATTACCCATCTGTCATTTTTCTAGCAGATGCGATTGATACAATGTTATGGTCCTTGAAGTGAGATCCTCCGACATAATCACTCACCAGGTCTTTGACGTGGTGTTTCGCTCTATTTTGTGGCCAGAATTTGTTTTTAGTACCTGATGAAGATTTAATTTCCTCATGTTTACCATTTTCTGAGTAATTGAAATTTCTCATCGTTGAACTTCATATTGTTTTCTGCAGCCCACTGAAAGATTTGGTTGATGCCCGCCTGAGCCTTGCAGTGGTTGCAATGGAAGACACTGTCATGCAGATTCGGGTGGTAAATCTGCAAAGGGACGACCGGTGCTGTGGCTGACATCCTTGTCTATGTCGGAAAATGAGGATGAGAAACAAGATGGGAGTAGTACTGTCCCTTGTGGAACAGAGCTTTTCACCGAAAGCTGCCTCGGACTTTACTCTGTTGACGACTACTCTCGTGTTCTGTTAGTGAGGAAATTTAAATAGATCCATCGACCGACTTTTCCTGTTATTCCTTTAGCACGCATTTTGTGCGCTATTACGCCATGGTCACACTTGTCGAAGGCTTTTGCAAAGTCTGTATATATTACATCTGCATTCTTTTTGTCTTCTATTGCATTTAGGACCTTGTCGTAGTGATCCAGTAGTTGAGACAGACAGGAGCGACCCGTTCTAAACCCTGTTGTCCCCGGGTTGTGTAACTGATGGGTTTCTAGATGGGTGGTGATCTTGCTTCTTAGGACCCTTTCAAAGATTTTTATGATAAGGGATGTTAGTGCTATTGGTCTGTAGTTTCTTTGCTGTGCTTTATGCCCCTTTGTGGAGTGGGCTATGTCTGGTTGTTTTTAGTAACGAGGGGCGACCCCCGTGTCCATGCTCCCTCTCCATAGGGTGGAAAAGGCTCGTGATAGGGGCTTCTTGCAGTTCTTGATGAAACAGAGTTCCATGAGTCGGGCCCTGGGCAGAGTGCATGGGCATGTCATTTATCGCCCGTTCGAAGTCATTTGGCGTCAGGATAACATCGGATAGGGTTGTGTTAATCAAATTTTGTGGCTCTCTCATAAAAATTCATTTGATCTTCGACTCTCAGTCTGGTTAGCGGCTTGCTAAAAATGAGTCATATTGGGACTTGAGTAGCTCACTATTTCCTTGTTGTCTTCTGTGTAGGACCCATTTGTTTAAGTAGGGGCCCAATACTGGACGTTGTTCTCGATTTTGATTTGGCATAGGAGAAGAAATACTTTGGGTTTCTTTCGATTTCATTTATGGCTTTTAGTTCTTCCCGCGATTTCCCGATCCTAAGGATTCTTTTAGCTTAAGTTCGATGCTTGCTATTTCTCTGACCAGTGTCTCCTGCGCATTTCAGATATATTGACCTCTTTTAGCCGCTCTGTTATTCTTTTCCGTCGCCTGTAAAGGGAGCGCCTGTCTCTTTCTATTTTACATCTTTACTCCTCTTTTTCTTAGAGGAATAAGCCTTGTGCATACATCGAGTGCCACCGAGTTAATCTGTTCTAGGCATAAGTTTGGGTCGTGTTGCTTAGTATATCTTCCCAGCTTATATCGGTTTTGGACTTTGGGTTTTCTTGGTCCCACTTTATGTTTTTGTTATGAAGTTGAATTTGGTGAATGCTCCCTCGTGACTAGTCTCATTTTGTCGGTCTGGGGCTCCACGCATACATGTCTGAACCTCAAATTATGTTGTGATCTGAGTAATTGTTTTGATATGGTGACATTTCTTATCAGATCATCACTGTTAGTGAAGATGAGGTCTAGTGTTTCTCCAGTCTACTAGGCTCTATTATTTGCTGGTTTTAAAATTTAATTTTGTGCAGAGATTTAAAAGCTCGTGTGAGTGGAGTTTTCTCAAGCTGCCTCCTGGTGTTATTACTGCAACCCAAAATTATTTGCTATATTCCTCCATTTTAGGTGCCTTAAGTTGAAATCCCCAGGAGCAAGATGTTGGGTGCAGGAGCTGGAAGATTTTCCAGACAGTGGTCAATTTTTACAGCTGTTCTGGAATTGCTGGATGTGCATCCGGAGGCTTGTAGACTAACCATGACTAGGGTTTTTGGGTTCTCGACCTTTACTGCTAAACTTTTCCCCTACGTCTTTGGGCATTAAGCAGTTCTGTGCAAACAAGTGACTCTGCAATGTAAAAGGCCAACCCCCCCTTTTGCCTGTTCACTCTGTCACATCTGTATAAGTTGTAACTGGATCCATATTTCGTTGTCAAGTGATCCTTTATGTGGGTCTCAGTGAAAAGCCGCGAACATTGCCTTTGCCTCTGCAATGCGTCCACGGATGAAAGGTATTTTGTGTTTGTTGCTGGCTTTAGACCCCGTATATTTGCAAAGAAGAATGTTATCGGAAATGGTGGTTTTTGTTGGCTAGGGGGGGATTTTTTTCCGGCATTAGGTATCTGTTGTTGGTTTGGAGTGGAGGCCATCGACTGTGGTTCCACTCCAGGAATGACTGGATTTGGTGTACGATTTCTGCCCTTTCCTGCCAGTTTTTTTTCCTTCCCGGCACTAAAAAACCTTCCTCTTAAGTGGCTGTTTCTACCCAGGTTTTCCCATGGCCTGGATGTTTGGGATCTTTTTGTCCCCTTTAAAATGGTATGCCTGGCAATTAAAGTTATAGCACAGTCTTTCCTGTACTGAAGAGTACAAAAATTTCAGGTGAAAAAGCTTACAGGAAGGGAGTTTGCATTTTCCTGTTTTCATATGGGCAGACATTTTCTAGGGTGGTCATAGTTTCATGTCCCATCTGTTTTTCCAGATTTCCCATGCCAGCAGATACCAAGTGCATATTATGTGCACAGGCTTGGTTTCCGTTTGCCTTGGGTTTCTGTGACTGTATTCCCTGTTTGCATGTTTCCCTTCTTATCCTATCCTCCCTAGCACCAACAATGGAGCTCCCACCCGTTGTTTTTGGTAATTTATCCTCACTATTGCTATGGGGGTCCTCTTGTTTGCTATTTCCTGCGGTATTTCAGTTTGCAATTTGGTTTTATTTATCTTTTACTACACTTTTTTCCCTACTATGGCTCCTGTCCTCTATGAGGTCATTTATTATGTATTTCCTTCATGAGTAAAAATTCCCGACTACCCGGACAAAATCCCAGCTTCACCATTACTGTCTCCAGGACAGTATCTCCAGCTTCACCATTTCTGTCTCCCAGGACGCACCTCCAGCTTCACCATTACTGTCTCCCAGGACAGCACTATCAGCCCCACATTTACTGACTACCAGGACATCACCTCCAGCCTTTCAGTTTGTGACTACATGGCCAGTATCAAGGGCAGTACCCTTCAGCCCAGACTTTTTATGGGTTTCCCAAACTGTTTAGAAAGCTTCCAGGTTTTCTATGAAAGCAGCTTTGATGTTATCCTCTTTTAATACCCTTGTGATTTTAGTCCACAGATTTTCCTCATTTTGGGCATAACCCAAAAAACTTTTCTGTTTTAATACTGCTTGTAGCTAGTTCTGGGATATCTGCACAAGGAGCGTGACACCAATTTCCACAAAAATGACAATTTACCATTTTGGAAGCCCGTTTGTTGACTGACCCACAGACTACACACAGCTTCATAATGATTTGGGAAAGGTTATTTACTGCAATTCTACTAGCAACCTCTTTTAATATTAATATTAATAACCTAAATGAAGCTCTAGCTATTTGTATTTCTGTTTTTTAACTCTTTTGTATATGACAGCTTACCGTACGTTCTGATTTTTAATGTTTGTGGGTTTAAAAAGGGCGCCTACAAACCCCTCCGTTTACAGTCTGCTTTATTGTCCAAAAGAAACTGTTTGAAAACCAGTCCCGGGTTCGGACCAGTCAAGGGTTCGGACCAGTCAAGGGTTCGGACCAGGGCAAGGGTCGGACCAGTTTGATCTGCTATGATCAGTGGGTCACTTATTTAAAACATACTGGTCGGTGATTTGAGCTAACAATGAAGGATCTACTGGAAATTATCTACCCGAGTAATATGTGATTTGACTGATACAAAAGTATAACTTGCGTGTTGAAGAGCCCGGGGATATCTGGCAGCTCCTACAATGACGTACAGTCGACCTCTTTGTTTATCAATCTCTGTATCTGGCTTTTCTATTTTTGTTTTTTCCGTCTCCACCACAATAAATGCTATATTATCACTATAGTTGACTGGTGCAAATTTTGGAGGAAGGACGCTTTTTCTGTAGTAATAATTGCTTCTCGTTGTGTATATTGCGACCGCTGGTAACTACAGGTTTATGAAATTCACAGTAACGTCTCGTATTTCAAGAAAAAGAAACTAATGAAAGTCACTCCACTCCACTAAGTACCATTATAATACTGGTTAGTTGCTACTACAACACTGTATTCTGCTATTCACTGGTATCACTAGATTATATGCGAGTACACTAGCAGGCCAGGAAGATTATTAAAAACAGCTGACCTGTGGTAGTTTCTGGCGACTTCTGCACCTGCCTCTATAGGCTTATCACTTCATTTACAAATTCACCTGTTTTCAAATGACACTTTAGCCTTTATCATCAATATACTAGGGAGCCACTGTAGTATACACTATACACTATGTATACTCAATGCTTTCAGGGAGACTTTCTTTCCTCTGACACAAAGTTCAATTATTATTATTTTTTTCACACGGAAAACAGGCCTATGATTCCCCTCTGGCAGTAAACTCTGCTAGGTAATGCACACTAATTCTCCTTTTTTGACTCAGTATATAATGTTTTCCGCCCAAGATTGGTTCCAGGCGCTAGAGGGATGTATCGTATAGGATTGATGACACAAATTAAAGTTCTAGCACGTAAGAGCGACCGTGAAAACACCAGAAAACCGGGAGCACAACGAGGCACGCTGACATAGTGTGATAATTCTATGTAACTGTATTTGTGTATACCTGAATAAATTTACTTACTTACTAGTAGAGCTAGGGACAATCACCAGCGTCTCCAAAACAGCAACACACACTTCGTCCGAGACGTTTCTGTCAGATACCGTCCGAGGTACTGGAGGGTCACTAGGGAACCTCATGTGGGACCAGAAGTTTAAATCCAGGAATCAGGGAGCTTCCCTCACGAGAGGTGAGGAAGGTAAGAACTGAACTCTGTGAGGCTTTACCAGCCCACTTTGCCTCGGTCGGAGCAGGGGTCGAGCAGCTCAAAACACCTACTGGTGCTTGACCAGGTCCCCAGCAGTTGACACTAATTAAATGACCTACCTAAATACAAAGCTAAGTAATACGACCAGATAATATTATAAAGTCGAGAAAATCCATTTTAGCTACTAATGGAATTACTCCTGAATATAATATTAAGTGAAATAGCAAAAATAACATGTAATAGTATACCATTGTGATAATAAGAAGAAAATGAACAAAATGAGCAAAAGGGTGTAACAATAAACAAGGGTTGGGGCTCGACCGTTCGTCACTGTAGGAGTTGCCAGCAATCATCGGTTCTTCAACATGCAAGTTATACTTTTGTATCAATCAAATCACACATTACTCGGGTAGATAATTTCCAGTAGATCCTTCATGTGTTAGCCCAAATCACCGACCAGCATGTTTTAAATAAGTAACCCACTGATCAGATCAGACTGGCTCCGAACCCTCGACTGGTCCGAACCCTTGACCGGTTTCAAACGGATTTGTTGTGCAGATATCCAAGAACAATCTACAAGCAGTATTAAAACAGGGAAGTGTTTTTGGGTATGTCCAAATGAGATAAATCTGTGGACTAAAATCACAAGGGTATTAAAAGAGGATAACATCAAAGCTGCTTTCATAGACAACCTAGAAGCTTTCCATAACAGATGGGAACATAAAAAGTCTGGGCTGAATGGTACTGCCCTTGATACTGGCCATGTAGTCAGAAACTGTAAGGCTGGAGGTGATGTCCTGGTAGTCAGTAAATGTGGGGCCGATACTGCTGTCCTGGGAGACAGTAATGGTGAAGCTGGAGGTCCTGTCCTGGGAGACAGTAATGGAGAAGCTGGAGGTGCTGTCCTGGGAGACAGTAATGGTTAAGCTGGAGGTGCTGTCCTGGGAGACAGTAATGGAGAAGCTGGAGGTGCTGTCCTGGGAGACAGTAATGGTTAAGCTGGAGGTGCTGTCCTGGGAGATAGTAATGGTGAAGCTGGAGATTTTGTCCAGGTAGTCGGGAATTATACACAGGATGGAATGCATATAAATGACCTCATAGGGGACAGTAGCTGTAGTGGGGAAACAAGTGTAGTCAAAGATAAGATAAAACCAATGTTGCAAACTAGAAATACCACAGGAAATACCACAGGACTCCACTAGCAATAGTGAGGATATATTACCAAAAACAACTGGTGGGAGCTCCATTTTTGGTGCTAGGGAGGATAGGAATAAGACAGGTAAACATGCGCCAACAGGGAATACAGTCACAGAAACCCAAGGCAAACGGAAACCAAGCATGTGCACATACTATGCACTTGGTATCTGCAGACATGGGAAATCTGGAAAAACAGATGGGACATGCAACTATGACCACTCTAGAAAATGTCGTGCCCATATAATAACAGGAAAATGCAAATTCCCTTCCTGTAAGCTTTTTCACCCTAAAATGTCGGTACCTCTTCACATACAGGAAAAGCACTCGCTATAACCTTAAATTGCCAGGCATGACCATCTAGGCGGAAAAAAAGATACAAAACATCCAGCCATGGGAAAACACTGGGTAGCCACAGCCACTCAAGAGGTAGAGGTTTTTTAAAGTGCCCAGGAAGGAAAAAAAACATGGCAGAAATGGGCAGAAATCGTAACCGCACCAAATCCAGTCATTCCTTGTAGTGGAACCACAGAGCAATGGCCTCCACTCCCAAACCAACAGATAAGTACCCTAATGCCGAAAAAAAACATCCCCCCCCCAGTACTCAACAATACCACCAGTTCGATGACATTCTTCTTTGCAATATACAGAGATCTAAAGTCCAGCAACAAACAAGCAAAATACCCTTTCATTCCGTGGACTGCTTGCAGAGGCAAAGGGGCAATTTCAACGCCATTAACTGAGACACCCACAATAAAGGATTCACTTGGAACAACGAAATATGGATCCCAGTTACAGACCTATACAGATACTGACAGAGTGGAAACAGGCAAGAAGGGAAGGGGGGTTGGCCGTTCAACATTGCAGTCACTATTTGCCACAGACATGCATAATGCCATCACAATGATGTAGACGACAGATTTTAGGCATAAAGATCGAGAACCAAAAACAATACTTTGTATAGTAGTCTACAAAGCCTACGGATGCAACATCCCAGCACTTCAGGAAACAGCTGATAAAAATAGACACCATCTGGAACAAATCTTCAGCTCCTTGCACCCAACCACATCTAGCTACCTGGGGGATTCAACTTAAGCAGACCTAAAAGGAGGAAATAAGCAAATAATATTGTTGCAGGACTAAAACACTAGGAGGCCGCTCTGATGAACTCAACACGAGCTTTTAAATCTCTGCACAAATTCATTAAACCAGCAAAATAATAGAGACCTACTAGAACGAGAATACACTAGACCACAACATTTTGTCACTAACAATGTAAGACTCTGATAAGAAAACGTCACCATATACAAAAACAATACAAAACTACATAATCACAACATAATTGAGGAGTTCAAACATGTATGCCGCGGAGCCCCAGAAAGAACATAAGAGATTAGTCACGAGGAGACAGCATCTTCACATATTCAACTTCAATAACCAAAACATAAATGTTCGGGACCAAGTAAAACGCAATCCCGAACCGATATAAGCTGGGAAAGATAACTAAGCACGAACAGACCCCACACTTATGCCTAGAACAGATAACCTTGGTGACACTCGATATGCACAAACATTATTCCTCAAGAGTAAAAAGGAGGATAGATGTAAAATACAGAAAGAGACAGGCGCTCCCTTTAGACGGCGACGGAAAAGATAACCGAGGCTTTCTAAAGAGGTACCAATATAATCGAAAAGCGTAGGGAGAACACTGGTCAAGGAGAACAAGCAAGCATCGAACTTAAGACTAACGGAATCTTATAGGATTCTCAGGAATCGTGGGAAGAACAAATAGCCAAACAGAAATCGAAAGAAACCCAAAGTATTTTCTTCTTCCTATTCCAAATCAAAGATCGAGAACAACGTCAGTATTGGGCCCCTACTTAAACAAGATGGGTCCTACGACAGATGACAGCACAAGGAAATGAGTTGAGACCAACTCCAGTCCCAGTACATACTCAGTTTTTAGCAAGACGCTAACCAACTGAGAGTCGAAGATCAAATGCGGAATTTTTTTTGAGAGAGCCCCATAATCTTGTTAACACAAGCACTATTTGGATGTCATCCATGACGCCAAATGAGACTCGAATCAGGCGATAACTACAAGCCTCATGCACTCTGGCCCAAGGGCCATACACCTCAATGGAACGTCCGTGTTCCATTCAAGAACTGCAAGAAGCCCCTAGAACCACGAGCCCTTCTTACCAAGTCCTATGAGCAGGGAGTCATCTGACACCGGGGGACATCCCACATTGACTAAAAAACAACAGACCATAAGTCCCCGACTCCACAACAGGGGCAAGTAAAGCACAGTAACAAAAGACTACAGGACCAGATAGCTCTAACATCACCAACATCATAAAAAATACTTTGAAAGGGTCCTAAGAATGCACGATCACCCACCGGCATGCTAGCAAACACCATCAGTTACACAACCCAGGACAACATGGGGGTTAGAGCAGTTCGATCTGTCTGTCACAACTATTAGGATCACTATGACAAGAAAAAATTCCCTAAATGCACTAGAAGACAACAAAATGCAGATGTAAAATATACAGACTTTGCAAAAGCCTTCGCACAAGGTGTGACCATGGCCATAATAGCGCACAAAATTCGTGCTAAAGGAATAACAGGAAAAGTCGGTCTCGAGATGGATCTATAATTCTTCTCCTCACTAACAGAACACAGAGAGTAGCTCACACAAGTAAAGTCCGAGGCAGCTACGGTGAAAAGCTCTGTTTCCACACAGGCAACAGTTACTCTCGCTCCCATCTTGTTCCTCAACCTCATATCTGACATAGACAAGGACGTCATCCCACAGCACCGCTGTCCTTCATTAACAATGACACCCGAATCTGCATGACAGTGTCCTTCCTATTGCAGACACTGCCAAATCTCCAGCGGACATCAACCAAATCTTTCAGTGGCTGCAGAAAACAATATGACGTCAACGATGGAAAAATTCAATTACTCTGATATGGTAAACACGAGAAATTAAATCTCAACCTAGGTAGAAAACAAATTCTGGCCACAAAATAGAGAGAGAAAAACATCGTCGCAAAGACATGGGACGTGATCATGTCGGAAATCTACACTTCAAGCATCATAAAAACATTGTAATCAATCGCATCTGCTCGAAAAATGACAGGATGGATAATGAGAACCTTCAAACTAGGGACGCCAAGCTCATGATGACACACTTCAGGTCACTTGTTCTATCTAGGCTGGAATATTGCTGCACACTAACAGCACCTTTCAAGGCAGGTGAAATTGCTGACCTAGAAAATGTACAGAGAACCTTCATGGCGCGCATAACAGAGATAAAACACCTCAATTACTGGGAGCGCTTGAGGTTCCTGAACCTGTATTCCCTGGAACGCAGACGGGAGAGATACATGATTATATACAACTGGAAAATCCTAGAGGGACTAGTACCGAACTTGCACACGAAAATCACTCACTACGAAAGCAAAAGACTTGGCAGACGATGCAACATCCCCCCAATGAAAAGCAGGGGTGTCACTAACACGTTAAGAGACCATACAGTGTCAGGGGCCCGAGACTATTGAACTGCCTCCCAGCATACATAAGGGGATTACCAACAGACTCCTGGCAATCTTCAAGCTGGCACTGGACAAGCACCTAAAGTAGGTTCATGACCAGCCGGGCTGTGGCTCGTAGGTTGGTTTGCGTGCAGACGGCAGTAACAGCCTGGTTGATCAAGCTGTGGTCCACCAGGAGGCCTGGTCACAGACCGGGCCATGGGGGCGTTCACCCCCGGAACTCTCTCCAGGTAAACTCCAGGTAGCATGGGGTTAGGTATGTTATCCACCCAGGATAAGGATAACCTGTGGTCAAGAGTCTTATCCACCCAGGATAACGTGTAGTCAAGAGTGTTATCCACTCAGGATAACCTGGGGTTAGGTATGTTTTCCACCAAGGATAACCTCTGGTCAAGAGTGTTATTCACCCAGGATAACCTGGGGTTAGGTATGTTATCCACCCAGGATAACCTGGGGTTAGGTATGTTATCCTCCCAGGATAACCAGGGGTTAGGCATGTTATCCACCCAGGAATACCTGGGGTTAGGTACGTTATCCTCCCAGGATAACCTGTGGTCAAGAGTGTTATCCACCCAGGATAACCACTGGTCAAGAGTGTTATCCACCCAGGATAGCCTGAGGACAAGAGTGTTATCCACCCAGGATAACTTAGGGTTAGGAATGTTATCCACAAAGGATAACCTGTGGTCAAGAGTGTTATCCACCTAGTATAACCTGGGGTTAGGAATGTTTTCCTCCCAGGATAACATGTGGTCAAGAGTGTTACCCACCCTGGATAACAAGGGGTTAGGTATGTTATCCACCCAGGATAACCTGTGATCAAGAGTGTTATCCAACCAGGATAACCTGGGGTTAGGTATGTTATCCACCATGGATAACCTGGGATTAGGTATGTTATCCACCCAGGATAACCAGGGGTTAGGCATGTTATCCACCCAGTATAACCTGGGGTTAGGTATGTTATCCTCCCAGGATAACCTGTGGTCAAGAGTGTTATCCACCCAGGATAACCTGCGATCAAGAGTGTTATCCACCCAGGATAACCAGAGGACAAGAGTGTTATCTACCCAGGATAACGTGGGGTTAGAAATGTTATCCACAGAGGATAACTTGTGGTCAAGAGTGTTATCCACCCAGTATATCCTGGGGTTAGGTATGTTATCCTCCCATGATAACCTGTGGTCAAGAGTGTTACCCACCCAGGATAACCTGGGTTTAGGTATGTTATCCACCCAGGATAACCTGTGGCCCAGAGTGTTATCCACCCAGGATAACCTGGGGTATGTTATCCACCCATGATAACCTGTTGTCAAGAATTTTATCCACCATGGATAACCTTGGGTTATGTATGTCATCCACCCAGGATAACCTGGGGTTAGGAATGTTATCCACCCAGGATAACCTGTGGACAAGAGAGTTATCTAACCAGGATAACCTGTAGTCAGAAGTGTTATCCACCCAGGATAACCTGTCGGCAAAAGTGTTACCCACCCAGGATATCATGGGAGTTAGGTATATTATCCACCCAGGATAACCTGTTGTCAAGACTGTTATCCAACCAGGATAACCTGTAGTCAGGTGTGTTATCCATCCAGGATAACCTGTTGGCAAAAGTGTTACCCACCCAGGATATCCTGGGAGTTAGGTATCTTATCCACCCATGATAATCTCTGGTCAAGAGTGTTATCCACCCAGGATAACCTGTGGTCAAGAGTGTTATCCATCCAGGATAACATGGGGTTAGGTATGTTATCCACCCAAGATAACCTGGGGTTAGGTATGTCATCCACCCAGGATAACCTGTTGTCAAGAGTGTTATCCACCCTGGATAACCTGGCGTTAGGTATGTCATCCACCCACGATAACCTGTTGTCAAGAGTGTTATCCTCCCAGGATAACCTGTGGTTATGTATGTTATCCACCCAGGATAACCTGGGGTTAGGTATGTTATCCACCAACGATAACCTGGGGTTAGGTATATTATCCACCCAGGATAACCTGTGGTCAGGATACCTAGGATACCTGGAGTTTACCTTGAGAGAGTTCCGGGGGTCAACGCCCCCGCAGCCCGGTCTGTGACCAGGCCTCCTGGTGGATGAGAGCCTGATCAACCAGGCTGTTACTGCTGGCTGCACGCAAACCAGGGAATACAGGTTTAGGAACCTCAAGCGCTCACAGTAATTGAGGTGTTTTATCTCTGTTATGCACGCCGTGAAAGTTCTCTGTACATTTTCTAGGTCAGCAATTTCACCTGCCTTGAAAGGTGCTGTTAGTGTGCAGCAATATTCCAGCCTAGATAGAACAAGTGACCTGAAGCGTGTCATCATGAGCTTGGCATCCCTAGTTTTGAAGGTTCTCATTATCCATCCTGTCATTTTTCTAGCAGATGCGATTGATACAATGTTATGGTCCTTGAAGGTGAGATCCTCCGACATAATCACTCCCAGGTCTTTGACGTTGGTGTCTCGCTCTATTTTGTGGCCAGAATTTGTTTTGTACTCTGATGAAGATTTAATTTCCTCGTGGTCAAAAGTGTTATCCTCCAAGGAAAACCTGGATTTAGGTAAGTTATACACCCAGCATAACCTGTGGTCAAGAGTGTTATCCAACCAGGATAACCTGTGGTCAAGAGTGCTTTCCACCCAGGATTATCTGTGGTCAAGAATGTTGTCCACCCAGGATAACCTGTGGTCAAGAGTGTTATCCACCCAGGATAACCTGTGGTCAAAAGTGTTATCCACCCAGGATAACCTGGGGTCAAGAATGTTATCCTCCCAGGATAACCTGTGGACAAGAATGTTATCCACCCAGGATAACATGTGGTCAAGAGTGTTATCCACCCAGGATAACCTGGGGTCAAGAGTGTTATCCACCCAGGATAATCTGGGGCCCAAGTGTTTTTTTATCCCCCAAGGGAAAACCCCTGTGGTCAAGAGTGTTATCCACCAAGGATAACCTGTGGTCAAGAGTGTTATCCACCCAGGATAAGCTGGGGTCAAGAGTGTTATTTACCCAGGATAACCTGGGGTCAAGAGTGTTATCCACCCAGGATAACCTGGGGTCAAGAGTGTTATCCACCCAGGATAACCTGGGGTCAAAAGTGTTATCCACCCAGGATAACCTAGGTTCAAGAGTGTTATCCTCTCAGGATAACATGGGGTCAAGAGTGTTATCCACCCAGGATAACCTGGGGTCAAGAGTGTTATCCACCCAGGATAACCTGTGGTCAAGAGTGTTATCCACCCAGGATAACCTGTGGTCAAGAGTGTTATCCTAACAGGATAACCTGTGGTCAAGAGTGTTATCCACCCAGGATAACCTGGGGTCAAGAGTGTTATCCACCCAGGATAACCTGGGGTCAAGAGTGTTATCCACCCAGGATAACCTGGGGGAAAAGGGAGTGTTATCCACCCAGGATAACCTGGGGTCAAGAGAGTTATCCACCCAGGATAACCTGGGGTCAAGTGTGTTATCCACTAAGGATAACCTGGGGTCAAGAGTTTTATCCACCCAGGATAACCTGGGGTCAAGAGTGTTATCCACCCAGGATAACCTGGGGTAAAGAGTGTTATCCACCCAGGATAACCTGTGGTCAAGAGTGTTATCCTCTCAGGATAACCTGTGGTCAAGAGTGTTATCCACCCAGGATAACCTGTGGTCAGGAGTGTTATCCTCTCAGGATAACCTGGGGTCAAGAGTGTTATCCACCCAGGATAACCTGGGGTCAAGAGTGTTATCCTCTCAGGATAACCTAGGGTCAAGAGTGTTATCCACCCAGGATAACCTGGGGTCAAGAGTGTTATCCACCCAGGATAACCTGTGGTCAAGAGTGTTATCCACCCAGGATAACCTGGGGTCAAGAGTGTTATCCACCCAAGATAACCTGGGGTCAAGAGTGTTATCCACCCAGGATATCCTGTGGTCAAGAGTGTTTTCCACCCAGGATTATCTGTGGTCAAGAATGTTGTCCACCCAGGATAACCTGTGGTCAAGAGTGTTATCCACCCAGGATAACCTGTGGTCAAAAGTGTTATCCACCCAGGATAACCTGGGGTCAAGAATGTTATCCTCCCAGGATAACCTGTGGTCAAGAATGTTATCCACCCAGGATAACCTGTGGTCAAGAGTGTTATCCACCCAGGATAACCTGGGGTCAAGAGTGTTATCCACCCAGGATAATCTGGGGTCAAGTGTGTTATCCACCAAGGATAACCTGTGGTCAAGAGTGTTATCCACCAAGGGTAACCTGTGGTCAAGAGTGTTATCCACCCAGGATAACCTTGGGTCAAGAGTGTTATTAACCCAGGATAACCTTGGGTCAAGAGTGTTATCCACCCAGGATAACCTGTGGTCAAGAGTGTTATCCACCCAGGATAACCTGGGGTCAAGAGTGTTATCCACCCAGGATAACCTGGGGTCAAGAGTGTTATCCACCCAGGAAAACCTTGGGTCAAGAGTGTTATCCACCCAGGATAACCTGGGGTCAAGAGTGTTATCCACCTAGGATAACCTGGGGTCAAGAGTGTTATCCACCCAGGATAACCTGAGGTCAAGTGTTATCCACCCAGGATAACCTGGGGTCAAGAGTGTTATCCACCCAGGATAACCTGTGGTCAAGAGTGTTATCCACCCAGGATAACCTGGGGTCAAGAGTTATCCACCCAGGAAAAACCTGGGGTCAAGAGTTTTTATCCACCCAGGATAACCTGGGGTCAAGGGGTGTTATCCACCCAGGATAACCTGGGGTCAAGAGTGTTATCCTCTCAGGATAACCTGGGGTCAAGAGTTATCCACCCAGGATAACCTGTGGTCAAGAGTGTTATCCACCCAGGATAACCTGGGGTCAAGAGTGTTATCCACCCAGGATAACCTGGGGTCAAGAATGTTATCCACCCAGGATAACCTGGGGTCAAGAGTTTTATCCACCCAGGATAACCTGGGGTCAAGAGTTATCCACCCAGGATAACCTGTGGTCAAGAGTGTTATCCACCCAGGATAACCTGTGGTCAAGAGTGTTATCCACCCTGGATAACCTGGGGTCAAGAGTTATCCACCCAGGATAACCTGGGTTCAAGAGTGTTATCCTCTCAGGATAACCTGGGGTCAAGATTGTTATCCACCCATTATAACCTGTGGTCAAGAGTGTTATCCACCCGGATAACCTGGGCCCAAGAGGTTACCTCTCAGGAAAACCCTGGGGTCAAGAGTGTTATCCACCCAGGATAACCTGGGGTCAAGAGTGTTATCCACCCAGGATAACCTGGGGTCAAGAGTGTTATCCACCCAGGATAACCTGGGGTAAAGAGTGTTAAATCCACCCAGGATAACCTGTGGTCAAGAGTGTTATCCACCCAGGATAACCTGGGGTCAAGAGTGTTATCCACCCAGGATAACCTGGGGTCAAGAGTGTTATCCACCCAGGATAACCTGTGGTCAAGAGTGTTATCCACCCAGGATAACCTGGGGTCAAGAGTGTTATCCACCCAGGATAACCTGGGGTCAAGAGTTATCCACCCAGGATAACCTGGGGTCAAGAGTGTTATCCTCTCAGGATAACCTGGGGCCCAAGAGTTATCCCCCAGGATAAACCTGGGGTCAAGAGTGTTATCCTCTCAGGATAACCTGGGGTCAAGAGTGTTATCCACCCAGGATAACCTGGGGTCAAGAGTGTTATCCTCTCAGGATAACCTGGGGTCAAGAGTGTTATCCACCCAGGATAACCTGGGGTCAAGAGTGTTATCCACCCAGGATAACCTGAGGTCAAGAGTTATCCACCCAGGATAACCTGGGGTCAAGAGTGTTATCCACCCAGGATAACCTGGGGTCAAGAGTGTTATCCTCTCAGGATAACCTGGGGTCAAGAGTGTTATCCACCCAGGATAACCTGGGGTCAAGAGTGTTATCCACCCAGGATAACCTGGGGTCAAGAGTGTTATCCACCCAGGATAACCTGGGGTCAAGAGTGTTAACCACCCAGGATAACCTGGGGTCAAGAGTGTTATCCTCTCAGGATAACCTGTGGTCAAGAGTGTTATCCACCCAGGATAACCTGGGGTCAAGAGTGTTATCCACCCAGGATAACCTGGGGTCAAGAGTGTTATCCACCCAGGATAACCTGGGGTCAAGAGTTATCCACCCAGGATAACCTGGGGTCAAGAGTGTTATCCACCCAGGATAACCTGGGGTCAAGAGTTATCCACCCAGGATAACCTGGGGTCAAGAGTGTTATCCACCCAGGATAACCTGGGGTCAAGAGTTATCCACCCAGGATAACCTGGGGTCAAGAGTGTTATCCACACAAATATGGTATATTATATCACCCGAAAGGGTATCCAAAATATTAAAAACAAATCTTGTTGAACTAATATTTTTTTAAAAACTATATTTTATAAAGAAATTTTAAATTATTATTTTACAGACAATAAATTCTTTATGTAAAATCTAATTATTTTTTAAAAATTTTTAATTTTCTTAAAAAATTTTAAAGATCCTGAAGGTTTTTTAATTTTTTTTTAGTTTAAATATTTCAACATAACATTATGTCACTATTTCACTATTTTTTTTTTTTTTATTATAGTTTATGGTCAATATTAAACTTTTTGTCTCTACCTTGTGAACCTCAGGGAAGGTTTCTTGATGTTGGTGAGAGGCTCTTGATCCAGGACCATTGCACCATCCTCCAGGCCGAACTCTTTGCCATCCAACAAGCTCTGCAGCATGCTCTTGCAGACCATCAGCATCCCCCCATCATCCACGTTGATTCCAAGGCAGCAATCCAAGCGCTTATGCACAGAGAACCAAAGGACAACATACACTTAATCACATCCATCCAGGGTGACCTGCAGACTCTCTTGGCCCAGGGTCGCAGGGCTACCATCAACTGGATCCCGAGCCATGTTGGTATCCCTGGCAATGATGCTGCAGATGAGGCTGCTAGGACTGCAACCCTCGAGGCACAGCCACGTGCTGCGATCTCCATCAGCCTCAGCCAGATTGCGCTGTGGGCTGCTGGTGCGGCCAGGCGCCCATTCCCTGACCCTGGGGATTCACGGAGCCTCTGTTGGTATGTCAGGGCGACCCACACGGTGCCCCCGCCAAGTATTCGGACACAGTCCAGGGAACTGAGGGTGCATATCCACCGCCAACGCTTAGGGTATCCCACCACTGCGCGGATTGTTGAACGGGCACGAGAGGAGCTCTGTGCCCATTGTGACCGAATTTTTCCGCAGCCCTTGGTGCACTACCTGTTAGACTGCCCGGCTACGATGCCCCTTTGCTGTAGACACTTCCCAATGACCCCAGTAGGGCAGACCCGAGAGGATGAGGCAGCACATCTTGTGTACTTAGCTGTCAGGGACTTGGAAACCTTACTTCCAGTCCTTACACGTCATCCACCCCCCCCCCCCCCCCGCTGAAGTTGCTGCGAGGGCCTGCTTTGGGCCTCCATTGCACTGCACACCAGCCACTGTTAGTGCACACTAACGTTTGGTACGTCATCTGGCCATAGGGCCATAGCGCGCATAACGGAGATAAAACACCTCAATTACTGGGAGCGCTTGAGGTTTCTAAACCTGTATTCCCTGGAACGCAGGAGGGAGAGATACATGATTATATACACCTGGAAAATCCTAGAGGGACTAGTACCGAACTTGCACACGAAAATCACTCACTACGAAAGCAAAAGACTTGGCAGACGATGCACCATCCCCCCAATGAAAAGCAGGGGTGTCACTAGCACGTTAAGAGACCATACAATAAGTGTCAGGGGCCCGAGACTGTTCAACTGCCTCCCAGCACACATAAGGGGGATTACCAACAGACCCCTGGCAGTCTTCAAGCTGGCACTGGACAAGCACCTAAAGTCAGTTCCTGATCAGCCGGGCTGTGGCTCGTACGTTGGTTTGCGTGCAGCCAGCAGCAACAGCCTGGTTGATCAGGCGCTGATCCACCAGGAGGCCTGGTCACAGACCGGGCCGCGGGGGCGTTGACCCCCGAAACTCTCTCCAGGTAAACTCCAGGGCCGGTGAGGTACCCCCCCTTCCTGCTGAAGACCTGCCACACAGGTGCAAGTAATCATAAATGTCACTTCCCTACCCGGGGAGCCAATGCCGGGTCACCAAAATGGAAGAGACCCGGGCCGGGATTACCGGCGAATCAAATAGAATAGAATAGAATCTTGATCCAAATCGACACCATGCCTAATCCTTCTAGGGTAGGGTTGGTGCCTGAGCCCGAGCCTTTAGCTCATAAGACTGTCATTCCCATTAGCCCCCTTGGGGCGGGGATGGCAGACCAGAGAGCCCTAGCTTGTGGCTAGGCCTGGGGACAGTTGGTCCCAAAGATGAGGAGGTACTTGTGCCTCCTCCCATGGGAGACTTAGGTCTCAGACACTCCCTAAAGAGGGAGCCAAGGCCGGGCCACCACTTGGAAAAGGCCCGGGCCGGGAGAATACCGGCGAATCTTTAATAATAATAATACCCGACACAAAATACCCGACACAAAATACCCGACACAAAATACCCGACACAAAATACCCGACACAAAATACCCGACACAAAATACCCGACACAAAATACCCGACACAAAATACCCGACACAAAATACCCGACACAAAATACCCGACACAAAATACCCGAGACAAAATACCCGACACAAAATACCTGACACAAAATACCTGACACAAAATACCTGACACAAAATACCCGACACAAAATACCTGACACAAAATACCCGACACAAAATACCCGACACAAAATACCTGACACAAAATACCTGACACAGAAGGATTGCACCTATATACTCGCAAGATATTGCTGTATATCATACAACAATAACTTACGGCAAGAACAGCTACAAATAAACACAGTAACAGGGTCGTGAACTGAAATATATACACATTCATCATTCAAAACATTACATATATATAAAATTTACATATAACATGACATATAACCAAGGTTCAATACAATAAAACGAATATGTACAAGAAATTGTATCCATTAATCCCATTCTTCGCATTAAACAATAAACCAAAACCTAACATCCTAACCTTACTAGAACATCTACATACTTATCCCTAACAATACAGATTTACATATACTATAATACGAATATAACATAAAAAGAAAACAGCTTAGATTTAAAAACCGAAGGCACTGTGGAAATTATTTAATTTTCGTAGCCATAATGTCGATTGATAGTTGTGACAGAACCCACAGGAATAACACCAGACACAAACATCTCTACGACATTCCCCATGTCCGACTAAACCTTTACAAAAATTCAATGTATGTCAAAGGCCGTAAAATCTGGAACACCCTACCTGAGAACTCTAGAACTGCAGACACATTCATCACCTTCAAAACTACCATTAGAAAACATCTTATCTCCCTGATACACCCCGTCAACTAACTACACGAATACCACCTGGTGGTTCACACTTACACTCACTCACCCATTTGACCACAAACAGAAATATTAATTTCAATCTTAAAATAATGAATCCTGTGATACTCCAATACTGAAACTATGTACTGTGCCAAAACAAAAGCATTCACATTGCTAAACTCACAAACTAGTATTTAGTCACTTAGCCATAATACCAACTTACCTCATAATTTGTAATATTTTAAAATTAAGAATTAAACTAAGTCTGCCCGAAATGCCTAGCCATGCTAGGCGTTCTAGTGGTACACTCTGTAATCATTATTTTACTACATGTAAACCACACAATAACCAAATTCTGTAAACTCAGCATTGTAATCCTTATAGAGAATAAACTTTGAATTTGAATTTGAATTTGAATAAGTGTTTAATGGGCTTATTTGGGTCAAAATGTATTTGAAAATGGAATAGAACCAACCGGGTTCGCCCTGCGCCTACGCGGATGTGCGGGGGGGGGGGGGGGACAGGTAGAGACTGGGCATGGAGAAATGGCAGTGTTTTGAATGGAGTTAAGAGGCTGTGAAAACATGGGACCAGGAAATTGGCATTCACGGCGGCCTAAGGATTAATATAGGCCTGACTTCATAATTCGAAGTGTCGTGACTTTTCCTGGTGAAGAGTGAGGGAATGTGATTGACGGCACCACTGTAATAAGTGGTAAAATTAGTGAATAATGGTAGGACCGGGGTGACTGGTGCGCCGCCGTGGAATGTGTCCAGGGAAAATTACCCATGAGTTAATCCTCAATCATAGGTCTCAGAGTGTCATCGTACCGGGTTTTCTCGTGTTTTCACGGACGCTCTTACGTGCTAGAACTTTAATTTGTGCCATCAATCCTATAGGATACATCCCTCTAGCGCCTGGAACCAATCTTGGGCGGAAAACATTATATACTGAGTCAAAAAAGGAGAATTAGTGTGCACTACCTAGCAGAGTTTACTGCCAGTGGGGAATCATAGACCTAGTGTGCCTGACCAGATCTACCTGGAGTTCATTACCTTTGTAACTAGTTCAGCTATCATAACTTTGGGGTCCAGTCACTGGACCCATTATGTACCTTTGTAATCTTTTGACTACCGCCCACAGGATGGGTATGGGGTGCATAAAGATATTAAACTAAAGTGTGTGTGTGTGTGTGTGTGTGTGTGTGTGTGTGTGTGTGTTGTGTGTGTGTGTGTGTGTGTGTGTGTGTGACTCAACAATCAATATTTGCACCAATAACTCATTACAGTTGTGACCGGGTGTGGAAGTGTGAATTGCTCATTACTCTATAATTTGTTCATGATTGTAGCCAAAGTATAAACGTAAGTAACCATTCTACAGAATTCATTACCTTTGTAACTTCTGAGCTCATTACCTTTGTACCTAGTTCAGCTATCAAAACTTTGGAGGCCCAGTCCCTGGACCCATTACGTACCTCTGTAATCTGTAAATACCTTTGTAACTTGTCATGATTGTGACCAGACTTACCTGGAGTTCATTACCTTTGTAAATTGTGAGTTCATTACCTTTGTAAATTGTGAGTTCATTACCTTTGTAAATTGTGAGTTCATTACCTCTGTAACTTGCTCAGCTATCAAAACTTTGGAGTCCAGTCCCTGGACCAATTATGTACCTCTGTAATCTTTTGACTACCGCCCACAGGATGGGTATGAGGTGACTACCGCCCACAGGATGGGTATGGGGTGACTACCGCCCACAGGATGGGTATGTGGTGCATAATAAACATATTAAACTAACTAACTAAACCGTGTGCAAAATAATAATAATAGAACTTTTCCTTGTCAGAGGAAAGAAAGTCTCCCTGATAACATTGAGTATACATAGTGTATAGTGTATACTACAGTGGCTCCCTAGTATATTGATGATAAAGGCTAAAGTGTCATTTGAAAACAGGTGAATTTGTAAATGAAGTGATAAGCCTATAGAGGCAGGTGCCAGAAGTCGCCAGAAACTTACCACAGGTCAGCTGTTTTAATAATCTTCCTGGCTTGCTAGTGTACTCGCATATAATCTAGTGATACCAGTGAATAGCAGAATACAGTGTTGTAGTAGCAACTAACCAGTATTATAATGGTACTTAGTGGAGTGGAGTGACTTTCATTAGTTTCTTTTTCTTGAAATACGAGACGTTACTGTGAATTTCATATAACCTGTAGTTACCAGCGGTCGCAATATACACAACGAGAAGCAATTATTACTACAGAAAAAGCGTCCTTCCTCCAAAATTTCCACCAGTCAACTATAGTGATAATATAGCATTTATTGTGGTGGAGACTAAAAAAAACTAGAAAAGCTAGATACACTGATTGATAAACAAGGGTTGAGGTCGACCGTTCGTCACTGTAGGAGCTGCCAGCAGTCACCGGTTCTTCAACACGCAAGTTATACTTTTGTATCAATCAAATCACATATTACTCGGGTAGATAATTTCCAGTAGATCCTTCATGTGTTAGCTCAAATCACCGACGAGAATGTTTTAAATAAGTGACCCACTGATCAGATCAGACTGGCTCCGAACCCTCGACTGGTCCGAACCCTCAACTGGTCCGAACCCTTGACTGGTTTCAAACGGATTCGTTGGACAATAAATGAGACTGTAAACGGATGGGGTTGTAGGCGCCCTTATCAAACACAAACAAAAAACATAAAACAGGAGCGTACTCCGGTAAGCTGTCCTAATATTCAAGTACAGTTAGAAATAGAAATACAAAGACCTAAATTATTATTATAATAAAAAAGAAGTGCTAAGCCACAAGGGCTATACAGCGCTGCACAAATAGCTAGAGCTTCATTTAAGGAGGTTATTAATAGAGTATTCAAGAGGTTGCTAGTAGAATTACAGTAAATCAACCACTCAAATCATTATGAAGCTGTGTGTAGTCTGCAATCAATCAAACAAACGGGCTTCCACATGGATAAATTGTCATTTTTGTGGAAATTGGTGTCACGCCCCTTTTGCAGATATCCAAGAACTAGCTACAAGAAGTATTAAAACAGGGAAGTGTTTTTGGGTATGCCCAAATGAGATAAATCTGTGGACTAAAATCACAAGGGAATTAAAAGAGGATAACATCAAAGCTGCTTTCATAGACAACCTGGAAGCTTTCTATAACAAATGGGAACATAAAAAGTCTGGGCTGAATGGTACTGCACTTGATACTGGCCATGTAGTCAGAAACTGTAAGGCTGGAGTGATGTCCTGGTAGTCAGTAAATGTTGGGCTGATAGTGCTGCCCTGGGAGACAGTAATGGTGAAGCTGGAGGTGCTGTCCTGGTAGACAGTAATGGTGAAGCTGGAGGTGCTGTCCTGGGAGACAGTAATGGTGAAGCTGGAGGTGCTGTCCTGGGAGCAGTAAAAGGATTTAAACAGAAAATGGTAAAGCTGGGGGTTTGCTGCCCTGGGAGACAGTAATGGTGAAGCTGGAGGGGGCTGTCCTGGTAGACAGTAATGGTGAAGCTGGGGGTTTGCTGTCCTGGGAAAGACAGTAATGGTGAAGCTGGAGGGTGCTGTCCTGGGAAGACAGTAATGGTGAAGCTGGAGGAGTGCCCTGGGAGACAGTAATGGTGAAGCTGGAGGTGCTATCCTGGAAAACAGAAATGGTGAAGTGGAGATTTTTGCCCAGGTAAGTCGGGAATTATACGCAGAAAGGAATGCATATAAATGACCTCATAGGGGACAGTAGCCGTAGTGGGGAAACAAGTGTAGTCAAAGATAAATAAAACCAATATTGCAAACTAGAAATACCACAGGAAATAGAAAACAAGAAGACTCCACTAGCAATAGTGAGGATATTTTACCAAAAACAACTGGTGGGAGCTCCATATTTTGGTGTTAGGAAGGATAGGAATAAGACAGGTAAACATACACCAACAGGGAATACAGTCACAGAAACCCAAGGCAAAGGGAAACCAAGCTTGTGCAAAATACTATACACTTGGGATCTGCAGACATGGGAAATCTGGAAAAAACGACTGGACGTGCAACTATGACCACCCTAGAAAATGCCGTGCCAATATGACAACAGGGAAAATGCAAAACTCCCTTCCTGTAAGCTTTTTCACCCTGAAATGTGTACCTCTTCAGTACAAGGAAAGACTGTGCTGTAACTTAAATTGCCAGGCCACCATCTAAAGGGGACAAAAAGATACAAAACATCCAAGCCATGGGAAAACCTGGGTAACCACAGCCACTCAAGGGGAGAGGGAATTTTTTTAGCGCCAGGAAGGAAAAAAAAAACTGGGAGGAAAAAGGCAGAAAACGTACACCAAATCCAGTCATTCCTGGAGTGGAACCACAGTCGATGGCCTCCACTCCAAACCAGCAGATACAAATACTAATGCCAAAACCCCCCCCCCCCCAGTACCAACAATACCACCAGGCCGGACATTTTTCTTTGCAAATATACAGGGTCTAAAGCCAGCAAAAAAACAACAAAATCCCTTTCATCCGGGGACTGCTTGCAGAGGCAAAGGCAATGTTCAGGCTTTCACTGAGACCCACATAAAGGATCACTTGGAAAAACGAAATATGGATCCCAGGTTACAACTGTACAGATGTGACAGAGTGAACAGGCAAGGGGGGAGGGTTGGCCTATACATTGCAGAGTCACTTGTTTGCACAGAACTGCTTTAATGCCTCAAATGATGTAGTGGAATTTTAGCAGTAAAGATCGAAAACCCAAAAAACCTAGTTATTATGGTAGTCTACAAGCCTCCAGATGCAACATTCCAGAATTCCGGGAACAGCTGTTAAAAATTGACCACTGTCTGGAAAATCTTCCACCCCCCAAACGCCTTTCTACGGCAGCTCGTGACTCATCATTGTGTCTACAACTACTCAGCATCTACGTATCTCCAGCCAGTGCAGTTTTTTTTTGTGTTGCCCAGTTAAATTTTTTGTCTTTCCCTTGCTGTTACATTCCCAGTTCATCACCAGTTTTGTTTTCCCCAGTGATTTGTTACAGTAAAACTTCCTCGTCCCAGTTCATAGTTTCACTTAAGCTTGTTTTTAGCACGTTCGAGTAGTGCAGTAAATGTTTTGTTCTCTGTGTGCTGAAGCCGCAGTAAGTCAGTGCGCCCAGACACGCTTACCAGTGTAAACAAACCACACACAGCTATGGATCACGCTGAGTTAGCCATGTTTCTCTCATATCTTATACCTCCACAGAGTAACCCCGGTCTTTCCTTTGTTTTTCCCCAAGTCCATCCTGATAATTTTTCCAACGTCATTGAAGCCCCATAGTAGTGTACAAATGCTACGAGCAGTGGCCCGGTGGCCTGGTGGCTAAAGCTCCCGCTTCACACAAGGAGGGCCCGGGTTCGATTCCCGGCGGGCGGAAACATTCCGACACGTTTCCTTACACCTGTTGTCCTGTTCACCTAGCAGCAAATAGGTACCTGGGTGTTAGTGGACTGGTGTGGGTCGCATCCTGGGGGACAAGATTAAGGACCCCAATGGAAATAAGTTAGACAGTCCTCGATGACGCACTGACTTTCTTGGGTTATCCTGGGTGGCTAACCCTCCGGGGTTTAAAATCCGAACGAAATCTTATCTTATCTTATCTTACGAGGCGTGTAGTGTTACTAGAGCATCACTGAAAGTTTCAGGACCTGCAGCACCCAGTACCTTCGTCCATCTGCACTCAAAGTTAAGTAAACAGTGACTTACCTAGCATTTCCTAATATTTTGTGACAGTATTTAACTGTCCTGCACCAATACAGTTACAGTTACTGAAGCCATACTTCAGTAAATTGTTCAGTTTTAGTCTCAGCTTTTTAAATTTTGTACTTTATTTTTGCACTCCTACTTTTTAAATTCCAGTTTTTATTCTGCATCTTGCACCTCATTATTTTTTAAAAAATTGTTCTGTTTAACCATTTAAACAATTTACCTCTCACATAAGTTTGCAAGAAATTTCCCTGTGTGTGTTAATTTTTTTGTTGCACCGCAAGTTAGTCACAGATTGTTGAAAACCCCCTGCACTTTTTGTTTGTTAGGTTTTTTTTTTCTTTTAATAAGTGTAACCCTTAAAGTATTTAAAGTATTATTTATTCTACCTGCATGATACAATCTGTCCCTACCCATTACACTTTCTCCTGTTTCCCCCCCCCTTTATTTGCTTTAATATATTCTATTTTTTATCTGTGAATATTCACCTTGTGATTACATTTTGTTTTTAAAACCCCAGTCATTGAGTGCATTTTTTGGGAAACCTGCTAACACCCAGTGTACACCCTGCTAACACCATGTACACCCCTGTAACACCAGTGTACACCCTGCTAACACCAGTTACACCCTGCAACCCCAAATTTACACCCGAAAACACCCAGTGTACCCCCTGCTAACACCAGGTACACCCTGCTAACCCCAGTTAACCTTTCCCCTATTCTTGTTTTAAATAATTTGCTTTTTATTAATTTTATTTTGTGTGCAAATAGATTCCTTGAACATGTATTTTTTTTTTCTGTGATATTGGCACTACCCCATACTCTGATATCTTTGATGTTAATTCCCTTTTGCAAGTGAATTACCTTTTTTTTTTGCATTCAATTTGAAACTCCCAGAAACCTGTAATTTTTTAAAAAACTGTGTTTGCAGCACATTTTAGTGTTGTGTAGTCTTGATTTTTTTTAATTTTTGTGAAATTTTTTTGTCCCAGTGTTTACGTTCAACTCCTTTTCATAAATTTTGTTGCCAGTCCCCCTTGTGAAATTATTGACCACCCTTGCATCATTTGAGATTTCCCCCTGTTTCATTCACTTGCATACAGCCTTTTTTTGTTTTCGGGGTGTACCATTTTTTTGTTTTGTTTTTTGCTCAAATTATTTCCATCACTAAGCAGTTTACCTAGTACCGGGGTCCCCGTGTTTTCTCTGACTCTGTGTTAAATTTGTAGCCAGTGCATCCCTTTCCTTCTCTGACCTTTTTTACCCTCTTCGGCCCTGCTTGCTTTTTGAACAATTGACGTATGATTTAAAAAAAACGCAGGGGCCGTACCGTTATTCCAAATTCTGCTGATGCCAGAATGGTCCCAGCCAGCGTGAAACACGTGGCAGGCATCAAAGGCCCCCGTGACTTGGAACTTGTGGAAAAGTCTCGACCACCAGGGGGCCGGGCTAATCGTCCACCCCGCCCCTTTTTTTTGACGGCCCTTTTCAAATAGGTTAGACCCCGGGGCTCAGTCAGTCAAAACGATTTAAGGCCCTATTTGATAGCCCCCCACGGACACACAGTACATTCGTGCTGTGTTGCAGAGTGGATCCACCCGGGATTATATAGGTGCCTTTGTGCAGCTCAGTCGGTTTGTGAGATTCGTCTTGGGGACGAGTTTAAGGGGAAATTTTTAGCGTTATTTTGGGCGAGTCGCCAACGCCATTACATTGACATCTTTACCATGTTTTGGGCCAAATGTCAATCCCGGGCACAAAAACCCCCCTGGTTTGCTTTTTTCCCCGGTTTGAGCAACCCGCAAAGACTTCACTGATGCCTCATTTCCACTAAGTGGGGAAGGGTGACGACTGTATTAAAGTAAAGACATCCCCCCATGCGGTGTAGGCATATGGGGGAGGGGATGCCCCCCTAACCTCCGGGTCCATCGATGCATAGGACTCGGCCCCTCAGCATTACTCCTGGGTGCTATGATCCCCTTCGCGATAAGCCGCCTGCCGAGCAAGGCAAGGTTTGTCGCTTTGGGGATGATCCATAACCCACCCTTCCGGCCCCGTCCACAGTGCCCCCGGGGTTTCCCAGCCGGAAGTCACTTTTCCCGCTGCTGCAACCCCCACCCCACAAAGTTTCTAACCCCCAGCCCCACAAACACTGCCCAAGTAAAAATATTGACCACAGAACAACACAGTCTCATACAAAAAAGCAGTCATCGATTTCCTGGACAAGGCAAAGTCACCAGCAGCACCCCCTCCCAACCCCACCTGCTAAGCGCGTAGTGACTTGTTTCAAAATGTGGCAAATGTGGGCCTTTACCGATCGGAGTTTACAAACCCAAATCCCCGCAAAGTAACCGTCACCCTCCCCATGCTAAATTCAAAGAACCCTCACCACCTCTGCTCATCCGCGAGGGAGTTTGTATGTACCACAATACCCGTCACCCCCAATGAGTGTAACAAGCTGCAAAGTTGTGTCAGCTGAGTGGGGCAGGGAGTCGTCGCACAAAAGCACGTGCTAGTAGAAGCCCTTCCACTAGTTTGGGGGGAAAAAGGGGGTGTCCGCAAAAAACCCCGAAAAACATAGTAACCCCCTTTAGAGTCACTGTATTCCATCCCTGTCCGCAAAGATTCGCCGCCCTGGGCAGTGATCGCTTGCCCACGTGAGGAAACAGAGTGTCTTGAGTTGTTGCCGAACTCGTACCGTATCTTCCAGGGCGAGCCTCGTCAAAAACGTCGAGCCTCAAGCACTGTGACTCCGGGGATTTTGTCGGGCTGTCATGCCTTCAGGGCGGTATGACAACCCGTTGGACCGCTCATCGGTCACTGTCCACCATAAGCTGTCCATTTTTTTCCAGATACAGGTTTGGTGGGGTTAACATTGTCCGCTCCACTCTTTTCCCCAGACTTGGCCTTTCCGCGGCCATGTTTATAGGCCATGTTTTATTCAGACCTTGAGGGGATCTAAGGGAATCCCCTGGGCGTTCGTGGGCGTACAACGTTAGAATTTGTGGTCCATGGTCACAAGCTGTCCGCAAAATTCTTAGTCAAAATGTATTGTTTTTCCCCCCGGTACCTGCTCATAGGGTTTTTTGGGTTCAAAACCTGGGAGACCTTAGGTCCGTTAGATCCACCGAGTGGAAAGCAAATTCAATGGAGTGGATGTGCCCTTCGGGGGGGCGCTTTGGATCCACTACTGCTACTTGTCTCAGAGTATGCACAGTGCCTGGTCGTGGGGAAACCCGTGGGGTTTCCGGCACATTCCCCCCGGGGGGGTTCTTGTCCCGTCGCCTCGTAGTAAGCTCGTTTCCCATCACCCCTGGCCACACGCTTTTACCAGTGAAACCCGTCTGGGGGCCCCAGTCTAACCTTCACTCTAACTCTGACACTGTTTGCTAGAGGAATGCAGTTGTCAAGGCAGCAGTTATCCCTGTCGCAGGGGACTGTCTGACTCGTGTCATGGATCAGGAGCAGAGTTCATGTTGAACAAAGGATGACGTACTTTGTCAGTTAACTCACTCACTTTTTACGGGTAGTGAGCAGAGCTTTTGAAGGAGACATGTGTGGTTGACACGACTGGGCCAAGTCAAGGGCCTCTCTTGAACCATCCATGCACACAGTGCAACGTGGTAAGTTGAAAGTCTTGTTGTCAAACATGACAGTTGAGAATTTTCCCTGCGGGAAAGAATACCTCATTGTTAACCTTGTCAGATCCCTCTCCGGTGAGATTGGAGGGTGAGCCCAGCTGACTTCCTCATGAGTGAAGTTCTCCACGCGAGTCTGCTGCTGACTCTTCCAACACCCGGCCAGATGGGAAGAGATCTAGCTTTGACAGACTTCCTGAAGAGGCCCCAAAACTTTCTCCAGGGTTCTCAAACGTGCACGTTCTGCAGTGGCACTAAATGTGAGTTGATGGGGTTTTGATCTCTCACCATATTCCAACTGACAACAGGTACAACCATTTATGTACCTGCGTATCGCCTGCCAACATGCCAAAGAGTCTACGCGAAATTACCATTGCTACGGATGCTCCTGATGGAATTATTGAGGAGTCCACTTTCACCGTGGAATTCCCCTTATTAGGTCCCAAGAAAGACGGAAACCTGGCCTGTTATCGGATTACCAGGGAAACTGAACTGCATGTACGACTACCAGCGATTTCCGTTGCAAGTCTGAAACGACATGTTGCCGAACATCGGCTTTAATAAGGTCTTTTCATCTTGCCCCTTCTTCAGGGTTCTGGCGATCCCCATCGATGAATGGAGAGCAGTGAGTTGAAGCTTTCTCTATGCCAACTGGTCATTACCAGTTCAGGAGGACTGCCCTTCGGCTTGCGCGGAAGCCCAATCACTTTAGTCATTGATGCCGACATATTCCGTACCCATAGGTGGATGCAGTAGTCTACTAGATGAGTCATGTCATGTCGCAAAGATGTCCCAGTCACATCTCGAGAAAAACTTGCAGGGTATTATGGAAGGCTAGCTACAGGCAAACTAACGGTAAAGCTCTCCAATGTCATTTCCTCGGAAGGAAAAAATTTTGGGTACGTAGTGACTCGACTGGCATAAAGACGGACGAGTCAAACATTCAAGCTGTGCAGAAATTCCCCAGACCATGACGGCGGATGCAGTCCGGTTTATTATAGGCCTGGCGGGTTTCTACCGAACCTTTATCGCGTTTCTCCACCATTGCTGCCATCCTGACATGCTACTCAAGAAGGATGCCCCTTTGATTGGACGTGTCGATCAGGAATGAGCTTTTCGTCATTTTAGAACAGGGTACATCAGCCCAAACCCTTAGACTCCCTGATGCTTCACTTGACGACTGATCCCAGCAAAGTTGGCTTCGGTGCAGTCTTGTCACAGGAATCTAATGGTAAGCAAACACGCCTATTGCCTTTGCTAGCCGTGTCCTTTACTAAAGTGGAAGTCAATTATTCAGTGACGAGCAAGAAGCTTTAGCCATTTGTATGGGCCCTGAGTCATTTTTGGATATCATCTTATTATCATATCAAAAATTACACGATCATCTACCTTATGGCCTTTTTCGCGAATAGAACTCTCGGGAAAGCATGCTCGGTGTCGCTCACGTTCAATGCTAAACTGAAATTTGCTTGTACCAGGTATGGCAAAATGTGTAGTGATGCCCAGTCGAGGCATAAGCATTCGTGAGTGTCGGCAACTCGTTTGTTCTCAGTTGAGGATTCGAGAGAGCCCAACGACAGGACCCTGTGTGGTCTCCAGTCCTTCGTTTCCTGACCAAGGAGGACGTTTGACTTACAGGTCAAGTCTCCCGTTCCACTGAAGGATTTGGTAGTCAACCAAGGAGTACTGTGCCGTGTTGCACAGCTGGTGGACCCGGCAGAACCATATACCAACTGGTGATACCAGAGTCCATGATACCAGCTACTCTTAGGTTGATCCACATGCCCCAGGTGTAGCGCACCCCCGGGAAGGACCGCAGTATCAAACAGGCACGAATGAAATATTTCTGGCCTAAGATGGCAGCGAACATTGCAAGCATGTACACCAGTGTGTTGTTTGCCTACAGCACAAGGGTACCATTACAGGTCCTAACCCCATTCTAAGTATCCCATTACAAAGGAGCCCTGGGAGGAGAACTTCTGTCGACCTGTTGACGAACTTCTCGACCTCGGAGAAAAGGGAAATAAGCACCTGCTTGTAATGGTAGATAACTTGACGCGGTACAGTGAATTAGTACCCATTCCTGATAAAACCGCCGAAACGGTCGCTAGTGCTTTCCATGAGCATGTTGTTCTTCGTCATACTTGCCCACGTGTCCTTCTGTCAGACAATGGGTCTGAGTTTATAAATGGCATAATGCAGGATCTTTGCTCCAGATTCAACATTCACCAAGCGCCAGTAGCTCCACGCCACCCTGCGAGTAATGGTCTTGCTGAACATACAAATCGCAAAGTCCTGGAGGTGCTCAGGGTAACCGTTAACCCAAATTGTACTACATGGGATGAGGCTATCCCAGATGTTCAGTGTACATTAAATTCCTCCCTCAACAGCTCGATTGGTGAGACACCTCATTTTGCTTTGTATGGCTATGACAAGCGCTTGCCATATGAAATTCTGTTTGCTCCACCTAGACCTACTTATGATACTGATAACCCCAGTGTAGTAAAGATGCGGACAACGCAGCTTGTCTTCCAGTGGGTACGAAAGAACCTTATGAAAGCTACTGATAGGTTCACGTCTGAGCGCAATGCCCACGCCAAGGAAAGCAAAGTGGAACCAGGTTGCAAAGTTATGTTGCTCAACCCAGTGCAGACCCCAGGTATGCACAAACTTGTCCCAAAATTTGTGGGTCTTACCGTGTTACGACAGTCGTGCATAAGTTCGAGGTGAGGGGATGTACGGGAATATCAGGAAGCCCACTGATCAATGGAATAAGGACTGTGAGCCGAAGCAGAGTGGAGTGGGCGTGCAATGCCCAATCAGACATGTACGGACACCGATATCTTTCCCACTACTACTGATATGGAAGCGGCCGAGGCTCATATTATGCTGCAACCCAGGACAACAGTACATTTCTGTGCATTGACGTCTACTGTGTCTGACTCAGTAGTTCTATTGTTGCTTCCAGAATGGGTACATTATATATTATTAAAGTTAGCGGTTTCCCGCCGGGCCTTTCAAGCGGTGGCCGGCTGGCACCTCTTTAGGGAGTGCTCTGAGTACTAGTCTCCATGGGAGAGGCACAAGTAACCTCCTCATCTTTGGACCAATCGCCCCAGGCCTAGCCAAAGCTAGGCTCTCTGGTCTGTCATCCGCCACAAGGGGGCAATGGAATGACAGTCTTATGAGCTAAAGGCTCGGCTAGGCACTTACCTACCTAGAAGGTTAGGCATGGTTCGATGAATGGGTACAAATGCGCACACATTGTATAGCTAGTCGATAATGGAGTCTGGGTGGACATCATGTAATTATGTAAATACTTTTAGAAGGGTACCCAGAGTGTAATGAATTCCATGGATATAGTATTATTGTAGGTATGTGCACCCAGTGTTTTTATATAAAAAAAAAAAAAAGAGCCTGTATTACGGTCAGGGCAGTGCTGCCCTCTGAGTCACATGTCACACCTTAGGAAATGCTACGGTCAGTCATTGTTTGCAGATGTGAGGGTGCAACAACGTTCGTAGACGAGTGGTCAACTGATGTTCAGCCCTGCGGACAACCTGTATATAGAAGATTTTAGTTCCAGTGCTGACGTCTCCGGACTCTCTCCTCGATGAAACAGCGCGGGCAAACCAGTTTTCTCTTCCCCTGGATGGGAGAGTTTTTTTTGCCTGTTGTATTTTTATGTCCATTTTTTATTTACAAGTGAGCGAAAGCCAGTCCCTCTCTGGGTAGCTAAGTTGAGTAATTCCTTTATACCTACGGGCCCACCAGTATTGTCGCATTGGGACGACGCAAGGTGCGTGGCCGAGCAAATGCAGACAGCCTGTACTGTCAGAACACACAGCCTAGCCGTCTGCTCTGACTATTTCATATTTTGCGGCATTTAGGTGCTGCCCTCTGTAGGCTCACTCAGGTCAGTGGGAGGCTGAGCCCATTCGCTCTCACTCCTAGGCCGACCGACTCGATAGACACAAGTGCTCCCCCTCCACGGACTGGCTTGCGGTCACTCCCTCACACTGCCCGTTGTGTACTCCTATCCAATTAAAGTCAAACTAGTCCACGGCCGTATCATTGCTACCTATGCTACCTTCATCGGCACTAAACCGTTGTTCAGCAGCAAGGAAACAGCAATACATCACTAGCACGGTTAAGGACCATACAATAAGTGTCAGGGGGCCCGAGGACCTATTCAACTGCTCCCAGCATACTCAAGGGGGATTACCAACAGACCCCTGGCAGTCTTCAAGCTGGCACTGGACAAGCACCTAAAGTCGGTACCTGACCAGCCGGTCTGTGGCTCATACGTTGGTTTGCGTGCAGCCAGCAGTACAGCCCTGGTTGTCTGGCTCTGATCCACCAGGACGGCCCTGGTCACAGACCGGGCTTCCGGGGGCGCGTTGAAACCCCGGAACTCTCTCAGTAACTCCAGGTAAACATAGGGTTAGGGATGTGTGAGTGAAAAGGCCAATAGAGACTTGGAGTAGAGATATAGAACAATAGTTTCATTGCTGGCTACTTGTTAAGGTAAGGTAAAGTCATGCTCCGCTTATTCCCCCCCCCCTTTTTCCCCCTTCCCACAAGTGATGTTTGCGTGCTGGGTACTTGTTAAGGTAAGTCTGTCTTGCTACGCTATCCCTTCCCTCCTTCTTTCCCCCCCCCCGAAATGTGGAGTGTGGGGGCTCTGGTTCAACAGTAATCACTAGGACTCACAAGCTCCCCCTGCACTACTGTAGTACTGCCTGCCTTGTATTCTAGTGGATTTATTGGTTGAAAACTTCCACTTTTGACCAATAGATAAACTTAGTCCTTTCAGTCGTGCTCTAAGT
This sequence comes from Cherax quadricarinatus, assembly GCF_026875155.1. NCBI lineage: Eukaryota > Metazoa > Arthropoda > Malacostraca > Decapoda > Parastacidae > Cherax > Cherax quadricarinatus. Next base: position 15,762,682 of record NC_069480.1, read on the forward strand.
GATGTGTATAATCACCACGTCCTTTTAGGTATTGTACAATATCATGGAGAGTGATTCTTAAGCAGTGGGTAACCTTGTCTATCTTTCCAGCTTGGGATGACAGAGAAGGTCACCTGCCAGGTCAACGTGTAGAATGAAGAAGACGGGACTACGTCCTGGGGACAGACATCCCTGTTGTATTTACTTGCCTTGTGATATGTATGAAGAGAAACAGGACTAACCCCTCATCTTTGCAGCAGTACAAAACCTGATTTCCTGTCATCAGGAGAGATTATTTACGGGCCACAAGATTAGCAGTGGGTTGTCACCAACACTTCGTGACCCCCCCCACCACATCTTCAGCAAGGCGACGATTTCAAGCACACGCACTGTCACCAACTCAGAACCACGTTCTATTTATATTAGCAGTGAATTCAGTAATTTATTTATTCATTTTTCATTTTCATATGATCTTGGATGAATATTTCCATTTATGTGTTTTATTTTTTATATTTTTCTAAATAATAAAATGTGTTAAGTTTGTCAGTAGATTTATTATTCTTTTTCGATACTCATTTTATTTTCCTGAGGAGGAGCCAAGCTCTGGTAATATTGTTGTAAGTTTGTTAACAGGGCGGAGTTTAAGCCTTAATCAGTATGTTCATCCACCCAGGGATAAACCTGTTGCTCAAGAGTGTTATCCCACCAAGGATAAATGTGGTCAAAGAGGGTTATCCACCAGGATAACCTGGGCGTTTTAGGTATGTTTTCCACCAAGGATAAATTTGGTCAAAGAGTGTGATCCAAAAGGGATAACCTGGTGTTTAGGTATGTTATCCACCAAGTATATACTGGGGTTAGGTACGTAATCACCCAGGATAAAATAGGGGTTAATTGTCCTGTATCCACCCAGGATAATCTGTGTCAAGAGTGTTATAGCCCCAGGAATAAAACTGTGGTCAAGAGTGTTATCCACAGGTAACCAGTGGTTAGGAATGTTATCCACCCAGAATAACCTGTGGCGGTAAAGATGTTAAACACCCAGGGATAGAACCTGGGGTGGAAATGTTATCCTCCCATGGACCACCTAGTGGGTTCAAGAGTGTTACCCACCCAGGATAAACCTGGGGTTAGGTATGTTCATCCACTCAGATAACCTGTGGTCAAGAGTGTATCACCAGGATAACCTGGGGTTAGGTATGTAATCCACCCAGGATAACTTGGTCAAGAGTGTTATCACCCAGGCTAATTGGGGGTTATGTATGTTTTCCACCCGGGATTACCTTTTGTCAAAGTGTGTTATCCACCCGTGATAAACTGGTGTTTTGTCATGTCTATCAACCCAGGGATATACTGGGGTTGGTTAGTATGTTATCCACCCCAGGTAAAAGTGGGGGTTAGGTATATTGTTCACCAAGATAACCTTAGGGTTAGGTTTATTATCCACATAAGATAACCTGTGGTCATAAGTGTTATTCTAACCAGGATAAACTGTTAGTCAAGTATTGTTATCCACCGAGGATAACCTGTGGGCAAAAGTCGTTACCCACCCAGGATAATCCTGGAGTTAGGTATTGTTATACACCCAGGATTAAAACGGTGGTCAAGAGTTTTATTCCACCAGAATAACCTGGGGTTAGGTATATTATCTCACCCAAGATAACCTGGGGTTAGTTATGTTATCACCAGGATAACCTGGGGGGCTTTATTTATCTTATCCACAACAGGATTTACCTGTTGATCCTGAGTGTTCTCCACCAGGTTTACCTGGGGTTAGGTATGTCATCCTCAACGCAGGATAACCTCGTTGTTCAAGAGTGTTTATGCCACAGAGTATAGAAACCTGTGGGGTTTTATGTATGTTATAAACCCAGAGGTAACTGGGGTTAGGTATGTTATCCAACCAGGATAACCTGGGGTTAGGTATATTTAGATCCACCAGGATAACCTGTGGTTCTGAGGTGTTGTCCCTCCCGGATAACCTGTAGTTAACAGTGTGATCCAACCAAGGAATTAACCTGTGTGTCAAAAAGTGTTACCCCACCTAGGATACCTGGAGTTTACCTGGAGAGAGGTTCAGTGGCTCAACACACCGCGGCCCGGTATGCTGACAGACCTCTGGGGTGGATCAGAGCCTGAATCAACCACGGTGTACTGCTGGCTGCACGCAGCAACTCAACGTTACGAGGCCTCATCCTCGGCTGGTTAAGAACCGACTTTTAAGGTGCCTGGTACGGTGCCAGCTTGAATGACTGCCAGGGGTATGTTCGGTTATCCCCCTTAATGTATGACTGGGAGGCAGTTGAACAGTTCTCGGGCCCCTGAACTTATTGTATGGTCTCTTAACGTGCTAGTTGACAACCTGCTTTTTCAATGGGGGGATGTTGCATCGTCTGCCACAGTATTTTCTTTTGCTTTCGTGAGTGAGTGTTTTACAGTGTGCAGTTCACGGTACGATTCCCTATAGGATTTCAAGGTGTATATAATCATGTATCTTCCCGCTGCGTTCCAGGGTAATTCATGTTAGGAACCTCAAGCGCTACCAGTAATTGAGAGTTTTACTCTTCGTTACGCGCCCGCCGTTGAAAGTTCTCTGTACATTTTTCTAGGTCAGCAATTTCACCAGCCCTTGATCGTGTGTAGTGTGCAGCAATATTCCAAGCCTCAGATAGAACAAGTTGACCTGATGAGTGTCATCATGGGCTCTTGGCATCTCTAGTTTGTTGAATGGTTATCATTCTCCATCCTGTTATTTTTTCTATGGCAAGATGCGATGTTTGATAGACAATTGTTATGGTTTCCCTTGACAGTGAGTGCTACGACATGATTCACTACAAGGTCTTTGACGTGGTTTTTGCTTATATTTTGTGGCCAGTATTTGTGTATTTGAGTATCTGAAGAAGATGTAATTTCCTCGTGTTTAGGCATATCTGGGATGTTAGGTATGTTATCCACCCAGGATAACCTGTGGTCAAGGAGAGTTATGCCACCCAGGATAACCTGTGGTCAAGAGTGTTATCCACCCAGGATAACCTGTGGTCAAGAAGTGTTATCCACCCAGGAAAACCTGTGGTCAAGAGTGTGTATCCACCAAGGATAACTTGTTGGTCAAGTGTGTTATGCACCAGGATAACCTAGTGTGTCAAGAGTGTCTATTCCACCCAGGAATAACTGTGATCAAGAGTGTTATCCACCCAGGATAACCTATGGTAAAGAGTGTTATCCACCCATTATAACCTGTTTCCAAGACGCAGCGTTGTCCACCCTAGGTCATAATAAACCTTGGTCAAGAGTGTTTTAACCTTATAAACTTGTGGTCGAGAGTGTTATCCACCCAGGATATACAGAGCTCCTCTGAGAGAGCTCTAAGAATCGCGGTGATACACCAGGATATTCTGTTGGGTCAAGAGTGTTTATCCACCTGGAAACCTGTTTCCAGAGATGTTATCCACCAGGGATAAAACCTGAGAGGTCAAGTGTGTTATCCCCCAGGATAAACTGTTTTCAGAGTGATAATTCCACAGGATAAAGACCTGTGGTCAAGAGTGCGTTAATCCATTCAGGATAACCTGTGGTCAAGAGTGCTATCCACCCACAACCTATTTTCAAGAGTGTTATCCACCCTTTCTTTTTATCCTGTGCGTCAAGGTGTTATCCACCCAGGATAACCTGTGGGTCAAGGAGTGTTATCATCCCAGGATAACCTGTGGTCAGATGTGTTATCCACCCTGGAGAACCTGTGGTCAAGCGTGTTGTACCTGTTTATAACCTAGTGGGCAAGGTGAGTTATCCACACTGGATAAAGTTGTGGTCATATTGTTATCCACCCTCGATATCTGTGAGTCAAAGAGTGTTCTCCACCAGGATAACCTATGGACAAGAGTGTTATCCAGCCCATATAAACTGTGGTCAAGAGTGTTATCCACCCAGGGATAACCTGTGGGTCAAAGAGTGTTATCACCCCGGATAATCTGTTGGTCAAGAGTGTTTAATCCACCAGGATATCCAGTGGTCAGAGCGTTTCCCCATGCAAGACCACCCGGGGGCCCCCCGGGATAACCTGTGGTCAAGAGTGTTATCCCACCAGGATAACATGTGGTTCAAGAGTGTGATCCGCACAGGATAAACATGTGGTCAAGATGAGTTATCCACCTTGGGATAACCTGGGGTCATAGAGTGTTATCCACGGATATCGTGGTCAAGTAGCGTTATCCACACAGGGATACTGTGGTAATAGTGTTATCCACCAGGATATCTGTGGTCAAGTGTTATCCACCAGTGATAACCTTTGGTCCATGAGTTGTGTGTTTACACCCTGGATAACCTGTGGTCAGATGTGTTATCCACAAGGTAACTGAGGTCATTGTGTTATCCACCACTGGATAAAATATGGGCAAGAGTGTTATCCAACCAGGTTAACCTGTTTGGTCAAGAGTGTTTTACACCCAGATAACTGTGGTCAAGAGTGTTTCCACCAGGATATCCTGTGGTCAAGAGCGTTATCACCAGGATAACATGTGGTCAGGAGTGTTATCCACCAGGATAACCTGTGGTCAAGAGTGTTATACACACAGGATAAACTGTGGTCAAGAGTGTTATCCACCCAGGTAACCTGGGGTCAAGAGTGTTATCCACCAGGATATCCTGTGGTCAAGAGACGTTATCCAACCAGGGATAACCTGTGGTCAAGAGTGTTTTCCTCCCAGGATAACCTGTGGTCAAGTGTTATCCACCAGGATAACTGTGGTCAAGAGAAGGAGTGTTATACACCCAGGATAAACCCTGTGGTCAAGAGTGTTATCCAACAGGATAACCTGAGGTCAAGTGTTGGTAATCCACCCAGGAATTACCTATGAAAAAAAGAAAACGGTAAAGAGTGCTAAACACCCTGGATAACCTGTGGTCAAGAGTGTGATACCACCCAGGATAACCTGTGGTCAAGAGTGTTTTCAACCAGGGATAACCTGTGGTCAATGGACTGTTATCCACCCAGGATAAGCTGGGGGTCAAGTGAGTGGTATCCACACAGGATAACTGGGGCCAAGAGTAGCTTTCCCCTAGGATAGCATGTGGTCAACAGTGTTATCCACCAGGAAACCTGTGGTCAACGAGCGTTATCCACCAGGTTAACTGGGGTCAAGATTGTTTTCGACCTTGGATAAACCTGTGAGGTCAAGTGTTATCCACCCAGGATAACCTGTGGTCAAGTGTAATCACCCAGGATATCCTGATGGTCAAGCGCGCGTTATCCACCCAGGTAACTGTGGTACAAGAATGTTATCCACCAGGATAAGACATGTGGTCAAGAGTTTTATCCCCCAGGTTAACCTGGTGGTGCAAGAATGTTATCCACCCATTATAAGATGGGTCAAGAGTGTCTTTCCTCCCAGGATATCATTGGGGCCAAGGAGAGTTTTCGCCTAGGATAACTTGTGGTATAGTGATCTATCCATACAGGATAAGCCAGTTGGTCTCAGTTGTTATCCAAAAGGATAACCTGTGGTAAAGAGATAGTATTTATAACACCCTGGATAGCTGTGGTGATATAGTGTTATACCAACCAAGGATAACCTGTGGTAAAGAGGTTAATTCCAACCAGGATTAACCGACTGTGGTCAAGTGTTATCCACCAGGATAACAGTGGTCGAGAAGTGTTATCCACCAGGATAACCTCGTGGTCAAGCAATGTTATCCACCTGGATAACCTGTGGTCAGTGTGTTATCACCCAGGTTAACCTCGTGGTCAAGTGGTTTTCCACAAAGGATAACCTAACATGGTCAAGTGTTTATCACCCAGGATAACTTGTGGTTCAAGTGTTATCCAACCAGGATAAACCCTTGTGGTCAAGTGTTATTATCCACCCAGGATAACTCGTGGTCAGTGTTATCCAACCTGGATAAACCTAATGGTTCAAGTGTTATCCACCAGGATAAACCTGTGGTCAAGTGTTTATCCACCCAGGATAACCTGTGGGTCAAAGGGTTATTCCACCCAGGATAACCTGTGGTCAAGTTGTTTATCCACCCAGGATTACCGTGTGGTCAAGTGTTATCCACCCAGGATAACCTGATTGGTTCAGGTGTTATCCACCCAGGATAACCTGTTGTCAAGTGTTATCCCCTACAGGATAACTGTGGTTCAAGTGTTATCCACCCTGGATAACCTTGTGGTCAAGTGTTTATCCACCCAGGATAAACTGTGGTACAATTGGTTATCCACCAGGAATAACCTGTGGTCAAGTGTTATCCACCCAGGATAAACCATGTGGTCAAGTGTTATCCACCAGGATAACCTTTGGTAAAGTGGTTATTCCACCCAGGATAACTGTGGTCAAGTGTTATCCACCCAGAATAACCTGTGGTCATAAGTGTTATCCACCAGGGATCACCTGTGGTCAAGTGTTGTTATCCACCCAGGATAACCTGTGGTCAAGTGTTATCCACACATGGATAACTATGGTCAAGTGTTATCCCCAGGATAAACTAGGATGAGTCAAGTGTTATCCACCCAGGATAACCTGTGGTCACATCAAGTGTTTATCACCCAGGATAACCTGTGGTCAAGTTGTTAATCCACCAAGGTTAACCTGTGGTCAAGGTTTAACCACCCAGGTAACCTGTGGTCTTAGTTGTTATCCACACAGGATAACCTGTTGGTCTAGTGTTACCACCCAGGATAACCTGTGGGTCTAGTGTTATCACCAGGATAAAATGTTGGTCAAGTGTTATCCACCCAGGATACCTCATGGTCAAGTGTTATCCACCCAGGATAACTGTTGGGTCAAGTGTTATCCACCAGGATAACCTAGTGGGTCAAGTTTTATCCACCCAGGAATAACCTTGTGGTCAAGTGTTATACCACCCAGGATAACCTTGTGGTCATGGTTATCTCACCACTGTGATAACCTCTGATTGGTCAAGTGTTATACCACCCTGGTATAACCTGTGGTCAACGTGTTATCCACTGGATATACCTGTGGTCAATTGTTATCCACCAGGTATTAACCTCATTAGTGGTTCAAGTGTTATCCACCCAGGATAAACCTTATGGTCAAGTGTTATCCACCCAGGATAACCTGTGGTCAGTGTTATCTCCACCAGGATCACACTATGGTCAAGTGTTTATCCACCCAGGATAACCTGTGGTCAAGTGTTATCACCCAGGGATAAACCTGTGGTCAAGTGTTATCCACCCAGGATAACTGTGGTTCAAGTGTTATTCCACCCAGGATAAACCTTGGTCAAGTGTTATCCACCCAGCGATAATCCTATGGTCAAGAGTATCCCCCAGGCTAACCTGTGGTCAAGAGTGTTATCACCCAGGATATCTGTTTGGTCAAGGTTATCCACCCAGGGGATAACCTGTGGGTTCAAGTGTTTATCCACCCAGGATAACCTTAGGTCATGTGTTTTCCCACCCAGGATAACCTGTGGTCAAGTGTTATCAACCCAGCATAACCTATGTGTCAAGTGTGTTATCCACCAGGATAACATGTGGTCAAGTGTATCCACCAGGGGTTAACTGTGGTCAAGTGTTATCACCTGGATAACCTGTGGTTCAAGTGTTATCCACCCAGGATAACCTGTGGTCAAGTGTGTATCCACCCAGGCTGACCTGGTATTATATTACCAATAAGGGTATCCAAATATTTATATACTATTAAAATTAAGAAAGTAGTAAAATATCCTTTAAATTTTTTTTTATAGACAAATTTTAAAATATTTGTACAGGACTCTCCGGTCTTTATGTAAAATATATTTATCACTTTAATACTTTTAATTATTTTTAAAAAAAGTTTGAAGTTATTTGAAACGTTCTAAAAATTTTTATATTTTTATATAAATTTCAACATAACATTATGTCATTATTTTACTGGTTATTTTTGTTTATTTTATTTTATTATAGTTTTTATGGTCAATATTAAAATTTTTTGTGTCAACACTTGCTTTGAAACCTACCAGGGAAGGTTTCTTGATGCTGCTGAGAGGCTTTGATCCAGGGAATTGGGTAAATGTGGCTCAGTTCCGGATTTAAGTCTGATGCCTTCCACATGCCCTCCCCAGGCGCTGTATAATCTTCGGGTTTAGCGATTCCCTGGATTATAATATTTAATCTTTCCCTCGTGATCTTTCTTTTTTTCCTTTATTTTATTTCAAACAATAAAGCCGTAACATAAAAAATAAAAATAACATGAAAACAATATGGATCTGAAAAAAATATCCTGATGGTTCGTACACCTAGAAACGAAAATAAAACCCACACAAACTACTGACCACAAAATACCATGACACAAAATTACCGGTACACAAAATACACTGTACACAAATATACCTGACACCAAATACCTGACACAAATTACCTGACACAAAATACCTGACCAAATCGTCACCATGCCCAGCCCTTCGAGGGTAGGGTAGGTGCCTGAGCGAAGCCTTTAGCTCATAAGAATGTCTTTACCTTTGTTCCCCTTGGGGCGGGGGATGGGCAGACAGGAGGCCCTTGCTTGTGGCTAGGCCTGGCGGACAGTTGGTCCCAAGATGAGGAGGTTACTTGTGCCTCCTCCCATGGGAGACTTAGGTCTCAGACACTCCCCTAAAGAGGGAGCCAGGCCGGGCAACACTTGGAAAAGGCCAAGGGCCGGGAGTAATTTATCCGGCCTAATCTTTAATTAATATTAATAATATAAACTCGTTGATACTCCGAGCTCTGTGGTGGGGTACCTCGGCATCACAAGTGGCTTTTAGGACAGATTTTTCTTAATGGAGTGTTGCGCAAGAAAATCGTCGTGCATGCACGTTATATAAGGTACTAACTTACTTGGGGTGTTTTGAATGCATATATACTGATCTTCAACTTCCCTAGTTAGTTAGTAAAGATTCGGCCGGTATTCTACCGGCGGGCCGTTTTCAAGTGGTGGCCGGGCCTTGGCTTCCTCTTTAGGGAGTGTCTGAGACCTAAGTCTCCCATGGGAGGTGGCACTAGTACCTCCTCTGCTTTGGGACAACTGTCCCCAGGCATAGCCACAAGCTAGGCCTCTCGGGTCTGCCTTCCTGCCACAAGGGGCACAAAATGGAATGACAGTCTTATGAGCTAAAGGTGTTTTTCGGGCTCAGGACCTACCTACCCTTGAAGGGTTAGGAATGGTTTGTAGTTTCCAACTCTCCCTGCATGAGTTAGCTTAGGGAAAGCGGTCTGGGTTCATCGCGCGAGAAGCAAAAATAAATGAAATTAAGAAAATTGAAGTTAATTTTTACCAAAAAATAGATTCTAACTTTCTGGTTCACTTGGTAGAATTATTTCTCCTTGTCGATGTTTCTTATAGGGAATTTCGAGCTCATGTATAAAGGCATGGTGACAGTGCTGACGCCTCATATTCGTAAAAAATATGATGCCCAAGAGGGAAAAAAATTTCTTCGGTGTATTCCCCTGAAGTTCGTTTCTCACGTACAATGTGTGAGGAGGGGGTGAGGATAACGAATTTACAATGTGTTAACTGTAATAAACATCGATAG
>NC_069480.1:15772673-15833864 GCF_026875155.1 Cherax quadricarinatus
AACACAAAAAAATATACCAGGTGTGTCTGCAATTGAGATCCTTGTATAATTTTTTATACTTTGAAACATAATCCCAGTTATGACAGTTTTGTTCTAACAAAAATTTGTAGACCAAGTTTCTGGAGTATAAATGTCAAGTATAGAATGTGTAGAACATTATATGCTACTAATACATATACAGTCGACCTTCAACTAATGGAGGCATTAAGTAACGGCAATTTCATCTAACGGTGCTTTTTGCCATAGAAAAAATGCCTTAACCAATGGTGAAAAACTTAAACAACGACGATTGTCTGGAACCTGTCAATGTGTGCCCAGCCACTCCAAGAGTCAGTGTGCCATTGTTTACAAGCTGTTGTGGTTGGTTTCCACGTGTGCCTCCCATACATTTTGGATTATTCCATTGTTTCTAGTGCTTATAACCACTAAATAAGCCACCATTGACCCCATGAACGCTTCTAGAGCCAGCCCTTTGGTAAAGGATGTGAGAAATACGATTGAATTCAAGAAAAAGTTTGTAGAAAAATACGAAAATGGTGGTGGTAGTGATGGTGGTAGAGGGTGGTATTGGTTGTGATGGTGGTAGATGGTGGTCCAGTGATTCTCAAGCGGGTCCTAGTGACATTAACCCTTTGACTGTTTCCGATGTATAAATACGTCTTACGAGCCAATGTTTCTGACGTATTTATACGCACAAATTCTAGCGGCTTCAAATCGAGCGCCAAAGGCCTGATAGGCCTACACGGGAGAGAATGGGTCTCAGTGGTCGGTGTGCACCCTGTGAAAAAAATCTGGGACCTAGCGGTGCATTGTGGGAACGCCATGTTGTCAGTCCATTTTCACCATGCCTCTCGGTAAGAAGTTCCTCACTCCTCGGCGGATTGGAGGTCTTTTGTTACCAAGTGATAGCTCTAACAGCGATGAAAGTGTCAGTGACAGTGAATTCAAGGGTTTTCAAGTGAGGTGTTACCGAAAAAAGTGCCCAGGATAACGTAAATAGTGACGAAAACCAGATGACCCACAACCTTCGACCTCTGGTGCTGTGCGGCTTGTTCACGTTCACGTTCGCCTGTACCAGGACGAAAGAGGAAACTATTTGGTCGTGTACAACACCTGATGTTAGCAGTGATAGGATAGTGATTTCAAAGTCATTGAAAGCAGTTCTAGTGACAGTGAGAGTGAATATTCCCCAGTGAAGCACCAGTATGTACGACGTTAGCATGCGGTCTGGTAGTGTTTCATATGTTGTTCCAAGGGGAAGGAGAAACTCTGGGAGCACATCCCGTGGCCCAACACCACGACCTGATAGTGAAGATGACGATATTGTAACGATGGGTATGAATGGTGACAGTGAGGGAGGAGGCAGTGGTGGTGATAGTGTGGGTGGCACGGCCCATGTGGCACCATCACCGGGCCACGCTACTAGCCACGCGGCTGACTCAGCAGACCAACCAGCCTCACCCTACCCCACACTGCCACAACCTGCACCACCACAACCTGCACAGCCACAACCACAGCCACAACCACGGTACAATATCCAGACCCCACCAGCAGACCGCATCTGGGATTGGCAGGACGGTGACGAGTTTGTTCCCAGTCCCCATGACTTTGATGAAACACAAAGTGGAATAAAGCCATCTTGTCCACTTGGGAACAATGCCAGTGAACTGGACTGCTTTGAGTTATTCTTCGATGAACCCTGATGGACATCATTGTCAGGGAAACCAACACATACTGTGAATACACCATGGCAAATACAATTCTCTCACCAAAATCACGGCTACACAAGTGGAAGGAGACAACTGTGGCAGAGATGTACCTGTTTTTTGCCACAATAATGCTTATGCCACATGTGTATAAGCACACTGTCACACATACTGGACAACAGATCGCCTGATTTCAACTCCAGGTTTTAGTGACATTATAGGTGTCAATCGTTTCCTGATACTGTTGCGTATGTTACACTTTTCAGACAAAACAGGCCTGACAGAAGCGACAGGTTATATAAGATAAGAAATGTGTTTATGTACCTGAAACAAAGTGCTGCATGTATTTTTATCCCTTCAGGAAGCTTGTTATTGATGAGTCCTTGATTTTATTCAAAGGAAGACTCTCATTCAAGCAATATATACCAAGCAAGAGAAACGCTTTGGTTATAAAGCTATTTGTACTGTGTGATTGCAGAAGTGGTCTTGTTTTAGATATTATTGTGTACACTGGCAGTAATACTTCGAGAGATACCATGAAGTTATTGGGTATCTCTGGTGATGTGGTTCGAACAATGATGGAACCATATCTTGGTAAGGGGCATATGTTATTTACTGATAACTGGTACACAAGCCCCTTACTCAGTGATTTCTTGCGAGTGAACTTGACAGACGTGTGTGGCACAGTGCGTGGTAATCGCAAACATATGCCAAGGTTCGACGCTGGCACTCGCAGAGGTGAGGTGCAAGCCTTTGCTGCCAATGACATCATGGCATTTCGGTGGCATGACAAACGTGATGTCACATTGTTGACATCAGTTCACACAAACGAAATGGTACCCAGTGGCAGGGACAACAGAGAGACCAATGAACCATTCTAAAGCCTGCAGCTGTCATGGACTACAACCTCAATATGCGCTTAGTGGACAAATGTGACCATGCAGATTGGGTTTGCAGACTGTGTACGCAAGAGTTATAAGTGGTATATCAAACTTTTTTTCCATCTTGTTGAATCTCTATGCTAAATGCTTATAACATATACAAGTTGAAGACCAACAAAACACAAAAATATGGTGAATTTTGCCGTCAGTAATCAGACAAATAATTGCAAAGTACAAAGGAGCAACTCCTGCAATAGACCAGCGCCCACAGACGTCATCTCGTTTGAGGCCTGGTGATCACTACCCATACAACTGCCTCCTACTACTGCCAGAAAAATGCTCAGAAGAGGTGTTATGTATGTATGCATACCACAAACGCCCACAAAACGCAGAGACACTCGTTTTATGTGTGAGGAGTGTGAAGTGCCCCTCTGCATATACCATGTTTCAAAGAGTTCCACAAGCTGCAGCAGTTCTAGGAATGTGGTTAGTGACTGTACATATGTATATATATTATGGAACAATAGTAATAAACATTGTTTTGTATTGTTTGTTTGTGTAAACAAAGTGTATACACAAACTAATAGTGATAAAGTTTGTTCTGTATTGTGTTGTAAATAATGAGTGTATATTTTGAACAATGCACCTTACGTTGGTCTCACAGGCACATAAGTTACTGGAAAAGAAAAATATTGAAAAATGCAAGAAACCTTTGAATTAGAGTAAATAAAAGAATACCAGGTGGGCGGCAGTCGCCGCTGTTGCCGTACGCACGTCAATTTCTGCAAACTTTGCGGCTCTATATCTCGGTAAGTACTGATGGCAAAATTTTTTTTTTAGTCTTAAAACACTAGTAAAAATATTCCTAACATTTTCATAAGAAAAAATAATTTTTTTTTTTCGAATATTTGGCGACATAGAATGACAGTTTCAGAGAGGGACCTGAAACAGTCAAAGGGTTAAAAAACCAAGAAGGGAGGTAATCCCTCCAAAGGACTTGGTACCTGAAGTCTTTAGGGAAGGGGATTCTCCTTCCAAGCAATAGACAATCCTGAATTTCCCCTGCTGCTGGCACATCACTCATCACAACTCCACAGTAAAGGTAAGTGGCATTTAATTATTGTTTATTTTGCATGTCCCATTCCTTTCCATATAAGGAAAAGTATATTTCTTGTAAAAAAAAAAAATCAGACTTTGGGATGTCAGTAACGGATTCTGTTTCCATTATTTCTTATGGGGAACATTAACTCGACCAATGGCAATTTTGACCAACGGCAAGCCCTCCGGAACGGATTAATGCCATTGGTTGAGGGTCCACTGCATATGTATTACTGACTCTACATGTTATGTTAAGTCACTGACACATTACAAAGGAGTTTCTAGAGCCTAAAGCTCCCGCTTCACACACACAGGGACCGGGTTCAATTCCCAGTGGTTGGAAACATTTTGACGTGTTTCCTTACACCTATTGTCCTGTTCACCTAGCAGTAAATAGGCACCTGGGTGTTTGTCGACTGGTGTGGGTCGCATCCTGGGGGACAAGATTGAGGTCCCCAATGGAAATAAGTTAGACAGTCCTCGATGATGCATTGACTTTCTTGGGTTATCCTGGGTGGCTAACCCTCCGGGGTTAAAAATCCAAAGAAAATCTTACATGATTATTTTTGGTAGTTTTGCTTTCATTTTATTCTTACAGTTTGCAATGAGATTCTTGTCAGGACTTTTTCCTGGCTACTAGATAACATTAATATTGTTTTCTGCCAACTGTTTAATGGCCTATTTTGAAATGTTGCATGAGGCACTGTATTTCATAAAGTGTGTTTACCTGGAGAGTTTACCTGGAGAGGGTTTCAGGGGTAAATGCCCCCATGGCCTGGTCTGGGACCAGGCCTCATGGTGGATCAGGGTCTGATCAACCAGGCTGTTACTGCTGGCTGCACGCAAGCTGACGTACGAACCACAGCCAGGTTGGTCAGGTACTGACTTTAGGTGCCTGTCCAGTGCCTTCTTGAAGACAGCCAGGGGTCTGTTGGTAATCCCCCTTATGTATGCTGGGAGGCAATTGGACAGTCATGGACCCTGGACATTTATTGTGTTGTCTCTCAGTATACTCATGGCACCCCTGCTTTTCATCACGGGAATGTTCCATCTCCTGCCGAGTCTTTCGCTTTCACATGGAGTGATTTTTGTGTGCTAGTTTGGTACCAATCCCACCAGGACCTTCCAAGTGTATATTATCGTGTATCTCTCTTGCCTGTGTTCGAGGGATTACAGATCAAGGACCTTCAACCATTCCCAGTAGTTTAGGTGCCTTATCGCACTTATGTGTGCCATGAAAATTCTTTGTACACTCACCAGGTCTGCAATGTCACAGCCTTGAAAGGGGCCATTAGTGTACAGCAGTATTCCAGCCTAGAGAGCACAAGCGATTTGAAGAGAATCATCAAGGGCTTGGCATCCCTAGTTTTGAAGGTTCTCATTATCCATCCTATCATTTTCCTTGCGGATGAGGTAGATGCATTATTGTGGTCTTTGAAGGCAAAATTCTCTGTCATTATCACTCCCAGGTCCTTCACAATACTTTTTTGCTCTATTGTATGGTTAGAATTTGTGGTATTCCCTGACACATTTTTAATTTCTTCAAGTTTTCCATATCTGAGTAGTTGAAATTTCTCCTCGTTGAACTTCGTATTGTTTTGAGTGGCTCATTTGAGGATTTGGTTGATGTCCACTTGGAGTCTCGCAATGTCTTTGATAGAGGTCACTGCCATGGTGATCCAGGTGTCATCCCCAAAGGAAGACACAGAACTATGGCTTACATCTCTGTCTATGTCAGATATGAGGATAAGGAATAGAATGGGAATGAGTACTGTGGCTTGTGGAACAGCTTTTTACCATGGCTGCCTCAGACTTTACTCTGTTTGCTATTACTCTTTGTGTTCTATTTGTTAGGAAGTTCTAGATCCATCTACCAACTTTTCCCGTTATTCCTTTATTCCGCATTTTGTGTGCTATTACACCATGGTCACAGTTGTTGAAAGCTTTTGCAAAGTCTGTGTATACTACATCTGTATTTTGTTTATTCTCTACAGCATCCAGGACCTTGTCATAGTGGTCCAGTAGCTGGGACAGGCAGGAACGACCTGCTCTAAACCCTTGTTGCCCTGGGTTGTGTAATTGATGGGTATCTAGGTGATTGGCTATCTTGCTTCTTAGATCCCTCTCACAGATTTTTATGATAAGGGATGTTAGTGCTATCGGTCTGTAGTTCTTTGCAATTGCTTTACTGCCACCTTGGTGGAGTGGGGCTATGTCTGTTTTTAGTGCATGTGGGATGACACCTGTGTCCATGCTCCCTCTCCATAAAATGCTGAAGGCACGTGATAGGGATGTCTTGTAGTTCTTGATGAACACAGAATTCCACGAGTTTGGGCCGGTGGCAGAGTGCATGGGCATGTCATTAATTGCCTCTTCAAAATCTTGTGGAGTTTTAATAATATCCGAGAGTTTTGGGATGACCAAATTTTGGGTTTCGTTCATAAAGGATTCATTTGGATTGTCGACCCTTAGAGAGGGCAGTGGATCACTGCACACTGAGTCATATTGGGACTTTAGTATCTCACTCATTTCTTGGCTATGGTCTGTGTATGCCCCATCCCGCCTAAGCAGGGGCCCAATACTTGATGTTGTTTTTCCCTTAGATTTGGCTCAAGAGAAGAATTTTTTTTTTTTAATTTCCTTTATGGTTTTTAGTTCTTCCTGTGATTCTTGTCTCCTATAAGATTCCTTCAGCTTAAGTTTGATATTTGGAATTTCTTTGATTAGTGCTTCTTTTCGTATTTCAGATGTATTGACCCCACTCAGCAGCTCTGTGACTCTTTGCCTTCATCTCTATAGGGAACTTCTCTATCTTTCTAGTTTACATCTTCTCTTTTTTTTCTTAATGGAATGTGTCTTGAGCAAATCTCAAGAACCACAGAATTCATTTTTTCAAGGCAGATGTTTGGGTCTGTGTTGTTTAGGATATCTTCCCAGTTTGTTTCATTTAGGACATGGATTACTTGATCCCATTGTATGTTTTTGTTATTGAAATTGAATTTCGTGAAGAGACCTTCATGACTGCTCACATTTTGCTGGTCCGGAGCCCTGTGCATACATGTCTGTACCTCTATTATGTTGTGATCTGAGTGAATTGTCTTTGATGAAGTTATATTACGTATCAGATCATCATTGTTAGTGAAGATAAGTTCCAGCTTTCTTTCTAGTCTTCTAGGCTTTACTATTTGCTGGTTTAATGTGAATTCGTTGCAGAGATTTAATAGTTCATGTGTGTGAATTTTCATCTGAGCTGCCTCCCGGGGTGATCTCTGCTAAAATATTGTTTGCTATACTCCTTCATTTTAGTTGTCTCAGGTTGAAATCTCCTAGTAGTAAAATGTTTGGGGCAGGAGTTGGGAGATTTTCCAGACAGTGGTCAATTTTCTCAAGCTGCTCCTGGAATTGCTGGGAAGTTGCATCTGGAGGCTTGTGTACTACCACAATGACAAGGTTTTGGTTTTCAATCTTTACCACCAAAACTTCAACTACATCATATAAGGTGTTTAGTAGTTCTGTACAAATGAGTGACTCTGTGACATACAGTCCAACCCCCCCATTGTCTGTTTAGTCTGTCGCATCAAAATAGGTTTTTAACTGGGAACCATATTTCATTGTCATAATGATCCTTTTTGTGGGGGTCTGTGAATGCTGCAAACAATTCATTTGACTCCATGAGCAGTCCCTTGACGTAAGGAATTTTGTTGATTTTTTGACAGCTTTAGACCCTGTATGTTTGCAAAGACAAATGTCGTATTGGTGGAATTTAGGGGGGTTTTATTTTCTGGCTCAAATATCTGTTGTTCTGGGGTAGAGGCCAATGTCTGTGCATCTGCTCCAGAAGTGTTTTCAAGTAGTGTAGGACTGTTGTCATTTCCTTTCCAGTCTTTTTTTCCCCCCTGGCCCTAAAAAAAAACTGTCCTGGAGAGGTTGAGATTCCTTTCTTTTGTTTCCCATAGTCTGGCTGGTCTGTGTTTTCTAGTCCCCTTAAGATGATGTGCCTGACAGTATGCATTGTAACATTTTCTTTCATGGATTGATGAGTGACACATTTCTGGGTGAAATAAGTTGCAAGAAAGGAGTTACACTCTCCTGTTGTCAAGTGGGTACAGCATTTTTTGGGATGGTCAAGGGTGCATGTCCCACCTGTTGTACCAGATATACCATGCATGCAGATATCCAAGGCATAGTATTTAAAATGTTGTACTTCTGTTTGGTAGGATTTATTGTAACTGCCTTCACTGGTCCCAATATGACTCAGTTTTTAGCAGCCGCCTACCAGACTGAGAGTTGAAGATCAAAAATGAATTTTTTATGAGAGAGCCACAAAATTTGATTAAACCAAGCCTACCCGTGTTATCCTGACGCCAAATGACTTCGAACAGGCGTTTAAATGACATCCCCATGCACTCTGCCCCAGGGCCAGACTCATGGAACTTGTGTTCATCAAGAACTGCAAAGAAGCCCCTATCACGAGCCTTTTCCATCCTATGGAGAGGGAGCATGGACACGGGGGTCGTCCCACAGTTACTAAAAACAAGAGACATAGCCCCACTCCACAAAGGGGGGGAGTAAAGCAAAAGCAAAGATCTACAGGGCCAAAAGCACTAACATCCCATATAAAAATCTTTGAAAGGGTCCTAAGAAGCAAGATCACCACCATCTAGAAAACCCATCAGTTACACAAACCCCGCGGCAAAAATGGGTTTAGAACAGGTCGCTCCTGTCTGTCTCAACTATTGGATCATACGACAAGGTCCTAAATGCACTAGAGACAAAAAGAATGCAGATGTAATATATACAGACTTTGCAAAAGCCTTCGACAAGTGTGACCCCTGGCGTAATAGCGCACAAAATGCGTGCTAAAGGAATAAACAGGAAAAGTCGGTCGATGGATCTATAATTTCCTCACTAACAGAACACAGGAGTAGTCGTCAACGAGTAAAGTCCGAGGCAGCTACGGTGAAAAGCTCTGTTCCACAAGGCACAGTACTCGCTCCCATATTGTTCCTCATCTCATATGACATAGCCAAAGGGTGTCAGCCCCAGCACCGTGTCTTTTCCCCTTTTCAGATGACACCCGAATCTGCATGACAGTGTCTTCCATTGCAGACACTGCAAGGCTCCCGGCAGACATCAACCAAATCTTTCAGTGGGGGTGCAGAAAAACAATATGAAGTTTTAACGATGAGAAATTTCAATTACTCAGATATGGTAAACTGAGGAAATAAAATTTTCATCAGAGTACAAAACAAATTCTGGGCTACAAAAATAGAGCGAAACACCAACAGTCAAAGACCTGGGAACGTGATCTCATGTCGCGAGGATTCTCATACAAGGAACATAACATTGTATCAATTCGCATCTGCTAGATAAAAATGACAGGATGGATAATGAGAACCTTCAAAACTAGGGAGGCAAGCCCATGAATGACACTCTTCAGGGTCACTTGTTCTATCTAGGCTGGAATATTGCTGCACAACTAAAGCACATTTCAAGGGCAGGTGAAATTGCCGCCCGACCTTGAAAATGTACAGAGAACTTTCACGGCGCGCATAACTGAGATAAAACACCTCAATTATCTGGGAGCACTTGGGTTCCCTAAACCTGTATTCCCTGGAACGCGGAGGGGAGAGAGACTGATTATATACACCTGGAAAATCCTAGGAGGAACTGTACCGTGAACTTGCACACGAATATCACTCACTACGAAAGCAAAAAAAGACTTGGCGACGATCACATCCCCCCAATGGAAAAGCAGGGGTTGTCACTAGCCCGTTAAGAGACCATACAATAAGTGTCAGGGGCCTGAGACTGAGAATGTTCAAACTGCCTACCAGACACACATTTTTTAAGGGGGATTACCAGAACTAGACCCCTGGCAGTCTCAAGCTGCACTGGAAAAGACCTAAAGAGTCAGTTCCGTGAGTCAGCCGGGCTGTGAGCTCGTACGTTTGTTTGTGTGCAGCCAGCAGCAACAGCCTGGTTGATCAGGGCTCTGATCCACCAAGAAGCCGCGTCACCACAGGGACGGGCCCGCGGGGGCAGATGATCCCGGAACTCTCTCCAGATAAAACAACAGGGTAAACTGCTGGTTGCATTTATTTTTCCTGTTCCTCAAGATCTTTTACCCCATTAACACCGAGGATATGACCCCACACCAGTCCATTAACACCTGGGATGTGACCCACACCAGTCCACTAACACCTAGGATAGGACTACACCTGTCCAACTAAATACACCCAGGATGCTGCAGGCTCTTGGCTGGGCAGCAAGCAACAACAAGGCTGCTCCTATATCTTGCAGTCCCCTGGCCTATCCGAACTCCAGTGATGGCCAAAATTTGCAGTACTGCATAGCAACAACATGCAAGTGAACCTATAGTGACATAAAAACTGATGGTGACGACAACGAAATGGACTAAATATGACAAAAGAGGGACCGGCATTCAAGTACCAGACCTGCTGCCAGACGTGAACCAGACATGAGACGTTTTCCACTACAATGAAATTGACTGACCTCCATATTCAAACTGCACGTGTTTAGCGGAAGACAACATGGCAGAAAACCTGATCAACTAAATCTCCAGGAAAAATGACAGGTCTTGTAGGACTTTTTCTTCGACAGTGCCAAAAGAGGGAAAGAATTGAGCATTTTAAAATGGGCTGGACCGGCATCCAATCAACCGCTACTGCCAGACGTTATCAACTTAGCGAAGTGAAATTCTCATCGATTACTGGCCGTTCATCTGTTGACAGTTAGCATCAATCTGTACACCATCATATCACCTGTACCAGTGCTAACGAGAGGGAAAAAACACAGACGAATAGGTCAAATCAACAGTACAAAACTCCAAGGTATAGGCGGTTATCCCTCAGTGCCAGTCGTGGGAAAGAAAGTGAATAGTTAAACAGTCAAGGTTAATGGTTTTAGTAGCTGACCTATATTCAGCTGTACCACCCCTCCAAGGAATGGTTCCTTTGGATGTTGGTGAGGGGACTCTTGATTTGGGAATTGGATCTGGGTGCTCAGTCCCCGAATTAAGCCTGAATGCTTCCCCTTCAACATTCCTACCCCCCCCCAGGCCGCTGTTATAATCCTCTGGGTTTAGCACCTTCCCCCTTGGGATTATAATAAAATAATTCGCTGGACAGTGTACAGTGAGAGATCATAGCAGAAAACGCCAAATTATCTATAAAATCAAGGAAAGTCAGGTTGTAGGTGGCTTACTCCCTCCCCCCCCAAGTTTGTTTTTAAAAATGGCTGAGTCTGTAGAACAGGGTCTGGCAGACAAACAACACCACATAACCCCCGATAAATAGGAATTGGGGGGATTTTGAACGATAAAAACCTGGATTAAACCTTTCTGATCTACCAGACATGGAAAGAGTTAGAAGTTAATGGGGGGGAAGCCAGACTGTTGAAGTGAGATGGGACGGGGATAAGTGTGTTATAGTAAGGGTTTTAACTGAAGGGTTTTGTGAAAGTTAAGGGAAATGAGCATGTGAAGAGGGTTTTGAGAGGAAATTTTACTAGTATTCAGTGGTGAATTGCTAAAGAAGGTATTCTATGATACTAGGGACCTGGAAAAGAGAATAACTAATTATTGTATATGAGTAAAAGAGCGCGAAGACGTGATAAATGGCAGGCATTAGGGGGGTACAGGCTGCCATAATTATATTTATATTTCTTCTTCAATTTCCTGAAGAAGGAATTACAGTCATGGGGGCTGGAAAAGGTGAATGGGAGTAACAGCGCACTGGACAGTAAAAGCCCCAACCAGCTTGCCATCCTAACCAGAAAAGTAAATGTCACTATCGCCTGCAAGGGATGGGCAACACCGCATACCCAAACAAAAACAGTGGCCACACAGCTCTTATTGTAGCGCTCTTAAAGTGGTTGATATCCAAATTAATCCAGGACCTCAAACTATTGTGCAGAGGCAAAACAGACAGATAAATGACGGCGATATGACGGTCTAGTAGCTAGGAATGATAACCTTAACTCCATATGTAATGCATACATTGGGTCAATGTGAGACGATTACAGCCTATTATTATCTCAAAACACTTACCAACAGGTGCATACACATCGTTACTAAAGTACGCCTTCGAAAACAGAGAAAAGGCACCTTATGTAAAATGTGTAAGGGGTGGGTGCATGATGGATGTTGTAAATTATTAGCAACTGGTGCCAGAATGCTTTTGTGTGTACAAATGCACTTTTGGACACAGCTTACCCTTTAGCAGTGGGAATGACATTTGATTTACCTAATTTTACTGTACAATGACCCATTGCCATATATTTGATATTATGATTGTTTTATGAAACAGGCCTTCACTTTATTCATGTCAATGCAAGATCACTTTCTTCCTAAATTGGCCAGAGATTAGGATTCTAGCTAACGAAAATTTATGGGCGCAGTTATAGTTTAACCATCTCTGAATCTTGGTTTTGGATGATATGGTGACTGACGACGAGTTCAAAATAGATGGTGTACAATATAAAACGTTAGGATAGGGAACAGAAAGGGTGGTGGAGCTATGTGCCTTACATAGAAATGACTTAGCTTACAACCCAAGACTGATTTAAATAGCAATAATCTGGAGATTCTATGGTTTTTGTGAAGTGCTCTGCTCTAAGACCAAACCCATATAGTAGGAAACTAGTTTACTCCGCCCTCCTACCACTTTATCCCCAGGACCGTTTCTTCAGAGACTTTTCAGAGTTCTTGTCACGGGAGTTGAAAAACAATTGCGAGGACATAATACTGGGCGATCTTCATATCTGTTTTCAGCAGCAACAATAAATCGGCTATGCCAAAGGGTATAAGCAATGTTAGGATTAAATAGTTACACGTCAATAAATTAATACTCAACCCGGATCCACACAGGTTTTCAGCCACCCTAAATTGACCACATACTTTGTAGACCGCTCTGAGACATTAGTCAGTCAGGCGTCATTTCCAACAGGTCGTAGTGATCCTTTTCATCATTTTACCGCACCTAGGAAAAAGCACTGGGATAGGAAAGGCCTACACAGGTCTTGTTTTTTGGTGGGCTTCTAGTATCGAAAGTTGGCCATACTATACAAGTTTTTAAAGATAGTACGCTACACAATTGTGCTGGACAGAGATTACAAGTTGCACGGACGTAAACGGATGCCTGGGAAAAAGAAATTCAAAACAATGTTCACTACCATCCTTGATAATATTGACACAGTTAAAGAGGTTAGGATTAATAAACGACGAACTGAACCCTGGATGAATATTGAGATATTAGATAATAGAAAATTCAGAGACCGCTGCTAAAAGATTTTTAAGCAAACAGGACAGGATATTGCAGCACTAAATGAATCAAAGGCGTGAGGAAAGAGTACAGAGACTTAATAAAGGAGCAAAAGGGCAAAGCACTACGGCTCAAAAAATTGAAAGAGTAGAAGCATAACCCAGAAAGCTCTGGCATCAACTAAAACAGTTGGGGTATAGCCATAAGCCGAGTAGTAGGTTTCAAACATAGTACTCACTATCGATATGAGGTATGCCACGAAACATCTAAGGGGGTGGCATATTGCTCTAATTCATCTACCACATCTGTAGCATTCAACATGTAGTAAGTAACCAATACCAGCTGCATCAATACCTGTTAACACAGACTCTGATAAGTTTCAACATAACTAATAACAATAACGGGGTAACTCAAAACAGTTGTCAACCTAGTATGTGTATTCATGACTCTTTATTCAAAAGAACTAAGCAGGTTAAACCCCAACTTAGAGCACAGGGCTGATAAATCTCCCGTTATAAGTTCCTAAGAAAAGATGGTCCGCTTCTGAAATGTCAATCCCTATTGCTCACATAATAAATCTATCAATTATCAATATCACATCACGCTCGTGCTCGACGCTCGTTGTGCTCCCGGTTTTTTTGGTGTTTCACGGTCGCTCTTTACGTGCTCTTAGAAACTTTAATTTGTGTCAATCAAAATCCTGAATCATCCCTGGCTAGCGCCCTGGCATGGAGAACCAATCTTGGGCGGAAAACATTATATACTGAGTAAAAAAAGGAGAATAGGAATGTAGTGTGCACTTCCTAGCAGAGTTGTTACTGCCGAGGGAATCATAGGCTGCTCCCGTGTGGGAAAAATAATAATATTGAACTTTGGTCAGAGGAAAGAAAGTCTCCTGAAAGCTTTGAGTATACATACGTGTATAGTGTATACTACAGTGGACTCCCTAGTGATAATGGATGATAAAGGCTCTAAAGTGTCATTTGGAAAAAACAGGATGACTTTTGTAAATGAAGTGATACAGCATATTGAGGGCAGGTGCAGAAAGTCGCCAGAAACTTGCCACAGGTCAGCTGTTTTTAAAAAATCTTCCTGGCTTGCTAGTGTACTCGCATATATATCTAGTGTACCAGTGAAATAGCAGAATACAGTGTTGTAGGTAGAATAACCAGTATTATAATGGTACTTAGTGAGTGTGGGAGTGACTCTTTAGTTCTCTTAATTTCTTGATAATTCCAGACGTTACTGTGAATTCATATAAACCTGTAGTTTAAAGCCGGTGCGCAATATACAAAACGAGAAGCATTTATTACTACAGAAAAAGCGCCCTTCCTCCAAAATTTGCACCAGTCGCTATAGTGTTAATATTGACATTTATGTGGGTGGAGACGGCAAAAAAAAAATCAGAGAAGCTAGATACAGCGATTGATAACAAAGGTGGAGCACGGAGCCGTTCGTCATTGTAGAGTGAGTGCCAGCAGTCACGGCACTTCAACACGGCAAGTTATACTTTTGTACAATCAAATCACAGTATTACTCGGTAGATAATTTCCAGGTAGATCCTTCAATTGTGCGGTTTCAGCTCAAATCACCGACCAGTATGTTTAAATAACGTGACCCACTGAATTCAGTCAGATCAGATAGGACTGGTCCGAACCCTTGATGGTAACCCGAAACCCTGGACTGGTTTCAAACGGTTTCGTGGCAACACCTAGACAGGTTATTAATAGAATATTCAATAGGGTTGCTAGTAGAATAGCAGTAAATAAAACCAATTCAAATCATTATGAAGCTGTGTGGTAGTTGTGGTCAGGTCCAAAACAAACGGCTTCCCACAAGCATAAATTGTCATTTTCTGTGGGAAATTGGGTGTCACGGCCACTTGTGCAGATATCCAAGAACTAGCTACAAGGCAGTATTTAAAACAGGGGAAGTGTTTGTGGGTATGCCCAATGAGATAAATCTGTGGACCTAAAAATCACAAGGGGATATTAAAAGAGTTCAACTTCAAAGCTGCTTTCATAGAAAACATGGAAAGCTTTCTACAACAGATGGGAACATAAAAAGTCCGGGCTGAATGGTACTGCCCTTGATACTGGCCATGTAGTCAGAAACTGTAAGGCTGGAGATGATGTCCTGGTAGTCAGTAAATGGGGGGTCTGATAGTGCTGTCCTGGGAGACAGTAATGGGGAAGCTGGAGGTGCTGTCCTGGGAGACAGTAATGGTGAAGCTGGAGGTGCTGTCCTGGGAGACAGTAATGGTGAAGCTGGAAGATGCTGTCCTGGGAGACAGTAATGGGGAAGCTGGAGATGCTGTCCTGGGAGACAGTAATGGTGAAGCTGGAGATTTTGTCCAGGTAGTCGGGAACTATATGCAGGAAGGAATACATATGAATGACCGCATAGGGGACAGGAGCCATAGTAGGGAAACAAGTGTAGTCAAAGATAAGATAAAACCAATATTGCAAACTAGAAATACCGCAGGAAATAGCAAACAAGAGGACTCCACTAGCAATAGTGAGGATATATTACCAAAAACAAATGGTGGGAGCTCCATTGTTGGTGCTAGGGAGGATAGAAGTAAGACAGGGAAACATGCACCAACACAGGGAATACAGTCACAGAAAACCCAAGGCAAACGGAAACCAAGCCTGTGCACATACTATGCACTCGGTATCTGCTGGCATGGAAATCTGGAAAAACAGATGGGACGTGCAACTATGACCACCCTAGGAAATGCCATGCCCATATGACAACAGGAAAATGCAAACTCCCTTCCTGTAAGCTTTTTCACCCTGAACTGTGTACCTCTTCAGTACAGGAAAGACTGTGCTATAACTTAAATTGCCAGGCATACCATCTAAAGGGGACAAAAGATACAAAACATCCAGGCCATGGAAAACCTGGGTAGCCACAGCCACTCAAGAGGGAGAGGTTTTTTAGTGCCAGGAAGGAAAAAAAACTGGCAGGAAATGGCAGAAATCGTACACCAAATCCAGTCATTCCTGGAGTGGAACCACAGTCGATGGCCTCCACTCCAAACCAACAGATACAGATACTATGCCGGAAAAAAAATCCCCCCCCAGTACCAACAATACACACCAGTCCGATAACATTCTTCTTTGCAAAATATACAGGGTCTAAAGCCAGCAACAAACAACAAAATACCTTTCATCCGTGGACTGCTTGCAGAGGCAAAGGCAATGTTCGCGGCTTTCACTGAGACCCACATAAAGGATCACTTAGACAACGAAATATGGATCCCAGGTTACAACCTATACAGATGTGACAGAGTGAACAGGCAAAAGGGGGGGTTGGCCTGTACATTGCAGAGTCACTTGTTTGCACAGAACTGCTAAATGCCTCAAATGATGTAGTGGAAGTTTTAGCAGTAAAGGTCGAGAACCAAAACCTAGTCATTGTGATAGTCTACAAGCCTCCGGAATGCAACATCCAGCAATTCCAGGAACAGCTGTTAAAAATTGACCACTGTCTGGAAAACCTTCCAGCTCCTGCACCCAAACATCTTGCTCCTGGGGGATTTCAACTTAAGGCACCTAAAATGGAGGAATATAGCAAATAATATTGTATTGCAGTAATAACACCAAGGAGGCAGCTCTGATGAAAACTCACACTCACGCGAGCTTTTAAATCTCTGCACAAAATTCAATTTAAACCAGCAAAAATAGAGCCTACTAGACTGGAGAATACACTAGACCTCATCTTCACTAACAATGATGATCTGATAAGAAATATCACCATATCAAAAACAATATACTCATATCACAACATAATTGAGGTTCAGTCATGTATGCGCGGAGCCCCAGACCGACATAATGAGATTAGTCACGAGGGAGCATCACCAAATTCAACTTCAATAACAAAAACATAAAGTGGGACCAAGTAAACCAAGTCCTAACCGATATAAGCTGGGAAGATATACTAAGCAACACAGACCCCAACTTATGCCTAGAACAGATTAACTCGGTTAGCACTCGATGTATGCACAAGGCTTATTCCTCTAAGAAAAAGGAGGAGTAGATGTAAAACAGAAAGAGACAGGCGCTCCCTTTACAGGCGACGGAAAAGAATAACAGAGCGGCTAAAAGAGGTCAATATATCTGAAATGCGTAGGGAGACACTGGTCAGAGAAATAGCAAGCATCGAACTTAAGCTAAAAGAATCCTTTAGGAGTCAGGAATCGCGGGAAGAACTAAAAGCCATAAATGAAATCGAAAGAAACCCAAAGTATTTCTTCTCCTATGCCAAATCAAAATCGAGAACAACGTCCAGTATTGGGCCCCTACTTAAACAAGATGGGTCCTACACAGATGACAACAAGGAAATGAGTGAGCTACTCAAGTCCCAATATGACTCAGTTTTTAGCAAGCCGCTAACCAGACTGAGAGTCGAAGATCAAAATGAATTTTTTTATGAGAGAGCCACAAAATTTGATTAACACAAGCCTATCCGATGTTATCCTGACGCCAAATGACTTCGAACAGGCGATAAATGACATGCCCATGCACTCTGCCCCAGGGCCAGACTCATGGAACTCTGTGTTCATCAAGAACTGCAAGAAGCCCCTATCACGAGCCTTTTCCATCCTATGGAGAGGGAGCATGGACACGGGGTCGTCCCACAGTTACTAAAAACAACAGACATAGCCCCACTCCACAAAGGGGGCAGTAAAGCAACAGCAAAGAACTACAGACCAATAGCACTAACATCCCATATCATAAAAATCTTTGAAAGGGTCCTAAGAAGCAAGATCACCACGCATCTAGAAACCCATCAGTTACACAACCCAGGGCAACATGGGTTTAGAACAGGTCGACTCCTGTCTGTCTCAACTATTGGACCACTACGACAAGGTCCTAAATGCACTAGAAGACAAAAAGAATGCAGATGTAATATATACAGACTTTGCAAAAGCCTTCGACAAGTGTGACCATGGCGTAATAGCGCACAAAATGCGTGCTAAAGGAATAACAGGAAAAGTCGGTCGATGGATCTATAATTTCCTCACTAACAGAACACAGAGAGTAGTCGTCAACAGAGTAAAGTCCGAGGCAGCTACGGTGAAAAGCTCTGTTCCACAAGGCACAGTACTCGCTCCCATCTTGTTCCTCCATCCTTATATCCGACATAGACAAGGATGTCAGCCACAGCACCGTGTCTTCCTTTGCAGATGACACCCGAATCTGCATGACAGTGTCTTCCATTCAGACACTGCAAAGCTCCAGGCAGACATCAACCAAATCTTTCAGTGGGCTGCAGAAAACAATATGAAGTTCAACGATGAGAAATTTCAATTACTCAGATATGGTAAACATGAGGAAATTAAATCTTCATCAGAGTACAAAACAAATTCTGGCCACAAAATAGAGCGAAACACCAACGTCAAAGACCTGGGAGTGATCATGTCGTAGGATCTCACCTTCAAGGACCATAACATTGTATCAATCGCATCTGCTAGAAAAATGACAGGATGGATAATGAGAACCTTCAAAACTAGGGAGGCCAAGCCCATGATGACACTCTTCAGGTCACTTGTTCTATCTAGGCTGGAATATTGCTGCACACTAACAGCACCTTTCAAGGCAGGTGAAATTGCCGACCTAGAAAATGTACAGAGAACTTTCACGGCGCGCATAACGGAGATAAAACACCTCAATTATTGGGAGCGCTTGAGGTTCCTAAACCTGTATTCCCTGGAACGCAGGAGGGAGAGATACATGATTATATACACCTGGAAAATCCTAGAGGACTAGTACGAACTTGCACACGAAAATCACCCACTACGAAAGCAAAAGACTTGGCAGACGATGCACCATCCCCCCAATGAAAAGCAGGGGTGTCACTAGCACGTTAAGAGACCATACAATAAGTGTCAGGGGCCCCGAGACTGTTCAACTGCCTCCCAGCACACATAAGGGGGATTACCAACAGAACCCCTGGCAGTCTTCAAGCTGGCACTGGACAAGCACCTAAAGTCGTTCCGGATCAGCCGGGCTGTGGCTCGTATGTTGGTTTGCGTGCAGCCAGGCAGCAACAGCCTGGTTGATCAGGCTCTGATCCACCAGGAGGCCTGGTCACAGACCGGGCCGCGGGGGCGTTGACCCCCGGAACTCTCTCCAGGTAAACTCCAGGTAAACATAATAAATCTATCCACCACTAATACAGTACCGGAGGGGTTCAAGGAGGCAGAGTTACTCCTATCTTCAAGAAAATAGTAGGTCTGATGTAAGCAACTATAGGCCTGTTAGTATACTCAGTATAATATCTAAAATTCTAGAGAGGGCGGTGTATTCTCAAGTAGTTAAGTACCTTAATGACAACAAATCTCCATAGCTATCAATCGGGCTTTAGAAGATCCTACTCAACCGACACCTCCATATTAATCATGATGGATTACCTGAGAACTGAAATGTCAAAGGGGAACCTCATAGGCATGGTAACCTTAGACCTGCAAAAGGCCTTCGATACTGTCAACCACAATATATTATGTAATAAACTTCAAACTATCGGTATAGGTTCTGTGACTGGTTTAAGTCCTCCCTTTACAATAGGAGACAAATAGTAAAAATCAACAAACAGAATCAGAACCCCTGCCGATACATGTGGATTTCCCCCCAAGGTAGTATTCTGGGTCCCTTATTATTCTTATTTTTATGTCAATGATATGCCTATCAGTGTCAAGTGAAAAACTCCTACTGTATGCAGATGACAGTGCTCTGTTAGTGTCAGGTAAAGACCCACAAGATATTGCTAATGTTTTAAACCCTGGAAACTGGAGTCCTGCAGCAAATGGTTAGTAGACAACAAACTATCATTAACCTAGGGAAAACTGAAGCCATTCTCTTTGGCACGAAAACAAACTGAGAAGGGAATAATTTTAATGTTCAATGTAATGGGGAGCCCATCACTTTGGTTTCATCAGTAAAATATTTGGGATCCCTTTGACCCAGCATATCAGGAGATTGATGGGGAAAACAGTGTAGTAAAGAAAGGAATGCCAGACTGAAGTTCCTGTATAGACAAGCACAGTGTCTCCCTATGAGGCTCGCAGGACTCTATGTCTAGCCTTATACAATGCCATATGGATTACGCTTGCTCTTCTTGGTACTCTGCCTTGAAAAAAAAGCTGAAAGATGGGACGGGCAAAATCACCAGAACAAAATCGTAAGATTCATCCTGGGGTGGGACCAAGAGAACATGTAGGCCAGGATGAATTACAGCAGTTGGATGCTGAATGTTGAAGACAGAGTAAAATTGAAGCTAAATCATGTTTATAAAATTGCTCACAGCAATGTCCAGAATATCTTGCTGTCAATTTTGTCAGGCTGGGAACCAAAGCAATCATAGAACTAGGGGGAGAGAGCAAAAACTTTGTAGTACCCACAGTCAGTGGCCAGGTTCAAAACACCTTTTATTGTACAGAAATTAAAGGAATGGAACAGACTACCCGACATGTCAAACCCAGTCATAGCGTGAACCAGTTAAAGGGAAGAGTGCCAAAAGGTGTTGTGACTGTAGCTACAGAAAGGGGGGGAATGATTTTCTATTTTTTTAGCTAACATACGTGTAAATTTTACCTTATTCCTTGTAATGACACTCGTATTGTAGATAGTCTTAATGACCTTGGTGTCGCAGATAGTCTTTTTAGTAGGATAATAAGATGTTATCTTCATTGTAGAACAATAAGAAAATATTATAACCTTTATACTATAATAATAAGGTAAAAGGACCCCAATGGAAATAAGTCACTCTGTCTGACTTTTTTGGGTTATCCTAGGTTCTCTACACATATGCTGCTATATATGATAATTCTATGTAACTGTATTTGTGTATACCTGAATAAACTTACTTACTTGCTAGAGTCGCATGATCACTGGAATGTGTGGAGGCACTAGCTCTTGTTGATGCATTACCACGACATACTTTAGCAAAGTGGCCTTTCTTGTGGCACTTATGGCACATTGCTTCACGAGCAGGACACTTTCGATGTGGATGTTTTGAAAAACCACAAAAGAAACACACCGTACCTGCTGCTGCTGTCACTGAGGCAGGTTCCAAAGTAACTTCATTGCAAGAGTCTTGGTCAGGAATTGCAGCACTTACCACTCGAGAAGGCTGAGTGGTATTGTATACTTCAGAATTCTTCTGGGCTGAACCTAGAACTCTTGCCTGGTCAAAGGCAGTGGATAAGTCGAGAGTTTTATTCTCCAATAAATGTTGCCTTATTATTGGTGATTGCAGGGCACTGATAAAAGCATCCCTGATGGACTCTTCACAATACTGAGCAGCTGTCACTGCTTGGAAGTGACAGTCCTTACCTAAAATTTTCAGCGCTTGAAGGTATTCCTCTAAGAATTCATCAATCTGCTGGCGGCGAGTTGCAAGGCGATAGCGTGCAAAGATTTAATTTTTAGGTTTTATATACTGAGACTTGAGGGTTTTGATAGCATCTTCATAGGTATTACATCAGAAATAGCCTCATATTCTTAGGTGACACAAAATTGATGAGCAGACTTAGTTTGTCTAGGTCTGTTTTAGGAAGGGCTCCCAAGAAGTTTTCGAAAGTCTTAAACCAGTGCTTCCATTCCTGAGCAGCCGTTGATAAGCTGGGGTCACAGTCTAGCCTTCAGGTTTCAGTAAACGCTCCATGTTGTGATGTAGTCTAGCGCAGGATCACCACCAGGTAGCCCAGGATTCTATGTTCAATAAATTGTGATAGAAACACAAGCCTTATCTCTAGGCTTTATTGAACATAGAATCTTCATAGTACTTCTGCAACAACAAAATATAATGACTAGTATATCTAATAACGGCTTCTACAGGGATGGTGATGTCTTGCATATGTCAAGAGAAAAGTTATAACTACAGGCCACATATTTAAACTCACCATGTAATCTGCATCACTAATATATGGATATAAGAGAAGAGAATAACACACCAAGTCTTGGCGCCCATGACACACAACAAGCTGTTGTTGTTGTTAAGGGCCCCGAGAGGTGGAGCGGTATTATCCTGCTGCTGCTCCCCACAGGAACATTATCACTGCACTCAGGCTTTGCCTGCATTTCCCACCAATCTAACAGATCTATCTCCCTGTCCCTAGCCTCCCAAAAATGCAACCACTAATCACTGAAAATAGGCCCCTCCCCCTCCTCCTTAAGAAGCCTTACATTTAATTTCCAGTACCCAGAATAAATATGCACTACTCCATCCCACATCAGATCTGCAATTACTGCCCTGTGATCAGAAAACCCCACATCGACGGCTCTCACCCTCACCACATCTATACCCTGCTTAACATAGATTCTGTTCAATCATGCCTCATATCCCCTACGGACGAACGTATGCTCCACTAGTATCCCCCCTCCCCACAACATCAAAGACCCCAATATCTCGCAATACATCCCTCAGAACACTCAACACACAACCCGCCCCTCTCGGTTCAACATCACCACTCCGCATCACACAGTTCCAGTCACCTCCTATTACTGTTATAGCTGGTAAACCTCTCAAGTGATACAGCAATACCTCCCTGACAAAAATCTATTTTTACCCTGGTATTGCTAGTTGCTGGCATGTAAACACCTACGAAACTAGCCCGACTGTCACCCCAGACACCATACACCCTCACTACCCTCCCCCTCTCTTCCCAACCCATGACACACAAGGGGCTGGTCTCCTTTACCGCTACTGCTGCCCCACCTTTCAATTGCAAACCACTGCTAACATACATCCGATATCCTTTCAACCTCAACTCACTTCCAGCCCTGTGATTATGCTCTTGCAAAAAACATATGTCGACATCAAACCTCCATGAAAAACCACACCAACCAAACTTTCTTGACCTCTGTCTTAAGGCCATTAACATTAAGTGCGACACATCTGAAAGTTATGGAAGGGGCGGCTTTTTCCTATGCCGCTGGAATTTACTCATCACACCTTTCACATTATGTGTACTTTCTTCACTCATTTTTTCCTGTGCCTTCACCTCCCCCCTCCCTCTCCCACTGTGCAACTCAGGCTCGCCTCTACCACTATGAGCCATCGGCTTCACCACACCTGCCCATGACTTCTTTCCCAGCCTCTGCCCCGGGGTGATGACCTCATCTATCTCTGACGCAGCAGTTCTTTTCCTAGAACTTCTGCTTACACATATATCACTATCAGTCGAATCCTGCTGGTGTACCTATACGACCAGCACATGCTCCAGTCGTTTCTTACTCAAGGCTTTCTCCACGTTTTGTTGTCCCTCCAGTGCTCCGTCTTCACATAAACTGAGATCACCTTCTGCACAGGGCTCCTTCCCATCCAAAAAATCCTTGATCACATCCGCCAACAAACAACCCAGGGTCGTAGTTTCCTGAACTAAAGACTCCTCAGGTGTCACCTGCATCTCCCCCGACGCCCCTGGGAGAGTGGAAGTATCCACCGCCGCCACCTCCCTGTCGCCTCCCTTTCTCCAGAGGTCAGTCCTCCCTCCTCCGAAGCACCAGAGCTAGGCACCAAATGGCACGGCTGCGGAATCACAAATGGAGGCCCCAGAACTTGAGGGCCCGCTCCTAGGACACTGGGCTGCCATGTGCTCATAGGAGCTACACAAACGACATGTTTTCCCCTGACCGGCTAGTACACAAAAAACTGTGTCCTATAACCGGTCATCGTAACATAGGATGGTATAGGCCTTGTTAAAGACATTTTGAGGGTGCAAGAACCCTCCGCAGCCCTTCTATGGACCATCGCTCCACACTCCCATGGTTGCAGAATGCACTGTCCCTAAATGCTGAAATAATCCTGTAGACCCATACGCCGTAGCCTCGAAAAGGGGACATTTCCCACCTTCACACATATGTAGTACTTAAGAGACGTCATGTAAAACGAACATCCACTGCTGAATTCACACTCACGCGTTGTTCCTGGTAATTCTCCACGTTCTCTGTGTAGAAACCCGGGTCGTACAAATTTTTACGAAGATTCTTGTCAAACCATTCAGAGCGATGCCATACAATTCCTCATTGGGAATGCCCTATGCCATTTTGGCGGCCTGGTGGTTAACGCTCTCGCTTCACACGGTGAGGGCCTGGGTTCGATTCCCAGCCAGAGTAGAAACATTGGACGTGTTTCTTTCCACCTGTTGTCTATGTTCCCCATCAGTAAAATGGGTACCCGGGTGTTAGTCGACTGGTGTGGGTCGCATCCTGGGGGCAATAAGGAGGCTTGTCACAGACCGGGCCGCGGGGGCGTTGACCCCGGAACTCTCTCCAGATAAACTCCAGATGCATCCCTTATGATGCCCGGGAGAAGGGGCGTTCACGGTAGAGCCACTTAATGTACCACGAACCAGCTCAATGCAGACAGTTTTTTAGCCTCAGTCTTGTACGTTCTTTCCATTTTCGTGTCCAAGTGAAAACGGTAAACTGCTCAAAACCAACTCAATAAGGAGCTTCTGCGCGCACGTCCACACGGCCCCAAAGTGATGAGGACAATTGGAATATATATTTGGTTCTGGTTAATTCGGTTATGGGGTATGATATGTGTTAGATTTGTGTAGATTAAAATTTTTTTCTATACTGTTTTGTTTGTGTTCATGTACGCATATGCATGGGTTTTCCTGTTTTTTTGTGAAATCAGTTTTTTTTTGTGTTACCCTATAAATATCTTTTTGAGCCTTTGTTCAATGTTAGGTTCTAGTACATTGCTAATATGGGTATAATAATGTTGTTTTAAGTTATATATGATAGATTAGTACTGTTACTGGTAGTTGTTTTGGGGACGTTTTGTTGTAAGTTTTTGCTTTTGTATTGACATTTTTTAGAGATGTTATAGAGCCATTGTTCTGAGAAATTTTATGTTATCTTTTTTGTCTATTTATATTCTGGAATTATTGTTTTGATGTACTATTTTTAAATTAAAAAAATATAAAAAAAACTACGATATGCTACACGAGCATAAAAATAGAATCAGTAACTATGTTGACATCCAGGATAACCGGGGTCAGGTATGCTATCCACCCAGGATAAACCCGGGGTCAGGACGTTATCCACCCAGGATAACCTGGGGTTAAGAGTTATCCACCAGGATAACCTGTGGTCAAGAGTGTTATCCACCCGGATAACCTGTGGTCAAGAGTGTTATCCATCAGGATAACCTGTGGTCAAGAGTGTTACCCACTCAGGATAACCTGTGTTCAAGAGTGTTATCCACCCAGGAAAACCCTGGGGTCAGGTATGCTATCCACCAGGATAACCTTTGGTCTGTATGCTTTTCCCCACCCAGGATAACCTGGGGTCAGGTATGTTATCACCCAGGATAACCTGGGGTCAGGTATACTATCCCCCCAGGATAACAAGGGGTCAGTATGCTATCCACCCAGGATAACCCTGGGGTCAGGTTTACTATCCACCCAGGATAACCTGTGGTCAGGTATATTATCCACCCAGGATAACCTGGGGTCAGGTATGCTATCACCCAGGATAACCTGGGGTCAGGTTTTGCTATCCACCAGGATAACCTGGGGTCAGGTATGTTATCCACCCAGGATAACCTGTGGTCAGGTATGTTATCCACCCAGGATAACCTGGGGTCAGGTATGTTATCCACCCAGGATAACCTGGGGTCAGGTATTACTATCCACCAGGATAATCTGTGGTCAGGAAATGTTATCCACCCAGGTTAACCTGGGGTCAGGTATGTTATCCCCCCAGGATAACCTGGGGTCAAGTAGGGTTATCCACCCAGGAAAACCTGTGGTAGGTATGTTATCCACCCAGGAAAACCCTGGGGTCAGGTATGTTATCCACCAGGATAACCGGGGGAGTCAAGAGGTTATCCACCCAGGATAACCTGGGGTCAGGTATGTTATCACCCAGGATAACCTGGGGTCAGGTATGCTATCCACCCAGGAAAACCCTGGGGTCAGGTATACTATCCACCCAGGAAAACCTGGGGTCAGTATGTTATCCACCCAGGAAAACCCTGGGGTCATGTATGTTATCCCCCCAGGATAACCTGGGGTCAGTTATGTTATCCCCCAGGATAACCTGGGTTAAAGTATGTTATCCACCCAGGATAACCTGGGGTCAGGTATGTTATCCACCAGGATAACCGGGGGTTAAAGAGTGTTATCCACCCAGGAAAAACCTGGGGTCAAGAGGTTACCCACCCGGATAACCTGGGGTCAGGTATGTTATCCACCCAGGATAACCTGGGGTCAGGTATGTTATCCCCCCAGGATAACCAGGGGTCAGGTATGTTATCCCCCCGGGGATAACCTGGGGTCCAGGTATGTTATCCACCCGGAAAAACCTGGGGTCAAGGTTATCCACCAAAATATAGTTCATTATATTACCCGAAAGGGTATCCAAAATATTTATTATTTTAAAAATTGAACTAAACAATTTTTCCCTTAAAATTATTGTTTATAAATAAATTTATAATAATTATTTTACAGACTAGAAACTTTTATGTAAAATCTAATTATTACTTAAATACTTTTAACTTTCTTAAAAAATTTTAACGATTCTAAAGCGAATTTTAAATGTTTTTACATTTTAAATTTTTTAAAACATAACATTATGTCATTATTTTACTGTTATTTTTTGTTTATTTTATTTTATTATAGTTTATGGTCAATATTAAATTTTTTGTCTAAACCTTGTGAACCTCAGGGAAGGTTTCTTGATGCTGCTGAGAGGCTCTTGATCAGGGAATTGGATCTGTGCTCCAGTTCCCGGATTAAGTCTGAATGCCTTCCACATCCCCCCTAGGCGCTGTATAATCAAACGGGTTTAGCGCTTCCTTCTTGATTATAATAACAATAATCTTCCTCGTGAATATTTTTTTATATTTTATTTAAAACCAAAAACAGCGTAAATAAAAAAAAAAAATAACAAAGAACAATATGGATCTGAATCCTGAAGGTTCATACACTGAGAAAAAAAACCCCACACAAAATACCTGACACAAATTACCTGACACAAATTACCTGACAAAAAGTACCTGACACAAAGTAATGACACAAAGTCCCTGACACAAAGTACCTGACACAAAGTACCTGACACAAAGTACCTGACACAAAGTACCTGACACAAAATACCTGACACAAAATACCTGACACAAAATACCTGACACAAAATACCTGACAGGGAAAGGATTGAAACGGGGGTGGAAAATTTTATAGGGTGCTTACTGTATGTACCTCAACTTTTATATACATACAAGTAATCTCATTGGGAGACAACCATATTGTTTACCGTAGTCACCCCGTGTAGACATGTGAGAAAACTTAACCACCTCTGGTCACTACAGGTGGCCCCTCGACCCTCACAATCTTGTCCACATCTATCCGAGACCAGTATAAATTGGGTAGCACCCTCAAGCACGGCGCTATTAATTAATTGTGGACTGTATAGATTATATTAGTTTAACTGAATGAAGGAAGGGGGGGTAGGATACACATGGATACATCCATCAAGGAAAAACATTTGTACATAATCCCACCACTTACCAGATATTCCCTGGTGGTCACTTGATATGGCTGGATCACCCTTAACCCATCCAATTGAGGAGGATACAAGACAGATTCCGGTAATAAACGAAGACACAGTGAAGATCAGGAATTTCAATTCATAAGGATTATCGACTGGACGAGGATTGGAAAACGGTGTATTGTGTTCGCTAATCTGTGTTAGTTTACGCACAGATTAGCGTCATTCCTGGTGATCCTTGGACTGTGTTCAGTGCTTCAGAGCAGTGAGCCACGAGAGGGTGGCTACGGGCATCGACTGGGGCTCTGGGCCTCACAGCTCTGCACCCAGTGTGGGCGGCTGTGAGGTCACAGGCAGCAGCTCTGCTGCTGGCTCTGTCCCCACACCTACAGTCACCATGACAGATCCAGGAGAACGGCCTAAACGTTCCTTGGAATGCGGGGACGAGTTGGAGGACGACGTGGGGCAGGTGGGAGCCCCCAGCAAGAAGGCCAAGGATGCAGTGGAGACTACTGTACCTACCAATCTGCCACTAGGTCCGTCGGCAGCCCCTACCCAAGAAGACTTGCTCCCCCAGATGGCCATAGGGGTCGTGGAATGAAGCCAGGAGGATGTAGCTCCTCAAGTGGCAAGGTTGGAGCCATCCCAGGTCCCAAACACCGTTGCGTTGGCCTCCACAGTGGACGGGGACTGGCTGACTCCACGTGGAAGGAGGAGTTCCCGCTCGTCGGGCACAAGCAACCAGGGCTTTCAACAAATTAAAGGGTTCCCAACTACGGGTTGTGTAAGGTATCTGGAAGGTCTCCCCCACCTCAAGTTCCGCTGCGAGTTCACTCTAGGAACGGGGGTTCTGGTCTTTCCCTCGGGACGAAGACTCTTACGAGGAGTTGAAGGGGCTGGTTGGGGACCATCCCAGCATGGTGGAACTGCGGGCTTCGGAGAAGGTGTACAGGGGGTGCTTTTACACGCCCCTGTGCCCCTCCCATGGACCCCATTTTGGGAGTGCCCAATTATTGTCAAGGCGGGAGGACTCACTGCAACGGTGAACAAGGTCCCCACCCACCAGGTGCTGATCCACCACAAAGGTCCATTTCCCCACACACCTGGACCTTGGGGTCTGGGAAAGATTCAAGACCGACCATACCTGTCAGGCCCCAGTAAAATGCTTCAACTGCCAGGGGTTCAATCATATTGCAGCCACCTGCCAGCGAAAAGAAGAAGTGTGATGGTGCGCAAGGCACACGACTCGAAGGACTGCATTGCAATCCTCAAACAGCCAACTGGCGAAGCCCTTCGGCCAGAGCCCAAGTGTGCCAACTGCTCAAATAGGCACCATCCCTGGAACAGGAGCTGCCCTGTGATGGTGAGCACTGGCAGCAGGTTGTCATTGGAACGACCCGACAGCCCCAACCCCCCAGCCTTGGAACTGCCCAGCAACAGTCAGCATGGGCTCCAAGCACTGTTCCCCGGATACCGCAGGAGGGCAATACAAGCGAGTTCCCATCACTGGGCTCCAAGCGGTGGCATCAGGGGGCAGACACTGGTTTGCAGCAGTGCAGTCAACTGCGGGGTCAGATGGCAAGGTGGCCAAGAAGACAGAATCATTGGGAAAAACAGCCACAGGCCAGGCACACTGCCAAGCAGGTTTCAGCTGGGCACCAACATTCCTTGCCATACTGCCAGCAGGCCTCTTCCCAAGGGCAGGCCCCTACCGTGAGCGGCCAGAGTCAGGCAGAGGTTCCCCGCCAGGGGCCTTCGAAGCCCATGTCCACTCATGCCGGGCCCAGGGTGCACCCAGCTTATGCTGCTGCAGTGTCGACAGCCACCCAGACATATCCAGTGACCCAGCCCCGACTCGACGGGTCGTCCAGCTCAATGCCTGCAGAGGTAATGGTCGAATCCTTTCCGGATCGACTGAAGAAAACCATCGGGGTCATCTCAGCGCTCCTCTGTCGCCTGCTGCTGTCGGCAGAGGACAAGGGCGCCTGCAGGCAGCTCCTGTCATGGATGCTGGGCGTGGTCCTACTGGACAGGAAAGACTCAATGGAACTTCAAGCCATCATCCAGGAGTCCTTCCAGTCTGTGTGGAGGAGGCCCGGAGTCGCCAACAACGGACGACGAGTCCCAGGCAGAGATGGAAGCGTGAGCCACCTCTGCGGCCCTTGAAGTCCTCCAGTGGGAAAATTTGTGGGCTGCAGCGGAAATTCACTTAGTGATTGAAGCTGCAGTTCAGGATGAGGTTGATGTCTTCCTGTTTCAGGAGACACTCACCAATTTGTCACGTCCAATGCAGCCACGTATTCCGGGATTCTCTGCCTACTTCAGCGCCCGGAAGGGACTGGCAGGGGCACAGCGATCTTGTCAGGACCACTATCCCTCATTCAATCTCCACTGACCCCCTCGACTGTGGGGAGGGTGTAGAGGTTCAGGCTGTCACCCTACACCCGGCGGATGGACTCTCGTGGTTTACAATATTTACAGAAGTTCGGTACACCCTTGACATTTCAGAGGTGGGCAGCACTGCCCCACGGGAGGGTTTGTTGTGGCTGGGGATGTCAATGCCCACCACCAATACTTTCTTCTGTCTCTCTACCAACGCAGCTGGGAGGCACCTTGCGGGTGTGCTGGAGGAGGTCCTGAGATCGCCCTCCTCAATAATGGTGAGCCAACCCTACTATGGTGGCCGCTTGGATGTCACACTCATCTCTAGGCGGTTGCTCTCGAGCGCGAGTTGGGAGGTCCACCCCATCTCACCAGTGATCACTTTCCGTGGTCACTACGTGATGGTCCCGCGGTGTCCACTTCCCACACCTAACCCCGATGGAATCTAAAAAAGGCGACTGGCAGTGCTTCAAGGAGGTCATTTTAGCGCTGGGGGGCGGAGTCTCCTCTCCAGAAGACCCAGATGAGGCGGGGTCAAAAACTTGCAGGTGGCCTTCATCATGTGCAGCTGAGGCAGCAATACCTAAGATTACAGGCAGAGGGTCATATAAAAGTGACTGGGGCTTTTACAATGAGGACATCCGGGAACAAACCACCCCATCAATGTTGTACGCAAGATTTCACAGGCGTAATCCACGGTTGAGTCCATGCTGCTCAGGGAAGTGGTGCAGCATGCATGGGCCCTGTCTCAACGGGTCCGGCGGCTAAATGGTTCGAGTGGTGTGGGCCTCCTTCAGCTGCTCCTCCACCTTATCTGAGATTTGGACAAGTTACGATTGGCCATGGGCAGCGTCGCAGTGTGGCTCGGTTGCACCCAGACCCGCAATGGAGGCAGAACGTCTGGTGGACCTATTCACCCCAGAGCGGGGCCCTGGCTCAACTGCCTCAGGATCCCAGGACCTCCAAGCCACCCTCCTTCCTAGAAGGGTGATGGTGATCCAAGCCGCAACCAGGGCTGGGGATGTCACGGATGAAGACTTCACCCACCAGGAGCTCCAGGCAGCCTTCACATCTCATCGAGACACTGCACCGGGGCATGAGTATCACCTATGGCATGATCATCGGTTCGACCATTCTGGACATTCAGCTGTCCTGGGGGTCATCAACCAGACTGGCGAGCTGGCAAACTCCTGTTGTATGGAAGGAGGGTGACATCATAAAAGATTCCTAAGCCTGGGGATCCCGGCAGTGTGAGACCCATCTCCCTCACCGTTGCATCTCGAAGGTGTCTGAAAGGATGGTGTTGGAGCGCCTGAGGTGGAAGCTTGGCCTCCTCATAAACACCTCTATGTCTTCACCAGAGGAGTGGGCACTTTCGAAAGCCTTACCACTCTACTGACCGGCATTGGGTCGGGCGCCCAAGCCCACATTGTTGTCTTTCTTGACCCGAGAAAGGGTTTTTAGCTTGCCAGTGCACTGCAATTCTCTCCTCTTGGCCAGCAGGGGGAAATTTAAGGCAGGCTGGCTTTCATGGCTTCGTTCCTATCTCAGGACAGGCGGGCCCGGGTACGCTTCCAGGGGCATTTCCTCTTCTCTCAAAACCCCGGGGCAACGGCATCCACAGGGCGGGGTGCTTAGTCCCCACCTGTTCAATGTACTGATGCACCAGCTGGTGTACCTGCCTTTCTCCAGGGCACCATCCTCCTAGCTATGCCGATGACCCGGCACTTCTCGTACCCAGGAAGTGGCGGGTTTTTGCAGGTGCCCGGAGGACCTCGATCTGCTGGCTTCCACCTGCCGTCACTTTGGGATTTAAGATATCGTGGCAAAATCCCAAAACCATGATCCTTCAACCCAAAGGGGCCCAGTCAGAGGCTGCGGGTCCTGGGCATCGACCTGGAGTGGGTTACAAATTATGGGGACCTTGGCATCTACATTGACAGGCACCTCACCTTCCGGAAACATGTGTGCCACATTAAAGAGAGGGCTCTGCAGAGGGTCAGGGCATTGAGTGCCATGGCCAACCCTAGGGTTGGGGCCAGCCTCGAGGTCATGAGGTTGTTTACATCCAGGCAATACGTTTTCCCTCGTTGACTATGGGGCACTTGCTCTGGTTCATGCCAGACCCACAAACATAAATCCCTCTGTGTCATCCAGGGACACAGGGTGTACGGGCCATGCTGGGGGCTCTAGGGGGCCAATGCAGTGGCTCTGAACCTTGAGGTGCAGCTACAGCCTCTGAAGACAGGATCCAACTGGTAGCTGCCAGGAGGATTGCAAAGTATCTCCGCCTCCCAGGGGCTGACAAACTGATGAGAGATTTAGGGTCCGCCAGGGACAGGTCATTCCACTGCATCCCGGCCGCCGATGGATGTGGTCAGTAAACAGATGCCCCACAGAAGCTCTTGCCCATGACATTGCTCAGGCAGGAGGCTGCGACGACTGGCAGCGAACTAAAACGGTGCCACCCCCTTGGGCACCCGAGTGTTTGGGTGAGCTGGACAACCCTACCAGACAGAAGAAGCATTGCACCCCGGGACATTCTGCACCACCTTGCCTCGGCTAGCATTGTGGGTGCGGGGAAACCCCGGGTGTGTGCCATTACACTGATGGGCTCCAGAGACCCAGTGCAGGCCGCACAGCTGCTGGGATGTTTCCAACAGAATCTGACAGCAGGTTGGCGCCTCCCAGACCATTGCACCCTCCTCCAGGCCGAACTCTTTGCCATCCAACAAGCTCTGCGGCATGCTCTTGCAGCCATCAGCATCCCCCCCCATCATCCACGTTGATTCCCAAAGGGAGCGATCCAAGCGGGTTATGCACAGAGAGCCAAAGGACAACATACACTTAATCACATCCATCCGAGGTGACCCGCAGACTCTCATGGCCCCGGGTCGCAGATCTACATCAACTGGATCCCGAGCATATGGGTATCCCTGGCAATGATGCTGCAGATGAGGCTGCTAGGACTGCAAACCCCGAGGCACAGCCAGTGCTGCGATCTTCATCAAGCCTCAGCCAGATTGCGCTGTTGGCTGTGGTACGGCGAGGCGCCCATTTTCCCGACCCTGGGGAGTCACGGAGCCTTTTGTTGGTATGTCAGGGGAAACCCCCAGGGTTTCCCCCTCCAAGTCTTCGGACACAATCCAGGGAATGAGGGTGCATATCCACCGCCTATGCTTAGGGTATCCCACCCCTGTGCGGATTTTTGAACGGGCATGAGAGGGGCTCTGTGCCCATTGTGACCAAATGGTTCCACACCCCTTGGTGCACTACCTGTTTGACTGCCCGGCGACGATGCCCCTTCGCCGTATACACTTCCCAAATGACCCAGTAGGGCAGACCGAGAGGATGAGGCAGCACATCTTGTGTACTTAGCTGTCAGGACTTGGAAACCTTACTTCCAGTCCTTGCATGTCATCCGCCCCCCCGCTGAGTTGCTGCGAGGGCCTGCTTTGGGCCTCCAATGCACTGCACACCATCCCTGTTAGTGCAGACTAATTTTGGGTACGTCATCTGGCCATAGGGCCGGTGAGGTACCCCCCTCCTGCTGAAGACTGCCACAAAAGGTGCAAGTAACATAAATGTCACTTCCCTACTGGGGAGCCAATGCCGGGTCACCAAATGGAAGAGACCGGGCCGGGATACCGGCGAATCAAATAGAATAGAAGCTATCCAATTAAAACATGCCTAACTGGCCAGTATCAGTCTGTTATAACAAAAGGGTTACTTACTGGGGTGATTGATGCCCTTATTTCCTCCATTCACCATCTCATTTCGACGTCCCGCCACCCCAAACACGGTTCTTATTCCAGCAGGACGAGGTTTCCTTTGGTTTGTCCAGTTTAGAAGTCGTGTTTACCATAAAACTTCACTATCCTCGGTACGATAATCACGCGTTCACTCAGAGCAGGGCGATTATTTCACATCCCGCATTCTCTTAACTCAATGTTATTATCACTGATTACTTTACCATTCACAAGACGATTTAACGTCTCAAATTATTATACACATTAGAGGTCACTCCATTAAGATCTGAGGCCGATGAGTGGGGGATTAACTCACGGGTATTTCCCCTGGACACACACCATGGCCGCACACCAGTCACACCCGATTGAACCATTATTCACTAATTTTCCCAAACCTTTTTACGGGGGTCCCGTAAATCACGTTCCCTCACTC
Organism: Cherax quadricarinatus; assembly: GCF_026875155.1. Lineage (NCBI taxonomy): Eukaryota > Metazoa > Arthropoda > Malacostraca > Decapoda > Parastacidae > Cherax > Cherax quadricarinatus. The sequence goes on from NC_069480.1 coordinate 15,806,711, forward strand.
TTCACCAGGAACAGTTACGACACTTCCTATTATAAAATGAGGCCCATATTAATTTTTTAGGCCGCGTGAATGTCAATTTCCTGGTTCCATGCTTTCCCACCTCCTCACCACATTCAAAACACTCCCGCCTCCCACATGCCCCGAGTCGACCTATCCCCCCGCCGTCCGGCATGCGCAAAGGGAACTCTTGGTTCTATCGTATTGTCAAATAATTTTTGACTCATATCGACACATTAAACACCCATTAGGCGCTATAGCGTCGGAAAATAAAAAAATTTTCCACAGGACCATATACTCGCAAGATATTGTTATATCATCAACAATAACTTCGGCAAGAACAGCTACAAATAAACACAGTAACAGGGTCGTGAACTGAAATATAACATTCATGATTCAAAACATTAAAATATATATAAAATTTACATATAACATGACATATGACCAAGGTTCAATAAACCAAAACTAACATCCTAACCTTACTAAACATCTACATACTTATCCCTAACAATACAGCTTTACATATACTATAATACGAATATAACATAAAAGAAAACAACTTATATTTTTAAAACCGAAGGCACTGTGGAAAATTAATTTTGAAGCCATAATGTCTAATAAGCTGATTTGGGTCAAAATGTATTTGAAAATGGAATAAAAACCAACCCGGGGTTCGCCCTGCGCCTGCGCGGATGTGCGAGGGGGGGACAGGTCGACACATGGCAGGGAGAGGCGGCAGTGTTTTGAATGGAGTTAAGAGGCTGTGATAACATGGGACCACGAAATTGGCTTTCACGGCAGCCTATGGATTAATATAGGCCTCACTTCAAAAAGGAAGTGTCGTGACTTTTCCCTGGTAAAGAGTGGGGGAAATGTGATTGACGGCACCGCTGTAATAAGTGGTAAAATTAGTGAATAGTGGTAGGACCGGGGTGATTTGGTGCCCCCGCCATGAAATGTGTCCAGGGGAAAAATTTCCCATGAGTTAATCCTCACTCATCGATCTCAGTATGTCAGCGTGCCCCCGTTGTGCTCCGGGTTTTCTCGTGTTTTCACGGGCGCTCTTACGTGCTAGAACTTTAATTTGTGCCATCAATCCTATACGATACATCCCTCTAGCTCCTGGAACCAATCTTGGGCAGAAAACATTATATACCGAGTTCAAAAAAGGAGAATTAGTGTGCACTACCTAGCAGAGTTACTGCCAGAGGGGAAACATAGGCCTAGTGGGGCGTGTGCAAAATAATAATACTAGAATTTTCCTTGTCAGAGGAAAGAAAGTCTCCCTGATAACATTGTTATACACAGTGTATAGTGTATACTACAGTGGCTCCCTAGTATATGGAAATAAAGGCTAAGTGTCATTGAAAACAGGTGAATTTGTAAATGAAGTGTAAAACCTATAGAGGCAGGTGCCGAAGTCGCCAGAAAACTTACCACAGTGGTCACTGTTTTATTAATCTCCTGGCCTGCTTGTGTATCTCACATATAATCTTCCTGGCCTGCTAGTGTACCTCACATCTTCCCGGTCTGCTAGTGTACCCCGCATGTAATCTTCCTGGCCTGCTAGTGTACCTTACATATAATCTTCCTGGCCTGCTAGTGTACTCGCATATAATCTAGTGATCCAGTGAATAGCAGAATACAGTGTTTGTAGTAGCAACCCAACCAAATTTTATATGGTACTTAGTGGAGTGGAGTGACTTTCATTAGTTTCTTTTTTCTTGAAAATACCAACTATACTGTGAATTTCATATAACCTGTAGTTTCCAGGGTCGCAATATAAACAAAGAGAACAATTATTTCACAGAAAAAAGCGTCTTCCTCCAAATTTCCACCAGTCAACTATAGTGATAATATAGCAATTATTGGGTGGAACTAAAAAAACTAGAAAATTTGATAAAGCGATTGTAAATGTTGCGTACCCGGGCCATATAAGCCGTTTTGCCCTTTCTGAACAAATAAACAGACTGGAAAATCTGTTCTAGATGAAACTTAAGGGTTCAGTAGTACACAATCCCAAGTTTCTTTCCGGTTTTTTTATTAAGTTCCTTAATAAACCATAGAAGGGTTTTTATATTAACTTTAAAAGGTCGCACCATAAACAGAGTACTCATGAAATTTACACTTAAGTTCACTTAAAGATAATACCAGTATTTTTCTTGATTATAGTACTGAACTGCTCTAGTATCTAAAAACCTTCTCTTCACATAATAACACTTTACTTAACTCAATCCAAATGAGACAGAAGACGTAACACTTGAATAATTAATTCACACTTATTCAACTTTTATAATATACTAAGTGAGATTAGGAATATTTTACACCCTTTAAAAAAATTTTGAGGCGAGTCTGTCTCCCATGACTTTTCCCCCTCCTCTTTTAACCAAAACTGCTTAAATTCACTCCTAGTAGAGCTAGGGACAATCACCAGCGTCTCCAAAACAGCAACACATACTTCGTCCGGACGTTTCTGTCAGATACCGTCCGAGGTACTGGAGGGTCACTAGAGAACCTCATGTGGGACCAGAAAATTTAAATCCAGGAATCAGGGAGCTTCCCTCACGAGAGGTGAGAAAAGGGAAGAACTGAACTCTGTGAGGCTTTACCAGCCCATTTTTTCTCGGGCGGAGCAGGGTCGAGCAGCTCAAAACACTACTGGTGCTTGACCAGGTAACCAGCATTGACACTAATTAAATGACCTACAAATACAAAGCTAAGTAATACGACCAGATAATATTATAAAGTCGAGTAAATCCATTTTAGCTACTAAATGGAATTACTCCTGAATATAATTTAAGTGAAAAAAGCAAAAATAACATGTAATAGTATACCATTGTGATAAGAAAATGAACAAAATGAACAAAAGGGTGTAACAATAAACAAGGGTTGAGGCTCGACCGTTCGTCACTGTAGGAGTTGCCAGCAATCATCGGTTCTTCAACATGCAAGTTATACTTTTGTATCAATCAAATCACACATTACTCGGGTAGATAATTTCCAGTAGATCCTTCATGTGTTAGCCCAAATCACCGCCCAGCATGTTTTAAATAAGTGACCCACTGATCAGATCAGACTGGCTCCGAACCCTCGACTGGTCCGAGCAATTGACTGGTTTCAAACGGATTCGTTGTGCAGATACCCAAGAACAAGCTACAAGCAGTATTAATTTAAAACAGGGAAGTGTTTTTGGGTATGCCCAAATGAGATAAATCTGTGGACTAAAATCACAAGGGTATTAAAAGAGGATAACATCAAAGCTGCTTTCATAGACAACCTAGAAGCTTTCCATAACAGATGGGAACATAAAAAGTCTGGGCTGAATGGTACTGCCCTTGATACTGGCCATGTAGTCAGAAACTGTAAGACTGGAGGTGATGTCCTGGTAGTCAGTAAATGTGGGGCTGATACTGCTGTCCTGGGAGACAGTAATGGTGAAGCTGGAGGTGCTGTCCTGGGAGACAGTAATGGAGAAGCTGGAGGTGCTGTCCTGGGAGACAGTAATGGTGAAGCTGGAGGTGCTGTCCTGGGAGACAGTAATGGAGAAGCTGGAGGTGCTATCCTGGGAGACAGTAATGGTGAAGCTGGAGATTTTGTCCAGGTAGTCGGGAATTATACACAGAATGGAATGCATATAAATGACCTCAGAGGACAGGACCTGTAGTGGGGAAACAAGTGTAGTCAAAGATAAGATAAAACCAATGTTGCAAACTAGAAATACCACAGGAAATACCACAGGACTCCACTAGCAATAGTGAGGATATATTACCAAAAACAACTGTTGGGAGCTCCATTGTTGGTGATAGGGAGGATAGGAATAAGACAGGTAAACATGCACCAACAGGGAATGCAGTCACAGAAACCCAAGGCAAACAGAAACCAAGCCTGTGCACATACTATGCACTTGGTATCTGCAGACATGGGAAATCTGGAAAAACAGACGGGACATGCAACTATGACCACCCTAGAAAATCCCGTGCCCATATAATAACAGGAAAATGCAAACTCCCTTCCTGTAAGCTTTTTCACCCTAAAATGTGTACCTCTTCAGTACAGGAAAGACTGCTATAACTTAAATTGCCAGGCACACCATCTAAAGGGGACAAAAAGATACAAAACATCCAGGCCATGGGAAAACCTGGGTAGCCACAGCCACTCAGGAAGGAAAAAAAACTGGCAGGAAATGGCAGAAATCGTACACTAAATCCAGTCATTCTTGGAGTGGAACCACAGTCGATGGCCTCCATTCCAAACCAACAGATACAGATCCTAATGCCGAAAAAAAAATCCCCCCCCAGTACCAACAATACCACCAGTCCGATGACATTCTTCTTTGCAAATATACAGGGTCTAAAGCCAGCAACAAACAACAAAATACCTTTCATCCGTGGACTGCTTGCAGAGGCAAAGGGCAATGTTCGCGGCCTTAACTGAGACCCACATAAAGGATCACTTGGACAACGAAATATGGATCCCAGGTTACAACCTATACAGATGTGACAGAGTGAACAGGCAAAAGGGAAGGGGGGGTTGGCTGGTACATTGCAGAGTCACTTGTTTGCAGAGAACTGCATAATGCCTCAAATGATGTAGTGGAAGTTTTAGCAGTAAAGATCGAGAACCAAAACCTAGTTATTGTGGTAGTCTACAATCCTCCGGATGCAACATCCTAGCAATTCCAGGAACAGCTGTTAAAAATTGACCACTGTCTGGAAAATCTTCCAGCTCCTGCACCCAACATCTTGCTCCTGGGGGATTTCAACTTAAGGCACCTAAAATGGAGGAATATAGCAAATAATATTGTTGCAGTAATAATAACACTAGGAGGCAGCTCTGATGAAAACTCACACTCACACGAGCTTTTAAATCTCTGCACAAAATTCAATTTAAACCAGCAAATAATAGAGCCTACTAGACTGGAGAATACACTAGACCTCATTTTTACTAACAATGATGATCTGATTAGAAATGTCACCATATCAAAAACAATATACTCAGATCACAACATAATTGAAGTTCAAACATGTATGCGCGGAGCCCCAGACCGACATAATGAGATTAGTCACGAGGGAGCATTCATCAAATTCAACTTCAATAACAAAAACATAAAGTGGGACCAAGTAAACCAAGTCCTAACCGATATAAGCTGGGAAGATATACAAAAGCAACACAAACCCCAACTTATGCCTAGAACAGATTAACTTGGTGACACTCGATGAATGCACAAGACTAATTCCTCTAAGAAAAAGGAGGAGTAGATGTAAAATAGAAAGAGACAGGCGCTCCCTTTACAGGTGACGGAAAAGAATAACAGAGCGGCTAAAAGAGGTCAATATATCTGAAAAGCGTAGGGAGACACTGGTCAGAGAAATAGCAAGCATCGAACTTAAGCTAAAGGAATCTTATAGGAGTCAGGAATCGTGGGAAGAACTAAAAGCCATAAATGAAATCGAAAGAAACCCAAAGTATTTCTTCTCCTATGCCAAATCAAAGTCGAGAACAACGTCCAGTATTGGGCCCCTACTTAAACAAGATGGGTCCTACACAGATGACAGCAAGGAAATGAGTGAGCTACTCAAGTCCCAGTATGACTCAGTTTTTAGCAACCAGCTAACCAGACTGAGAGTCGAAGATCAAAATGGATTTTTTTTGAGAGAGCCACAGAATTTGGTTAACACAAGCCTATCTGATGTCATCCTGACGCCAAATGACTTCGAACAGGCGATAAATGACATGCCCATGCACTCTGCCCCCAGGGCCAGACTCATGGAACTCCGTGTTCATCAAGAACTGCAAGAAGCCCCTATCACGAGCCTTTACCATCCTATGGAGAGGGAGCATGGACACGGGGGTCATCCCACAGTTACTAAAAACAACAGACATAGCCCCACTCCACAAAGGGGGCAGTAAAGCAACAGCAAAGAACTACAGACCGATAGCACTAACATCCCATATCATAAAAATCTTTGAAAGGGTCCTAAGAAGCAAGATCACCACCCATCTAGAAACCCATCAGTTACACAACACAGGGCAACATGGGTTTAGAACAGGTCGCTCCTGTCTGTCACAACTATTGGATCACTACGACAAGGTCCTAAATGCACTAGAAGACAAAAAGAATGCAGATGTAATATATACAGACTTTGCAAAAGCCTTCGACAAGTGTGACCATGGCGTAATAGCGCACAAAATGCGTGCTAAAAGAATAACAGGAAAAGTCGGTCGAGGGATCTATAATTTCCTCACTAACAGAACACGCAGAGTAGTAGTCAATAGAGTAAAGTTCGAGGCAGCTACGGTGAAAAGCTCTGTTCCACAAGGCACAGTACTAGCTCCCATCTTGTTCCTCATCCTCATATCTGACAGACAAGGATGTCATCCACAGCACCGTATCTTCATTTACAGATGACACCCGAATCTGCATGACAGTGTCTTCCATTGCAGACACTGCAAAGCTCCAGGCGGACATCAACCAAATCTTTCAGTGGGCTGCAGAAAACAATATAACGTACAACGATGAGAAAATCCAATTACTCAGATATGGTAAACACGAGGAAATTAAATCTTCATCCGAGTAGAAAACGAATTCTGGCCACAGAATAGAGCGAAACACCAACGTCAAAGACATGGGAGTGATCATGTCGGAGGATCTCACCTTCAAGGATCATAACATTGTATCAATCGCATCTGCTAGAAAAATGACAGGATGGATAATGAGAACCTTCAAAACTAGGGACGCCAAGCTCATGATGACACTCTTCAGGTCACTTGTTCTATCTAGGCTGGAATATTGCTGCACACTAACAGCACCTTTCAAGGCAGGTGAAATTGCTGACCTAGAAAATGTACAGAGATCCTTCACGGCGCGCATAACGGAGATAAAACACCTCAATTATTGGGAGCGCTTGAGGTTCCTGAACCTGTATTCCCTGGAACGCAGGCGGGAGAGATACATGATTATATACACCTGGAAAATCCTAGGGGGACTAGTACCGAACTTGCACACGAAAATCACTCACTACGAAAGCAAAAGACTTGGCAGACGATGCACCATCCCCCAAATGAAAAGCAGGGGTGTCACTAGCACGTTAAGAGACCATACAGTAAGTGTCAGGGGCCCGAGACTATTCAACGGCCTCCCAGCATACATAAGGGGATTACCAACAGACCCCTGGCAATCTTCAAGCTGGCACTGGACAAGCACCTAAAGTCGGTTCATGACCAGCCGGGCTGTGGCTCGTACGTTGGTTTGCGTGCAGCCAGCAGTAACAGCCTGGTTGATCAAGCTCTGGTCCACCAAGAGGCCAGGTCACAGACCGGGCCGTGGGGGCGTTTACCCCCCGAACTCTCTCCAGGTAAACTCCAGGTAGCATGGTGTTAGGTATGTTATCCACCCAGGATAAGGATAACCTGTGGTCAAGAGTCTTATCCACCCCAGGGATAAAACGGGGGGTGTCAAGAGTGTTATCCACTCAGGATAACCTGGGGTTAGGTATGTTTTCCACCAAGGATAACCTGGGGTTAGGTATGTTATCCTCCCAGGATAACCAGGGGTTAGGCATGTTATCCACCCAGGAATACCTGGGGTTAGGTATGTTATCCACCCAGGAATACCTGGGGTTAGGTATGTTATCCTCCCAGGATAACCAGTGGTCAAGAGTGTTATCCACCCAGGATAACCACTGGTCAAGAGTGTTATCCACCCAGGATAGCCTGAGGACAAGAGTGTTATCCACCCAGCATAACTTGGGGTTAGGAATGTTATCCACAATGGATAACCTGTGGTCAAGAGTGTTATCCACCCAGGATAACCAGGGGTTAGGTATGTTATACACCCAGGATAACCTGTGGTCAAGAGTGTTATCCACTCAGGATAACCAGGGGTTAGGTATGTTATCCACCCAGGATAACCTGTGGTCAAGAGTGTTATCCACTCAGGATAACCTGTGGTCAAGAGTGTTACCCACCCAGGATAACCAGGGGTTAGGTATGTTATCCACCCAGGATAACCAGGGGTTAGGGCAAAAAGGGTTACAACCCACCCAGGATAACCAGGGGTTAGAATGTTATCCACCCAGGATAACCTGTGATCAAGAGTGTTATCCAACCAGGATAACCTGGGGTTAGGTATGTTATCCACCAAGGATAACCAGGGGTTAGGCATGTTACCCACCCAGGATAACCAGGGGTTAGGCATGTTACCCACCCAGGATAACCAGGGGTTAGGAATGTTATCCACCCAGGATAACCTGTGATCAAGAGTGTTATCCAACCAGGATAACCAGAGGGGTAGGTGTTATCCACCAGGATAACTGGGTTAGGTACGTTATCCACCCAGGATAACCTGTGGTCAAGAATGTTATCCACCCAGGATAACCTGGGGTTAGGTATGTTATCCTTCCAGGATAACATGTGGTCAAGAGTGTTATCCACCCAGGATAACCAGAGGACAAGAGTGTTATCCACCCAGGATAACTTGTGGTTAGGAATGTTATCCACCCAGGATAACCTGTGGTCAAGAGTGTTATCCACCCAGTATAACCTGGGGTTAGGTATGTTATCCTCCCATGATAACCTGTGGTCAAGAGTGTTATCCACCCAGGATAACCTGGGGTTAGGTATGTTATCCACCCAGGATAACCTGTGGCCAAGAGTGTTCTCCAAACAGGATAACCTGGGTTAGGTATGTTATCCACCCAAGATAACCTGGGGTTAGGTATGTTATCCACCCAGGATAACCTTGGGTGTTTAGGTAATGTTAGGATTCCACCCAGGATAACCTGTTGTCAAGAGTGTTATCCACCCAGGATAACCTGGGGTTATATATGTTATCCACCCAGGATAACCTGTGGTTAGGTATGTTATCCACCAACGATAACCTGGGGTTAGGTATATTATCCACCCAGGATAACCTGTGGTCAAGAGTGTTGTCCACCCAGGATAACCTGTAGTCAACAGTGTTATCCACCCAGGATAACTTGTGGTCAAAAGTGTTACCCACCAAGGATACCTGGAGTTTACCTTGAGAGAGTTCCGGGGGTCAACGCCCCCGCGGCCCGGTCTGTGACCAGGCCTCCTGGTGGATCAGAGCCTGACCAACCAGGCTGTTACTGCTGGCTGCACGCAAACCAACGTACGAGCCACAGCCCGGCTGGTCAGGTACCGACATTAGATGCTTGTCCAGTGCCAGCTTGAAGACTGAGAGGGGTCTGTTGGTAATCCCCCTTATGTATGCTGGGAGGCAGTTGAACAGTCTCGGGCCCCTGACACTTATTGTATGGTCTCTTAACGTGCTAGTGACACCCCTGCTTTTCATTGGGGGGATGTGCATCGTCTGCAAAGTCTTTTGCTTTCGTAGTGAGTGATTTTCGTGTGCAAGTTCGGTACTAGTCCCTCTAGGATTTTCCATGTGTATATAATCATGCATCTCTCCCTCCTGCGTTCCAGGGAATACAGGTTTAGGAACTCAAGCGCTCCCAGTAATTGAGGTGTTTTATCTCCGTTACGCGCGCCGTGAAAGTTCTCTGTACATTTTCTAGGTCAGCAATTTCACCTGCCTTGAAAGGTGCTGTTAGTGTGCAGCAATATTCCAGCCTAGATAGAACAAGTGACCTGAAGCGTGTCATTATGGGCTTGGTTGTTTAGTTTAATATGTTTATTATGCACCCCATACCCTATCCTTTACAATGGTAATAGTTTTTTGGTCCTGCCGGACTGGTAATCCAGAGTTTTGATAGCTGAGTCAAGTTACAGACGTAATGAAACACAATTTACTCAAAGGTAAGTGAAATCTCCAATTTATCAAAGGTAATGAAACTCACAATTTACAAAGGTAATGAATCCAGGTAAGTCTGGTTCTCTATCATGACAAGTTACAATGGTTTATTTACAGATTACAGAGGTACGTATGGGTCAAGGGAATGGAGGCCCCCAAAGTTTTTGAATACTGAAATCTAGGTACAAAGGTAATGAGCTCACAAAGTTACAAAGGTAATGATTTCTGTAGAAATGGTTACTTCCGTTTATACTTTGGCTACAATCATGAACAAATTATTAGAGTATTTGAGCAATTCACACTTCCTCACCGGTCGCAACTTTAACTGAGTTATGGGTGCACAAATGTTGATTGTTGAGTCACACACACACACACCATTTAGTTTATATCTTTATGCACCCCATACCCTTTCTGTGGGCTTTGGCATTACTAATTTTTGAAGGTTTCATTTTCCTTACTGGTCCATTTTTCTAGCAGTCGCGATGGATTACAATGTTATGGTCCTTGAAGGTGAGGTCCTCCGACATGATCACTCCCAGCGTCTTTGACGTTGGTGTTTCGCTCTATTTTGTGGCCCCAGAATTTGTTTGTAACTCTGATGATGATTTAATTCTATCGTGTTTACTTATCTGGGATTAGTATGTTATCAACCTGCATAAACCTGTGGACAAGAGTGTTATCCATCCCAGAGTGAACCTGTGCATAAGTGATATCCACCCAGAAGAAACCAGGATTTAGGTAAGTTTTACACCAGGGTAACCTGTGGTCAAGAGTTGTTATCCAACCAGGATAACCTGTAGTGTCAAGAGTTTGTCTATCCACCCTGGATTTGATCTGTGGTCAAGAGTGTTGGCACAACCAGGCATAACCTGTGGTCATGAGAGTTACCACCCAGGCATATACTGATGGTCAAAAGTGTTATCCACCCAGGATAACCCTGTGGTCAAAAGTGTTATCCACCCAGGGAAAACCTGGTTTGGGTAAGTTTTACACCCCTCGGATAATCTGTGGTAAAGAAGTGTTATCCAAACAGGATAACTGTGGGTCAGAGTATTATCCTCCAGGGATAAACTGGGGGTCAAGAATGTTATCCACCCAGATAACCCCGTGGTCATGAAATGTTAGTCACCCAGGATAACCTGTGGTCAATAGTTTATACACCCAGGATAACTGCGGGTCAAGAGTGCTACCCACCTAGGATGATATGGGGTCTAGCTGACGTTATCCACCAAGGTTTACACTGTGGTAAAGAGTGTTATCCACACAGGATAAACTCTGTGGGCATGGAGTGTTATCCTCAGGATAACCTGGGGTTCATGAGTGGTTACCACATAGGTTACCTGGGTCAAGTGTGTGATCCACCCAGGCTAACCTCGATTGGTCCATGTGTGTTATCCCACTCTGGATACCCTGTGGCAAGAGTGTTTATCCATCCTGGTATAACCTGTTGGTCAACAGTGTTATCCAATCTGGATACTGTGGTCTACTCAGGCGTTACTCCACCCCACGATAAACCTGTGGTCAAGAGTGTTATCCACCCTCGATCCTGTGGTCAAAGTGTTATCCACCCAGGATAACCTGGGGAGTCCAAGAGTGTTATCAACAGGTATTACTGTGGTCAAGAAGAGTTGTTATCCAAACCTAGGATAACCTGTGGTCGTTGAGTGTTATCCACCCAGGTGAACCCTGTGGTCAAGAGTGTTATCCACCCAGGATTCCTGAGCGTCAAGAGTGTTATCCACCAAGGATAACCTGGGGTCAAGAGTGTTATCCACCCAGGATACACTGGGGTCAAGAGTGTTCTCCACCCTGGGATAACCTGGGGGTCAAGAGTTATCCACCCCAGGATAACCTGGGGTCAAGAGAGTGTTATCCACCCAGATATCTGGGGTCAAGAGTGTTATCCACCCTGGATTTACCGGTGGTCTAGAGTGTTTATCCTTCAGGATACCTGGGGTCCAAGAGTGTTATCCACCCAAGGATAAACCTGTGGTCAAGAGTGTTTATTCCACCCTGGATAACCTGGGAGGTAAGAGTTGTTATCTACCAGGATAACATAGGGTCTAGAGTTGTTATCACCCGGATAACCTGCGGTCAAGATTGTGATTCCACCAGGATAACCTGGGGTCAAGACGTTATCACCCAGGTTAACCTGGGGTTCATGAGTGTTATTCACACATGATAACCTGGATTCAAAAGAGTGTTATCCTCCCAGGTAGATAACCTGTGGGTCAAGAGTTGTTATCCACCCCAGCGATAAACCCTGGGGTCAGAGTGTTTTCCACCAGGATAACCCTAGGGTCTAGAGTGATTTTCCCACTCAGGATAAAACCTGGGGGGTTAAGAGTGTATTCCACCCAGGTTACCTGGGCGTCATGAGTTACTCCACCCAGGATTACCTGGTCAGAGTGTTATCCCACCCAGGATTACCTGGGTCAAGAGTGTTATACACCAGGATAACCTGGGGTCAAGAGTGTTATCCACCCAGGATAACCTGGGGTCAAGAGTGTTATCCATCCCAGGATAACCTGGGTCAAGAGTGTTATTCCACCCAGGATATACCTGGCGGTCATGAGGTGTTATCCAACCAGGATTACATGGGGGCAATGAGTGTTTTCATCTCAGGATATACCTGGGCCAAGAGTATCCAACCCAGGATATACCTAGGGGCTCAAGGAGTGTTATCCAGCCAGATAACCTGGGGTCAAGAGTGTTATCCCACCCAGGATAACCTGGGGTCAAGAGTGTTATCCACACCCCAGGATAACCTGTGGACATGGAGTGTATCCAACCAGGATTCCTGTGGTCAAGAATGCTCTTATCCACCCAGGATAACCTGTTGGTCAAGAAACGTGTATCCACCCAGGATAACCTGTGGTCTAAGAGTGTTTACCACCAGGATTAACCCTGGTGGTTCTTAAGAGTGTTATCCACCCAGGATAACCTGTGGTCAAGAGTGTTATCCACCAGGATTAACCTGGGGTCATGAGTGTTATTCCTCTCAGGAATAACCTGGGGTCAAGTGTGTTATCAACCTGGATAACTGTGGTCAAGACAGTGTTATCCTCTCAGGTTAACCTGGGGTCACATGAGTTGTTATCCACCAAGGATTACATAGTGGTCAAGAGTGTTATCCCACAAATTCTATTACCAAAAGGGTAATCCAAAATATTAAGGCAATCTTTGGGAAGTATATATTTTTTTAAAAAAACTATATTTTATAAAGAAAATTTTAAATTATTTTTTACAGACAGTAAATTTTTATGTTTAAAATCGAATTATTTTTTAAAAACACTTTTATATTTTCTTAAACAAAAAATTTAAAGATTTTGAAACGTTTTTTTTTTTTTTTTTGTTTAAATATCTATCGTAAATTAGGTCACTATTTCCACTATTTCTTTTTTTTATTAGGTTTTGGTGAATATTTTTTTTTTTGTCATTACTTGTGAACCTCAGGGAAGGTTTCTTGATGTTGGTGAGAGGCTCTTGGATCCAGGACATTGCACCATCTCAGCCGAAAACTCTTTGCCATCCCAACAAGCTATGCCGCATGCTATTGCAGGACATCAGCAATCACCACAATCTTCCACGTTGATTCCAAGGCAGCAATCCATAAGAGTTAGCATCAGTGAGCCAAAAGGAACAAAAGACACTTAGTCACGTCCATCCGGGACCCCCCTCCAGTGAACTGCCAGACATCTCTCTCTGGCCCAGGGTCGCAGGGTTACCATCAACTGGATCCGAGCCATGATGCTGCCAGATGAGGCGTGCTAGGTCTGCACTCGAGGCACAGCCACGTGTTTGCTATCTCTTCAGCCTCAGACAGATTGCGATGTGGGCTGTGCTGGTGCGGCCCCCAGTCGCCCATTTTCACTGACCCTGGGGATTCACGGAGCCTTGTTGGTATGTCAGGGCGACCCCACTGGTGCCACCGACAAGTATTCGGACACAGTCCAGGGAACTGAGGGTGCTTTATCACCACACGCCAAAGCTTAGGTATCCACACCACTGCGCGGATTGTTGAACGCGCACGAGAGGAGCTCTGTGCCCAATTGTGACCGAATTTTTCCGCAGCCCTTGGTGCACTGCTGTGAGACTGCACGGCCTTCGATATGCCCCTTGCCGTAGACACTTCCAATGACCCCGTAGGGCGACCCGAGAGAATGAGGCAGCACATCTTGTGTACTTAGCTGTCAGGGACTTGGGTTAACCTTACTTAACAGTCCTTGCATGTCATCCACCCCCCGTTGAAGTTGCCTTGCAAGGGCCTAGCTTGAGGGCCTACTTTGAACTGCACACCTGCCACTGTTAGTGCACCCTCTAACGTTTGGTTCGTCATCTGGCCTAGGGCAGGTGAGGTACCCCCCCTTCATCCGGAAGGAACCTGCCACACTAGGTTGCCAAGTAATGATAAATGTTATTCCATACCCGGGGAGCCAATGCCCGGGTCAAAAAAAATGGAAGGACCCGGGCCGGGATTACCGCCGCGAATCAAATCGACATAGAATAGAAATCTTGATTCAGTTTCACCATGACCTAATCCTTCTAGGGTTAGGGTGGGCCTGTGCACGTGCCTTTAGCTATAAGAACTGTCATTCCCATTAGCCCCCTTGGGGCCTCGGGGATGGCAGACCAGAGAGGCCTTGCTTGTGGATAGGCCTGGGGACAGTGGCCCAAAGATGAGGAGGTTACTCGGTGCCCTCCTCCATGGGAGTCGTTAGGGTCTCAGACCAACTCCCCTAAAGACGGGTGCCAAGGCGGGCCACCACTTGGATAAAGGCCTGGGCCGGGAGAAACCGGCGAATACTTTAATATAATAATACCCCGACACCAAATACACGACACAAAATAACCGACACAAATTACCGACACAGTAGGATTGCTCATTATACTCGCAAGATATTGCTTGTATACTCATTACCACAATATACTTACGGCAAGAAAGCTACAAATAAACACAGTAACTAGGGGGTCCGGTGAACTGTATTATATACACATTCATCATTCAAAAACATTACATATATTTTAAATTTAATATAACATGACTTATGACCAAGGTCTTTTCAATACAATAAAAAGAATAATATACAGAAAATTGTATCCATTAATCCCATCTTCGGCATTAAACAATAAACAAAACCTAAAACTCATAACCGTACTAGAACTTCTACTTACTTATCCCATAAAATACAGATTACATATACTTATAATACGAATATAACATAAATGAAATACAGATGATCATGGGGGATGTCACGGAAGGAAGAGGAACAAATGAATTTCCATTTTTTTTACCGGGTAAGGATTATCGGACTGGACGAAGATTGGAAAACATTGATGTGTTGTGTTCGCAAACCTGTGTTAGTTTACGCACAGATTAGGCGTCACGTCCTGGTGATCCTTGGTCTGTGTTCAGTGCTTCTGAGCTGTGAGCCACGAGAGGGTGGCTACGGGCCCACGGACTGGGGCTCTGAGCCTAGAGCTCTGCAACACCACGCTGTGGGAGGCCCTGTGCGGTCACAGGCAGCAGTATGCTGTTGGCTCTGTCCCCACACCTACAGTCACCATTGACAGCATCCGGAGAGCTGCCATTCCACCCTAAACGTTCCTTTGGAAAGGCGGGCGACGAGTTGGAGGACCGACGTTGGGGAAGGTGGGCCCCCACAAGAAGGCCATGCATGCAGTGGAGACTACTGTACTACCAATCTGCCACTAAGTATCCGTCGGCAGCCCCTTCCCAGAAAGCCTTGCACCCCAGATGGCAATAGGGGTCGTGGAAGGAAGCCAGGGAAGGAAGTAGCTCTCAAGTGGCAGGATGGAGCCATCCCAGGTCCCTACACCAGTTGTGTGGCATCCACAGTGGACGGGGATGGCTGACTCCACGTGGAGGAGGTGAGTTCCCGCCTCAGCTCGGGCACAAGATCCAGGGCCTTCAACAAATTCAAGGGTTCCCAACTTCGGGTTTGTAAGGTATCTGGAAGGTTTCCCCACATACCAACCGTTCTGCTGCGAGTTCACTCTTCAGAGAACGAGGTTATGGTCATTCCTCGGGTCGACGACTACGTACGAGGAGTTGAAGGGGGCCTGGTTGTGACCCCATCCCAGCCATGGTGGAACTGCTTGCTTCGGTGATAGGTGTACAAGGGGGTGCTTTGAACACGTCCTGTGCCCCTCCCACTGGGTCACCTTTTTTGGAACCATCAGTGCCCAAATATTCGTCAAGGCGGGGAGGACTCCACTGCATCGTGAACAAGGGTGCACAACCCGACCAAGGTGTGATCCAACCACATAAGGTCCACTTCCCACGCACCCAACTGGACCTTGGGGGTTCTGGGGAAGATTCCAAGACCCGACCATAACTGTCCTGGCCCAGTACAATGCTCAACTGTCAGGGGGTTCATTCATATTGCAGCCACCTGCCAGCGAGAGATAAGGATGTGTGGTCGTGTGCCAGCATGGACACGACTCGAAGGACTGCATTTGCAATCCTCAAACAGCCTTACTGAGCCGAAGCACTCGGCCTGAGCCCAAGTGTGCCAACTGCTCTAAAGAGTCACCATGCTGGAACCAGAGCTGTCCGGTGATGGTGCAGCACTGGCAGCTGGTTCGTCAATCGGAATGACTGACAGCCCCGACGCCATCCCAGCCTTGGAACTGCCCAGCAAAGTAAAATGGGCTCCCTACATACGTTCCCGGAATTACCACAGGAGGGCAATTACCAAGCGGAGTTCCCAGCCACTGGGCTCCCAGCGTTGGCATTGAGGCACAGTCAGGAAACTGGTTTGCTGCCAGCGCGCGCGTAACTGCGGCGTCAAGATGGCAAGGTGGCCAAGAAGC
The DNA here is from genome assembly GCF_026875155.1 of Cherax quadricarinatus. NCBI lineage: Eukaryota > Metazoa > Arthropoda > Malacostraca > Decapoda > Parastacidae > Cherax > Cherax quadricarinatus. The sequence goes on from NC_069480.1 coordinate 15,823,320, forward strand.
TGATTCATTGCGGAGAAATAGTAAAAACACCACAGGCAGGCCTAACACTGCCCAGCAGGGTCCAAGCTGGGCACCAACCTTTCCTTGCACATACGGCCTGCAGGCCTCTTACCAAGGACAGGCCCCTACTGTGAGGGCCTATAGTCAAGCTGAGATTCCAAGCCAGGGGACTTGGAAGCCTTGGCCATCATGCCGGGCCCAGGGTGCAACCAGCTTATGCTGCTTGCAGTTGTCGACAGCCACTCAGACATACCCTGTGGACCCAGCCCCGCCTCGAGGGTCGTCCAGCTCTCATGCTCTGCCCTGAGGTAATGGTCGAATTCCTTTTCCGGATCGACTGAAAGGAAAACCACTACGGGGTCATCTCACGCCTCCTCGGCGCTGCTGCCGTCGGCCTGGGACAGGGGGCGCCCTGCAGGCAGCTCCTGTCTTGATGCTGGGCATGGTCCTACTGGGACCAGGAAAGACTCAAATGGAACTTCAATCATCTTCCAGGAGGGTGGGTCCATTCCCAGTCTGTGATGGAGGACGGCCCCGGATCGCCAACAACGGATGACGTGTCCCAGGCAAGAGATGGGAATCAGTGGTGCCGCCACCTATACGGCCCTTGTAGAACCCATCACCGATTTGCTCACGTCAAATGCAGCCACCGTATTCCGGGATTCATATGCTACCTCAGCGCCTGGAGGGTCTGGCAGGGGCACGCGGTTCTAAGAGTCAGGGAACCTCTATCTACATTCAATCTCACTGCCCCATCGATGTGGGGAGGGCGTTAGAGTTCAGGCTGTCACACCACTTATCCTGGCGGAGCATGGACCTCTCGTGGTTACTACAGTATTTACAGAACTCTCGGACACATTGAATATCAGAGGTCGGCTGCACTCGCCCAAACGGGGTAGGGTCTTGTTGTGGATGGGGATGTCAATGCCCACCACCCAATACTTTCTTCTGTCTTTCCCTACCAACGCTTGTGGGAGGAGGCACCTTGCGGCTGTTGCTGGAGGAGGTCCTGAGATGGCCACTCCTCAATAATGGTGAGCCAATCCCTTCTACTTTGGTGCAGCTTGGATGTCACACTCATCTCTAGGGCAGTTGCTCTCGAGTGCGAGATGGGAGGTCCACCCCGTCTAACCAAGTGATAACTTTGGCAGTGGTTACTCGCTGATGGTCCAGCGGGGTGCCCGCTCCCTACAGTACCCCCAGATGGAATCTAAAAAAAGGCGACTGGGCAGTGCTTCCAGGAGGTCATTTTGAGCCGTTGCGTGGGCGGAGTCCTCCCCCTTCCATGAACGACCAGATGAGGCGGCCTCTAAGGCTTGCAGGTGGCTTTCACATGTGAGCTGAGGGCAGCAATACCTAAGATTACAGGCGGAGGGTTCATATAAACGTGGACGGGTGGTTTTACATGAGGGGACAATCAGGGAACAGAACTACCGAATCAATGTTGATACGGCAAGATGCACAGGCGTTAATCCCACGGTTGAAGTCCATGCGTATGCTCAGGGATGTGGTGTGGCATGCAAGCCATGTCTCACACAGGGTACGGCTGGCTATATTGATTCGGAGTGGTGCTGCCTCCTTCAGTACTCTTACCACCTTATCGGAGATTTGGTCCAAGTTCCGATTGGCCACTGGGCAGGCCGTCCGCAGTGTGGCTCGGATTGCACCCGACCCGCAAAACGGAGGGCAGAGGTCTGGTGGACCCTTCTATTCACCTCCAGAGCGGCCTTGGCTCCAACTGCTCGGATCTCCAGGACCTCCAAGAGCCACCCTTCTTCTAGAAGGGTGATGGTGATCCAAGCAGCATGCCAGGCGGGGATGTCACGGTGAATGACTTCACCGACAGAGCTCAGGCAGCCTTCACATTCATCGGGACACTGCCTCCGGGGTCCAGGATGGTATACCTATGGCATGATCACTCGGTCTGGGCCATTCTGGACATTCGTCTCTGTCCTGGGATGTCATCAACCAGACTTGGCGTGCTGGGTAAACTCTCTGTCGTATGGAAAGGGAGGCTGACATCATACGAGTCTAAGCCTGGGGATCCTGGCCAGTGAGACCCATCTCCCTCACAAGTTGCATCTCGAAGGTTGTCTGAAAAGGATGGGTCATGGAGCGCCTGAGGTGGAACGCTTGGCCCCTCCTCATAAACACCTTATGATTTCACCAGAGGCGTGGGCACGTTCTGATAAGCCAACCACTACTGACTGGCATTGGGTCGCGACGGCCACAAGCCCACATTGTTGTCTTTCTTGGACCTCGTGGAAAGCTTTGGTGCTAGCCAGTGCACCTGCCATCCCTCACTCATGGCCTGCAGGGGGGATTAATCGGCAGGCTCTTTAATGGCTTTGTTCCTATCTCCTGGTCTGGCGGGCTGGGTGACGCTTCAGGGTTGCATGCCTTTCTCTCATGACCCTGGACAACGGCAATCCACAGGGGGGTGTGCTTTGTCCACACCCTGTTCAATGTACTGATGCATTAAGCTGGTGTGCCTGCGCCTTTCTCCGAGGGACCATTCTCTCCTCAGCTTTGCTGAGGACCTGGGTGGCACTCGGTCGTAACTAGGAAAGCGCAGGCCTTTTGCAAGCGTGCCTGGAGGGGGGGACCTCGATCTGGCTGGCTTCCTCCTGCCAGTCATTGGGGACTCAGATATCTGCTGCAAAATACAAAGCCATGATCCTTTGCTCAAGGTGCCCATTCGTGGGGCCGGCTGGGGTCATGGGCATTGTCCTGGAGTGGGTTCACAAGTTTTAGGTACATTCGGCATCTACATTGTCAGGCTACCTCCCTTCCGGGAATACATGTTGCGCACTTTTAAAGAGCGGGCTCTGCAGTGGGTCGGGCATTGAGTGGCCATGGCCAACCCTAGGGTTGGGGCCAGCCTCGAGGTACCAGGAGGTTGTTCTAAAATCAGGCATTACGTTCCCTCGTTGACTATGGGGCTCTTGCTCTGGTTCACGCCAGGACCCACAAACATCAAATCCCTCTGTGTCTTACAAGAACACAGCTGTAACGGGCACATGGCTGGGGCTCCTAGGTGGGCCAATTGCAGTGGCTCTGAACCTTGGGTGCAGCTACTGGCCTCTTGAAAGACTGATCCAAACTGGTAGCCTGCCAGGGAGGATTGCCAAAGTATCTCATACTCCCAGGGGCTGATACAAAACTGATGAGAGATTTTCGGATCCGCCAAGGGACGGTCATTCCACTGCATCCTGGATGTGGTCGGTAGAGGGATGCACACACAGACAGCTGTTGTGCCCATGACATTGCTACAGGCGGGAGGATGGGGGCTGCGACAGATCTGCAGCGAAACTACACGGTGCCACCCCCTGCGGGCACCAGTGCTGTTTGACAGTGAGCTGGTCAACCTCTACCAGACAGTCAAGAGGCATTGCACCCGAAGGTCATTTCTGCACCAATTGCCTCGGCTAGCATTGTGGGTGCGGTAGGCCCAGGGTTGTGTTGCATTTACACTGATGCTCCCCAGAGACCCAGTGGCAGCGCCGTCACCGCGGCTGCGGCTGTTGTCCACAGCAATTGACAGCAGGTGGGGCGCCTCCCAGACCATTGCACCATCCTCCATGCTGAAATCTTGCCATCACATACAGCTCCTGCAGGCATGCTCTTGCAGACCTTCAGCATCCCACCACATCCACGTTGATTCCCAAGGCAGCAATCCAAGCGCTTATGCACAGAGAGACCAAAAGGACAACATAACTTAAATCACATCCATCCTGGGGGTGGTCCTGCAGACTAATGGCCCAGGGTCGCAGGGCTACCTGCAATGGATCCAGAGCCTGTGGGTTTCCATGGCATTGATGCTGAGTTGAGGCTGCTGGACTGCAAACCCTCGAGGCACAGCACATTTCTGCGATCTCCATCAGCCTCAGCCAGATTGCCAACTGTTGGATTGCGGCTGCGGCGAGGCAGACCCTGTCACTGACCCTGGGGGAGTCACGGAGCCAACTGTTGGGTATGTCAGGGCGACCCACAGGGATGCCCCCTCCAAGCTCTTCGGGGATCACAGTCAGGGTAAAATGAGGTGCATATCCACCGCCTACGCCTATAGGGTATCCACCAACTGCACAGTTTGTTGAAGCGGGCACGAGGAGGGCTCTGTGCCCATTGTGACCGATTGGTTCCGCAGCTCTTGGTGCACTACATGTTATACTGCCCCGGCTACAGATGCCCCTTCGTCGTTAGACACTTCCCCTATGACCACAGTAGGGCAGACCCGAGAGAATGAGGCAGACACATTTGTGTGTACTTAGCTGTCAGGGACTTGGATACCCTACTTCCAGTCCGTGAATGTCATCGCCCCCCCGCTGATGTTGCTGAGAGGGCCCTGCTTTGGGCCTCCTTTGCACTGAACACCAGCCCTGTTAGTGCACATAACGTTTGGTACGTACCATCGGCCATAGGGCCGGTGAGGGTACCCCCCCCCCTTCCTGCCCTGTAGACCTGACACACAGGGCAAGTAAACGATAATTGTCACTTCCCTACCCGGGGAGCCAATGCTGGGTCACCAAAATGGTTAGAGAACCGGGCCGGGATTACCGGCCGAATCAAATAGAATATTATTTAATTATTATAATCAAAAAGAAGCGTAAGCCACATGGGGCTATACAGCGCTGAGGGTAGGGAAGGAAAAGCAAGGGAATTGGATGGAAGGAGGGAGGGGGGATGATCTGCAGGTTACAGGAATACAGCGGGCAGGGGTTTAGTAGGGGGGGTAGAGGGGGTAGACAAGAGATACAAGTCAGGAAAGGCTGAAAGTATCAGAAATTTGTGATGTAAGTCAGTCGTTGTCAATAAAGTCAATAAGAGATGTCCGTGATGAAAGGTGGCGTCATCAGCGAGAAGGGTCAAGGTTAAAGAGACAAGCAAGCGGGGCGAAGACGACGGAACAGAGGTAAGATTCTGCGTGCTCGTTGAATAAAGTGGGCAGTCCAACAAGAATGTGGCTCTGATGTATATGGAGCTTGGCAATTCTCATCTGAGAGAGCAAGTCGCCTCTCCATGAGATATCCATGAGTAAGACGAGTATGGCCATATGCGGAAAGTGTAGACGGTAGTAGAGTAGTCTCCCAACCTCGACACTGGTGATAAGAAGTCGGCCAGTACGTAACCTATACACTCGGTTTAATAGATCTGAGAGTTTGTTCGCGAGCATAAGTAGGACCTACCGTTGTTGGCCAACGGGTGTAAGGTGGAGAAGGATTGTACAGCAAAATAGTCGTACATGGAATACCTCTATATGAAACTGGTTGGTCATGTACTGCTGACCGCCGCGCACAGTGTTGCCTGTTCATGCCCTGTACGTCACTGACAAGGGACCCAAACAAAAAACAATATCTTTATGCGTAGTAAAGATTGCGGCGTAGCCAAAGTAGATACGGGGGACTAAGAGGTGAGGGGATGTATCAAATTTTTGGTATAGCCTGTAAAGCACTAAGGGAGTCTGAGGACAACCACAAATGATGACAACAGGCATAGAATGCAATACGGATAAGTGCTGTAACGGATGGATATAATTCAGCAGTAAAAATACTAGCTGAAAAGATTAGTAAATGCCCTTGTACGACGCAGTCCGGAAAAACACTGCTGCGAATCCTACGCCGTCAGAAGTCTTAGAGCCCATCTGTGTACACAGCAATGGCATGAGAATGAGAGTGAAAGTGGTCAAGAATAAAGAGAGAGCTGGCGAATCGACCGTTGACAGTTGGGCTTTCGAGCAAGGAGGGAGAAAGAACAGACTCGAACAGCTGGAACTTCCCAGGGGGGTAGGGAAAAAAAAAAAGTGAGATGCTACAGTGTCATAGTAATATGGTGGTAGTTGATGAGAAGACAAAGAGCGGATGAAGGCGGAGAGAGAAGGGACGGAGTAAGCAGGGGGGCGGCGAACAAATAAAGAATGTTCTACTAATATCGTGACCATCTCTATAATTTGAAGATTGCGGAAGTTCACTGAGAGCGTACATAGTAGGCAGGCAATGGGCATCACGTCGTATCGGATAAAGGGATGATCGTTCGCTTCTGCATAGAGCTTTCGAAAGGCGGAAAAGAGCGAGGAAAACGCACCAAGGCATAAACGTAATCCTTGGTGATGAATGGGGTTAAAGGTAGAGAGAGCTAGCAGGAGGAAAATTTTTTTGCCCGCTGGAATAGATCTGGTCACCATAATCAAGTTTAGATTTAAAATTAAGGTTGGAATGTAGGTGACAGGAGGGTTCACGATCAGCTCCCCACCGAAAGATGAGCAAAGGGTTTATGAAGGTTAAGACTGGCTGTGACAAGTTGCCTTCAGAGAGTAATGTGAGGTTTCGAGGATTAACCTACGATCAAAGAGGATGGCCCATGAAATTGACTGTTATCACGTTCAGGGATTACTGTGAGCCAAAGAGGTACAAAGGATGATCAGAAGATGAAGAGCGTCTAGTGTAAGAGTGATTTGTGTGGGTTTTAGTGCTGGAAAATTTAAACCCATGTGTGGTGGCCCAATGTGAAACACGGTCGACTTGCAATGGCTGGAGAGAAAACTGTAAGGAGGGAAGTCAGCGCCTGCACAGGGCAATAGCGAAGTCATAAACATAGAGTGATGACCAAATATTTGATGGAAGACTAGAGGCCAAATCATTAATAGCAAGGGAAAAAGTGTTGTGCTAGAACACATCCCTGGGGACACCTTTCAGCTTGGACAAAGTCCGGGGAGAGAAATTTATTAACCCGAACACGGAAATCCCTTGTCAGTTAAAAATTTCTTAAGGAAGGATGGTAAGATTCCCTCGAAGGCCTAAGGAGTGGGCTTGGGCTAAATTTTTATACCTCCAAGTTGTGTCATATCCCTTCTCCAAGGTCAAAAAATATGGCAATAACTGAGGGGTTTTATTCGCAAAGGCATTACGAACATACGTATCCAAGCGCAGTAAGGGGTCTATGGTAAAAAAGTCCTTACGAAGCCAAAATTGACGAGTGGGGGAGACTGTTGTGTGTCTTTTAAATACCACACTAAACGTCTTTTACTAGACTTTCCCAAATTACTTTGCAAACTGCACGGTAAGAGCAATGGACGATAGTGGGAGGTTTTTATGTCCCGTAGTGCCTGGTTCGGAAAGGGAGAACAATGGCGGATTTCCACAGCTGTGGAAGAACTCCTTGTGACCAAATAAGATTGTAAAGGCGTAATAGGACTGCAAGGGCTGACTGATGTAAATGTTGTAGCATACGAAATATGAATGTCGTCGGGCCCAGCTGCCCATGATCGACAAGCTGAGAGTTTTTGCCTCCAGTTCTTGAAGTTTTAAAAGGCACATTATACTGTTCTTCTCTGAGAAAAAGAAAAGTCCAAGGTGCTAACTCTCTGGCAGACTTTGAGGAAAGAAAAAGAGGGGCATAGATGGAGTCCCTGAGAAAAAACGGACCAGATGATTGCCAATTTCATTGGCAACATCTAGTGGGTTTGCTTTTATCAACACCCGGCAACCCGCAGAACGGAGCCGGGTCAGGAGAATATTTACCACTCAGTTTTCGTACCTTTATTCCTAGACTGTAGTCTCATAGAGGTAAGCAGGAGTGATTGGTGGGAGACATAATCTCGCCAAGGCAAGTGCGTTTAGCTGGTCACGGAGACACGGCGAGCTGCATCGCAGCTTCTGTTTAAAATAAGGAGTCGCTCTGTGTACTATTGTACCGGTACCTCCCCATTGTTGCATGCGCGTTTCATTAAACGTACTGCACGAGCACAAAGCAGGAGCCACAAATGGCAGAGTTTCTTTGGAATTGCCTGCCCGAAGTGTTGGGCTATAGACAATGAGAACGCTGCGGTGAAAACGGAGACGAGAGAGATTGTAAAAAGCTCATCGATGGAGGACGAAGAGTAGGAACCTCTTTTAACAACAGTCAGGTTATGTGAGTAAGAAGGTTCCAATTTGCCCGATTAAATGTCAGCGTGGGGGTGCGAAGAATGTGGCGAATATGAAGGGAAGTAAATGATTATGATTGGAAAATGAGTCACTGTCATGTAAGTCGGGAGATAAGACTCAAGTAAAGTCTAATGCGGCCTGGAGAAGAACTAAGACTGAGAGATCGATGACAAGACCTGAGAGTATGAGTCGAGATCACAAATGGTTGTTGGAAGGTTCCCTGTATTAAAAACATGGAGGGGGTGGAGTGGCAAGGATATAAGTCCTCTAACTGAATTCACGGAAGTCACAGTGAGGACCACTACCGCGAGAAATAATTGTGTGGCATTAAATATTAAAATCACCGATAGTAGACAGAATCGGGTGGCGGTAACTGACGAAACAAGGAGGCAAAATCCGGAATAGATTAATGCCGAGAAGGAAGAAGTGACAGATATAAAGGAACAGAGCGGGTATACTTACCTTTGTAAGTGATACGGGCTGCTGTGTAATTGCAGCGTAAATGTTATGAACCTAGCTGATGGTGACGCATATCGGTGCGGTAGTAGAGGGCACCTTTCGATTAAAGTCCATCAGAAATAAGGACTCTGAAGTAAATACAATAAAGTTGATAGCCTTGAAGGATGTGAGATATAACAGCGAGAGTGTAAATTTGGTTCCTGTAGCACAACACCAAATCGTGGCAAAACCTGGAGCGTGAGAACATCTTGAAGGTAGCTCACCCCTGGTTGATCTACCATGGAGGGCCGTCTATATTCAACTGTATAACAAGGCCATGATTTGGCAATGTTAAAAGATACCTTGAAATCCACAGGTAAGGGCCTGACCTACGGACTAGAAGAGTTAGATAGAAAAGTCCACATGCGGACGGCTTGCAGTGAGAATAATGTTCAAGCCGCGGATAAGGAACGGGTGCGCTGTGAAGGAAAGGAGTTGAGCAGAATTGAGCTGAGGAATGAGAGGAAAGAGCGGAAGGTGGATCCAGTGTCCATGATAGGTTTGGTCTCTGCAATATATTCAGAGATTGCCTTCAGTGTTCGGGAATTCAGAGATGTCTGTATGGGAGAGCATATTGGAAATGTAGGGTTGAAGTATGAGTAAAGCAAGTGGAACTGTATTGGACTGTACTACGGTAGGGGGCGGGCGAATGGGTGGGCGGAACTGGAGATGAGTGGCAGGGGACAGAAGAGTTGACAGGAACCCTGTGTATTGGTGGCAGAAGAGGAAGAAAAACTAGGAGGGAACAGGGATTGGAAGGTAATTCGTAGGATGGAGGGTGAACCTCTGCACTTGTAAACTAGAGCCAGTGAGAGGGATGAACTAGCGGTACAGAGAATAGAGTAGGGCAGGGTAAAATGAAGCGAGGTGGAGAGAGGTAGGAGGTGTTACCGGACCTTTTTTTAGACTTTTTGAGAAGTAGAGCGGAACGATTGGAGAGTGTGTACGAGGATTCTCGCGATACTGATTGGCTTGTAAGAGAGAACTCGATAATGAAGAAGCCGAGAATATAGACTGGCATTGAAAGTAGGGACGTCTGAGCGATGGGGACAGCAAAAGGAATTAGTTAGTAGGGAGTGATTATGGGAGCGGTAACCACAGGAGGTGGTGTCGAAGAAGTGATACAGAAGTGCGGGGGGGACCGATTTTGAAATCATGGGAATAAGAAACACGTGGGAGTTCTCCCTTGGAGGCGGAGGATGAGAGAAACAGCCATGGCATAAGGAGACCTTATGTCTCTGAGTTAAACGGATTCTCCCGCTCGTTTAAATGAGACCTGACAAACGGCCGAGAGTAGAGAGTACGAAAGGCAGTGGCCTCATGACAGTTAAGGCAATGAAGGATGAAGTTCAGATTGCAAGAGTATTAGAATGGTCATCGGCTACCACAGACTGCATTGCGCGAATAGTAGATCTGCAATATTCGACTGGAGTGCAATCGCCAGGCTATTTCTACAATGTTGTGGTTGTGGGATAACCTTTCGAACTTGATACCGATGTCATGCGTATAAAAGGAGGTTGGGAGTGTCTCGGCTGTCAAAAGTTAATACGAGCCAACATTGCTAGCGGTATCGTCTCCGCCCACGGCAGGATGAAGTAAGTGATCTACCTGATGGATGGAGGATCTTGGAGTTCCAGCTGTTCCTAGAATGTCGGTCGCCACATCGTCTGGAAATTTTGTTGTACTTTGGTATGGGGCAGATTAACGGTACCACTACAAGAATTGAGGGAATGATGTTTTCAAGGGTGTCAGGAACAGTTATCTATATATGGAAAGAGAGAGAGCTCACGAGGCCTCGGGTAGCATTCTGTACGGTATGATGCGCGTACCGCTCTTAAGAGCATGAAAGAAATATTCTTTACCAACATGGGGTAGGAGCCTAGTGCCCTGTGACAATACCTATGTGGAATGTCAGAAAGATACGGCGTAGAGGGAAAGTTGGTCGTAAAGTGAAGAATTTAGTCCACTTTTCAGGTCTGAAACTGAGCGTGAAAAGGTAGTGAAGGACGTCTCGTGATCGATCGTTCTGAAGAAGTACGACGTGAAGGTGATAGGTGGAAAGTATCCATCAAGGGGGGCAGGTAAATTGTCGTTTGACGTTTAGGTGTGGGACCAGAGTTGGTCC
>NC_069480.1:15834364-15905741 GCF_026875155.1 Cherax quadricarinatus
GAGGTGGGGGAAATTCCAAAGAGGAGAAGGGTGTGAGGTAAGCTGTGATGTAAAAGGATCTGTTACTACACAAAGGACAAGTACAAAGTGCAAGTGCAGGAGGAGGTGCAGGCTAGAGGAAGAGCTTCAGGAGGTGTTAAGGACTTTGACACCGCCTGCAGAGGATTTTGTTCCTGAGCTGGTGAGAGACACGGCGGTGCCTGTAGAGGAATGTAAGGATAAAAAACATAGCGGGGTTGACGGGCCAACTAGTAAGAGAGATTTGTCGCCGTGTGCTGGGGAAAACGGGGCGTGGTGGGGGTTTGAGGTTCATCGTGAGGGAACCTCAGAAGATAACATGGATGTAGAGGGCATCACGAGGAAGAGAGCGGCGGCGTCAGACTCAGATGATGTCCTGACGCCGGCGCAGAGGTCTGGGAGGAAGGAAGAGCAATGTCGAAGCAGTCACGAAAGAGGCATCGCAAAAAGGGGGAGGGGTTAAATGGTGTGAAGCCTTGTGCTGGCTTGGGGCAGGAGGCCCTGGGATGAATGAAGAGAGGAGGAAGGGTTGGAAATTAAGGGTTGGAAATTAAATACAAGTGTGTTAGGTGATGAGGAGGGGATAGAGGGATTTGCAACGCATTGGGAGGGGTTACGTGCAGGGGATAAAAGGGGTAGAGGATGTGGTGATGTGGTGGGATGGTGTGGCTAAAGAAGGATTAAGAAATATTACGTAAAGGAAGGGAAAAGTATCAATTCTTTAAAATATGGGCTTGCTAACTATTTGGAGGATAGATTACGGGGTTGTTATGCGAGGGGGCAGTGGCGGGCACTTATCCAATGGATGAAATTATGGCAATTAAAGGGAGGCTGCGTGAGGTACAGGATGAAGGTTTCAAGCGGTGCGGGTACAGGCGGGGGGGGAAGAGGTGTTATGGGGCGATAGACCTTCATCGTGCGTAATTGCGTAGGCAGAAACAAAAAACAGCAGGCAATGATATTCCTGGTTGGGAGGTTCATAAATCGATAGGGGGGTACAGGGAGGGGCAGGTCATACAAGCTACGGAAGGAAATGGGGGCGTTTGCTGACAAGTGGTATGAGAAGTACTGGCAACGAGAAGGGGTAGAGGATGGGGTTTTAGAACAGGTGTGTGGGAGTGTGGTATGTCAGTTGCGTACAGTGATGGGGAAGCACTGGGTGGGAAATAATGAGGGGGGAAATATGGAGGGCTTTAAGTGGAATGCGAAAGGGCAAAGCCCCGGGAATTGATGGACTCCGGCGAGTTTTATCAGCAGCATTGGGAATTATTGAGGCTTTTTCTGGTTAGGTTATTAAATTGCATGAAGGAGAGAGGTTGAGCTGGGTGAGAAGCAGGCAAGGCTGTCGTTGTATTGGTACCGAAGGTAAGGGCACCCATACGCTTCGGGATTACCGGGCAATCTCGTTGTTATGCGCAGATTAAAAATTTGTTTGCAAAAGATTTTGGGAAATCGGGTAAAGTGTGTGGTAGGGCGGGTGTATCAAAAACTCAGTTTGGTTTGCAGGGAGGTCTATGGTGGAGGGGCATGGGTTACTTAGGGATTTCGTGGAGGCAAAAGGGGGGGGGGAGGGAGGGAGGTTTGGTGGCTCTCGATTGGCAAGGGGCATACGATAGAGTGGATCGGAAAGCATTGAAAGCCATCCTCAGGGGTCAGGGGTTTGGGGAAGAAATAGTGGGCTGGGTTGAGGCGTTGTATGGAGGTGCAATGGCGAGGGTACAGATTAATGGTCGATTGGGTGGAAGATTGTAATGGGTAGGGGACTTGGGCAGGGGTGTCCTATGTCAAAATTATTGTTTGCATACGTACAGGACCCCTTTTATAGATTGATGGAGCAGCGTATGTGTCACGTAGGGGGACCAGGGTGTGGGGTTTTGCGAGGGTTTGGCCAGTTTTAATTGGGTATGTGGATGATACAACTGTTCTGATCAGGGAGGGGATTTTCAATGGACACATTAGACGGGGTAGTACAAATGTTCGCAGGGGCAACTGGTATGAGGGTAAATTCAGATAAATCCATGGTCATGGGGTTAGGAGTTTGGGGCGGGTAGGGTTGATTGGGGAAGTGCAGTTGTGAGGAAGCAGGTGAATTCGTTAAAAATCTGTGGTCTTATTTATGCAGACGATCTACCTGTGGCACGCTGGAAAAACTCGCTTAGGATGGTAGAAAGGATTCAGGGACGCTTGGGTGCATTGCAAACCTTATCATTTGACCTTGTGCAGCGTGCCATTGTTGTTAATATCTTATGTATAGCAAAGTATGGCACGTGGCAGCGTGTTCCCATTAACTGGCCGCAATAACGAACATACTTAGGAAGGTTTTTAAATTCTTGTGGGGTTCCAGCTGTGATTGGATTAAGAGGGATGTGGTAATGTTACCTGTAGTAAGGGGGGCTGGGATTGTGGACTTAAAGCGGAGGGTCAAATGTGTCTTCATTAAAAGGAGGTGATGAGGGAAAGTGTGGGTGGGGGGGGGTTTGGCCAGGATCCATAACAGATTGCAACGGATGTATACAGGAGTTGAGTTGCATGAGTGTGAAACTGTGTTGAGGGCTCTGGCGTGGGATCGAGAGCCAGCAAAGGTTAAAATAGGTAGGTTGTGTAGATTGTTAGCCGGGAGGGTTGTAGCGCTGTAGGGGGAAATTTTTCCCCATGTATGCATGGGGAAGTATATGGAATAGGTTGAGTAGGATGAGGTGCAACCTCGTGTTGGGATGTAATGTATCGTTTTCTGCACGGCATTTTACCGTCGGGTGTGGTTTACGGGATAGACGAGTCGTTGACGGGGGGGGGAGTGTGGGATATGTGGTGGGGAGGAGTCGGCTTTTCAGTAGTATATTTTTGTGATGGACGGAGGAGTGTCAAGGGGTTTTTAAATAGGGTGATAAATAGGTTTAGGAGGTAAAGGAATTTCTGTATTGAGACATTAAGTCTCGACGTGGGGGTTGGAGGAACGTGTAATCAGAGCTGTGGGATACATTAGGGCAGATTATATCTATATAGTGTGGGGATTGCGGGGCAAACAGGTTACTGAGGTGAAGAGGAGGGTGTTAGCGTTAACGTTCTATAAAACGGTATGTAGAAATAAGGAAATTTAGGGAGGAGGTGGGTGAAGGATTTTTCAGGGGGATATAGGCAACTTACGTTACGGGTTTTTATTAGACTTGTAATATACGAGGGAGGGGAGGGTATGATTGGAAAAGTTTTGCTGGGGTAGGGAAGTCAGGGGTGAAAACGGGGTTTTGCCTCCCTGGTAATTGGATAACAAAAGTTTTGCGAGAGGGGTTGGATGAGTGATGCATGATTGAATAATATGTGGACCACGGGGCTAGCCCCTGTGGAGCTGGCCAGTTTTTGTGTGACAGGACTTTATACTTATTATACATATTGTGTGTGGTAATATTGATTTACGGTAATGACATTGTATTTTGGAGATTTGCTATAATAATTTGCATGTGTTTGCTCCAACTTGTTTTCTAGGTGCCTTGCACTGCATAGGTTGATGCTGTGATCATGCACGGTGTCCAGAGATATGATGTGATATGTTTGTATTAATGTCTGTGCATTTTTGTTCGTCACTGGTGTTCTCCCAATTTTCAGTTTTGTTTTGAGAGTAAAGAGTTAATGCACGTCAGATAGTGAAATAAAGTTGGGCAACAGTGGTGTTATAGGTTTTTGTGGTTAGGTGCGTGCTAGGCACAGTCGTTATGTGTTACTTGTGTCATGGTTATATTTTATGTTTTTATTGTACTGTTGTCAATAGCACTATTGAATGTCCATATAAGCTGTATAGAGCTTGAATGTCATAGTTGAAGCTGTGTTATTGTTTTAAACACTGGAATTGCATGTTTAAATGTGTAAAGGCTTACATGTGTTGGATTTTGAGACTAAGTTTATTCTTATGGTTTTGTAGTAATTTTGTATGCCCTTTTGTGACTTTTCTATATCACCATTGTTGTTTTAATACATTTTGGGTTATGTAACTGAACCATTAGGACAATTACATAAATTAATGTTTGGGTCATTGCTGTGTGACTTAGATTAGGCAACATTCATTGTTTATAGTATGTTAGGTTGTAAATAGTGGGGTGGTTGGATAACCACTGGGGGGGGGGAAATATGTCTGTATAATATGTTCAGTGCAATGCATTGCATGGTCTGTAGCGATTATTAAGTCCCATTCGAGGGATGTGTATATAAAAGTGTTGTTCATATCATGTAATTCGGGTTGAGTAGCTCCAACAGGTTTGGGTTAAGTGATAGGATAGGGAGCAGGGAGGGGGGGGGGGTGGACCACACGGAGTTGTAAGTGTGGTGTGTAACATTAGCTGTAGGGAGGATTGTGTTAATTTATAGACTTAAATGAGTTTTACATATTATATTTTGTAATGTCATGTTTTAAATAAAATATAAAAAAAAAAAAAAAAAAAAAAAAAAAAAAAAAAAAAAAAAAAAAAAAAAAAAAAAAAAAACACCAAAAATGGAGCTCCCACCAGTTGTTTTTGGTAATATATCCTCACTATTGCTAGTGGAGTCCTGTGGTATTTCCTGTGGTATTTCTATTTTGCAACATTGGTTTTATCTTATCTTTGACTACACTGGTTTCCCCATACAGGCCCTGTCCTCTTGAGTCATTTATATGCATTCCATCCTGTGTATAATTCCCCCGACTACCTGGACAAAATCCCCAGCTTCACCATTACTATCTCCCAGGACAGCACCTCCAGCTTAACCATTACTTTTCTCCCAGGACAGCCCTCCAGTTTCTTCCCATTACTGTCTCCCAGGACAGCACCTCCAGCTTAACCATTACTGTCTCCAGGAACAGCACTCAGCTTCTCCTTTACTGTCTCCCGGGACGCACCAGCTTCACCATTACCTCTCCCAGACAGTATCGGCCCCACATTTACTGACTACCTTTTTTTTTTTTTTTTTTTTTTTTATATTTTATGAAAACATGACATTACAAAATTATATGTAAAACTCATTTAATTCGATAATTAACACAATCCTCCCTACATCTAATATTACACACCACACTTACAACTCGGGGGGTTACACCCCCCCTCCTGCTCCCCACCCTACACTTAACCAAACCTGTTGAGCAACCCAACAGAATTTACCTGATTAACAACACTTTAATACACATCCCCGAAATGTACTTAATAATCGACTACAGACCATACAATCATTGCACTGAACATATTACAGACATATACCCCCCCCCCCTCCGTGGTTATCCAACCACCCCACTTATTTACAACCTAACATACTATAAACAATGAATGTTGCCTAATCGAAAGTCACACAGCAATGATCCAACATTAATTTATGTAATTGTCTAATGGTTCAGTTACATAACAAAAATGTATTACAAAAACAATGGTGATATAGAAAAGTCCCCCAAAGACATACAAAATTATTTACAAATCCATAAGAATAAACTTAGTCTCAAAAATCCAACACATGTAGCCTTTACACATTTAAACCCATGCAATTCCAGTGTTTTAAAACAATAACACACCCTTCAACTATGACATTCAAGCTCTATACAGCTTATATGGACATTACATAGTACTATTGACAAACAGTACAATACAACAAAAAATAAACCAGGGACATAGTAACACATAAAGACTGTGCCTAGCACGCACCTAACCAAAAAAAACCTATAACACCACTTTTGCCCAATTTTATTACACTATCTGACGTGCATGAACCTCTTTACTCTCAAAACAAAACTGAATTGCAGAACCCCAGTGACGAACAATTATGCACAGACATTAATACAAACATATCACATCATATCTCTGGACACCGTGCATGATCACAGCATCAACACCATGCAGTGCAAGGCACCTAGAAAAAGTTGGAGAAAATACGTGCAATTATTATAGCAAATCTCCAAAATACAATGTCATTACCGTAAATCAATATTACCACACACAATATGTATAATAAGTATAAAGTCCATTCACACAAAAAAATGGCCAGCTCCACAGGTGCAAACACCCGTGGTCCACATATTATTCACTCATGCATCACTCATCCAACACTCTCGCAAAACTTTTGTTATCCATTACCAGGGAGGCAACCTGTTTCACCCCTGACTTCCCTAACCCCCGCAACACTTTCCAATCATACCCTCCCCCCCCTCGTATATTACAAGTCTAATAAAACCTGTAACGTAAGTTGCCTATATCCCTCTGAAAAAACCTTCACCCACCTCCTCCCATAAATTTCCATATTTCTCATTACCGTTTTATAGAACGTTACGCTAACACCCTCCTCTTCACCTCAGTCAAACCTGTTTGCCCCGCAATCCCCACACTAAAATAGATATAAATCTGCCATAATGTACCCCACAGCTCTGTTACACTTTCCTCCCAACCCCCCACGTCGAGACTTAATGCTCTCAATACAGAAATTCCTTTACCTCCTATCCTATTTATCACCCTATTTAACCACCCCTTGACACTCCTCAGTCCATCCAAAAATATACAAAATGAAAAGCCGACTCCTCCCCACCACATATCCCACACTCCCCCCCGTCAACGACTCGTCTATCCCGTAGAGAACCACACCCGACGGTAAAATGCCATGCAGAAAAAAGATACATTACATCCCGGGAAAACGAGGTTGCAACCTCATCCTACTCAACCTATTCCATATACTTCCCCATGCATACATGGGGGAAAATTCCCTCTACAGGGGCTACAACCCTCCCGGCTAACAATCTACACAACCTACCTATTTTAACCTTTGCTGGCTCTCGATCCCACGCCAGAGCCCCTCAACACAGTTTCACACTCATGCAACTCAACTCCTGTATACATCCGTTTTCAATCTGTTATGGATCCTGGCCAAACCCCCCCCCCCCCACACTTTCCCTCATCACCTCCCTTTTAATGAAGACACATTTGACCCTCCGCTTTAAGTCCATCAATCCCAGCCCCCCCTTACTTACAGGTAACATTACCACATCCCTCTTAATCCAATCACAGCTCGAACCCCACAAGAATTTAAAAACCTTCCTAAGTATGTTCGTTATTGCCGGCCCAGTTAATGGGAACACGGCTGCCACGTGCCATACTTTGCTATACAGTAAGATATTAACAACAATGGCACGCTGCACAAGGGTCAAATGATAAGGTCGCAAGCACCAAGCGTCCCCGAATCCTTTCTACCATCCTAAGGAGTTTTCCAGCATGCCACAGGTAGATCGTCTGCATAAATAAGACCGCAGATTTTTAACGAATGCACCTGCCTCCTCACAACTGCACTACCCCAATCAACCCTACCCGCCCAAGCTCCTAACCCCATGACCATGGATTTATCTGAATTTTTCCCTCATACCAGTTGCCCCCGCGAACATTTGTACTACCCCCTCTAATGTGTCCATTGACATCCCTCCCTGATCAGAAACGTTGTATCATCCCCATACCCAATTAAAAAATGGCCAAACCCTCGCAACCTCACACCCTGGTCCCTCTACGTGACACATACGCTGCTCCATCAATCTATAAAAGGGGTCCTGTAGCACCAAACAATAATTGTGACCATAGGGACACCCTGCCTAAGTCCCCTACCATTACAATCTTCCCACCCAATCGACCATTAATCTGTACCCTCGCCCCTTGCACCTCCATACAACGCCTCAACCCAGCCCACTATTTCTTCCCCAAACCCCTGACCCTGAGGATGGCTTTCAATGCTTTCGATCCACTTATCTATGCCCCTTGCCAATCGAGCGCCCCCAAACCTCCCTCCCTCCCCCCCCTTTTGCCTCCACGAAATCCCTAAGTAACCCATTGCCCCTCCACCATAGACCTCCCTGGCAAACCAAACTGAGTTTTTGATACTACCGCCCTACCACACACTTGACCCGATTTCCCAAAATCTTTGCAAACAAAATCTGCGCATAACAACGAGATCGCCCGGTAACGCGAAGCAGTATGCTGCCCCCTTTCCCTTCGGTACCAATACAACGACAGCCCTTGCCTGCTTCTCACCCAGCTCACCTCTCTCCTTCATGCAATTTAATAACCTAACCAGAAAATGCCCCAATAAAATTTCCCCAAAGCTGCTGATTAAAACTCTCCGGGAGTCCACCCCAAATTTCCCCGGTTGCTTTGCCCTTTCGCATTCCACTTAAAGCCCTCCATATTTCCCCCTCAGTTATTCGGGCCCCCCAGTGCTTCCCTATCACGTACCAACTAAAATACCACACTCCCCACACCTGTTCTAAAACCCATCCTCTACCCTTCTCGTTGCCGTATCTCATACCACCTTGTCCAAACGCCCCCATCCTCCGTAGCTTGATGACCTGCCCTCCCTGTACCCCATCGATTCATGACTCCAACCATGGATAGTCTTGCCTGCTGTCTTTTTTTCTGCCCACGCAATACCACGATGAAGGTCTTTCGCCCAAAAAACCTCCCACCCCCTGTACCTCACCCTTGGAACCTCTCATCCTTACTCACACAGCCTCCCTTTAATTGCCTAATTTCGTCCATTGGATAAGTGCCCGCCCCGCCCCCTCGCATAACACCCGTTATCTACCTTTAAATAGTTAGCCCAAACCCATATTTTAAAAAGAATAGTTCCTTCCTTACGTAATAGTGCTTAATCCGTTTTTAGCCACACCATCCACCACATCACACATCCTCTAAACCCCCTTTTTTCTCGCCCCGTAACCCCCCCCCAGCGTTGCAAATCCCTTATCCCTCCTCACCTTTCACCCCTTGTATTTAATTTCCAATATCCCTAGAACCTTGGCTAGTGACTCCCACACCACCTCTGCTACTACCCCAGTCCCAATAAGCTACTTTATTGTACCCGGAAAAAATTGTCAACCCAACCCTTGAGATTATACAGCCTATCAACCTAGCGCGTACCCCGTCTTACAAAAGTGTGCTCTACCTCCCGCCCCTCCTCCAACCGCATCCCCAACTGAATTCCCTCAAAAGATCTCGCAAGGCCGCCGACACGTTGCCCCGCCCCCCTTTTGTTCCACTCAGCCTCCTATACGCAGTTCCAGTCGCCACAAACGCGGCCACTCAGGAAACCACGTAAGAAGAAAAACTAGTTCTTTCACAACAAAATTTCCTTTTACCTCAAAATCATTTCCCTGGTCATTTCACACATACAAAAGATACCCGCTGTCCCACCACCACCATCACGCGCAATACTCTTCCCCTCCCCCCCCTCCTTCCATTCAACACAAACGGCTTCCTCCCTGCAATATACCCACCACCTTTCAGACTGCAGTGGCAGAGTCTGACCTAAACCCTCCACCTCGAGCACTCTTCCCTCCTTTAAATTGTGTTCTTTCAGGAACAACATCCCCCCTATATTTATACAGAAACATCGAAACCTTCCTTCTTCACAATTTCACATCCATTTACGTTCACAGTCATACACCTAAGGCCTCTTTATAGTTTCAACCCTTCTCCTCTCTCATCATCCCAGGGCCCCTGCCAGGCCAGCACAAGCTTCACCCATCAACCCCCCCCTTTTTGCGATGCTCTTATCGTGACTGCTTCGACATTTCTCTTCTTCCTCCCAGACCTCTGCGCCGGCGTCAGGACATCCGAGTCTGACGCACCGCTCTTCCCCGTGATGCCCTCTACATCCCTGTATCTTCTTGGTTCCCTCACATGAAACCCCAACCTCACCACGCCCGTTCCACGCACACGGCGAAAAATCTCTTACTAGTTTGGCCCCTCAACCCTGCATGTTTTTTATCCTACATTCCTACAGCACCGCCGTGTCTCTCACCAGCTCAGGAACAACATCCTCTGCAGGCGGTGTCAATGTCCTTAAAACCTCTAAGCCTTCCTCTTTTAGCCTGCACCTCCTCCTGCACTTGCACTTTTGTACTTGCCTTTGTGTGAACAGATCCTTTACATCACAGCTTACCTCACACATGCCATTCTCCTCTTGAATCCTCCACCTCTTCATCCAAGCGCCAGGCCTTGCTTGCGCACTGGCTCTCACAGCTATCACGCTGTAACTGTGCTTCAAACCCGTTTGCGCTGGCGCCCTTTCCTCAGCTTCACGCACCTGCCGCCATATGGTCGTATGCCCCCACATATTTTTGCACGGGCGTCTCTGTCCGGGATACATACCATAACTTGCTCCTAAGTTTTCCAACACGACGTAAGGGTATGGGGCTCAGGTCACTTCAGGGAAAAGGTACCCTCGACGCCCAGTAACACCTGCCGTCCACTTGCCTTTTTCCAGATTTACGTTCCATACGTCTCAAAAACACTCCTTTGTCGCCTCACTGCCTCAAAGGACATTACGTATCTTACCCACGTAAGTGGCGAGATCGTCGATAAACGCACCTTCACACTGGAAATACGTCAAGACTCACGTTGACCTCGTCACCCAAAGACTCATCACGGACGTGAATGCAGTTTTGACGAAGATTCTTTAAGCCCATTCAGGGCTTTCACCTACACCCCATCGCCTGATTCCATAGGTCTCCCTAATGATTGTCGGATAGACTTGCACTGAAGAGGGTAAATCGCCCACGAAACGCTCATTTCCATTTGGGATTTACGGCCTCCTCACACTCACCCCCATGTTTATACAGGTAGCTCGCCTGACACCAGAGGGTGCAGCGCACACCTCACTCGACCGTGGTCAGGCAGCGAATGACCCATCTGTTATGGAAAGCTTCTAGGTTGTCTATGAAAGCAGCTTTGATGTTATCCTCTTTTAATACCCTTGTGATTTTAGTCCACAGATTTATCTCATTTGGACATACCCAAAAACACTTCCCTGTTTTAATACTGCTTGTAGATTGTTCTTGGATATCTGCACAACAAATCCGTTTGAAACCGGTCAAGGGTTCGGACCAGTCGAGGGTTCGGAGCCAGTCTGATCTGATCAGTGGGTTACTTATTTAAAACATGCTGGTCGGTGATTTGGGCTAACACATGAAGGATCTACTGGAAATTATCTACCCGAGTAATGTGTGATTTGATTGATACAAAAGTATAACTTGCATGTTGAAGAACCGATGATTGCTGGCAACTCCTACAGTGACGAACGGTCGAGCCCCAACCCTTGTTTATTGTTACACCCTTTTGCTCATTTTGTTCATTTTCTTCTTATTATCACAATGGTATACTATTACATGTTATTTTTGCTATTTCACTTAATATTATATTCAGGAGTAATTCCATTAGTAGCTAAAATGGATTTTCTCGACTTTATAATATTATCTGGTCGTATTACTTAGCTTTGTATTTAGGTAGGTCATTTAATTAGTGTCAACTGCTGGGGACCTGGTCAAGCACCAGTAGGTGTTTTGAGCTGCTCGACCCCTGCTCCGACCGAGGCAAAGTGGGCTGGTAAAGCCTCACAGAGTTCAGTTCTTACCTTCCTTACCTCTAGTGAGGGAAGCTCCCTGATTCCTGGATTTAAACTTCTGGTCCCACATGAGGTTCCCTAGTGACCCTCCAGTACCTCGGACGGTATCTGACAGAAACGTCTCGGACGAAGTGTGTGTTGCTGTTTTGGAGACGCTGGTGATTGTCCCTAGCTCTACTAGTAAGTAAGTAAATTTATTCAGGTATACACAAATACAGTTACATAGAATTATCATTCATAGCAGCATATGTGTAGAGAACCTAGGATAACCCAAAAAAGTCAGACAGAGTGACTTATTTCCATTGGGGTCCTTTTACCTTATTATAATATAAAGGTTATAATATTTTCTTATTATTCTACAATGAAGATAACATCTTATTATCATACTAAAAAGACTATCTACTACACGAGGGTCATTAAGACTATCTACAATACGAGGGTCATTACTAGGGATAAGGTAAAATTTACACGTATTTTAGCTAAAAAATAGAAAATCATTCCCCTCCGTTTCTGTAGCTTCATTCATCAGACACTTTTTGGCAGTCTTCTTGAACTGGTTCAAGCTATGACTGGCTTTGGCATGTGTGGGAAGTCTGTTCCATTCCTTTATTGCTGTACTACAAAGTTGTGCTCTCTCCCCCTAGTACTATGATTGCTTTGGTTCCCAACCTTGACAAAATTGACAGCAAGATATTCTGGACATTGTTTGTGAGCAATTTTATAAACATGATTTAGCTTCAGTTGTTTTACTCTGTCTTCAACATTCAGCATATCCAACTGCTGTAATTCATCCTGGCCTACATGTTCTCTTGGTCCCAGCCCCAGGATGAATCTTACGATTTTGTTCTGGGTGATTTGCAGTCTATCTTTCAGTTTTTTTTTGTCAAGGCAGAGTACCATGAAGAACAAGCGTAATCCATATGGCATTGTATAAGGGCTAGACATAGGGTCCTGCGAGCCTCAGTAGGTAGACACTGTGCTTGTCTATACAGGAACTTCAGTCTGGCATTCGCTTTCTTTACTACACTGTTCCCTATCAATTCTCCTGACATGCATGGGTCAAAGGGGATTCACAGATATTTTACTGATGAAACCAAAGTGATGGACTCCCCATTACACTGAATATTAAAATTATTTACCCTTCTCAGTTTGTTTCGTTCCAAAGAGAATGGCTTCAGTTTTCCCTAGGTGTAATGATAGTTTGTCTACTAACCATTTGCTGCAGGACTCCAGTTCCAGTGTTAAAACATTAGCAATATCTTGTGGGTCTTTACCTGTCACTAACAGAGCACTGTCATCTGCATACAGTAGGAGTTTGCACTTGACACTGATAGGCATATCATTGACATAACATAAGAATAGTAAGGGACCCAGAATACTACCTTGGGGAACTCAACATGTTATCGGCAGGGGTTCTGATTCCGTTTTGTTGATTTTGACTATTTGTCTCCTGTTGCTAAGGTAGGACTTAAACCAGTCTACAGAACCTATACCGATAGCTTGAAGTTTCTTACATAATATATTGTGGTTGACAGTATCGAAGGCCTTTTGCAGATCTAAGTTTACCATACCTATGAGGTTCCCTTTTGACATTTCAGTTCTCAGGTAATCCATCAGATTAATAAGGGAGGTATCGGTTGAGTAGGAGTGAATTTAAGCAGTATTGGTTCAAAGAGGACGGTGAAAAAGTCATGGGAGACAGAATCGCCTCAAAATTCCTTTAAGTGTAAAATATTCCTAATCTCACTTAGTATATTATGAAAGTTGAATAAGAGTGAATTATTATTCAAGTGTTACGTCTTCTGTCTCATTTGGATTGAGTTAAGTAAAGTGTTATTATGTGAAGAGAAGGTGTTATGATACTAGAGCCGTTCAGTACTATAATCAAGATAATACTGTGTATTATCTTTTAAGTGAACTTAAGTGTAAATTTCATGAGTACTTTGTTTTATGGTGCGACCTTTTTAAAGTTAATATAAAACCCTTCTATGGTTTATTAAGGAACTTAATAAAAAACCGGAAAGAAACATTGTGATTGTTTTCTACTGAAACCTTGAATGATTTCATCTAGAACAGGATATTCAGTCCTGTTTATTTGTTGCAAGAAAGGGCTAAACAGGCTTAAGTAGTGGCCCTGTACGCAACATTTTATCAATCGCTGTATCTAGCTTTTCTAGTTTTTTTTTTTAGTCTCCACCACAATAATTGCTATATTATCACTATAGTTGACTAGTGGAAATTTTGGAGGAAGGACGCTTTTTCTGTAGTAATAATTGCTTCTCGTTGTGTATATTGCGACCGCTGGTAACTACAGGTTATATGAAATTCACAGTATACGTCTGGTATCTCAAGAAAAAAGAAACTAATGAAAGTCACTCCACTCCACTAAGTACCATTATAATATTGGTTAGTTGCTACTTCAACACTGTATTCTGCTATTCACTGGTATCACTAGATTATATGCAAGTACACTAGCAGGCCAGGAAGATTATATGCGAGTACACTAGCAGGCCAGGAAGATTATATGCGAGGTACACTAGCAGACCAGGAAGATGCGAGGTACACTAGCAGGCCAGGAAGATGTGAGGTACACTAGCAGGCCAGGAAGATTATATGTGAGGTACACTAGCAGACCAGGAAGATTATATGCGAGGTACACTTGCAGGCCAGGAAGATTATATGTGAGGTACACTAGCAGGCCAGGAAGATTAATAAAACAGCTGACCACTGTGGTAAGATTCTGGCGACTTCTGGCCCTGCCTCTATAGGCTTATCACTTCATTTACAAATTCACTGTTTTCAAATGACACTTTAGCCTTTATTATCTATATACTAGGGAGCCACTGTAGTATACACTATACACTGTGTATACACAATGTTATCAGGGACTCTTTCCTCTGACAAGGAAAAGTTCTATTATTATTTTGCACACGGCACACTAGGCCTATGATTCCCCTCTGGCAGTAAACTCTGCTAGGTAGTGCACACTAATTCTCGGTTTTTGACTCGGTATATAATGTTTTCTGCCCAAGATTGGTTCCAGGCGCTAGAGTGATGTATCGTATAAGATTGATGGCACAAATTAAAGTTCTAGCACGTAATAGGGACCGTGAAAACACGAGAAAAACCCCGGAGCACAACGAGGCACGATGACACGCTGAGATCGATGAGTGAGGATTAACTCGTGGGTTATTTTCCCAACTTACCTCATAATTTGTAATATTTTACATTTAAGAATAAAACTAAGTATGCCCGAAATGCCTAGCCATGCTAAGCATTCTAGTGGTACACTCTGTAATCTCAATTTTACATGTTAAACCAAACAATAACCAAATTTCTGTAAACTCAGCATTGTAATCCTTATAGAGAATAAACTTTGAATTTGGACACATTTCATGGCGGCGCACCAGTCACCCCGGTCCTACCATTATTCACTAATTTTACCACTTATTACAGCGGTGCCGTCAATCACATTCCCTCACTCTTCACCAGGAACAGTCACGACACTTCCTATTATGAAGTGAGGCCTATATTAATCCATAGGCCGCCGTGAATGCCAATTTCGTGGTCCCATGTTATCACAGCCTCTTAACTCCATTCAAAACACTGCCGCCTCTCCATGCCATGTGTCGACCTGTCTCCCCCGCACATCCGCGTAGGCACAGGGCGAACCCGGTTGGTTCTATTCCATTTTCAAATACATTTTGACCCAAATCAGCCCATTAATCACTTATTAGACATTATGGCTTCGAAAATTAAATAATTTCCACAGTGCCTTCGGTTTTTAAAAATACAAGTTTTCTTTTCTATTCTATTTGACCTCTTCAAGGGGGGCTCCTTGGCGTGGTGAAGAGGCTCTTGGTCTGAGGAATTAGACCTATCGGTCTTCTTCCTCAGACCGAACCTAATTACCCCCCAATCTCCCCTCCCCTATCCCATCCTCCCCATCCTCCCCTTTTTCCTTTCCTCCTCCTCCTCCCCACTCCTCCCTTTTGCCCTTCCTCTTTTTGTCCTTTGGGATTTCTCCCACAGGCGCGCTAGTTCCTGGGTAGGAGAAAGGACACCGGGGTCCATCCCATTCCATTGAGGTTTCTTGGCGGTGGCGTAGTTTGCCGTGGAATCTGGATTGCCTAGGGATGTCCCGATCCCTCTCCGGTATCCCGGAGTAGCTTTGGGTGTCTTTTGGGCGACGGGTGTAGCTCTGGAAGCCACCTTTCGGATTCCGGGGGTGGTGGCTGAAGGAGGTATGCTTTGTGGCGGATATCCGGCCGCCCTCTCTTTTGTCCACCGAGGTAGCTCGGCAGATGTGAGGTTGCTATCCCAGATTGCTGGTTTACTGGCATGAAGGGTAGGGTATGGCACGGGTTCCATGCTGCATCTGCGCTACTAGCGGTGTCGAGTCCTCTTGGGCGCGGAGGGAGATTTCTGGCCCTTTCATCCCTCCTAGGAACTATCCCTCCCCGGTCCCCCCTTTTTTTTTCTTCTTTTTTTTATTTTTATTTTTTTTTCTTCTTTCTTTTTTTTTCTTAAAAACAAAAAGAAAGAAGTAACCTAACCATGGCAGCCCTAGTCCATGAACCTGGTACCCCCGGGCCCCTTCTTGATACCGCACCCCGTTCTGACCCCGCCTCGTCTTTGGACCACTCTTCAGACATTCCTCATGCCTCTGTACCTATTGCCGGTGCTGTTTCCTCACCCGCTTCAGGTACTGAGGCCTCGACTGACTCCTTCGATTTATCAGACCTTCGCTCTCCTCTGACTATGCTTCCGGCCTCTCCCTCTACGGTGCGGCAATTTTCAAATCGCCGACCCGTTCCACGTCGGACCAACTCTGGTCCCACGCCTAAACGTCAACGACAATTACCTGCTGATGATACTTCTCCACCTTCACCTTCTCGTTCTTCTCAGAAACGATCGACACGTCCTTCACTACCTTTCCACGCTCAGTTTCAGACTGAACAGTGGACTAAATTCTTCACTTTACGACCAACTTCCTCTACTGCCTATCTTTCTGACCATAGTATTGGCAAGGCACTCCTACGCCATGTTGGTAAAGATATTTCTTTTCATGCTCTTAAGAGCGGTACGCGCATCATTACCGTACAGAATGCTACCAGGCTCGTGAGCTCTTCTCGTCTTTCCTATATAGATACTGTTCCTGTACCCTTGAAAAACATCATTCCCTCAATTCTTGTAGTGGTACCGTTATTCTGCCCCATACCATAGTTCAACAAAATTTCCAGACATGTGGCACCGACATTCTAGAACAGCTGGAACTCCAAGATCTCCCAATCCTCAAGGTAGGACACTTACGTTCTTCCTGCCCGTGGGCGGAGACGATACCTAGCAATGTGGCTCGTTTAACTTTTGACAGCCGAGAACTCCATCCTCCGTTTATATAGCAGGACATCGGTTACAAGTTCGAAAGGTGATCCCTACACCACAACAGTGTAGAAATTGCTGGCGATTTGGCCATCCAGCGAAATATTGCAGATCTATCGCCGAATGCCCAGTCTGTGGTGCCGATGACCCATTCTAATACGTCTTGCAATCGATCTCCCTCTTGCCTTAACTGTCATGAGGCTCACCCTTCGTACTCTCGCCGTTGTCAGGTCTATTTAAACGAGCGGGAAATCCGTTAACTCAGAGACATAAGGTCTCCTTATGCCATGGCCAGTTCTCATTCTCCGCCTCCAAGGGAGACTCCCACGTGTTTCTTATTCCATGTTTCAAAACGTCCCCCACTTCTGGTATCCCATCTTCTACACCCACCTCTGTGGTTACCTCTCCCATAATCACTCCTGTATCTAATCCTTTTGCTGTCCTCGGCTCAGACGTCCCTACTTCAATGCCTCAGTCTAATCTCGCTTCTTCGAGTTCTCTCTTACAAGCCTCAGTATCGACGAGACCTCGTACGACACCTCTTCCCAATCGTCCCTCTACTTCTCAAAAGTCAAAAAAAGGTCCGGTAACACCTCCTACCCATCTTCCACCTCCTCATTTTTACCCTCCCTGTCTCTGTCCCTAGTTCTTCCCTCTCACTGGCTCAGTTACAAGTGCAGAGGTTCACCCTCCTCCTCGTAATGTACTTCCTCCCCTGTTCCCTCCAAGTTTCTTCCTCTTCTGCCACCTCCCAGGTTCCTGTCTCTTCTGTCCCCTGCCACGCTTCTCCAGTTCCCTCCACCCTTTCGCCCCCCCCTACTTGGTACAGTCCAATACAGTTCCAATCTTTACTCATCCTCCCCTACCATTCCCAATATTGTCTCCCATACGACATCTCTGAATTCCGAAACACTTGAAGCAATCTCTGAATATATTGCAGAGACCAAACCATCAATGGACACTGATCCACCTTCCGCTCTTCCTCTCTCCTCTGCTCCATCTGCGCAATCCTTTCTTCACAGCGCACCGTTCCTTCGCTGCTTGAACATTTTCCACTGCCTCCGCATGTGGACTTTTCTAACCCTTCTAGTCCGTAGGAACCCTTACTGTGGATTTCAAGTATCTTTATCATTGCCATCATGGCCTTTTTACAGTGGAATATACGCGGCCTCAGGGGTAATCGGGTGAGCTTCAGATGTTACTCTCCCAGTTTGCCCCTGTGGTGTTTGCTTACAGGAACCAAAATTACACTCTGCTGTTATTTCTCACATCTCAGGCTATAATTTATTGTATTCTTCAGATCCTTTTCCTGATGGGACCTTTAATGAAAGTGCCCTTCTTCTCCGCACTGATATTCCGTACCATCAGCTATTTGTTCATACTTCGCTGCATTACACAGCAGCCCGTATCCACTTACATAGGTGGTATACGCTCTGTTCTTTATATCTCTCTCCTTCTCGGGCATATCTATTCCGGATTTTGCCTTCCTTGTTTCGTTCATTACCGCCACCGATTCTGTTACTTGGTGATTTTAATGCCCACCATTTCCTCTGGGGAGGGTCTCACTGTGATTCCCGTGGAATTCAGTTAGAGGCTTTTCTTGCCACCCACCCCCTCCATGTTTTAAATACAGGTACTCACACCCATTTTGATCCTCGGACTCATTACTCTCTCTTGCATCGATCTCTCAGTTTGTTCTTCCTCCGCCGCATTAGACTTTACTTGGTCTGTTCTCCCGGACTTACATGACAGTGATCATTTCCCAATCATTCTTACTTCCCCTTCATATTCGCCACCTCTTCGCACCCCACGCTGGCAATTTAATCGGGCAAATTGGAACCTTTACTCACCTGACTGTTTTTAAAGAGGTTCCTTCTTCGTCCTCCATCGATGAGCTTTTACACCTCTTCTCGTCCTCCGTTTTCACCGCAGCTTCTCATTCTATACCCCAAACTTCGGGCAGGCATTCTCAGAAATGCGTGCCTTGGTGGTCTCCTGCTTGTGCTCGTGCAGTACGTTTGAAACGCGCTGCATGGGGCAGGTACCGGTACAATAGAACCACAGAGCGACTCCTTGATTTTAAACAGAAGCGTGCGATCGCTCGCCGTGTCATCCGTGACGCTAAACGCACTTGCTGGCGAGATTATGTCTCCACCATCACCTCTGCTTCCTCTATGAGTGCAGTCTGGAAAAAAGTACGAAAACTGAGTGGTAAATATTCTCCTGACCCGGCTCCTGTTCTGCGGGTTGCCGGTGTTGATATAGCAAACCCACTAGATGTTGCCAATGAAATTGGCAATCATCTGGTCCGTATTTCTCAGGGACTCCATCTATGCCCTCATTTCTTTCCTCAAAAGTCTGCCAGAGAGTTAGCACCCTTGGACTTTTCTTCTCTCAGAGAAGAACAGTATAATGTGCCTTTTACACTTCAAGAACTGGAGGCAACACTCTCAGCTTGTCGATCATCGGCAGCTGGGCCCGACGACATTCATATTCGTATGCTACAAACATTTACATCAGTCAGCCCTTGCAGTCCTATTACGCCTTTACAATCTTATTTGGTCACAAGGAGTTCTTCCACAGCTGTGGAAATCGCCATTGTTCTCCCTTTCCGCAAACCAGGCACTACGGGACATGAAACCTCCCACTATCGTCCCATTGCTCTTACCAGTGCAGTTTGCAAAGTAATGGAACGTCTAGTAAATAGACGTTTAGTGTGGTATTTAGAGACACACAACAGTCTCTCCACTCGTCAATATGGCTTTCGTAAGGGACGTTCTACCATAGACCCCTTACTGCGCTTGGATACGTATGTTCGTAATGCCTTTGCGAATAAACACTCAGTTATTGCCATATTTTTTGACCTTGAGAAGGCATATGACACAACTTGGAGGTATAATATTTTAGCCCAAGCCCACTCCTTAGGCCTTCGAGGCAATCTACATCCTTCCTTAAGAACTTTTTAACTGACAGGCATTTCCGTGTTCGGGTTAATAATGTGCTCTCCCCGGACTTTGTCCAAGCTGAAGGTGTCCCCAGGGATGTGTTCTGAGCACAACACTTTTTCTCTTGCTATTAATGATTTGGCCTCTAGTCTTCCATCAAATATTTGGTCATCACTCTATGTTGATGACTTCGCTATTGCCTGTGCAGGCGCTGACTGTCACCTCCTTACAGTTTCTCTCCAGCATGCAGTCGACCGTGTTTCCAATTGGGCCACCACACATGGGTTTAATTTTCCAGCACTAAAACCCACCAAATCACTTTCACTAGACGCGCTCTGTCATCTCTGATCATCCTTTGTACCTCTATGGCTCACGTATCCCTGAACGTGATACAGTCAAGTTTCTGGGCCTCCTCTTTGATCGTAGGTTATCCTGGAAACCTCACATTACCTCTCTGAAGGCAACTTGTCACAGCCGGCTGAACCTTCTTAAAACCCTTGCTCATCTTTCGTGGGGAGCTGATCGTCGAACCCTCCTTCACTACATTCCACCCTTATTTTATCGAAACTTGATTATGGTGACCAGATCTATTCAGCGGCATCTCCTGCTACTCTCTCTAGCCTTAACCCCATTCATCACCAAGGATTACGTTTATGCCTTGGTGCTTTTCGCTCTTCCCCTGTCGAAAGCCTCTATGCAGAAGCGAACGTTCCATCCTTATCCGATCGCCGTGATGCCCATTGCCTGCGCTACTATGTACGCTCTCATGAACTCCGCAATCCTTCCATTTATAGAATGGTCACTGATATTAGTAGACATTCTTTATTTGTTCGCCGCCCCTGCTTACTCCGTCCCTTTCTCTTCGCCTTCATTCGCTCTTGTCTTCTTTCAACTACCACCTTTCTATGTACATGTAGCATCTCACTTTTCCCTACCCCCCTGGGAAGTTCCAGCTGTTCGAGTCTGTTCTTTCTCCCTCCCTTGCTCGAAAGCCCAACTGTCTACGGTCGCTTCCCGCTCTCTTTTTCTTGACCACTTTCACTCTCATTCTCATGCCATTGCTGTGTACACAGATGGCTCTAAGTCTTCTGACGGCGTAGGATTTCGCAGCCAGTGTTTCCGGACTGCGTCGTTACAAGGGCATTTACTATCTTCAGCTAGTATTTTTACTGTGAATTATATGCCATCCTTACAGCACTTATCCGTATTGCATCTATGCCTGTGTCATCATTTGTGGTTGTCTCAGACTCCCTTAGTGCTTTACAGGCTATACAAAAATTTGATACACCTCACCTCTTAGTCCTCCGTATCTAACTTTGGCTACGCCGCATCTTTACTAAGCATAAAGATATTGTTTTTTGTTGGGTCCCTGGTATGTTGACGTTACAGGGCAATGAACAGGCAGACACTGCTGCGCGGTCAGCCAGTACATGACCTACCAGTTTCTTATAGAGGTATTCCATGTACGGACTATTTTGCTGTAATATCTTCCCACCTTCACACCCGTTGGCAACAACGTTGGTCTACTATGCTCGGCAACAAACTTCAGTCTATTAAACCGGAGTATAGGTTACTGGCCGTCTTCTTATCACCAGTGTCGAGGTTGGGAGACTACTCTCTCCCGTCTTCGCATTGGCCATACTCGTTCTTACTCATGGATATCTCATGGAGAGGCGACTTGCTCCTCTCTGTTGAGAATTGCCAAGCTCCATTATCAGTCAGCCACATTCTGTTGGACTGCCCACTTTATCAACGAGCACGCAGAATTTACCTCTGTCGTCGTCTTCGCCCCGCTGCTCTCTCTTTACCTTCCCTTCTCGCTGATGGACCCACCTTTCATCCGGACTCTCTTATTGACTTTTTGACAACGACTGACTTACTTCACAAATTCTGATACTTTCAGCCCTTTCTACTTGTATCTCTTGCTACCCTCTACCCCCGTACTATCCCCTGCCCCGCTGTTTTCTGTAACCTGCTGATCATCCCCCCTCCCTCCTGCCATCCAATTCCCTTGCTTCCTTCCCTACCCTGCAGCGCTGTATAGCCCTTGTGGCTTAGCGCTTCTTTTTGATTATAATAATAATAATATTCTATTTGATTCGCCGGTAATCCCGGCCCGGGTCTCTACCATTTTGGTGACCCAGCATTGGCTCCCCGGGTAGGGAAGTGACATTTATCGTTACTTGCACCTGTGTGGCAGGTCTTCAGCAGGAAGGGGGGGGGTACCTCACCGGCCCTATGGCCAGATGACGTACCAAACGTTAGTGTGCACTAACAGTGGCTGGTGTGCAGTGCAATGGAGGCCCAAAGCAGGCCCTCGCAGCAACTTCAGCGGGGGGGCGGATGACATGCAAGGACTGGAAGTAGGGTTTCCAAGTCCCTGACAGCTAAGTACACAAGATGTGCTGCCTCATTCTCTCGGGTCTGCCCTACTGGGGTCATTGGGAAGTGTCTACGGCGAAGGGGCATCGTAGCCGGGCAGTATAACAGGTAGTGCACCAAGAGCTGCGGAACCATTCGGTCACAATGGGCACAGAGCTCCTCTCGTGCCCGTTCAACAATCTGCGCAGTGGTGGGATACCCTAAGCGTAGGCGGTGGATATGCACCCTCAGTTCCCTGGACTGTGTCCGAAGACTTGGAGGGGGCACCCTGTGGGTCGCCCTGACATACCAACAGAGGCTCCGTGACTCCCCAGGGTCAGGGAATGGGCGCCTCGCCGCACCAGCAGCCAACAGTGCAATCTGGCTGAGGCTGATGGAGATCGCAGAATGTGGCTGTGCCTCGAGGGTTGCAGTCCTAGCAGCCTCATCTGCAGCATCATTGCCAGGGATACCCACATGGCTCGGGATCCAGTTGATGGTAGCCCTGCGACCCTGGGCCATTAGTCTGCAGGTCACCCCGGATGGATGTGATTAAGTGTATGTTGTCCTTTGGCTCTCTGTGCATAAGCGCTTGGATTGCTGCCTTGGAATCAACGTGGATGATGGGGGGATGCTGATGGTCTGCAAGAGCATGCCGCAGAGCTTGTTGGATGGCAAAGAGTTCAGCTTGGAGGATGGTGCAATGGTCTGGGAGGCGCCAACCTGCTGTCAGATTGCTGTGGAACATCCCAGCAGCTGTGCGGCCTGCCACTGGGTCTCTGGAGCCATCAGTGTAATATGGCACACACCCTGGGCCTTCCGCACCCACAATGCTAGCCGAGGCAAGGTGGTGCAGAATGTCTCGGGTGCAATGCCTCTTGCTGTCTGGTAGGGTTGTCCAGCTCACTGCAAACAGCACTGGTGCCCAAGGGGGTGGCACCGTGTAGTTCGCTGCCAGTCTGTCGCAGCCTCCCGCCTGGAGCAATGTCATGGGCAACAGCTTCTGTGTGGCATCTGCTACCGACCACATCCAGGATGCAGTGGAATGACCTGTCCCTGGCGGATCCGTAAATCTCTCATCAGTTTGTCAGCCCCTGGGAGTATGAGATACTTTGCAATCCTCCTGGCAGCTACCAGTTGGATCCTGTCTTCAAGAGGCTGTAGCTGCACCTCAAGGTTCAGAGCCACTGCATTGGCCCACCTAGGAGCCCCCAGCATGGCCCGTACAGCTGTGTTCTGGATGACACAGAGGGATTTGATGTTTGTGGGTCTGGCGTGAACCAGAGCAAGTGCCCCATAGTCAACGAGGGAACGTATTGCCTGGATGTAGAACAACCTCATGACCTCGAGGCTGGCCCCAACCCTAGGGTTGGCCATGGCACTCAATGCCCTGACCCTCTGCAGAGCCCGCTCTTTAATGTGGCGCACATGTTTCCGGAAGGTGAGGTGCCTGTCAATGTAGATGCCAAGGTACCTATAACTGTGAACCCACTCCAGGTCTATGCCCAGGACCCGCAGCCTCTGACTGGGCACCTTGGTGCGAAGGATCATGGCTTTGGATTTTGCTGCAGATATCTTGAGTCCCAAGTGACGGCAGGTGGAAGCCAGCAGATCGAGGTCCTCCTGGGCACGCTGCAAAAGCCGGCGCTTCCTAGGTACGACAAGTGCCAGGTCATCGGCATAGCTGAGGAGAATGGTCCCTCTGGAGAAAGGCAGGCACACCAGCTGATGCATCAGTACATTGAACAGGGTGGGACTAAGCACCCCGCCCTGTGGAGTGCCGTTGTCCAGGGTCATGAGAGAAGAGGCATGCCCCTGGAAGCGTACCCAGGCCCGCCTGTCCTGGAGATAGGAACAAAGCCATGAAAGCAGCCTGCCTTTAATCCCCCCTGCAGGCCAAGAGTGAGAGGATGGCAGGTGCACTGGCTAGCTCAAAAGCTTTCTCGAGGTCAAGAAAGACAACAATGTGGGCTTGGGCGTCCGACCCAATGCCAGTCAGTAGTGGTAAGGCTTTCGAAAGTGCCCACTCCTCTGGTGAAGCCATAGAGGTGTTTATGAGGAGGGCCAAGCTTCCACCTCAGGCGCTCCAACACCATCCTTTCAGACACCTTCGAGATGCAACTGGTGAGGGAGATGGGTCTCACTGCCAGGATCCCCAGGCTTAGGAATCGGTATGATGTCAGCCTCCTTCCATACGACAGAGAGTTTACCAGCTCGCCAAGTCTGGTTGATGACTCCCAGGACAGCTGAATGTCCAGAATGGCCAGACCGAGTGATCATGCCATAGGTGATACCATCCTGCCCCGGAGCAGTGTCCCGATGAGATGTGAAGGCTGCCTGGAGCTCCTGGTCGGTGAAGTCTTCATCCGTGACATCCCCAGCCTGGCATGCTGCTTGGATCACCATCACCCTTCTAGGAAGAAGGGTGGCTTGGAGGTCCTGGAGATCCTGAGGCAGTTGAGCCATGGCCGCTCTGGAGGTGAATAGGTCCACCAGACGCTCTGCCTCCGTTGCGGGGTCTGGGTGCAACCGAGCCACACTGCGACGCTGCCCAGTGGCCAATCGTAACTTGGTCCAAATCTCAGATAAGGTGGAGGAGTAGCTGAAGGAGGCACACCACTCGAATCATTTAGCCTGCCGGACCCTGTGTGAGACATGGCGTGCATGCCACACCACTTCCCTGAGCAGACGCATGGACTCAACCGTGGGATTACGCCTGTGCATCTTGCGTACAACATTGATGCGGTAGTTCTGTTCCCTGATGTCCTCATTGTAAAACCACCAGTCACGTTTATATGACCCTCCGCCTGTAATCTTAGGTATTGCTGCCTCAGCTGCACATGTGAAAGCCACCTGCAAGCTTTTGAGCCGCTCATGCCCCCGGGTCTTCTGGAAGGGGAGACTACCGCCCACCAAGCTCAATGACCTCCTGGAAGCACTGCCAGTCGGCCTTTTTTGATTCATTGGGGTGTAGCTGTAGGGAGCGGGGCACGCTGGAATCAGCGTTAGTAACCACTGCCAAAGTGATCTCACTGGTGAGACGGGGGTGGACTCCATCTCGGCCTCGAGAGCAACTGCTAGAGATGAGTGTGAATCCAAGCGGCCACCATAGTGATGGGTTGGGCTCACCATTATTGAGGAGGGCGATCTCAGGGACCTCTCCAGCACAGCGCAGGTGCCTCCCAGCTGCGTTGAGTAGGAAAGACAGAAGAAAAGTATTGGGTGGTGGGCATTGACATCCCCAGCCACAACAAGACCCTCCCGTGGGGCGAGTGCTGCCACCTCTGAGATGTCAAGGGTGTACCGAGAGCTTCTGTAAATACTGTAAACCACGAGAGGTCCATCCGCCAGGTGAAGGGTGACAGCCTGAACTCTACGCCTCCACAGTCGATGAGGTCAGTGGAGATTGAAATGAGGGATAGTGGTCCTGAACGTAGAGATCGCCGGCCCTGCCAGTCCCTTCCAGGCGCTGAAGGTAGGCAGAGAATCCCGGAATACGTGGCTGCATTTGACGTGACAAATCGGTGAGTGGGATCTTCAAGGGCCGTAGAGGTGGCTCACTGATTCCATCTCTGCCTGGGACTCGTCATCCGTTGTTGGCGACTCCGGGGCCTCCTCCATCACAGACTGGAAGGACTCCTGGATGATGGCTTGAAGTTCCATTGAGTCTTTCCTGTCCAGTAGGACCATGCCCAGCATCCATGACAGGAGCTGCCTGCAGGCGCCCCTGTCCTCTGCCGACGGCAGCAGGCGACAGAGGAGCGCTGAGATGACCCCGATGGTTTTCTTCAGTCGATCCGGAAAGGATTCGACCATTACCTCTGCAGGCATTGAGCTGGACGACCCGTCGAGGCGGGGCTGGGTCACTGGGTATGGTCTGGGTGGCTGTCGACACTGCAGCAGCATAAGCTGGGTGCAACCTGGGCCGCAGAGTGGCCAGGGCTTCCAAGTCCCCTGGCGGGGGAATCTCTGCTGACGCTGCCGCTCACAGTAGGAGGCCTGTCCTTGGGAAGAGGCTGCTGGCCGTATGGCAAGGAATGTTGGTGCCCAGATGGGACCTGCTGGGCAGTGTGCTGGCCTGTGGCTGTTTTTCCCAATGAATTGCCTTCTTGGCCACCTTGCCATCTGACGCCGCAGTGGACGCGCTCATGCCAAACAGCTGTCTGCCTCTGATTGCCAACGCTGGGAGCCCAGTGCTGGACTCGCTGGTATTGCCCTCCTGTGTATCCGGGGAACGTGATTGGAGCCCATGTTGACTGTTGCTGGGCTGTTTCCAAGGCTGGTGGCGTTCGGGGCTGTCAGGTCAGTCGATGGACGAACCTGCTGCCAGTTGCTGCACCATCACAGGACAGCTCTGGTTCCAGGCATGGTGCCTCTTTGAAGCAGTTGGCACACTTGGGTCTGGCGAAGGCTTCGCCAGTTGGGCTGTTTGAGGATTGCAATGCGTCAATTCGAGTCGTGTGCATTGCTGCACACACCACACTTCTTCTCTCGCTGGCAGGTGGCTGCAATATGATTGAACCCCTGACAGTTGAAGATTGTACTGGGCCTGACAGGTATGGTCGGTCTTGAATTTCCCCAGACACCCAAGTCCAGGTGAGTGGGAAGTGGACCTTTGTGGTGGGATCAGCACCTGGCGGGTGGGCACCTTGTTCACCGTTGCAGTGGTCGCTCCGCCTGACAATATTGGGCACTTCCAAAATGGGGTCCAGTGGGGGAGGGGCACAGGGACGTGTAAAAGCACCCCCTGTACCCTTCTTCCGAAGCAAGCATTCCACCATGCTGGGATGGGTCACAACCAGCCCCTTCACTCCTTTTCGTAAGAGTCTTCGTCCCGAGGAATGACCATGAAACCTCGTTCCTGAGAGTGAACTCGCAGCAGAACTTGAGGTGGGGTGAGACCTTCCAAGATACCTTTACAACCCCCCCCCAGTAGGAGGGAACCTGAATTTGTGAAGGCCTGGTTGCTTGTGCCCGAGCTGAGCGGGGAACTCTCCTTCCACGTGGAGTCAGCCAGTCCCCGTCCACTGTGGAGGCCAACACCAACTGGTGTAGGGGACCTGGGATGGCTCATCCTTGCCACTTGAGGAGCTACATCCTCTGGCTTCCTTCCACGACCCCTATGTCCATCTGGGGGTGCAAGTCTTCTTGGGTAGGGGCTGCCGACGGACCTAGTGGAGATTGGTAGGATTACAGTTCGTCTCCATGCATGCTTGGCCTTCTTGGTGGGGGGCTCCCACCTGCCCCACGTCGTCCTCCAACTCGTCCCCGCATTCCAAGGAACGTTTAGGCCGCTCTCCTGGATCTGTCATGGTGACTGTAGGTGTGGGGACAGAGCCAACAGCAGAGCTGCTGCCTGTGACCTCACAGCCGCCCACACTGGGTGCAGAGCTCTGAGGCTCAGAGCCCCAGTCGGGGCCCGTAGCCACCCTCTCGTGGCTCACTGCTCTGAAGCACTGAACACAGTCCAAGGATCACCAGGAACGACGCTAATCTGTGCGTAAACTAACACAGGTTTGCGAACACAACACACACTGTTTTCCAATCTTCGTCCAGTCGATAATCCTTACGAATGGAAATTCTTGTCCTCTTCCTTCCGTGCCACCATGATCTTCTGTTTTCTTTTTATGTTATATTCGTATTATAGTATATGTAAATCTGTATTGTTAGGGATAAGTATGTAGATGTTCTAGTAAGGTTATGATGTTAGGTTTTGGTTTATTGTTTAATGCGAAGAATGGGATTAATGGATACAATTTCTTGTATATATTCTTTTTATTGTATTGAACCTTGGTCATATGTCATGTTATATGTAAATTTTATATATATGTAATGTTTTGAATGATGAATGTGTATATATTTCAGTTCACGACCCTGTTACTGTGTTTATTTGTAGCTGTTCTTGCCGTAAGTTATTGTGGTATGATATACAGCAATATCTTGCGAGTATATAGGTGCAATCCTTCTGTGTCGGGTATTTTGTGTCGGGTATTTTGTGTCGGGTATTTTGTGTCGGGTATTATTATTATTAAAGATTCGCCGGTATTCTCCCGGCCCAGGCCTTTTCCAAGTGGTGGCCCGGCCTTGGCTCCCTCTTTAGGGAGTGTCTGAGACCTAAGTCTCCCATGGGAGGAGGCACAAGTACCTCCTCATCTTTGGGGCCAACTGTCCCCAGGCCTAGCCACAAGCTAGGCCTCTCTGGTCTGCCATCCCCGCCCCAAGGGGGCTAATGGGAATGACAGTCTTATGAGCTAAAGGCTCGGGCTCAGGCACCTACCCTACCCTAGAAGGATTAGGCATGGTGTAGATCTGAATCAAGATTCTATTCTATTCTATTTGATTCGCCGGTAATCCCGGCCCGGGTCTCTTCCATTTTTTTGACCCGGCATTGGCTCCCCGGGTAGGGAAGTAACATTTATCATTACTTGCACCTGTGTGGCAGGTCTTCAGGAGGAAGGGGGGGTACCTCACCGGCCCTATGGCCCCCCCCCCCCCCCCCCCCCCCCCCCCCCCCCCCCCCCCCCCCCCCCCCCCCCCCCCCCCCCCCCCCCCCCCCAGATTGACCCCCTTTTTTTTTTTTTTTTTTTTTTTTTTTTTTTCCCTTTTTTTTTTTTTTTTACCAACGTTAGTGTGCACTAACAGTGGCTGGTGTGCAGTGCAATGGAGGCCCAAAGCAGGCCCTTGCAGCAACTTCAGCGGGGGGGTGGATGACATGCAAGGACTGGAAGTAAGGTTTCCAAGTCCCTGACAGCTAAGTACACAGATGTGCTGCCTCATTCTTCGGGTCTGCCCATACTGGGGCATTGGAAGTGTCTACGCGAAGGGGCATCGTAGCCGGGCAGTCTAACAGGCAGTGCACCAAAGGGCTGCGGAAAAATTCGGTCACAATGGGCACAGAGCTCCTCTCGTGCCCGTTCAACAATCCGCGCAGTGGTGGGATACCCTAAGCGTTGGCGGTGGATATGCACCCTCAGTTCCCTGGACTGTGTCCGAATACTTGGCGGGGGCACCCTGTGGGTCGCCCTGACATACCAACAGAGGCTCCGTGAATCCCCAGGTTCAGGAATGGGGCCCTGGGGGCCCGCACAGAGCCCACAGCGCAATCTGGCTGAGGCTGATGGAGATCGCAACACGTGGCTGTGCCTCGAGGGTTGCAGTCCTAGCAGCCTCATCTGCAGCATCATGGCTCGGGATCCAGTTGATGGTAGCCCTGCGACCCTGGGCCAAGAGAGTCTGCAGGTCACCCCGGATGGAAGTGATTAAGTGTATGTTGTCCTTTGGCTCTCTGTGCATAAGCGCTTGGATTGCTGCCTTGGAATCAACGTGGATGATGGGGGGATGCTGATGGTCTGCAAGAGCATGCTGCAGAGCTTGTTGGATGGCAAAGAGTTCGGCCTGGAGGATGGTGCAATGGTCCTGGATCAAGAGCCTCTCACCAACATCAAGAAACCTTCCCTGAGGTTCACAAGGTAGAGACAAAAAAATTAATATTCACCATAAACTAATAAAAAAAAAAATAGTGAAATAGTGACATAATGTTACGATGAAATATTTAAACTAAAAAAAAAAATAAAAAACGTTTCAAAATCTTTAAATTTTTTTAAGAAAATTAAAAGTTTTTAAAAAATAATTAGATTTTACATAAAGAATTTACTGTCTGTAAAATAATAATTTAAAATTTCTTTATAAAATATAGTTTTTTAAAAAAATATTACTTCCCTAAGATTAGCCTTAATATTTTGGATACCCTTTTGGGTAATATATTTGTGTGGATAACACTCTTGACCACAGGTTATCCTGGGTGGATAACACTCTTGACCCCAGGTTATCCTGAGAGGATAACACTCTTGACCACAGGTTATCCTGGGTGGATAACACTCTTGACCCCAGGTTATCCTGAGAGGATAACACTCTTGACCCCAGGTTATCCTGGGTGGATAACACTCTTGACCACAGGTTATCCTGGGTGGGATATCACTTTTGACCAAGGTTATCCTGGGTGGATAACACTCTTGCCACAGGTTATCCTGGGTGGATAACACTCTTGACCACAGGTTATCTGGGTGGATAACAATCTTGCACAGGTTATCCTGGGTGGATAACACTCTTGTCCACAGGTTATATCCTGGGTGGATAACACTCTTGACCCAGGTTATCCTGGTTGGATAAAACACTCTTGACCCCAGGTTTATCCTGGGGTGGATAACACTCTTGACCCCCAGGTTATCCTGGGTGGATAACTCTTGGCCCCAGGTTATCCTGAGAGGATAAACACTCTTGACCCAGGTATCCTGGGTGCGAGTACACTCTTGACCCCCAGGATTATCTGGGTGGATAACACTCTTGACACCCAGTGTTATCCTGGGTGGATAACACTCTTGACCCAGGTTACCTGTGGATAATCACTCTTGACCCAGGTTCCTGGGTGGATAACACTCTTGACCCCAGGTTATCCTGGGTGGATAACACTCTTGACCCAGGTTATCCTGGGTGGATAACTCTTGACCCCAGGTTATCCTGGGTGGATAACACTCTTGACCCCAGGTTATCCTGAGTGGATAACACTCTAGACCCTAGGTTATCCTGGGTGGATAACACTCTTGACCCCAGGTTATCCTGGGTGGATAACACTCTTGACCACAGGTTATCCTGAGAGGATAACACTCTTGACCCCAGGTTATCCAGGGTGGATAACACTCTTGACCCCAGGTTATCCTGGGTGGATAACTCTTGACCCCAGGTTATCCTGGGTGGATAACACTCTTGACCGCAGGTTATCCTGGGTGGATAACACTCTAGACCCTAGGTTATCCTGGGTGGATAACACTCTTTACCCCAGGTTATCCAGGGTGGATAACACTCTTGACCACAGGTTATCTTGGGTGGATAACACTCTTGACCCCAGGTTATCCTGAGAGGATAACACTCTTGACCACAGGTTATCCTGGGTGGATAACACTCTTGACCCCAGGTTATCCTGGGTGGATAACACTCTTGACCCCAGGTTATCCTGGGTGGATAACTCTTGACCCCAGGTTATCCTGGGTGGATAACACTCTTGACCCCAGGTTATCCTCGGTGGATAACACTCTTGACCCCAGGTTATCCTTGGTGGATAACACTCTTGACCCCAGGTTATCCTGGGGTGGATAACACTCTTGACCACAGGTTATCCAGGGTGGGATACACTCTCAGACCACAGGTTATTCCTGGGTTGGATAACACTCTTGACCACAGGTTATCCTGGTTGGATAACACTCTTGACCCCAGGTTATCCTGGGTGGATAACACTCTTGACCACAGGTTATCGTGGGTGGATAACACTCTTGACCACAGGTTATCGTGGGTGGATAACACTCTTGACCACAGGTTATCCAGAGTGGATAACACTGTTGACCACAGGTTATCCAGAGTGGATAACACTCTTGACCACAGGTTATCCAGAGTGGATAACACTCTTGACCACGGTTATCCTGGTGTATAAAACCACTTGACCCAGGTTATCCTAGGTGGATAACATCTTGACCCACAGGTTATCTGGGTGGATAAACACTCTTGACCACAGGTTATCCTGGTTGGATAACACTCTTTACCACAGGTTATCCTTGGTGGATAACGCACTTGACCCCAGATCATCCTAGGTGGTTAGCACTCTTGACCCCAGGTTATCCTGGGTGTATTAAACTTTTGACCACAGGTTATCCTGGGTGGATAACATTCTTGACCACAGGTTATCCTGGGTGGATAACATTCTTGACCCCAGTTTATCCTGGGTGGATAATACTCTTGACCACAGGTTATCCTGTTGGATAACACTCTTTACCACAGATTATCCTGGGTGTATAACTTACCCAAATCCAGGTTTTCCTGGGTGGATAACACTTTTGACCACAGGTTTTCCTGGGTGGATAACACTTTTGACCACAGGTTATCCTGGGTGGATAACTCTCTTGACCACAGGTTATCCTGGGTGGACAACACTCTTGACCACAGATAATCCTGGGTGGATAACACTCTTGACCACAGGTTATCCTGGTTGGATAACACTCTTGACCACAGGTTATCCTGGGTGTATAACTTACCTAAATCCTGGTTTTCCTGGGTGGATAACACTTTTGACCACAGGTTATCCTGGGTGGATAACACTCTTGTCCACAGGTTATCCAGGGTGGATAACATACCTAATTCCCAGATATGGTAAACACGAGGAAATTAAATCTTCATCAGAGTACAAAACAAATTCTGGCCACAAAATAGAGCGAAACACCAACGTCAAAGACCTGGGAGTGATCATGTCGGAGGATCTCACCTTCAAGGACCATAACATTGTATCAATCGCATCTGCTAGAAAAATGACAGGATGGATAATGAGAACCTTCAAAATTAGGAATGCCAAGCCCACAGGATGGGTATGGGGTGCATAAAGATAATAAACTAAAGTGTGTGTGTGTGTGTGACTCAACAATCAACATTTGCACCAATAACTCATTACAGTTGTGACCGGGTGTGGAAGTGTGAATTGCTCATTACTCTCTAATTTGTTCATGATTGTAGCCAAAGTATAAACGTAAGTAACCATTCTACAGAATTCATTACCTTTGTAACTTGTGAGCTCATTACCTTTGTACCTAGTTCAGCTATCAAAACTTTGGGGGCCCAGTCCCTGGACCCATTACGTACCTCTGTAATCTGTAAATACCTTTGTAACTTGTCATGATTGTGACCAGACTTACCTGGAGTTCATTACCTTTGTAAATTGTGAGTTCATTACCTTTGTAAATTGTGAGTTCATTACCTTTGTAAATTGTGAGTTCATTACCTCTGTAACTTGCTCAGCTATCAAAACTTTGGAGTCCAGTCCCTGGACCAATTATGTACCTCTGTAAGGATGGGTATGGGGTGCATAATAAACATATTAAACTAAACAACCAAGCCCATAATGACACGCTTCAGGTCACTTGTTCTATCTAGGCTGGAATATTGCTGCACACTAACAGCACCTTTCAAGGCAGGTGAAATTGCTGACCTAGAAAATGTACAGAGAACTTTCACGGCGCGCATAACGGAGATAAAACACCTCAATTACTGGGAGCGCTTGAGGTTCCTAAACCTGTATTCCCTGGAACGCAGGAGGGAGAGATGCATGATTATATACACATGGAAAATCCTAGAGGGACTTAGTACCGAACTTGCACACGAAAATCACTCACTACGAAAGCAAAAGGATTTGCAGACGTGCAACATCCCCCCAATGGAAAAGCGGGGTGTCACTAGCACGTTAAGAGACCATTACAATAAGTGTCAGGGGGCCGAGACTGTTTCCCTGCCTCCCAGCATACATAAGGGGGATTACCAACAGACCCCTCTCAGTCTTCAAGCTGCACTTGACCAAGCATCTAATGTCGGTACCTGACCAGCCGGGCTGTGGCTCGTACGGTTGGTTTGCGTGCAGCCAGCAGTAACAGCCTGGTTGGTCAGGCTCTGGATCCACCAGGAGGCTGGTCACTGCCGGGCCGCGGGGGCGTTGACCCCGGGAACTCTCTCAAGGTAAACTCCAGGATATCCTTGGGTGCGGTAAACACTTTTGACCAAAGTTATCCTGGGTGGATAACACTTGTTGACTACAGGTTATCTGGGTGACATCACTCTTGCCAGCCCCCAAAGGTTATCCTGGGTGGATAATATACCTAACCCCAGGTTATCGTTGGTGGATAACATACCTAACCACAGGTTATCCTGGGTGGATAACATATATAACCCCAGGTTATCCTGGGTGGATAACACTCTTGACAACAGGTTATCCTGGGTGGATGACATACCTAACCCCAGGTTATCCTGGGTGGATAACACTCTTGACCACAGGTTATCCTGGGTGGATAACATACCTAACCCCAGGTTATCTTGGGTGGATAACATACCTAACCCAGGTTATCCTGTTTGGAGAACACTCTTGGCCACAGGTTATCCTGGGTGGATAACATACCTAACCC
Source organism: Cherax quadricarinatus (assembly GCF_026875155.1). Lineage (NCBI taxonomy): Eukaryota > Metazoa > Arthropoda > Malacostraca > Decapoda > Parastacidae > Cherax > Cherax quadricarinatus. Next base: position 15,868,443 of record NC_069480.1, read on the forward strand.
CAGGTTATCCTGGGTGTGTAACACTCTTGACCACAGGTTATCATGGGAGGATAACATACCTAACCCCAGGTTATACTGGGTGGATAACACTCTTGACCACAGGTTATCCTGGGTGGATAACATTCCTAACCACAAGTTATCCTGGGTGGATAACACTCTTGTCCTCTGGTTATCCTGGGTGGATAACACTCTTGACCACATGTTATCCTGGAAGGATAACATACCTAACCCCAGGTTATCCTGGGTGGATAACATGCCTAACCCCTGGTTATCCTGGGTGGATAACGTACCTAACCCCAGGTTATCCATGGTGGATAACATACCTAACCCCAGGTTATCCTGGTTGGATAACACTCTTGATCACAGGTTATCCTGGGTGGATAACATTCCTAACCCCTGGTTATCCTGGGTGGGTAACATGCCTAACCCCTGGTTATCCTGGGTGGGTAACATGCCTAACCCCTGGTTATCCTGGGAGGATAACATACCTAACCCCAGGTTATCCTGGTTGGATAACACTCTTGATCACAGGTTATCCTGGGTGGATAACATTTCTAACCCCTGGTTATCCTGGGTGGGTAACATGCCTAACCCCTGGTTACCTGGGTGGATACATACCTTAACCCCTGAGTTATCTGGGTGGGTAAAACACTCTTGACCACAGGTTATCTGAGTGGATAACACTCTTGACAAAGGTTATCCTGGTGTGGATAACAATACCTAACCCCTGGTTATCCTGAGTGGATAAACACTCTGACCACAGGTTTTCCTGGGTGTAATAAATAACTAACCCCTGGTTCTCTGGGTGGATAACACTTTGCCAAAGGTTATCCATTTGTGGATAACATTCTAACCCCAAGTTATGCTGGGTGGATAAACACTCTTGTCCTCAGGCTATCCTGGGTGGATAAACACTCTTGACCAGTGGTTATCCTGGGGGGATAACCTCTTGGACCACTGGTTATCCTGGGAGGATAAAACATACTAACCCCAGGTATTTCCTGGGTGGATAACATACCTAACCCAGGTATTCATGGGTGGATAACATGCCTAAACCCCTGTATCCTGGGAGGATAAACATACCTAACCCCAGGTTATCCTTGGTGGAAAACATACCTAACCCCAGGTTATCCTGAGTGGATAACACTCTTGACTACACGTTATCCTGGGTGGATAAGACTCTTGACCACCAGGTTATCCTTATCCTGGGTGGTAAAACATACCTAACACCATGCTACCTGGAGTTTTACCTGGAGAGAGTCGGGGGGTAAACGCCCCCACGGCCCGGTCTGTGACCTGGCCTCTTGGTGGACCAGAGCTTGATCAACCAGGCTGTTACTGCTGGCTGCACGCAAACCAAAACGTTACGTGCCACAGCCGGGCTGGTCATGAACCGACTTTAGGTGCTTGTCCAGTGGAGCTTGAAGATTGCCAGGGGTTGTTGGTAATCCCCTATGAATGCTGGAGGCCGTTGAATAGTCTCGGGCCCCCAGACACTTACTGTATGGTACATCTAAACGTGCTAGTGACACCCCTGCTTTTCATTGGGGGATGGTGCATCGTCTGCCAATTCTTTGCTTTCCGTAGTGAGTGATTTTCGTGTGCAAGTTCGGTACTAGTTCCCCCTAGGATTTTCAGGTGTATATAATCATGTATCTCTCCCGCCTGCGTTCCAGGGAATAAGGATCAGGAACTCAAGCGCTCCAATAATTGAGGGTGTGTTATCTCGTTATGCAGCGCCGTGAAAGGACCTCTGTACTTTTCTAGGTCAGCAATTTCACCTGCCTTGAAAAGGTGCTGTTAGTGTGCAGAATATTCCAGCTAGATAGGAACAAGTGACCTGAAGAGGGTCATCATGAGGCTTGGCGTCCTAGTTTTGAAGGTTTCTATTCCATCCTGTCATTTTTCTAGCAGATGCGATTGATACTATGTTATGATCCTTGTGGTGGATCCTTCGACATGATCACTTCCCATGTCTAGACGTTGGTGTTTGCTCTATTCTGTGGCCAGAATTCGTTTTCTACTCAGGATGAAGATTTAATTTCCTCGTGTTTACCATATCTGAGTAATTGGATTTTCTCATCGTTGTACGTTATATTGTTTTCTGCAGCCCAATGAAAGATTTGGTTGAAGTCCGCCTGGGGAGCTTTGCAGTGTCTGCAATGGAAGACACTGTCATGCTGATTGGGTGGTTTCATCTGTAAATGTAGATACGGTGTGTGGATGACATCCTTGTCGTCAGATATGAGGATGAGGAACAAGATGGGAGGCTAGTACTGTGCCTTGTGGAACGAGCTTTTTCACCGTAGCTGCCTTCCGAACTTTACTCTATTGACTACTACTCTGCGTGTTCTGTTTAGTGAGGAAAAATTATTGATCCCTCGGACCGACTTTTCCTGTTATTTCTTTTAGCACGCATTTTTGTGCGCTATTACGCCATGGTCACACTTTTCGAAGGCTTTTTCAAGTCTGTATTATTAATCTGCATTCTTTTTGTCTTCTAGGATTTAACCGCGAATTCAAAATTTTTGGGGTTGTGAAGCCCGGGGGACCTGTTCAAACCCTGTTGCCCCGTGTTGTGTAATGATGGGTTTCTAGATGGGGGTGATCTTTTCTTTTTGGGGCCCTTTCAAGATTTTTGATTGGGGTGTTAGTGCTTCGGTCTGTAGTTCTTTGCTGTTGCTTTACTGCCCCTTGTGGAGTGGGGCTATGTTTTTGTTTTAGTAATGTGGGATGACCCCCGGTTTCCATTTCTCCCTCTCCCTAGGATGGTAAAGGCTCGTGATAGGGGGTTTTGCGTTTTTGATGAAAACGGAAATTCCATGAGTCTGGCCCTGGGGCAGAGGCAGGGCATGTCATTACGCCCGTTCGAAATCATTTGGCGTCGGATGCATCAGATAGGCTTGTGTTAACAAATTTTGTGGCTCTCTCAAAAAAAATCCCTTTTTATCTTCGACTCTCGTCTGGTTAGCTGGTTGCTAAAAATGAGTCTACTGGGACTTGGTAGCTCACTCATTTCCTTGCGTCATCTGTGTGGACCCATCTTGTTTAAGTGGGGCCCAATACTGGACGTTGTTCTCGCTTTGATTTGGGATAGGGGAAGAAAAATTTTGGGGTTTCTTTCGATTTCATTTATGGCTTTTGTTTTTCCCCGATTTGATCCTAAAAGATTCCTTTTGCTTAAGTTCGTGTTGCTATTTCTCTGACCAGTGTCTCCCTACGCTTTTCAGATATATTGACCTTTTTTGCCCTCGTTATTCTTTTCCGTCACTGAAAAGGGGACCCCTGTTCTTTTATTTTACTTACTCCTCTTTTTTTTAGGGAATTAGTCTTGTGCATTACGGTGTCCCCAAGTTAATCTGTTTGGATAATTTGGGGGTTTTTGGTTGCTTAGTATACTTCCCAGCTTTATGGGGTTAGGACTTGGTTTACTTGGTCCCACTTTATGTTTTTGTTATTGAATTGATTTGATGAATGCCCCCTCGTGCTAATTCATTTGTCGGTCTGGGGCCCCGGCTACATGTTTGAACTTCAATTTTTGTTGTGATCTGGTATATTGTTTTTGATTGGGACATTTTAATCAAATCATCTTGTTAGTAAAATGAGGTTGTGTATTCTCCCGTCTGTAGGCTTATTTTTGCTGGTTTAAATTTAATTTTGTGCAGAGATTTAAAAAACTCGTGTGAGTGTGGTTTTCATCAGGCTGCCCCTAGTGTTATTATTACTGCAACAATATTATTTGCTATATTCTCCTTTTAGGTGCCCTTAAATTGAAATCCCCCCCGGAGCAAGATGTTGGGTGCAGGAGCTGGGAAAATTTTCCGACAGTGGGCAATTTTTAACAGTGTTCTGGATTGAGGATGTTGCATCCCGGGGGATTGTAGACTACCCAATAACTAGGTTTTGGTTTCCCATTTTATGCTAAAAATTCCACTACATCTTTGGGCTTTATGCGTTCTCTGCAAAACGTGATCTGCAATGTACCAGCCAACCCCCCCTTCCTTTTGCCTGTTCCTCTGTCACATCTGAAAGGTTGTCCCGGGGGATCCTATTTCGTTGCCCAAAAGTGATCTTTATGTGGGCTCATTTAAAGGCCGCGAACTTGCCCTTTCCCTCTGCAAGCAGTCCCGGTTTTGAAAGGTATTTTGGTTTTGTTGGGTTTAGCCCCCTGAAATTTTTGCAAAAAGATGCATGGATGGTGGTATTTTTGGGTAGGGGGGGGGGATTTTTTTTTTTCGGCATTAGGATCTGTATCTGTTGGTTTGGAAGGAGGCCATCGACTGTGGGTTCCACCCCAAGAATGCTGGTTTATTTTACGATTTCTGCCTTTTTCTGCCAGTTTTTTTTCCTTCCTGAGTGGCTGTGGTACCCGGGTTTTTCCCCAGGGCCCTGGATGTTTTGTATCTTTTTGTCCCCTTTAGTGGTGTGCCTGGCAATTTAAGTTATAGCAGTTTTTCCCTGTACTAAGAGGTACACATTTTGGGTTTAAAAAACTTCAGGAAGGGGTTTGCATTTTTCCCGTTTTATAGGGCCCGGGATTTTTTGGGTGGGTTTATAGTTGCATGTCCCCTTTGTTTTTTCCGATTTCCCTGTCTGAAATACCAAATGCATATATGTGCACGGCTTGGTTTTTTGTTTGCCCTTGGGTTTCTGTGACTGCATTCCCTGTTGGTGCGTTACCTGTTTTTCCTTTCCTCCATTCCAAAATGGGCTCCCAACAGTGTTTTTGGGAATATTCCCCTATTTTAGTGGAGTCCCGTGGGATTTCCCGTGGTATTTTAGTTTGAACATTGGTTTTTTTTCTTTACTACAATTGTTTCCCCCCTACAGGTCCTGCCTCTGAGGCTTTATAGATTCCATTTTGTGTATAAATTTCCCGATATGGACAAAATCTCAGCTTCACCATTATGTTCCCCCTAGCACCTCCGCTTCTCCATTACTGTCTCCCAGGACAGCACCTCCAGCTTCACCATTACTGTCTCCCCAGGACAGCACCTCCAGCTTCTCCATTACTGTCTCCCAGGACAGCACCTCCAGCTTCACCATTACTGCCCTCCCAGGACAGCAGTATCAGCCCACATTTACTGACTACCAGGACATCACCTCCAGTCTTACAGTTTCTGACTACATGGCAGTATCAAGGGCAGTACCATTCAGCCCAGACTTTTTATGTTCCCATTGTTATGGAAAGCTTCTAGGTTGTTATGAAAGCAGCTTTGATGTTATCCTTTTTTTAATACCCTTGTGATTTTAGTCCACAGATTTATCTCATTTGGGCATACCCAAAAACCTTCCCGGGTTTTAAATTAATACGCTTGTAGCTTGTTCTTGGGTATCCTGCACAACAAATCCGTTTTGAAACCAGTAAAATTGCTCGGACCAGTCGAGGGTTCGGAGCCAGTCTGATCTGATCAGTGGGTCACTTATTTAAAACATGCTGGGCGGTGATTTGGGCTAACACATGAAGGATCTACTGGAAATTATCTACCGAGTAATGTGTGATTTGATTGATACAAAAGTATAACTTGCATGTTGAAGAACCGATGATTTTCTGGCAACTCCTACAGTGACGAACGGTTTGAGCCTCAACCTTGTTTATTGTTACACCCTTTTGTTCATTTTGTTCATTTTCTTATCACAATGGTATACTATTACATGTTATTTTTGCTATTTCACTTAATATTATATTCAGGGTAATTCCATTAGTAGCTTAAAAGGATTTACTCGACTTTATAATATTATTGGTCGTATTACTTAGCTTTGTATTTAGGTAGGTCATTTAATAGTGTCAAAATGCTGGTTACCCGGCAAGCACCAGTAGGTGTTTTGAGTGCTCGACCCCTGCTCCGACCGAGGCAAAGTGGGCTGGTTTAAAACCTCACAGAGTTCAGTTCTTACCTTTCTCACCTCTCGTGAGGGAAGCTCCCTGATTCCTGGATTTAAACTTCTGGTCCCACATGAGGTTCTCTAGTGACCCTCCAGTACCTCGGACGGTATCTGACAGAAACGTCTCGGACGAAGTATGTGTTGCTGTTTTGGAGACGCTGGTGATTGTCCCTAGCTCTACTAGGAGTGAATTTTTAAGCAGTATTGGTTCAAAGAGGACGGTGAAAAAGTCATGGGAGACAGACTCGCCTCAAAATTCTTTTAAGTGTAAAATATTCCTAATCTCACTTAGTATATTATGAAAGTTGAATAAGTGTGAATTATTATTCAAGTGTTACGTCTTCTGTCTCATTTGGATTGAGTTAAGTAAAGTGTTATTATGTGAAGAGAAGGTGTTATGATACTAGAGCAGTTCAGTACTATAATCAAGATAATACTGTGTATTATCTTTTAAGTGAACTTAAGTGTAAATTTCATGAGTACTCTGTTTTATGGTGCGACCTTTTTAAAGTTAATATAAAACCCTTCTATGGTTTATTAAGGAACTTAATAAAAAACCGGAAAGAAACATTGTGATTGTGTACTACTGAACCCTTGAATGATTTCATCTAGAACAGGATATTCAGTCCTGTTTATTTGTTGCAAGAAAGGGCTAAACAGGCTTAAGTAGTGGCCCTGTACGCAACATTTATCAATCGCTGTATCTAGCTTTTCTAGTTTTTTTTTAGTCTCCACCACAATAATTGCTATATTATCACTATAGTTGACTGGTGGAAATTTTGGAGGAAGGACGCTTTTTCTGTAGTAATAATGCTTCTCGTTGTGTATATTGCGACCGCTGGTAACTACAGGTTATATGAAATTCACAGTATACGTCTGGTATTTCAAGAAAAAAGAAACTAATGAAAGTCACTCCACTCCACTAAGTACCATTATAATATTGGTTAGTTGCTACTACAACACTGTATTCTGCTATTCACTGGTATCACTAGATTATATGCGAGTACACTAGCAGGCCAGGAAGATTATATGTAAGGTACACTAGCAGGCCAGGAAGATTACATGCGAGGTACACTAGCAGACCAGGAAGATGTGAGGTACACTAGCAGGCCAGGAAGATTATATGTGAGATACACAAGCAGGCCAGGAAGATTAATAAAACAGCTGACCACTGTGGTAAGATTCTGGCGACTTCTGGCACCTGCCTCTATAGGCTTATCACTTCATTTACAAATTCACCTGTTTTCAAATGACACTTTAGCCTTTATTATCCATATTACTAGGGAGCACTGTAGTATACACTATACACTGTGTATACACAATGTTATCAGGGAGACTTTCTTTCCTCTGACAAGGAAAAGTTCTAGTATTATTATTTTGCACACGGCACACTAGGCCTATGATTCCCCTCTGGCAGTAAACTCTGCTAGGTAGTGCACACTAATTCTCCTTTTTTGACTCGGTATATAATGTTTTCTGCCCAAGATTTGGTTCCGGAGCTAGAGGGATGTATGTATAGGATTGATGGCACAAATTAAAGTTCTGCCGAAAGAGCGCCGTGAAAAACAGAAAACCCGGAGCACAACGGGGCCCACGCCTGACAAAATGAGACGATGAGTGGGAAATTAACTCAGGGGTTTTAATTTTCCCTGGAAAACTTTTTCCAGGGGCGGCGAAACCGGGCCCCCCCCGGTCCTCCCCACTATTCACTAATTTTTCCCCATTTAAATTACAGCGGTGCCTTAAAATCACTTTCCCTCACTTTTCCCCGGGAAACGTCACGACACTTCCTATTATAAAGTAAAGGCCTATTTTAACCCATAGGCTCCCCGTGAATCCAATTTGGTGGCCCCATGTTATAAAGGGCCTTTTAAACTCCTTTCAAAACCTGCCGCCTCTAAAGGGAAAGTGTCGCCCCGGCCCCCCCCCTCGCCCCACCCGCGAAAGGCGAAGGGCAAACCCCGGTTTTTTCTATTCCTTTTTCCCAAAACTTTTTTGGCCCAAAATCACTTTTTTTGACATTATGGCTTAAAAAATTAAATTTCCACAGTGCCTTGGGTTTTTTTAAAAAATATAAGTTGTTTTCTTTTTATGTTATATTCAATTTAAGTATAATGAAAAGCTGTATTGTTAGGGAAAGTTTTGTAGATGTTCTAGTAATTTTGGGGATGTTGGGTTTTGGGGGTTTAAATTGAACCTTGGTCATATGCCCATGTTATATGTAAATTTTATAATATGAAAAATTTTTTGAATCAGGGAAGGGTGTATATTTTTCATTTCCCGGGACCCTGTTACGGGTTTTTAAATTTTGTAGCTTTTCTTGCCGAAGTTATTGTTGTTGATAACAGAAAATATTTTGCGAGTATTTAGGCCCTGGGGAAAAATTTTTGATTTTCCGACGTTTTATAGCGCCTAAGGGGTGTTTAATTTTTTCGATATGAGTAAAAAAATTTTAATTTGACAAGGGTAAAACCAAGATTTCCCCTTTGCGCAGCGCGGACGTGCGGGGGTTTTGGTCGACTGGGGCAGGGTGGGAGGCGGGCAGTTTTTGAATTTTTGGGGTGAGGGGGCTGGGAAAAGGCCAGGGAAACCCCAGGAAATTGACATTTTTTAGGGCCGGCCCTTTAAAGATTAATATGGGCCTCATTTTAAATGGGAAAGGGTCGAAACTTTTCCCCTGGTGAAAAAGTGGGGGAACTGTTTTAAACCGGGACCCCCCGAAAAAAGGTGGAAAAATTTAGTTAAATAATGGTTCAATCGGGTGGGGAAGGGTTTGTGGGGCCCCTGGTTTTGTGCCCGGGGGGAAAAATACCCGGGGTTTAATCCTCACCCCAATGGGCCCTTTCAGATTTTAAAAGGGGAGTGCCTCTAATGTGTATAATAATTATAAAGACTTTAAAATCGTTTTTGTGAATGGTAAGTAATCAGTGATAATAACATTGATTTAAGAGAAGCGGGATGTGAAATAGATCGCCCTGCTCTGAGTGAACGGGGTGTTATCGTCCCGAGGATAGTGAATTTTATGGTATCACGACTTCAAAAAGGGGACAAACCCAAACTTTTAACCTCGTCCTGCTGGAAAAGGAAACCTTTGTGGGTGTGGCGGGCCCGTCGAAATGAAAAGGTGAAATTGGAGGAAAAAAAGGGCATCAATCCCCCCGGGTTAAGTAACCCCTTTATTTTATAACAGCCCGGATACGGGCCCATTTAGGCTTTTTTTAATTTGGGATAGTTTTTCTATTTTTTTTAAATTTCGCCGGTAACCCCGGGGCCCGGGTCTTTTTTTTTTGGTGACCCGGGGCTTGGGCCCCCCCAGGTAGGGAAGTGAAAATTTATCGTTATTTTTGCACCTGTGTGGCGGGCCCTTCAGCGGGGAAGGGGGGGTACCTATCCCCCCCTTTAGGGCCAGAAAACGTCCCAAAACTTAGTCTGACAAAACAGTGGATGGTGTGCAGTGCATTGGGGGCCCCCAAAGCGGGCCCTCGCAGCAATTTTCAGGGGGGGGGGCGGATAAACATGCAAGGACTGGAAGAAAGGGTTTTCCAAGTCCCGGGACAGCAAAAGTACACAAATGTGCGCCCCCATCCTCTCGGGTCTCCCCCTGGGGGGTCTTTGGGGAAGTGTTTTAGGCGAAGGGGCTTCGCGCCGGGCAGTCTAACAGGTAGTGAAACCAAGGGCTGGGGCCCCATTTGGTCACAATGGGCACGGGAGCTCCTCTCACCCCCGGCAACAATACGCACGTGGGGGGATACCCAAAGGGCATAGGCGGGTGGATATGAAACCCTCATTTTCCCTGGTTTTTGGGGGTCCGAAAAAAATTGGGAGGGGCACCCTGGGGGTTGCCCTGACATACCAACAGGGCTCCGTGTTCCCCGGGGCCCAAGGGAATGGGGGGCCCTCCCGAACCCAGCAGCCAACACGCAATTTTGGTGGGCTGATGAAGTGGGAAAGGAACGTGGCTGTCCCTCGGGGGGTTGGGCCACCCTGGCACCCTCATCTCCCCAGCTCATTGCCGGGTTTCCCAATATGGCTGGGGGGATCCAGTTGATGGTAGATCGCGACCCGGGGCCATGAGGTCTGCGGAAACCCTCGGATGGATGTGTTTAAGGGTGTATTTTTGTTTTTGGCCCCTCGGGCAAAAAGGGGCCTTTGGATCGTTTCCCTTGGAATCAACGTGGTTGATGGGGGGGATGGGAGGTCTGCAAGAGATGCCGCAAGAGCTTGTTGGAGGCAAAGAGTTGGGCCTGGAGGATGGTGCAATGGGTTGGGAGGCCCCAAAACCGCTGTAAATTTGCTTTTGGAACATCCCAGCAGCTGTCGGCCTCCCAAAGGGGCCCTTGGAGCCATCATTTTTAATAGGGGCAACACCCTGGGCCTTCCGCCCCACAATGCTTCCCGAGGCAAGGTGGTCCCAGAATGCCCCGGGGTTTGCTAATGTTTCCCTTGTTGTCTGGGGGGTTTTTGTCCAGCTCCCCGCAAACAGTCTGGTCCCCAAAGGGGGGTGGCACCGTGTAGTTGCTGCCTTTTTCCCGCGGCCCCCTGCCGGGGAGCAATTTTCGGGGGAAAAAACTTCTGTGTGGCATTTTTTACTGACCACACCCATGGGGCCCCCCGGGGAGGGCAGTGGAATAAACCTGCCCCTGGGGGACCCGTAAATCTTCATCAGTTTGTCGGGCCCCTGGGGGGCGGAGATATTTTTGGCAATCCTCCGGGCAGCTACCAGTTGGTTCCGCCCTTCAAGAGGCTGAGTTTGCCCCTCAAGGTTCAGAGCCACTGTTTGGCCCCCACCTAGGAGCCCCGCAGGGCCCCCCTTTTAAAAGCTGTGCCCTGGAAAAACACAGAGGGTTTTTGATGTTTGTGGGTTGGCATAAACCCGAGCAAGTGCCCCTTAGTAACGAGGGAACGTATTGCCTGGATGTAGAACAACCTCATGCCCTCAAAGGCGGGCCCCCAAACCCCAGGGTTGGCCAGGGGCACTCAATCCCCTGCCCCCTTGCAAGCCCCCTCTCTTTAATTTTTGGCCACATTTTTTTCCGGAAAGGGTGGGGTTTTCCTGTCAATGTAGTGCCAAGGAAACCAAAACTGTAAAACCCACTCCAGGTCGTTGCCCAGGCCCGCGCCTCTGACTGGGCCCCGGGGGTTTCCCGGGGAAATCATGGTTTTGGGAAATTTTGCCAGGGGATATTTTGAGTCCCAATTTGACGGCAGGTGGGAAGCCACCCGGGGATCGGGGTTTCCCCCTTTGGGCCCCGCTGAAAAACCCGGCCCATTTCCCCTGGGTTTCGAAAAGTGCCGGCCCATGGGCCCCAAAAAACCCTGAGGGGGGATGGTCCCCCGGGAAAAAGGGGGTTTACCCCAGCTGGTGTTTCAGAACATTGAACATTTTTGGGAAAAATCAACCCCCCCCTGTGGGGGTGCCGTTGTCCGGGGCCCTTGGGAAGAGAAGAGGTATGCCCCGGGAGGTCCCCGGGGCCCCGGGCCTTTCCGGGAAAATAGGAACGAAGCCATGAAAGCAGCCTCCCCTTTAAATCCCCCTGCTGGCCAAGAGTGAGAGAATTGCAGGTGAAATTTTCAAGCTCAAAAGTTTTTCTCGAGGTCAAAAAAAGAAAACAATGTGGGCTTGGGGGTCCGACCCAATGCCGGTCAGTGGGAGGGGGAAAGGGTTTTTGGGAAAGTGCCCACTCCCCTCGGGTTTGAAGCCCATAGAGGTGTTTATGAGGGGGGCCCCAAGGTTTCCCCCACCAAGGCGCCCCAACACCACCCTTTCCAGACCCCCTTCGGATGCAACTGGTGAGGGAGATGGGTTCTCACACTGCCAGGTTTCCCCCAGGCTTGGGAAATTGGGTTTATGATGTCAGCCTCCTTCCATACAACAGGGATTTTTGCCACCCGGGCCAAGTCGGGTTTGATGACCCCCGGGCAGCTGAATTCCAGAATGGGCCCAAACCGATGGATCATGCCATAGGTGATACCACCCATGCCCCGTGCTTTTGCCCTCGTTTTGGAAAATTGAAGGCTGCCTGGGCCCTGGTCGGTGAAGTTTTTACCTGACATCCCCAGCCTGGAAGCGTTTGGATCACCCACCCACCCTTTTTGGAAGGAGGGTGGTTTGGGGAGGTCCTGGAGACCTGAGGCGGGTTGAGCCATGGCCGCTCGGAGGGAATAGGCCCACCGACTTTTCCTCCCTCCTCCATTGCGGGGCCCTTGGGTTTTTTTGGGCCAACCGAGCCCACCCCGACGCTCCCCCGGGCCAATCGTAATTTGGTTCCAAATCTAAAGAAAAGGGGGAAAGGAGCACCCTAAAAGGGGGGGGGGGACACCCCCCTTCAAAACCATTTACCCTCCCGGACCCTGTGTGAGACTTTTGGGGAAATGCATGCTCCCACCACTTCCCTGAGAAACCCCGCATGGCTAAACCCGGTGGGTTTTCGCCTGTGATTTTTGCGTAACAACTTTTTGATGCGGTGGTTCTTTTCCCCGGATGTCCTCTTTTGTTAAAAGCCCCGTAAAGTTTTTTGGGCCCCCCTCGGGCCTGAAATCTTAGGTATTGCTGCCTAAAGCGCCCCATGTGAAGGCCCCCCCTGAAGTTTTGAGCCGCCCCCAATCTGGGTCTTTGGGAAGGGGGGCTCCGCCCACCAGCGTTTCAAGGGAACCTCCTTGAAGCCGGGCCCCCCCCCTTTTTTTTAGATTCCTTTGGGGGGTTAGGTGGGGAAGTGGACCCGCTGGACCATCGGGCGAAAGTGACCACGGGAAAAGGGTGTTAAACTGGTGAATGGGGGTGGACCCCCCCAACTCGGGGCCTCGAGAGAAAACCGCCTAAAAGATGAGTGGGGGACATCCAAGCGGCCACCATAGGGGAGGGGTTTGGGGCTCCCATTTTGAGGAGGGGGGTTCCCCAGGGACCTCCTCCAGCCAGCCGCAAGGGGTCCTCCCACCCTGCTTTTGGTAGGAGAGAAGAAAAAAAGTTTTTGGGGGGTGGGCATTGACATCCCCAGCCAAAACAAGACCCTCCCCGGGGCCCGAGTGCTGCCCCCTTGAAATGCCCAAGGGTGTCCCGAGAGTTTTTCCTGTAAATTTGTAAACCAGGAGAGGTCCATCCGCCAGGTGTAGGGGACACCCTGAACCCTACACCCTCCCCACAGTCGATGGGGTCAGGGGAGATTGAATAAAGGGAAAAAATTTAGTGGTCCTGACATAGATCCCCTATGGGGCCCCTGCCAGTCCCTTTCCAGGCGCTGAAGGTAGGCAAAAGAACCCCGGGAAACGGGGCTGCATTGGCCCGTGAAAAATTGGTGTTTGGGGTCTCTGAAACGGGGAAGAAAAAAACCCCATCCTAAAAGCAGCTTCAATCACTAAGGTAAAATTTTCCGCTGCAGCCCACAAATTTTTCCACTGGAGGTTTTTCCCAAGGGGCCCGAAAGAGGTGGCTCACTGCTTCCTTCTCTGCCTGGGCCCTCTTTGTCCTTTTTTGGGCGACCCCGGGGCCCCCTCCATCACGGGCCCGGAAGGATTTCCTGGATGCTGGCTTGAAGTTCCTTTGAGTCTTTCCTGTCCATAGGCCAAGGGGCCCCAGCATCCATGCCCGGGAAAGTGCCTGCAGGCGCCCTTGCCCTTGGGCCGACAGCAGCGGGCAAACAGAGGAGCGCTGAGATGCCCCCGATGGTTTTTTGTCACCCGGGAAAAAGGATTTCCGACCTTTACCTCTGCGGGGGCTTTGAGCTGGAGGGACCCGTCGAGTCGGGGCTGGGTCCCGGGATATTTTCTGGGGGGCCTGTCGACCTGCAGCAGATATAGGGGGTGCACCCGGGGCCCCGGCATGAGTGGACTTTGGGTTTTCAAAGGGCCCCCCTGGCGGGGAACCTCTGCCTGACTCGGGCCGCTCACGGGGGGGCCCTTGCCCTTGGGAAGGGCCTGCGGCAGTAGGGCCCAAGGGAAATTTGTTGGTGCCCAGCTAAAAACCGTTTTGGCAGTGTCCCCTGGCCTGTGGTTTTTTTTTTTTCCCAAGTTTCTGTTTTTTGGGCCCCCTTGCCTTCTCCCCCCCCGCATTTGGGGACCCCCAACTGCTGAAAAACCAGTGTCTGCCCCCTGTTCCCAACCGTTTGGGGCCCGGGAAATGGGAACTCGTTTTTTATTCCCCCTCCTGGGTTTTTGGGGGGGAACAGTGTTGGGCCCATGCTGACTTTTTGGGGGGTTTTTCCAAGGTTTGGGTGGTTTTCGGGGCTGTGGGTCTTTCCCAATGACAAACCCTTTGCTGCCATTGCTGCTCCATCACAGGACAGCTCCTTTTTGGGGGCAGGGGTCCCTATTTGGCATTTTGGCACCTTGGGCTCGGGCCAAAAGGGCTTCGCCAGTTGGCTTTTTGGAGGTTTGCAATGCGGGCCCTTTTCGGTCTTTTTTTTTGTCCCTTGCTGAAAAACATCACACTTCTTCTTTTCGCCTGGGCTTTGGGCTGCAATATGATTAAACCCCCTTGGCAGTTGAAGCATTTACTGGGCCTGACAGGTATTTTTCGGGTCTTGAATTTTTCCCCCAGCCCCCGGGGGGTCCAGGTGTGTGGGAATGGCCTTTGTGGTGGATCAGCACCTGGGTGGGTGGGCCCCTTGTTCCCCTTTTTGCAGGATCGCTCCGCCTTGACAATTTTTTGGGGCACCCCCAAAAATTTTGGGGTCCGGGGGAGGGGCCCAGGGACGTTTTAAAAAGCCCCCCCTTTTTCCCACCTTCTCCAAAAGCAAGCAGTTCCACCTTGCTGGGAAAAGGGGTCCAACCCACCCCCTTTTTAATCCTCGTAAGAGTCTTCGCCCCGAGGAAATAACCAAACCTCTTTCCCTGAGATTTGAACCCGCAGGGGAACTTGGGGGTTGGGGGAAATTCCAAGTTTACCTTAAAAACCCCGAATTTGGGAAACCCTTGTTTTGTTAAAAGGCCCTGGTTGCTTTTTCCCGACCCTGGCGGGGAACTCCCCCTTTCCCAACGTGGGGGTCAGCCAGTCCCCTCCCTGTGGAGGCCAACGAAAACGGGTTTTAGGGACCGGGGAAATGGCCCCAAACCTTTGCCATTGAGGGGTACATCCTCCTGGTTTCTTTTCCCGACCCCAAAAGGCCCATCGGGGGGGAGCAATTCTTTTTGGGTGGGGGCCCTCCCAAAGGCCCCTTGTGGCAGATTGGTAGGTACAGTAGTCCCCACTGCATCCTTGGCCTTCTTGGGGGGCTCCCACCCCCCCACGTCGTCCTCCAACCCCGCCCCCGCATTCCAAGGAACTTTTAGGCCTTTCTCCCTGGATCTGTCATGGTGCCCTGTGGGTGGGGGGGACGAGCCGCGCGAGCTGCTCCCTGTGACCCCCACAGCCGCCCACATTTGGGTGCAGAGCGGGTGGGGGCCCCCAGGCCCCAGTCGATCCCCTTTGCCACCCTCTCGTGGCTCACTGCTTTTAAAGGCACGAACCACGGGCCAAGGATCCCCGGAATGACGTTTAACCCTGTGGTAAATAACACAGATTAGCGAACACAATAAAACCTTTTCCCCAAACCCCCTCGCCCCGTCGAAACCCTTATAAATTAAAATTTCCCGATCTTCACTGTGTTTTCTTTTTATTCCCGGGAATCGTCTTTTTCTCCCCCTAAATTTGGATGGGTTTAGGGTGATCCAGCCATATCAAGTGACCCCCGGGGAATTTTGGGGTTAAATGGTGGGATTATGTACAAAGTTTTTCCTTGAGGGAAATTGTACCCCATGTGTACCCTCCCCCCCCCTTCCTTCATTCGGGTTAAAAAAAACCCTTAATATAAATTAAAAGTCCAAAATTTAAAATTAATAGCGCCGTGCTTGGGGTGCTCCCCAATTTTATATGGTCTGGGAAGATGTGGAAAAGATTGTGAGGGTCGAGGGGCCACCTTAGTAACCAAAAGGGGGTTTTAAGTTTTCCCCACATGTCAAAAGGGGTGATTTCGGAAAACAATATGGTTGTCCCCCAAAAGGGAATTTTTGTATGAAATATAATGTTGAGGTACATACAGGTAAGAAACCCAAAAAATTTTTCCCACAGGTGCAACCCTTCGTGTCAGGTATTTTGTGTCGGGTTATTTTGTTTTTCAGGTATTTTGTTTTCAGGTATTTGTGTCAGGTCTTTTTTGTAGGTATTTTGTGTCAGGTACTTTTTGTTGGGTATTTTGGTCAGGAATTTTGTTGTCGGGTTTCTTTGTGTGGGTTTACTTTGTTTTCAGGTAATTTGTGTGGGTTAATTTTTGTCAGGTTTTTTTGTGTGGGGTTTTTATTTTCTCAGTGTATAAACCCTTTTCAGGATTCAGCCCAATATTGCTTTTTTGGGGTTATTTTTTTTTTTTATTTAAACCCCCTTGTTTTTGGGGGTTTTAAAAAGAAAAATATAAAAAAAATTTTCACGGGGAAAGATTTTTGTTATTAAAAAATCAAAAAGGGAAAGCGCAAAACCCGTTTGTTTATAAAAGCCCCTAGGGGGAGGAGGTGGAAGGCTTTCAAAACTTAACCCGGGGGAACGGAGCACAGACCCTTTTTCCCCCTGGATCAAGGGGGCCCCCAAACAGCATCAAAAAACCCTTTTCCCTGGGGTTTCCACAAGGGTTTGAGAAAAAAAATTTAATTTTTGACCATAAATTTATAAAAAAATAAAAAAAACAAAAAAAAAACCTTAAAATAATGACTTTAAGTTTTGAAAAAAATTTTTTTAAAATGTAAAAACTTTTAAATGGTTTTTAGAATCTTTTAAAATTTTTTTAAGGGGAAAGTTAAAAGTATTTAAAGTAATAATTAGATTTTAAAAAAAAGTTTTTTAGTTGAAAAAATAAAATTATTAAAAAATTTTTATTTAAAAAACAAAAATTTTAAGGAAATTTTGGGTTTATTTTAAAATTTTTAAAATAAAAAATTTTTTTGGGGATACCCTTTGGGTAATATAAAAAAACTATATTTTGGTGGATAACTTTTGGGCCCCAGGTTATCCTGGGGGTGGGATAAAAATACCTGCCCCGGGTTTTCCGGGGTGGATAACATCCCTGCCCCCTGGTTTCCGGGGTTGGAAAACCCTACCTGACCCCAGGTTTCCTGGGTGGATAACAAAACCTAAACCCCGGGTTAATCCTGGGGGGTTAACCTCTTCCCCCAGGTTATCCTGGGTGGTTTCCCCTTTTAAACCCCCAGGTTACCCTGGGTGGATAACATACCTAAACCCCCGGGTTATCCTGGGGGGGTTAAAATTTCTTGCCCCGGGTTTTCCCCGGGGTTTTGGATAACTTATTTGGGACCCCGGTTTACCCCTGGGTGGATTCATACATGCCCCCAGGTTACCCTTTGGGTGGAAACTTACCTGCCCCCTTTTTTATCCGGGTGGATAGTAAAAAAACCTGCCCCCGGGTTATCCTGGGTGGATAGCTTACCTGCCCCCGGGTTTTATCCTGGGTGGAAAAACATCCCTGCCCCCAGGTTATCCGGGGGTGGATAACACTTTTGACTCCGGTTACCCGGGGGTGGATAACTTACCGCCCCCAAGGTTTTCCTGGGTGGTTTCCCAACCCTGACCCCCGGGTTTTTCCTGGGTGGTTTTAACAAAACTTGACCCCAGGTTATCCTGGGTGGATAACTTTCCGACCCCGGGTTTTCCTGGGTGGATAACTTTACCTGCCCACAGATTATCCTGGTGGATGTTTTTACCTAAACCCCCGGGTTTCCCCCTGGGTGGTTTGCATACCGGGCCCCCGGTTTTTTCCTGGGTGGATAACAAAACCTACCACGGGTTACCCTTGGGTGGATAGCTTTAACCTGCCCCCCAGGTTACCCTGGGTGGATAGCTTACCTGCCCCCCGGGGTTATCCTGGGTGGATAGCAAAACCTGACCCCAGGTTTTTTCCCGGGGTTGGAAAATTCCCTGCCCCAAGGTTTAAATCCTGGGTGGTTTTAAAAAAAACCCTCCCCCAGGTTTATCCGGGTGGATAGCAAAACCTTCCCCCTTTTTTCCCTGGGTGGTAGTATCCCCTGACCCCAGGAAAACCTGGGGGGAAATAACATCCTGCCCCCGGGTTAAACCCGGGGTTATAGCTTTTACGGGACCAAGGGTTAAACCCCTGGGTGGAAAAGCTTTACCTGACCCCTTTGTTACCGGGGGGTAACACTCTTAAAACCAAGGTTTCCCGAGTGGTTAAACTCTTGACCACGGGTTTTTATCCTGATGGTTAACACTTTGACCACAGGTTATCCGGGGTTTGGAAAACCACTTTTGCCCAAAAGGGGTTACCCTGGGTGGTAACCCCTTAAACCCCAGGTTATCCGGGGTGGTTAACGAACCCCTGACCCCGGTTTACCCCTGGGTGGATAGATACCTGACCCCGGGTTTTATCCTGGAGGGCAACATAGTTACTGATTCTATTTTTAAATGCCGTGTAGCATATCGTATTTTTTTTTTTATATTTTTTTAAAAAAATTAGTACTTTAAAAACCAAAATTAATTTTTAAATCCCCTTTAAAAAAGATAACTTAAAATTCTCAAAAACAATGGCTTTTTCCCATCTCTAAAAAATGCCCAATAAATAAAGAAAAAACCCTTTTTAAAAACCAAAACTTTCCTCAAAAAAACAAACCAGTAACATTAAAAAATATACCCATATTTTAATTTTAAAAAAACAACTTTATTAAAACCCAAAATTGAAATGTACAAAGAACCTAACTTGAACAAAGGTAAAAAAGATATTTTAGGGAAACCCACAAAAAAAAAAAACTGTTTTTTCAAAAAAAAAACGGGAAAAACCCATGAAAATATGCGTAAAATGTACACAAACAAAACATTTATGGGAAAAATATTTTAATCTACCCCAAATCTAACACATTTTTTTAAACCCCCTTAACCGATTTTTTAAAAACAAAACCCCAAAAATATATATTCCAATTTTTCCCTAAATCACTTTGGGGGCCGGGGGCTTGTGGGGAGAAGTTTTTTTAAATTAGTTGGTTTTTGAGAAATTTTAAACCTGTTTTCACTTGGACCAAAAAAGGGAAGAACGTACAAGATGGGGCTAAATACTGTCTGCTTTGGGGCGGGTTTTTCGTGGTACTTAAAGGGTGGCTCAAACCGTGAAGCCCTTCTCCCGGGCACCCATAAGGGATGCATCTGGAGTTTATCTGGAGGGGAAGTTCCGGGGGTAAACCCGCCCCCGGGGGCCCCGGGTCTGTGCAAGGCCCCCTTATTTCCCAGGATGCGACCCACAAACCCGTCGACTAACACCCGGGGAACCCCTTTTACTGATGGGGAACATAGACAACAGGTGGGGAAAAAAAACGTCCAAAAGTTTTACTCTGGCTGGGAATCGAACCCAGGCCCTCACCGTTTTGAAGCCCCAGAAACGTTTAACCCCCAGGCCGCCAATGGCATATTTGGGATTCCCCAAAGAGGGGAATTTTTTTATTGGGATTTGCTCTGAATGGTTTGACAAGAATCTTCGTGAAAAATTTTTACGAGCCCGGGTTTTTACACGAGGGTTGGGAGAATTACCAGGAACAACGCGTGAGGTGAAATTTAGCAGTGGATGTCGTTTTTCATACGTCCTCTTTTAAATACATACATTTTTTGTGGAAGGGGGAAATGTACCCCTTTGAGGCTAACCCGGGATGGTCTTTTCGGATTTTTTTCGCTTTTTTGGGACAGTTTCATTCTTTCAACCATGGGAGTGTGGGGGCGAAAGGTCCTTTTGAAAGGGGTGTGGAGGGTTTCTTTCACCCTCAAAAAAGTCTTTTAAAAAGGCCTATACCATCCTATGTTACGATGACCGGTTATAGGACACAGTTTTTTTGGGGTACTATGGCCCGGGCAGAGGAAAACATGTCGTTTGTGTAGCTCCCCTTTTAGCAATGGCAGCCCCGTTCCTGGAGCAGGGGTCCTCAAGTTCTGGGGCCCCCATTTTTGATTCCCAAACCGTGCCATTTGGGGGCCTAGCTCGGTGCTTCGGGAAAAGGGGGGGAGGGGCTGACCTCGGGCAAGGAGGTCGGGCAGGGGGGTGGGGGCGGGGGGATACGTCCACTCTCCCCGGGGCGTGGGGGAGATGCAGGTGACACCTGAGGGGGTCTTTTTGGGTTTAGGAAAAAATTCGACCCTGGGTTTTTTGTTTGGGGGGATGTGATCAAGGATTTTTTTTGGGGGGGAGGAGCCCCTTTTGGCAGAAAGGGGATTCAGTTTATTGAAGACGGGGCACTGGAGGGACAACAAAAAAGTGGAGAAAAGCCCCTTTAGTAAAAAACGACTGGAGCATGTGCTGGTCGTATATTCACCAAACCCGGGTTCTACTGAAATGATATATGTTTAAGCAGAAAAATTTTAGGGAAAAAAATGCTGGGGTCAGGGTAGATGGAGGGGCATCACCCCCCCGGGGGAGAGGCTGGGAAAGAAGTCTGGGCAGGAGTGGGGAAAACCCATGGGTCATAGGGTAAGGGCGACCTGAGTTTTCCCCAAATGGGAGAGGGGAGGGGGGAGGGAAGGCACAGGGAAAAAAAAGAGTGAAGAAAGTAAAACATAATGTGAAAGGTTGGGGTGAGGGAAATTCCAGCGGCTAGGAAAAAGGGCCCCCCCTTCCATAAAATTTTAGATGTTTTTCGAAATTAATGTTTAAAGGGCCTTTAAAACAGAGGTCAAAAAAATTTGGTTTTGGGGTGGTTTTTTTTATGGAGGGGGGTTTATGTTTGAATATGTTTTTTTTTTAAAAGCATAATCACAGGGCTTTGGAAATGAGTTGAGGTTGAAAGGATATGGGTGTATGTTGCAGTGGTTTGCAATTGAAAGGTGGGGCGCATTTGCGGTTTAAAGGAGACCAGCCCCCCCTTTTGGGTCATGGGTTGGGGAAAAGAGGGGAGGGTAGATGAGGGTGTTTTTGGTGTCTGGGGTGACGTCGGCTAAATTTCGTAGGTTTTACATGCCAGCAATAGCAATACCAGGGTTTTAAAAAAAGAATTTTTTTTCAGGGAAAGGGATTTCTGTATCCCCTTTTAGAGGTTTACCCCTTTTTAAAAGTAATAGGAGGGGACTGGAACTGTGTGATGCGGAGTGGGGAAATTTTAAACCCGGGGGGCGGGTTTTTTTGTTTTTAGTGTTCTAGGATGTAAATTTCGAATATTTGGGGGCTTTTAATTTTTTGGGGAGGGGGGGTAATGGAGCATACGTTCGTCCTAGGGGATAAAGAGGCCCTGAATTGAACAGAACATGTTTTAAACAGGGTTTTAAGATGTGGTGAGGGTGAGAGCCCTCGATGTGGGGTTTTTGATCACAGGGCGGTAATTTCAGATTGAAAGTGGGAGGAGTTTGTGGGAATTTTTTCTGGGGACTGGAAATTAAATGTAAGGGCTTCTTAAGGAGAGGGGGAGGGGCCTATTTTCAGTGATTAGTGGGGGCATTTTTGGGAGGCTTGGGACAGGGGGATAGATCTGTTAGATTGGGGGGAAAAATGGAAGGGAAAGCCTGGTTTCAGGTTTAAAAAGTTCCTGTTTGGGGGGGGGAGCAGGTAAACCGCTCCACCTCTCGGGGGCCCCAAACAACAAAAAACAGCTTGTTGTGTGTTTATGGGGGCCCCCAAAATTGGTGTTTATTCCTTCTTTATATCCATAATTAGTGATGCAGATTACATGGGATTTTTAAAAAAAGTGGCCTTTTTGTTATAAAATTTTCTCTTGACTTTTCCCAAAACTTTTCCCCCCTTAGAAGGCCCCTTATTAGATATACTAGTAAATTTTATTTTGTTGTTGCAGAAGTACTATGAAGATTCCCATGTTCAAAAAAAGCCCAAGATAAGGCTTTTTTGTTTCTTCACAATTTATTGAACATAGAACCGGGCTACCCGGGGGTGATCCTGCCCCTGACTACATCAAACATGGAGCCCTTTTTTCTGAAACCTGAGAGGCTAAAAACTGTGACCCCCACTTATCAAAGGCTGCTCCCGGAATTTGGGAAAAACTGGTTTAAAAATTTCGAAAACTTCTTTTTAGCCCTTCCTAAAACGACCTAGAAAAACTAAGGGCTGCTCAAAATTTTGTGTCCCCCCTAAGTATATGAGGCTATTTTTTGAGTGTAATAACCCATGAAGATTTCTTCAAAACCCCCAAATCTCAGTATAAAAACCTTTAAAAAAATTTAAAACTTTTCCACGCTATCGCCTTGGGAACTTTGCCGCCAGCAGATTGATGAAAATTTTTAAAGGGGAAAAACTTAAAACGCTGAAAAATTTTTGGAAGGAATGTCCCCTTCCAAGCAGTGACGCTGCTCGGATTGTGAAGATCCATCAGGGAAAGCTTTTTTTCAGGCCCTGCAAACACCAAAAATTAAAGGGCCCCTTTATTGGAGAATAAAACTTTTTGACTTAAACCATTTCCTTTGACCCGGAAAAGTTCAAAGGTTTTGCCCAGAAAAAATTCTGAATATACAATACCCCCAGCCTTCTCGAGTGGTAAGTGCTGCAATTCCGAACCCAAAAACTTTTTGGGAAAAGAAGGGTTTCTTTGGAACCCGCCCCCATGACAGCAGCAGCAGGTTCGGGGGTGTTTTTTTTTTTGGGTTTTTCCCAAAAAATCCCCAACGAAAAAGGGCCCGCCGTGAAGCAATGTGGGGCCTTTAAATTCCACAAAAAAGGGGGCCCCTTTTCTAAAGTATGTCGTTTGGAAAGCATAAAAAGAGGCTGTTTCCTCCACACATTCCAGTTTATTATGCGACTCTAAAAAGAAGTAAGTTTATTCGGGGATACACAATACCCGTTAAAATAGAATTTTTATATTTTAGCCGCATATGTGTAGAGAACCTAGGATAAAACCCAAAAAAAATCAGGGAAAAGTGACTTATTCCATTGGGGGCCCCCTTTTTCCTTTTTTTTTATAGTATAAAGGTTTTAAAATTTTTTAAATTTTTCTCCCAAAAAGTAACCATTTTTAATAAAAAAAAAAACTATCTGCGACACCCAAAGGGCTTTTAAAAACATCTTTAAAAACGAGTGTCAATTTTTAAAGGGAAAAAGGTAAAAATTTTCACGTATGTTAGCTAAAAAATTTGAAAATCATTCCCTCCCTTTTTGTAGCTACGTATCAGACACCCTTTGGGCATTTTTTTGAACTGGTTCAAAGCTATAAATGGGGTTTTGACATGGGCGGGTAGTCTGTTCCCTTCCTTTATTGGGTGTAAAAATAAAAGGGGGTTTTTAAGCCTGGCCACTGACTGTGGGTACTACAAAATTTTGCCCCTCCCCGTTCTATGATTGCTTTGGTTCCCCGCCCTTTACCCAAAAAAGCGCAAATTTTTCTGGACATTGCTTTGTGAGCAATTTTATAAAAAATGATTTTGCTTCATTTTACTCCGTCTTCAAAAATTCAGCATACCAACTGCGTAATTCCCTCCTGGCCTTTCATGTTCTCTTGGCCCAGCCCCCCATGAACTTTTCATTTTTTTTTGGGGATTTGCAGTCTTCTTTTAGCTTTTTTTTCAAGGCAGAGTACCCCAAAAAGAGCAAGCGTAATCCTTTTGGATTGTTTTAAGGGCTAGACTTTTGAGTCCCCGCAGCCCCGTAAGGGAGACAATGTTTTCTTGTTTAAAACAGGAAATTCAAATCCCGGCATTCGGGTTTCTTTAAATACCGGGTTTCCCCATCAATTCTCCCGATATGCTTGGGTCAAAGGGGATTCCCCCAAAAATTTTTTTGATGAAACCAAAGTGATGGGGGTTCCCCCTTTTTCATTGAAAAATTTAAAAATTTTTTTACCCTTCCATTTTTGTTTTTTGTGCCAAAGAGAAAAGGGTTCAGTTTTTTCCCAGGTGTAATGATAGTTTGTTGTCCCAATAACCATTTGCTGCAAAGGGCTTTCCGTTCCAGTGTTAAAAAAAATTAAAACAATATCTTGTGGGTCTTTAAACCGACACTAACAGGGGGCCTGTCACTGCATACATAGGAGTTTGCACTTGACCCCTGATGGGGATATTTAAATTTACATAACATAAGAATAAAAAGGGACCCCAAAATATACCTTGGGGGGAAAAACCCCATGTTATGGCAAAGGGGTTTTTGGTTTTTGTTTTGTTGTTTTTTATATTTTTTCTCCAAATTTTCTAAAGGGAGGGACTTAAAAAAGTCCTTTCAGAACCTATACCGAAGTTTGGTTTAATTTCATAATTTTTTTGTTGGGTTTTGGGGGGCCCAGTATCGAAGGCCCCTTTTTCAGGGCTAAGGTTTCCCTGCCCCATGAGGGTTCCCCCTTTTACATTTTTATTCCAGGTATCCTTTAGATTAATAAAGGGAGGGGTCGGTTGGGGTAGGATCTTCTAAAGGCCCCGATTGAAAGCTATGGGAATTTTGTTGTCATTAAGGTACTTAACCCACTTGGGGGAATAAAAACCCCCCTCTCTAGAATTTTAGATATTAAAAATGAGTATTCTAACAGGCCTATAGGGTTTTCTTACATAGACCTACTATTTTCTTTTAAGATAGGGGTAACTCTGGCCTCCTTTAACCCCTCCGGTTTCTGTAAATTTGTGGGGGTTTACCCCAGTTTTTCCTGGAGAGAGTTCCGGGGGTCAAAGCCCCCGCGGCCCCGGGCTGAGCCAGGCCTCCTGGTGGATCAGAGCCCGATCAACCAGGCTTTTCTGCCCGGGGTGCCGCAAACCAACATTTTTACCACAGCCCGGCTGAAAAACGGAAATGGGCTTTAGGTGCTTGTCCAGTGCCGCTTTGAAAAGCTGCCAGGGGTCTGTTTTGGTTTAAACCCCCCTTTTGTGTGCGGGGGAGTTGAAAACAGTCCTTGGGCCCCCGACAAATTATTGGGTTTTGGGCCCCTTACGTGCTAGTGACAACCCCCGTTTTTATTGGGGGGATGGTGCTTTGTCTGCCAAGTTTTTTTTTTGCTTTCGTAGTGGGGGATTTTCGTTTTGAAAATTCGGTTTCTAAATCCCCCTAGGATTTTCCAGGTGTATATAATCCTGTTTCTCTCCCTCCCTGCGTTCCCCGGGAAAACAGGTTTAGGGACCTCAACGTCCCAAAAAATTTTAGGGGTTTTTTCTCCGTTTTTGCGCGCCGTGGGAAAATTTTTCTGTACATTTTCTAGGTCCCGGGAATTTTTACCTGCCTTGAAAGGTGGTGTTTTGTGTGCAGCAATATTCCAGCCTAATAGAACAAGTGACCGGAAAATGGTTTATAAAAGGGCTTGGCCTCCCCAGTTTTGAAGGGGTTTTCCTTTATCCCCTCCTGTCATTTTTTTTAGCAATCGAATTGATACCCAAAGTTATGGTCCTTTAAAGGGGAATCCCCGACTGATCCTCCCCGGTCTTTGACGGGGTTGGTGTTTTGCTCTTTTTTTGGCCAAATTTTTTTTGTACTTGATGAAAATTTTTTTTTCCTCATGTTTTTTCCATACTGAGTAATTTTAAATTTCTCATCGTTGAACTTCATATTGTTTTTGCAGCCCACTTTAAAATTTTTGGGGTTTTCTGCCTGGAGGGTTTCAGTGGGCTGCCCAAAGAAACACTGTCATGCGATTTCGGGGGTCCCTCGAAAGGAAGACACGGTGCTGTGGCTGACATCCTTGTCTATGTCGGATATAAAGGGTGAGGAACAAAATGGGACGAGTACTGTGCCCTTTTGGGGGAAAAGAAACTTTTCAAACCCTTCTTCCTGGACTTTACCTGTTGAAATACTCTCTGTGTTCTGTTTGTGAGGAAATTTATAGATTTTCCTTTGACCGACCTTTTTCCCCTTTTTTCCTTTAAAACCATTTTTGCGGGTATTACGCCTGGTCACACTTGTCCCAAGGCTTTTGCAAAATCCCGTAAAATTACATCTGCATTCTTTTTGTCTTTTTAGTGCATTTAGGACCTTGTCGTAGTGGTCCAATAGTTGAGACGAAGGGCGAACCCGTTTTTTAAAACCCATTTTTGCCCTGGGTTTTTTAACTGATGGGGTTTTTTAGTTTCTTTGGGGATCTTGCTTCTTAGGACCCTTTTTAAAAGATTTTTTATGTTTTTGGGGTTTTTAGTGCAAATTTGGTTTTGTAGTTTTTCTTTTGCTTTCTTTTTGCCCCCCTTTGTGGGGTGGGGCTATGGGCGTTGTTTTTGTAAAAGGGGGGACACCCCCTTTTCCATGCTCCCCCTCCATAGGGTGGGAAAAAACTCGTGATAGGGGCTTCTTGCAGTTTTTTGATGAACAAAAGGGGGGGGGTTTATTTTAGTCCCGGCCCTGGGGAGAGTGCCCTGGGCATGGGCATTTATTTGCCCGTTTGAAGTATTTTGGGGCAGGGTAACATCGGGTAGGCTTTTGTTAAATCAAAAAAATTTTCCCCATAAAAAAAAAAAAAATTTAAAAAATCCAAAAAAAATTTTAAAAAAAAAAACTCCAATAACAAAAAAATTAAAAATAAAACTCCAAAAAAAATTTTTTTTTTTTTTTTTTTGTGGCCCCAAAAAACTTTTTTTGTTAAGGGGAGGGGCCCCAAATACTTTTGGGCTTTGGTTCTTTTTTTTGATTTTGGCCCCCTTTTTTGGGGGAAAAACTTTGGGGTTTTTTTCGATTTTTTTAAAAAAGGCTTTTGGGGTTTTTCCCGATTTTTCCTTTTGGCTTTTAAAAGGGAAATTCTTTTTTTAGCTTAATTCGATGCTTTGCTATTTCTCCTGACCCGTGTCTCCCTACGCATTTTAGATATATTGACCTCTTTTTCCGCTCTGTTATTCTTTTCCGTCGCCTGTAAAGGGGGCGCCTTTTCTCTTTCTGTTTTTCATCTAACCCCCTCCTTTTTCCCTTAAAAGGAAATAAGCCTTGGGCATACATCGAGTGCTACCGAGTTAATCTGTTCTAGGCAAAGTTTTGGGGGCTGTGTTGCTTTTGTATATCTTCCCAAACTTATATGGTTTGGACTTTGGGGTTTACTTGTTCCCCCCTTTTTGTTTTTTTATTGAAGTTTTAAATTTGGGTGAATGCTCCCTGGGGCTAATCTCATTATGTCCCGGGCTGGGGCCCCCGCGCATTCATGAAATGAACCTCAATTTGTTTTTGATCTGAGTATATTGTTTTTTTATTGGGGTATTTTTTATCAGACATCATTGTTAGTGAAGGGTGGGGGTCTAAATGTATTCTCCAGTCCCGTAGGCCTTTTTATTATTTGCTTTGGGTTTTAAAATTTAATTTGTGCAGAGATTTTAAAAAATCGCGTTTAGGGTTTTGAGTTTTCATCAAGCTGCCCCCTGGTGTTATTACTTTCAAAAAATATTTTTTTGCTATAAATTTCCCCCATTTTAGGGCCTTAAGTTGAAATCCCCCCGGAGCAAGATGTTTGGGTTGGGAGGGGGGCTGGGGAAAGGTTTTTCCCGACAGTGGCAAATTTTTAACAGCGTTCCTGGAATTTTTGGGGGGTGTTGCCCTCCGGGGGGCTTGTTTGGGCTATCAAATGACTAGGTTTTGGTTCTCGACCTTTACTTTCTTAAAAAATTCCCCTACATCATTTGAGGCATTTTTCAGTTCTGTGCAAACAAGTGGGGCTCTGCAATTTTACAGGCCCCCCAACCCCCCCCCCCTTTTTTTGTTCCAAATCTGTTCCCCATCTTATAGGTTGAAACCCGGGAAACCATATTTCGTTGCAAGTGATCCTTTATGTGGGTCCAGTGAAAGCCCGGGAAAATTGCCCCTTTCCTCTGCAAAACAGTCCAAGGGAGAAAAAGGAAATTTTTTTGTTTGTTTTCTGGCCCTTTTGACCCTGTTTTTTTGCAAAGAAGAATGTTTTCGGATGGTGGTATTGTTGGGGACGGGGGGGGATTTTTTTTTTCCCGGGAAATTAGTATCTGTATCTTTTGGGTTTGGAGGGGAGGCCATGGGGACTGGGGTTTCCACTCCAGGAATACTGGATTTGGTGTACGATTTTCCCCATTTCCTGCCATTTTTTTTTTCCTTCCGGGCACTAAAAAACCCTTCCCCCCTCTTGAGTGGCGTGGCTCCCCGGGTTTTCCCCCATTGGTGTTTTGTATTTTTTGCCCCCCTTTTAGATGGTTCCTTTGGAAATTTTAAAGTATAGCACAGTCTTTCCGTACTGAAGAGGTCACGTTCAGGGTGGAAAAAGCTTACAGGAAGGGATTTGCTTTTCCTTTTGTCATAGGGGCATGGCATTTTGGGTGGTCTAGTTGCCCCCCCATCTTTTTTTTCCAGTTTTTCCCATGCCAGCAGATACCGAGTGCATAGTATGTGCACAGGTTGGTTTCCCGTTTCCCTTTTGGGGTTTCTGTGCTGTTTCCCTGTTGGTGATGTTTCCCTGTTTATTCTATCCCCCCCTAGCCCAAAAAGGGCCCCACCATTTTTTTTGGAATAATCCTCACATTGCTAGTGGTCCTCTTGTTTGCTATTTCCCTGCGGTATTTTAGTTTAAAATTTTGGTTTTTATCATTTTGACTACACTTGTTTTTCCCACAAGGCTTTCCCCCTATCCCGGTCATTTTTGTTTTCCTTCCTCTATATTTCCGACTACCTGGACAAAATCTCCACTTCCCCATTACTGTCCCCCAGGACAGCTCCCCGCTTCCCCATTACGTCTCCCAGGAAGCTCCCCGCTTCCCCCATTCGTTCCCAGGAAGCCTTCCAGCTCACCATTACTGTCCCCCAGGACAGCACCCCCGCTTCCCCTTTACTGTCTCCCAGGAAGCACTATCGGCCCCCCATTACTGACTACCGGACATCATCTCCGCCTTACAGTTTCTACACGGGGCCAGTTCAAGGGCGTCCATTGGGGCCCGGACTTTTTTTGTTCCCATCTTTTGTAGAAAAGCCCCCGGGTTTTTTCTATGAAAGCGCTTTGGTTGCCTTTTTTAAAATCCCCCTTGTTTTTTTTTTAGTCCACGATTTATTCATTTGGCTACCAAAAACACTTCCCTGTTTTAAATAGTTGTAGCTGTTTTTGGATTTCTGCACAAGGGGCGGACAAACCAATTTCCACGAAATTGAAATTTATGATGTGGAAGCCCTTTTGTTTGACTGACCAAGACTACAAAAGCTTATAATTTTTTGAATGGTTTATTTCGCAATTTATAGCAACCTCTTGAATATTCATTAATACCTCTGGTGGGCAACAACGAAACCGTTTGAAACCAGTCCGGGGTTCGGCCCAGTAAAGGGGTTTGGGACCAGTCTTTGATCTGATGTGGGTCACTTTTTTAAACCATCTGGTCGGTGTTTTTGACAAAACACATGAAGGTCAAGGGAAAATTATCTCCCCGGTAATATGGGGGATTTTTTTGTACAAAGTAAATTTGGGTGTTGAAGAGCCGGTGACTGCTGGCACTCCTAAAAAGACGAACGGTGGCCTACCTTTGTTTATCAATCGCTGTATCTATTTCCTCTTTTTTTTTTTTTTTTTCCGTCTCCACCCAATAAATGCTATTTTCACTTAGTTGACTGGGAAAAATTTTGGAGGGGGGGGCGTTTTTCTTTTTAAAAAATTGTTTCTCTTTGTGTTTTTGCGACCGTGGTACTACATTATATAAAATTTAACAGTAACGTTGGTATTTCAAGAAAAAAGAAACTAATGAAAGTCCTCCATTTCCCCTTTAATTTCCATATAATACTGGTTGTTGCTACTACAACACTGTATTTGCTATTCACGGGTATCAAGATTTTGCGAGACATAGCAAGCCAGGAAAATTATTAAAAACGCTGCCCTGTGGTAAGTTTTGGCGACTTTGGCACTGCCTCAAAGGGGTTTTCATTTTCATTTACAAAATATGTTTTCAAATGACCTTTACCCTTTTCATCAATATACTGGGGGGAAGCCCTGTAGTATCCTTTTTACATTGTTACCAATGCTTTCGGGAGACTTTCTTTCCTTGAAAAAAATTTCAATATATTTTTTTTCCCCCGGGGGGGACAGCCTATGTTTCCCCTCTGGCAGTAAATTGCTAGGAAAGGCACACTAATTCTTTTTTTTTTACAGTATATATGTTTTTCCGCCCAAAAATTGGTTCCAGGCGCTGAGGGATGTATGTATAGGATTGGACAAAAAAAAAAAAGTTTGAAAGTAGAGCGACCGTGAAAACACCAAAAAAAAACCCGGGAGCCAACGAGCGTGAGCAGGGGCGTGAGTGATATTGATATTGATAGTTTTATTTTGTGACATAGGGTTGGGCTTTCAAAGCACCATCTTTTGGAACTTAAGGGATGTTTATCAGGGCCTGGCTCTTATTTGGGGTTTTAACTGCTTAGTTCTTTTAAATAAAGTATGGATAACTTACTTTTTGAAAAAACTGTTTGGGGTTCCCCCGTTATTGGATAGTATGTTTGAAATTTATCAGGGGCTGTGTTAAAGGTATTTGATCAGCTGGTAGTTTATTACTGGGTTTTGATGCAACAGTGGGGGTAGTATGAATTGAGCAATTTGCCCCCTAGATGTTTCGTGGTTTCCTCATTATCGATTGAGTACTTGTTAGACCTTCTACTGGTTTTATGGCTATCCCCCAATGTTTTAGTTGATGCCAGGCTTTCTGGGGTTAGTTTTCACTTTCAATTTTTGAGCAGTAGTGCTTTGCCTTTGCTTCCTTTTTAAGTCTTGTACTCGTTCCTCCCCCTTTTGGAATTCTTTAGGTTTGCAATATCCTGTCGTTGCTTTAAATCTTTTTGCAGTGGTCCCCTGATTTATTTTATCTAATTTCAATATTCATCCGGGTTCAGTTCGTGTTTAATCCTTTAACCCTTTAACGGGTGCAATTTCAAGGATGGTGGGGAAACATTGTTTTGAATTTTTCCCCAGGCTCGTTTACGTCCGTAACTTGTTATTCTGTCCAGTCACAATTGTGTGCCTTTTACCAGGTTTTTTTTACTGTAGTTTTCTGTTGACCTCATTTTTATTGTCCGGTTTTAAGGCCTTTCCCCTTTCCCTAGTGATTTTCCTGGGGCGGTAAATGATGAATGATCACTGGGGGCCCTGTGGTAATGGCCTGTGACTAATGTTTTCAGAGCGGTTACAAAGTTGTGTCAATTAGGGTGGCTGAGAAAAATGTGATCCGGGGGGAGTATTAATTGGAGTGTAATATTTAAACCTAGAAATTGCTTTTAACCTTTTGCATAGCCCCTTATTTTTTGTGAAAAAAGTTTAAGTCGCCCAGTATTATTTTCTCGCAATTGTTTTCAACTCCGGGGCAAGACTCTGGAAAAAATCTTCTAAGAAGGTCTGGGGAGGAGGGCGGTAACTATTCCTCTAAGATGGGTTTTTGGGCTTAGGAAACGCACTTCAAACCTGAATCTCCAGGTTTTTGCATTTAAATCAGGTTTGGGTTTAAGCAAGTCATTTCTAAAGAGGCACTACTCCCACCCCTTTTGTTCCTATCAAGCTTTTTAATTGTAAAACCCCTTTTTTTTACCTCGTCGTCATCCCATATCATAACCAAAGATTCCCGGATGGTTATAACTGCCGCCCCAATTTTGTTTGCTAGAATCCCAATCTCTGCCCTTTTGGAAGAGTATCTTGCATTGACAGAATAAAGTGAAGGCCTTTTTCATAAAACAATCAAATCATCAATTAGGGCAATGGGTCTTTGTATTAAAAAATTTGGTAAATCAATGTCATCCTGCTAAAGGGTAAAAGTGCCAAAGGTTTGTTACACCCAAAATGAATTTGGCACCGTTGCTAATTGTACTCATCCATCATGCACCACCCCTTACACATTTTTTTTTAAAAGGTGCCTTTTTGTTTTTTTTATGCGTACTTTATCAGGTAGCACTTTTTGGTGTGTTTTAGATAATAATGGCTGTATCGTCTCACATTAAACCCATGTATGCATTACATATGGAGTTAAGGTTTCTTCCTAGTACTAGGCCGTCATTTTTTCCCTCATTTATTGTCTGTTTTGCCTCTGCACAAAGTTTTTAGGTCCTGGTTTAATTTGGATATACCATTAAGGCGCTACAATAAGAGCTGTGTGCCCCTGTTTTTTTTTGGGTATGCGGTGTTTTTCCCTACCTTGCCCGCGAAGTGACATTTATTTTTTTGGGAGGATGGAACGGGGGGGGCTTTTAAATGTCCCCGGGCGCTGTTACTCCATTCACCCTTTTTTAGCCCCCTGACTGATTCTTTCCCTTTATGGAAATTGAAGAAGAAATATAAATTTAATTATGGCAGCCCGTACCCCCTAATGCCCGCCATTTTCACTCTTCGTTTTTACCCTATACAATAATTTTATTTTTTCTTTTCCCTTCCCCAGTACACTTTATCTGCTTTAGCAATCACCACTGAATTTCTAGTAAAATTTCCTCTTTAAAACCTCTTCAAAAGCTCCCACTTTTTTTCCCCAACTTCACAAAAAAACCCTTTAAATTAACCCTTAAACACTCCCCCTTCCCATCTCATTCACAGTCTGGTTCCCCAATTAACTTCTAAATCCTTTCCATTTGGTGATCAAAAAGGTTTAATCCTGGGTTTTTTCGTTCAAAATCCCCCCAATTCCTTTTCGGGGGGGTTTTGTGGTGTTGTTGTCTGCCTGACCCGTTCGCTGACTCAGCCTTTTTAAAACCTGAGGGGGGTAACGCCACCTACAACCTGACTTTCCTTTTAGGTTTTTTAGATTTTTTTGGCGTTTTTTGCAGATTTTTCCCCCTGTACACTGGTCGTGAATTTTTTATAATCAAGGGGGAAATGCTAAACCCAGAGGATTATACAGGGCCCGGGGGGGGGGGGGGGAAATTGGGAAAGGCCTTTAGGCTTAATTTGGGGAACTGGAGCACAGATCCAATTTCCCCCAAATCAAGAGCCCTCACCAACCAAGGAACCTTTCCTTGAGGGGGGGTCAGCTGAAAATTTGGGGCAGCTACTAAAACATTAACCTTGACTGTTTTAACTATTCCTTCTTTTCCCCGATGGCACTGAGGGGGTACCGTCCTATACCTTTGGGGTTTTGTACGTTGATTTGACGATGTTCCTGTGTTTCCCTTCGTTGCACTGGTACAGGTGATGATGGTGGTACAGGTATGTGCTACTGTCAAAAGATGAACTCGTAAGATGAGAATTTCACTTCGCTAGTTGCGTGGGGAGTAGCGGTTGTTTTGGAAAGCCCGGGCAGCCCCTGTTTAAAGCTAATTCTTTCCCCCCGTTTGGCCTAAAAAAAAAGTCTACAGACTGTCATTTCCTTGGAGATTTAGTTGATCAGGTTTCTGCCTGTTTCTTCCCGTTAAACCCCCTGGTGCGTTTATTGGGGCGTTTTTTTATTGTAGTTGGAAAAAAAGTTCATGTCTGGTTCACGTCTGGCACGGTCTGGTACTTTTAAAAAGCCGGTCCCCCTTTTGTCATATTTAGTCCATTTCGTTGTCGTCACCATCAGTTTTTATGTCACTATAGGTTCCTTGCATGTTGTTGCAGCAGTACTTGCAAATTTGGCCATCACTGGAGTTCGGATAGGCCCAGGGGACTGCAAGATATAGGAGCAGCCTTGTTGTTGCTTGCTGCCAGCAAGAGCTGCAGCATCCTGGGTGTTAGTGGACAGGTGTAGATCCTATCCTAGGTGTTAGTGGACTGGTGTGGGTCACATCCCAGGTGTTAATGGACTGGTGTGGGGTCATATCCTCGGTGTTAATGGGGTAAAAGATCTTGAGGAAACAGGAAAAATAAATGCACCAGCAGTTTACCTGGAGTTTATCTGGAGAGAGTTCCGGGGATCAACGCCCCCGCGGCCCGGTCTGTGACCAGGCCTCTTGGTGGATCAGAGCCTGATCAACCAGGCTGTTGCTGCTGGCTGCACACAAACCAACGTACGAGCCACAGCCCGGCTGATCAGGAACTGACTTTAGGTGCTTGTCCAGTGCCAGCTTGAAGACTGCCAGGGGTCTGTTGGTAATCCCCCTTATGTGTGCTGGGAGGCAGTTGAACAGTCTCAGGCCCCTGACACTTATTGTATGGTCTCTTAACGGGCTAGTGACACCCCTGCTTTTCATTGGGGGGATGGTGCATCGTCTGCCAAGTCTTTGCTTTCGTAGTGAGTGATTTCGTGTGCAAGTTCGGTACTAGTCCCTCTAGGATTTTCCGGTGTATATAATCATGTCTCTCTCCCTCCTGCGTTCCAGGGAATACAGGTTTAGGAACCTCAAGTGCTCCCAGTAATTGAGGTGTTTTATCTCTGTTATGCGCGCCGTGAAAGTTCTCTGTACATTTTCTAGGTCGGCAATTTCACCTGCCTTGAAGGTGCTGTTAGTGTGCAGCAATATTCCAGCCTAGATAGAACAAGTGACCTGAAGAGTGTCATCATGGGCTTGGCCTCCCTAGTTTTGAAGGTTCTCATTATCCATCCTGTCATTTTTCTAGCAGATGCGATTGATACAATGTTATGGTCCTTGAAGGTGAGATCCTCCGACATGATCACTCCCAGGTCTTTGACGTTGGTGTTTCGCTCTATTTTGTAGCCCAGAATTTGTTTTGTACTCTGATGAAAATTTTTATTTCTCATGTTTACCATATCTGAGTAATTGAAATTTCTCATCGTTGAACTTCATATTGTTTTCCTGCAGCCCACTGAAGATTTGGTTGATGTCTGCCTGGAGCCTTGCAGTGTCTGCAATGGAAGACACTGTCATGCAGATTCGGGTGTCATCTGCAAAGGAAGACACGGTGCTGTGGCTGACATCCTTGTCTATGTCGGATATGAGGATGAGGAAACAATATGGGAGCGAGTACTGTGCCTTGTGGAACAGAGCTTTTCACCGTAGCTGCCTCGGACTTTACTCTGTTTACGACTACTCTGTGTTCTGTTAGTGAGGAAATTATAGATCCATCGACCGACTTTTCCTGTTATTCCTTTAGCACGCATTTTGTGCGCTATTACGCCATGGTCACACTTGTCGAAGGCTTTTGCAAAGTCTGTATATATTACATCTGCATTCTTTTTGTCTTCTAGTGCATTTAGGACCTTGTCGTAGTGATCCAATAGTTGAGACAGACAGGAGCGACCTGTTCTAAACCCATGTTGCCCTGGGTTGTGTAACTGATGGGTTTCTAGATGGGTGGTGATCTTGCTTCTTAGGACCCTTTCAAAGATTTTTATATGGGATGTTAGTGCTATTGGTCTGTAGATCTTTGCTGTTGCTTTACTGCCCCCTTTGTGGAGTGGGGCTATGTCTCTTGTTTTTAGTAACTGTGGGACGACCCCCGTGTCCATGCTCCCTCTCCATAGGATGGAAAAGGCTCGTGATAGGGGCTTCTTGCAGTTCTTGATGAACACAGAGTTCCATGAGTCTGGCCCTGGGGCAGAGTGCATGGGCATGTCATTTATCGCCTGTTCGAAGTCATTTGGCGTCAGGATAACATCGGATAGGCTTGTGTTAATCAAATTTTGTGGCTCTCTCATAAAAAATTCATTTTGATCTTCAACTCTCAGTCTGTGGTTAGCGGCTTGCTAAAAACTGAGTCATATTGGGACGCAGTGAAGGCAGTTACAATAAATCCTACCAAACAGAAGTACAACATTTGTAAATACTATGCCTTGGATATCTGCATGCATGGTATATCTGGTACAACAGGTGGACATGCACCCTTGACCATCCCAAAAATGCTGTACCCACTTGACAACAGGAGAGTGTAACTTCCTTTCTTGCAACTTATTTCACCCAGAAATGTGTCACTCATCAATCCATGAAAGAAAATGTTACAATGCATACTGTCAGGCACATCATCTTAAGGGGACTAGAAAACACAGACCAGCCAGACTATGGGAAACAAAAGAAAGGAATCTCAACCTCTCCAGGGACAGTTTTTTTTTAGGGCCAGGAGGGAAAAAAGACTGGCAAGAAATGACAACAGTCCTACACTACTTGAAAACACTTCTGGAGCAGATGCACAGACATTGGCCTCTACCCCAGAACAACAGATATTTGAGCCAGAAAATAAAACCCCCCTAAATTCCACCAATACGACATTTGTCTTTGCAAACATACAGGGTCTAAAGCTGTCAAAAAATCAACAAAATTCCTTACGTCAAGGGACTGCTCATGGAGTCAAATGAATTGTTTGCAGCATTCACAGACCCCCACAAAAAGGATCATTATGACAATGAAATATGGTTCCCAGGTTATAACCTATTTTGATGCGACAGACTAAACAGACAATGGGGGGGGTTGGACTGTATGTCACAGAGTCACTCATTTGTACAGAACTACTAAACACCTTATATGATGTAGTTGAAGTTTTGGTGGTAAAGATTGAAAACCAAAACCTTGTCATTGTGGTAGTACACAAGCCTCCAGATGCAACTTCCCAGCAATTCCAGGAGCAGCTTGAGAAAATTGACCACTGTCTGGAAAATCTCCCAACTCCTGCCCCAAACATTTTACTACTAGGAGATTTCAACCTGAGACAACTAAAATGAAGGAGTATAGCAAACAATATTTTAGCAGAGATCACCCCGGGAGGCAGCTCAGATGAAAATTCACACACATGAACTATTAAATCTCTGCAACGAATTCACATTAAACCAGCAAATAGTAAAGCCTAGAAGACTAGAAAGAAAGCTGGAACTTATCTTCACTAACAATGATGATCTGATACGTAATATAACTTCATCAAAGACAATTCACTCAGATCACAACATAATAGAGGTACAGACATGTATGCACAGGGCTCTGGACCAGCAAAATGTGAGCAGTCATGAAGGTCTCTTCACGAAATTCAATTTCAATAACAAAAACATACAATGGGATCAAGTAATCCATGTCCTAAATGAAACAAAAATGGGAAGATATCCTAAACAACACAGACCAAAAAATCTGCCTTGAAAAAATGAATTCTGTGGTTCTTGAGATTTGCTCAAGACACATTCCATTAAGAAAAAAAAAGAGATGTAAACTAGAAAGATAGAGAAGTTCCCTATAGAGATGAAGGCAAAGAGTCACAGAGCTGCTGAGTGGGGTCAATACATCTGAAATACGAAAAGAAGCACTAATCAAAGAAATTCCAAATATCAAACTTAAGCTGAAGGAATCTTATAGGAGACAAGAATCACAGGAAGAACTAAAAACCATAAAGGAAATTAAAAAAAAAAAATTCTTCTCTTGAGCCAAATCTAAGGGAAAAACAACATCAAGTATTGGGCCCCTGCTTAGGCGGGATGGGGCATACACAGACCATAGCCAAGAAATGAGTGAGATACTAAAGTCCCAATATGACTCAGTGTGCAGTGATCCACTGCCCTCTCTAAGGGTCGACAATCCAAATGAATCCTTTATGAACGAAACCCAAAATTTGGTCATCCCAAAACTCTCGGATATTATTAAAACTCCACAAGATTTTGAAGAGGCAATTAATGACATGCCCATGCACTCTGCCACCGGCCCAAACTCGTGGAATTCTGTGTTCATCAAGAACTACAAGACATCCCTATCACGTGCCTTCAGCATTTTTATGGAGAGGGGCATGGACACAGGGGTCATCCCA
>NC_069480.1:15906241-15964337 GCF_026875155.1 Cherax quadricarinatus
TTAATGTGAATTCGTTGCAGAGATTTAATAGTTCATGTGTGTGAATTTTCATCTGAGCTGCCTCCCAGGGTGATCTCTGCTCAAACATTATTTGCTATACTCCTCCATTTTAGGTGTCTCAGGTTGAAATCTCCTAGTAGTAAAATGTTTGGGGCAGGAGTTGGGAGATTTTCCAGACAATGGTCAAATTTCTCAAGCTGCTTTTGGAATTGCTGGGAAGTTGCATCTGGAGGCTTGTATACTACCACAATGACAAGGTTTTGGTTTTCAATCTTTACCACCAAAACTTCAACTACATCATATAAGGTGTTTAGTAGTTCTGTACAAATGAGCGACTCTGTGACATACAGTCCAACCCCCCCCATTGTCTGTTTAGTCTGTCGCATCAAAATAGGTTATAACCTGGGAACCATATTTCATTGTCATAATGATCCTTTATGTGGGTGTCTGTGAATGCTGCAAACATTGCATTTGACTCCATGAGCAGTCCCTTGATGTAAGGAATTTTGTTGTTTTTTGACAGCTTTAGACCCTGTATGTTTGCAAAGACAAATGTCGTATTGGTGGAATTTAGGGGGGTTTTATTTGCTGGCTCAAATATCTGTTGTTCTGGGGTAGAGGCCAATGTCTGTGCATCTGCTCCAGAAGTGTTTTCAAGTAGTGTAGGACTGTTGTCATTTCTTGCCAGTCTTTTTTCCCTCCTGGCCCTAAAAAAAAAACTGTCCCTGGAGAGGTTGAGATTCCTTTCTTTTGTTTCCCATAGTCTGGCTGGTCTGTGTTTTCTAGTCCCCTTAAGATGATGTGCCTGACAGTATGCATTGTAACATTTTCTTTCATGGATTGATGAGTGACACATTTCTGGGTGAAATAAGTTGCAAGAAAGGAAGTTACACTCTCCTGTTGTCAAGTGGGTACAGCATTTTTTGGGATGGTCAAGGGTGCATGTCCCACCTGTTGTACCAGATATACCATGCATACAGATATCCAAGGCATAGTATTTACAAATGTTGTACTTCTGTTTGGTAGGATTTATTGTAACTGCCTTCACTGCGTCCCAATATGACTCAGTTTTTAGCAAGCCGCTAACCAGACTGAGAGTCGAAGATCAAAATGAATTTTTTATGAGAGAGCCACAAAATTTGATTAACACAAGCCTATCCGATGTTATCCTGACGCCAAATGACTTCGAACAGGCGATAAATGACATGCCCATGCACTCTGCCCCAGGGCCAGACTCATGGAACTCTGTGTTCATCAAGAACTGCAAGAAGCCCCTATCACGAGCCTTTTCCATCCTATGGAGAGGGAGCATGGACACGGGGGTCGTCCCTCAGTTACTAAAAACAACAGACATAGCCCCACTAGACAAAGGGGGCAGTAAAGCAACAGCAAAGAACTACAGACCAATAGCACTAACATCCCATATCATAAAAATCTTTGAAAGTGTCCTAAGAAGCAAGATCACCACCCATCTAGAAACCCATCAGTTACACAACCCAGGGCAACATGGGTTTAGAACAGGTCGCTCCTGTCTGTCTCAATTACTGGATCACTACGACAAGGTCCTAAATGCACTAGAAGACAAAAAGAATGCAGATGTAATATATACAGACTTTGCAAAAGCCTTCGACAAGTGTGACCATGGCGTAATAGCGCACAAAATGCGCGCTAAAGGAATAACAGGAAAAGTCGGTCGATGGATCTATAATTTCCTCACTAACAGAACACAGAGAGTAGTCGTCAACAGAGTAAAGTCCGAGGCAGCTACGGTGAAAAGCTCTGTTCCACAAGGCACAGTACTAGCTCCCATCTTGTTCCTCATCCTCATATCCGACATAGACAAGGATGTCAGCACAGCACCGTGTCTTCCTTTGCAGATGACACCCGAATCTGCATGACAGTGTTCTTCCATTGCAGACACTGCAAGGCTCCAGGCGGACATCAACCAATCTTTCAGTGGGCTGCAGAAAACAATATGAAGTTCAACGATGAGAAATTTCAATTACTCAGATATGGTAAACATGAGGAAATTAAAAATCTTCATCAGGTACAAAACAAATTCTGGCCACAAAATAGAGCGAAACCACCAACGTCAAAGACCTGGGAGTGATTGTGTCGGAGGATCTCACCTTCAAGGACCATAACATTGTATCAATCGCATCTGCTAGAAAAATGACAGGATGGATAATGAGAACCTTCAAAACTAGGGAGGCCAAGCCCATGATGACACTCGTCAGGTCACTTGTTCTATCTAGGCGGGAAATATTGCTGCACTCTAACAGCACCTTTCAAGGCAGGTGAAATTGCCGACCTAGAAAATGTACAGAGAACTTTCACGGCGCGCATAACGGAGATAAAACACCTCAATTACTGGGAGCGCTTGAGGTTTCTAAACCTGTATTCCCTGAAACGCAGGAGGGAGAGATACATGATTATATACACCTGGAAAATCCTAGAGGGACTAGTACCGAACTTGCACACGAAAAATCACTCACTACGAAAGCAAAAGACTTGGCAGACGATGCACCATCCCCCCAATGAAAAGCAGGGGTGTCACTAGCACGTTAAGAGACCATACAATGAGTGTCAGGGGCCCAAGACTGTTCAACTGCCTCCCAGCACACATAAGGGGGATTACCAACAGACCCCTGGCAGTCTTCAAGCTGGCACTGGACAAGCACCTAAAGTCGGTTCCTGATCAGCCGGGCTGTGGCTCGTACGTTGGTTTGCGTGCAGCCAGCAGCAACAGCCTGGTTGATCAGGCGCTGATCCACCAGGAGGCCTGGTCACAGACCGGGCCGCGGGGGCGTTGACCCCCGAAACTCTCTCCAGTGGATCCTGGGGTAGATCAGTGGATGTTGGGGTAGATCATTGGATCCAGGGCTAGAGCAGTGGATGCTGGGGTAGATCAGTGAATGCTGGGGTAGATCAGTGAATGCTGGGGTAGATCAGTGAATCCTGGGGTAGACCAGTGGATGATGGGGTTGATCTGTGGATGCTGGGGTAGATCAGTGGATCCTGGGGTAGATGAGGGGATGCTGGGGTAGATCAGTTGATCCTGGGGTAGATCAGGGGATGCTGGGATAGATCTGTGGATCCTGGGGTAGATCAGTGATGCTGGGGTAGATGAGTTGATGCTGGGGTAGATGAGTTGATGCTGGGGTAGATGAGTTGATGCTGGGGTAGATGAGTTGATGCTGGGGTAGATGAGTTGATGCTGGGGTAGATGAGTTGATGCTGGGGTAGATCAGTGGATCCTGGGGTAGATCAGTGGCTCCTGGGGTAGATCAGTGGATGCTGGGGTAGATCAGTGAATGCTGGGGTAGATCAGTGGATGCTGGGGTAGATCAGTGAATGCTGGGGTAGATCAGTGGCTCCTAGGGTAGATCAGTGATGCTGGGGAAGATCAGTGGATGGTGGGTTAGATCAGTGGATCCTGGGGTAGATCAGTGATGCTGGAGTAGATCATTAGATCCTGGGATAGATCAGTGGATCCTGGGGTAGATCAGTGGATGTTGGGGTAGATCATTGGATCCTGGGCTAGAGCAGTGGATGCTGGGGTAGATCCTGGGGTAGATCAGTGAATGCTGGGGTAGATCAGTGAATGCTGGGGTAGATCAGTGAATCCTGGGGTAGACCAGTGGATGATGGGATTGATCTGTGGATGCTGGGGTAGATCAGTGGATCCTGGGGTAGATGAGGGGATGCTGGGGTAGATCAGTTGATCCTGGGGTAGATCAGGGGATGCTGGGATAGATCTGTGGATCCTGGGGTAGATCAGTGATGCTGGGGTAGATCAGTGGACCCTGGGGTAGATGAGGGGATGCTGGGGTAGCTCAGTGGACACTGGGGAATATCAGAGGATCCTGGGGTAGATCAGTTAATGGTGGAGTAGATCAGTGAATGTTGTGTTAGATCAGTGGATACTGGGGTAGATCAATGGATGGTAGGTAGATCAGTGGATGCTGGGGTAGATCAGTGGATGCTGGGGTAGATCAGCAGATGCAGGGGTAGATGAGTGGATGCTGGGGTAGATCACTGAATACTGGAGTAGATAAGCAGATGCAGAGGTAGATCAGTAGATGTTGGGGTAGATCAGAGGATTCTGGGGTAGATCAGTGAATGCTGGGGTATATCAGTGGATACTGGGGTAGATTAGCAGATGCTGTGGTAGTTCAGTGGATGCTGGGGTAGATTAGTGGATACTGTGGTAGTTCAGTGGATGCTGGGGTAGATTAGTGGATACTGTGGTAGTTCAGTGGATGCACCAGTGATAGACCAGTTGATGTTGCAGGAGTGGCTCCATGGCCTGGCTGGCAAAGGTCGTGCTGAGGGTCCGGGTTCGATTCCCGGCCGGGAAGAAACATGTCGATGTGTTTCGTTACAACTGTTGTCCTGATCACTTAACAAGTAGGTACCTGGGTGTTAGCGGACTGGTGTGGGTCACATCCAGGGTGTTAGTGGACTGGCGTGGGTTGCATCCTGGGTGTTAGTAGACTTGTGTATTTCACATCCTGGGTGTTAGTAGACTGGTGTGGGTCGCATCCTGAGTGTTTGTGGACTGATGTTGGTCACATTCTGGGTTTTAGTGGACTGATGTGGGTTGTATCCTGTGTGTTAGTGGACTGGTTTGGGTCACATCCTGGGTGCTA
This sequence comes from Cherax quadricarinatus, assembly GCF_026875155.1. Classification (NCBI taxonomy): domain Eukaryota; kingdom Metazoa; phylum Arthropoda; class Malacostraca; order Decapoda; family Parastacidae; genus Cherax; species Cherax quadricarinatus. The sequence continues at coordinate 15,910,894 of NC_069480.1, forward strand.
GTGGAATGGTTTGGGTCACGTCTGGGATAAAATTTACCTAATTTGGCAGAAATGCTTTGCATGACAAGCGACTTTCCATGTAGTAGTATGTCATTGATGTCAGCAATGATCTGAATACCTTGTACATGTACTTGTAGTAAATTAAGATATTATTATTATTGTGGATAATTTGTTGCAATTTTCCCAAATGTTATACTGTTCAAATTTTACAATGTGAATATATATATACTTAATGTGTTGCTCTTTGTCTAAAGTATAAGTGAAGGGGAACCAAGGAGGAGGGGTTTTGGCACATGCTCGAGGGGACACATGGGCAGCGGCAGTCGCATGGGTATACTCAAATGACGTGGGTGTCTTGCTAGATTTGAACAAGGGATTTCACAATTACAAAGGATGAAAGTTTACTTAGAGACATCACTTCACAATATGGATTGTGGTAATGGTTCCTGGGGGATAATGTGAGACATCAAGTACAGGAAACCACTATAATTGGGTGGTAAATATGGTATATAGTGAGGGATGCCAAACTGGGAACAACGCAATGCCCCATGATGAGTGTATGGTGGGGAAAATACCCGTCGGTTCAATAACCACTCATCGGGCTCAGATCTTAATTGGGCAACTTCTAATGAGTGTAAATTAATGGGACATTAAGTCACCTTGTGAATTGTGGAGGAATTAGTGATAATAACTTTAAATTAAGGGAAAGAGTGAAGTGATATGAGTTGCCATTCCCCGAGTGATTTCATGTTATCCTCAAGTCCCTAAATTGGGACAAACCAAGTGGTATCATAGTCCTTCTGGAAGAAGAAAAACATTGACGTAGCTGGATATCGAAATCAGAGGATTATATGAGTAACGACAAAGAATGCTGTCTCCTCATTCACAGTTAAGTAATCCTTATTATATCAGACTAATAACTGGCCAATTAGGCGTTATAATAGGACAGGTGCTATGGATACTCTTACGACCTCCAGTGACCACCAATGAAATTGGGTAAGTGGTGGTCTTATAATGTTGACACGTGTAACCCCTTCCCCCCTTTTCTAATTGGTCCGATTTATCCTTACAGTCCAAAACTAATTGTAGCGCCATACCTATTTGTGCTATCGAACTCTAATTTGTAATACTGGTCCAGTATAGATGTGCTCATTGCATGTTGTATCGGAGGGAGATGCTTGGGGCGACCAGTTAGTTAATTTAACATGTTTATTATGCATCCCATACCCATCCTGTGGGCGGTAGTCAAAAAATTACAGAGGTACAAATGTAGTGTTAGAGTGTTCAGCAGAAGTTTGTGGTTACAGGAAAGTGGGTGCAGGAGGGAAGAGGAGCGATTGGTGGAATGATGATGTAAAGAGAGTAGCAAGGGAGAAAAAGTTAGCATATGAGAAGTTTTTACAAAGTAGAAGTGATGCAAGGAGGGAAGAGTATATGGAGAAAAAGAGAGAAGTTAAGAGAGTGGTGAATAGCTGTCAATAAAGCTAGGGATCCTTAACCTTGTCAAACCCTGTGTAAAAAAAAAAAAAAAAAAAAAAAAAAAAAAAAAAAAGCAATGTAAAAAGAGAGCAAATGAGAGAGTGGGTGAGATGTTATCAACAAATTTTGTTGAAAATAAGAAAAAGTTTTGGAGTGAGATTAACAAGTTAAGAAAGCCTAGAGAACAAATGGATTTGTCAGTTAAAAATAGGAGAGGAGAGTTATTAAATGGAGAGTTAGAGGTATTGGGAAGATGGAAGGAATATTTTGAGGAATTGTTAAATGTTGATGAAGATAGGGAAGCTGTGATTTCGTGTATAGGGCAAGGAGAAATAACATCTTGTAGGAGTGAGGAAGAGCCAGTTGTGAGTGTGGGGGAAGTTCGTGAGGCAGTAGGTAAAATGAAAGGGGTAAGGCAGCCGGGATTGATGGGATAAAGATAGAAATGTTAAAAGCAGGTGGGGATATAGTTTTGGAGTGGTTGGTGCAATTATTTAATAAATGTATGGAAGAGGGTAAGGTACCTAGGGATTGGCAGAGAGCATGCATAGTTCCTTTGTATAAAGGCAAAGGGGATAAAAGAGAGTGCAAAAATTATAGGGGGATAAGTCTGTTGAGTGTACCTGGTAAAGTGTATGGTAGAGTTATAATTGAAAGAATTAAGAGTAAGACGGAGAATAGGATAGCAGATGAACAAGGGGGCTTTAGGAAAGGTAGGGGGTGTGTGGACCAGGTGTTTACAGTGAAACATATAAGTGAACAGTATTTAGATAAGGCTAAAGAGGTCTTTGTGGCATTTTATGGATTTGGAAAAGGCGTATGACAGGGTGGATAGGGGGGCAATGTGGCAGATGTTGCAAGTGTATGGTGTAGGAGGTAGGTTACTGAAAGCAGTGAAGAGTTTTTACGAGGATAGTGAGGCTCAAGTTAGAGTATGTAGGAAAGAGGGAAATTTTTTTCCCAGTAAAAGTAGGCCTTAGACAAGGATGTGTGATGTCACCGTGGTTGTTTAATATATTTATAGATGGGTTGTAAGAGAAGTAAATGCGAGGGTCTTGGCAAGAGGCGTGGAGTTAAAAGATAAAGAATCACACACAAAGTGGGAGTTGTCACAGCTGCTCTTTGCTGATGACACTGTGCTCTTGGGAGATTCTGAAGAGAAGTTGCAGAGATTGGTGGATGAATTTGGTAGGGTGTGCAAAAGAAGAAAATTAAAGGTGAATACAGGAAAGAGTAAGGTTATGAGGATAACAAAAAGATTAGGTGATGAAAGATTGAATATCAGATTGGAGGGAGAGAGTATGGAGGAGGTGAACGTATTCAGATATTTGGGAGTGGACGTGTCAGCGGATGGGTCTATGAAAGATGAGGTGAATCATAGAATTGATGAGGGAAAAAGAGTGAGTGGTGCACTTAGGAGTCTGTGGAGACAAAGAACTTTGTCCTTGGAGGCAAAGAGGGGAATGTATGAGAGTATAGTTTTACCAACGCTCTTATATGGGTGTGAAGCGTGGGTGATGAATGTTGCAGCGAGGAGAAGGCTGGAGGCAGTGGAGATGTCATGTCTGAGGGCAATGTGTGGTGTGAATATAATGCAGAGAATTCGTAGTTTGGAAGTTAGGAGGAGGTGCGGGATTACCAAAACTGTTGTCCAGAGGGCTGAGGAAGGGTTGTTGAGGTGGTTCGGACATGTAGAGAGAATGGAGCGAAACAGAATGACTTCAAGAGTGTATCAGTCTGTAGTGGAAGGAAGGCGGGGTAGGGGTCGGCCTAGGAAGGGTTGGAGGGAGGGGGTAAAGGAGGTTTTGTGTGCGAGGGGCTTGGACTTCCAGCAGGCATGCGTAAGCGTGTTTGATAGGAGTGAATGGAGACAAATGGTTTTTAATACTTGACGTGCTGTTGGAGTGTGAGCAAAGTAACATTTATGAAGGGATTCAGGGAAACCGGCAGGCCGGACTTGAGTCCTGGAGATGGGAAGTACAGTGCCTGCACTCTGAAGGAGGGGTGTTAATGTTGCAGTTTAAAAACTGTAGTGTAAAGCACCCTTCTGGCAAGACAGTGATGGAGTGAATGATGGTGAAAGTTTTTCTTTTTCGGGCCACCCTGCCTTGGTGGGAATCGGCCGGTGTGATAATAAAAAAAAATAAAATAATGGGTAAGATAAGATAAGATAAGATTTCGTTCGGATTTTTAACCCCGGAGGGTTAGCCACCCAGGATTACCCAAGAAAGTCAGTGCGTCATCGAGGACTGTCTAACTTATTTCCATTGGGGTCCTTAATCTTGTCCCCCAGGATGCGAACCACACCAGTCGACTAACACCCAGGTACCTATTTGCTGCTAGGTGAACAGGACAACAGGTGTAAGGAAACGTGTCGAAATGTTTCCACCCGCCGGGAATCGAACCCGGGCCCTCCGTGTGTGAAGCGGGAGCTTTAGCCACCAGGCCACCGGGCCAGGGTTCAGGGACTGGGCCCCAAAGTTTTGATAGAACAAGTTACAAAGATAATGTATATTTGCTGCCTGACTGCAGTGGAGTGTGGTTGTACTTTGCACTCCTCTGCTGTCCATTCAGGTGAGCCACATTGATTCAAAATGGCGCTCAGTCTGAGACATCATGTCAACACCGTTTGGATTGAGCTACTCTGTGGGGTGTTATCACCTACTTCTGCACAAGTGTTACTCCTACCATCATTCGGAAGGCATATGGAATCCTGGACGAGGAGGTGTACGGTGTTGCACTGAATTGGGTGTACAGGATTTTTGTGAGACTGAACTCAGCCACAGTGTGTCTCGTTTTCAGGACATCACTATCAATGCTACACTGGCTGTACAAATGAGGATGATAGACACCTCATGTCATTTCACGTAGGTCAAGCTCTGCAATGTCCCATTTGAGGTGGATGAAGCAGACATCCAAAGTGTCTTTGAAGCTTATGGGATGGTGCATATGGCCCAACAAGGAAAGTGGGTATCTGGTGCTTACGTGGGCTGCCCGGAAAGCACCTTAGCCTGAAGATGACTCTGCAGCACCCATCCTGTCCTATGTAGTTTTGGAGGACTTCAAAACACAGGTTATGGTGTCATACGCTGGACAGCGGCGTACATGCCACCACTCTGGGGTGTACAATCACATGGCAGTGGTGTGTGAGAAGCAGAGATGGGCGCATGGACCGGTAAGTGAAGCACCTATTCATGAGATGGAGGTGGTAGTTGAGGGCTCATGGGGCACAGGAGGGCAAGGTCGTCTGTGGAGTGAAGTGGTTGAGGAGACCCCTGGCTGAGTCAGGCAAGCGCGAGTTGTGTGAAAACTTAACAGGCCCCACGATTTTATAAGTGGCAATTGAAGAGGCGCAGATACAGGCCGAGGTGCAGACAATTGAGAAGAAACTAGTTACAGTGCTGCAGACCTTGTCCCAGCCTGCTGGGGAGGTGTGTGCACCTGAGCTAGAGGTGGAATTGGAGAGGCCCACTGTGGTGAGTGTGAGGTGGGACCACTTTGAGCAGCCTGTGACTATCAGTGAGCCTGAGACGACAGCCTGCACAATGAAACATCGTCAGGTGGGGGTGGAGGTGCATTGTGTGGCCTCCCAGCACAATGGCATGGAGGAAGAAGTTCTTATAAGGAAGTGGGCCACCACATCGGATTTGGATGATGTTCTGACACTGGCGCAGTGGCCCGGGAAGAAGTCCTGGATGGAGGGGACTTGTTGTGGCAGCCAAGGCCGGCAACACCAGAATTCAGGAAAGTGGTGAGAAGAAAAAGGGAGCCCAGAGCCCTGGTGGGGGTGGGAAAAGTGTTGACAGGAGGCTGGGTTGGAAGCATTAAGAAGGCGTCTGGTGTATGACAGTAAATGTTAATGGGTTGTGTAACAGTGTGAAGAGAGAGTGATTTCGAATGTTTTTGGCCAAATATACGGTGGATGTGTTTATTCAAAAACACAATTTTAGGTAAGCTGAGAATCCCAGGATACGAATTGGTAAGTGTCTCCTGGAACAGGAAGACATCAACCTTATCCTGAATTGCAGCTTCAATCACTAATTGAATTTTCTGCTGCAGCCCGCAAATGTTCCACTGGAGGATCTTCAAGGGCCGCAGAGGTGGCCCTCTGATTCCATCTCTGCCTGGGACTCGTCGTCCGTTGTTGGTGACTCTGGGGCCTCTTCCATCACAGACTGGAAGGACTCCTGGATGATGGCTTCAAGTTCCATTGAGTCCTTCCTGTCCAGTAGGACCACGCCCAGCATCCACAACAGGAGTTGTCTGCAGGTGCCCCTGTCCTCTGCCGATGTCAGCAGGTGACAGAAGAGCGCTGAGATGACCCCGATGGTTTTCTTCAGTCGAGCGGGGAATGAGTCTACCATTACCTCTGTAGGCGTTGAGCTGGACAACTCGTCGAGTCGGGGCTGAGTCACTGGGTATGTCTGGGTGGCTGTCGACACTGCAACAGCCTGTCCTTGGGAAGAGGCCTGCTGACGGGATGGCAAGGAATGATAGTGCCCAGCTGGGACCTGCTGGGCAGTGTTCCTGGCCTGTGGCTGTTTTTCCCATTGATTCTGTCTTCTTGGCCACCGTGCCGTCTGACCTGGCAGTTGACCGCGCTGATGCAAGCCAGTGCCTGCCCCCTAATGCCCCAGCTGAAAGCCCAGTGCCGGGAACTCGCTGGTATTGCCCTCCTGCGGTATCCAGGGCACTGCAGCTGGAGCCCATACTGAATGTTGCTGGGTGGTTCCAAGGCTTGGTGGCGTCGGGGCTGCTGGGTTGTTCCGATGACGAACCTGATGCCAGTGCTGCACCATCGCAGGACAGCTCCAGTTCCAGGCATGGTGCCTCTTTGAGCAGTTGGCACACTTGGGCTCCGGCAGAAGGGCTTCGCCGGTCAGCTGTTTGAGGATTGCAATGCAATCCTTCGAGTCGTGTGCCTTGCTGTTTTTAGTTTAATATGTTTATTATGCACCCCATACCCATCCTGTGGGCGGTAGTCAAAAGATTACAGAGGTACATAATTGGTCCAGGGACTGGACTCCAAAGTTTTGATAGCTGAGCAAGTTACAGAGGTAATGAACTCACAATTTACAAAGGTAATGAACTCACAATTTACAAAGGTAATGAACTCACAATTTACAAAGGTAATGAACTCACAATTTACAAAGGTAATGAACTCACAATTTACAAAGGTAATGAACTCCAGGTAAGTCTGGTCACAATCATGACAAGTTACAAAGGTATTTACAGATTACAGAGGTACGTAATGGGTCCAGGGACTGGGCCCCCAAAGTTTTGATAGCTGAACTAGGTACAAAGGTAATGAGCTCACAAGTTACAAAGGTAATGAATTCTGTAGAATGGTTACTTACGTTTATACTTTGGCTACAATCATGAACAAATTATAGAGTAATGAGCAACTTTGGGTTTATTTATGTGATATAAGTGATTTTTATTGTTTCCCGTATACAGTACATCGTTTTCTGTAGTGCTACAAGAGGTAACATAGAAAACTTGTCTCTTATAGGGAGGGTCTGATGTAATTATTTCATCAAGGTCAGCTACCACCTCCGGGTATAATATGCAAATATTATTATTTTTGCTGACTTTCTTATGCATTTAGCCATGTTATATTATGAATACTATCACTATTGAATAAATGATATAAGCAGAAAAGGATATTAGCAATTATAGCGTCAGTATAAGACATCTTGTGAGCGATGATAAGATTTTTGTTACTGCAACTGGATATTGCACCATCATGCAAGCTCCTCCCACCTCTGAAGTAAGCTGAATCGACACTATGCCTAACCCTTCTAGGGTAGGGTAGGTGCCTGAGCCCGAGCTTACAGGTCACAAGACTGTCGTTCCCATTAGTCCCCTTGGGTCGTGGATAGCAGACCAGAGAGGCCTAGCTTGTGGCTAGGCCTGGGGGCAGTTGGTCCCAAAGATGAGGAGGTACTTGTGCCTTCTTCCATTGGAGACTTAGGTCTCAGACACTCCCTAAAGAGGGAGCCAAGGCCTGGCCACCACTTGGAAAAGGCCCGGGCTGGGAGAATACCAGCGAATCTTTAATAATAATGATATAAGCTCCTCCCACTTTGTACTGATATTAAGTGGTAAATTTAGTGTATTAGAAAGAAAAATAGAAAATTAAAAAACAAAAAATATATAAAAAATTCGCCTTGCACATGCACATATATTCACCTGGCAGGGACAGAGGCATGGACATTGGCCTCTACCCCAGAACAACAGATATTAGAGCCACTGGTGCAGCTGGTAGTGCTGCTGTTGTCGTACAGAGTGATGGCTCTCTTAAAGAAATTGGAGCACGCATCAATAATTGGGCCTCTACCCTTCAGACAGAACTGTTTGCCATACTCCTTGCACTGAAATGCATCTATGTATCAAAGATTGACAGTTTAATTGTAACTGATTCTCTGTCATCCATAAATGCTCTCAACTCATTAAGCATAAATTGTGGCATGCTTGTGTCAGAAGCCAGACACAGGTATGGTAGGATTAAGATAAGAGAGATAAGATTTCGTTCGGATTTTTAACCCCGGAGGGTTAGCCACCCAGGATAACCCAAGAAAGTCAGTGCGTCATCGAGGACTGTCTAACTTATTTCCATTGGGGTCCTTAATCTTGTCCCCCAGGATGCGACCCACACCAGTCGACTAACACCCAGGTACCTATTTGCTGCTAGGTGAACAGGACAATAGGTGTAAGGAAACGTGTCGGAATTTCCACCCGCCGGGAATCGAACCCGGGCCCTCCGTGTGTGAAGCGGGAGCTTTAGCCACCAGACCACCGGGCCAGTGGAGTCAGAGTGCACATGCTGTGGATTCCATCTCACATTGGTCTTCAGATGCATGATAGAACTGATAAATTGGCTAAGCTGTATGCTTTCAAAGTGGGAGTAGATTACAATCTTGGCTTGTCAGGTAGTAGTTTGAGAACAATAATACGAAAAGAACTTCAGCTGAATTTTATGGACTTAAGGCTCAGGGAGATTGACACCAGTGAGTCCATCTATCATCATTCCATCATGCAGGAGGAGCCACATGTCTATGGTGCATCCAACAAAATAAGCAGACTCTTGGATGTCACTACTGCCCGGCTCCGGCTGGGTTACAAGTATCTTTGGCAGGTTAAATCACCACCACCAGATGTAGACCAAACGAAATGTAAACTTTGCCAGATGGATTATTGTCACACCCTGCGTCATTGTGTACTGGAGTGCGATAAAATTAATGAATTTAGAAACAACTCACTCAGAAGTGTTCAAGAAATGGCTAAGTATTTTATCCACAGTGGTATATTACAGACCATTCTGGAGAAATACCCTGACTTTGCTAGCTGTAAATAAAGCATTACCACATATGTGCATGTACTCACCTAGTTGAGGTTGGTTGCGGGGGTCGAGTCCGAGCTCCTGGCCCCGCCTCTTCACTGATCGCTACTAGGTCACTCTCCCTGAGCCGTGAGCTTTATCATACCTCTGCTTAAAGCTATGTATGGATCCTGCCTCCACTACATCGCTTCCCAAACTATTCCACTTACTGACTACTCTGTGGCTGAAGAAATACTTCCTAACATCCCTGTGATTCATCTGTGTCTTCAGCTTCCAACTGTGTCCCCTTGTTACTGGGTCCAATCTCTGGAACATCCTGTCTTTGTCCACCTTGTCAATTCCTCTCAGTATTTTGTATGTCGTTATCATGTCCCCCCTATCTCTCCTGTCCTCCAGTGTCGTCAGGTTGATTTCCCTTAACCTCTCCTCGTAGGACATACCTCTTAGCTCTGGGACTAGTCTTGTTGCAAACCATTGCACTTTCTCTAGTTTCTTTACGTGCTTGGCTAGGTGTGGGTTCCAAACTGGTGCCGCATACTCCAATATGGGCCTAACGTATACGGTGTACAGGGTCCTGAACGATTCCTTATTAAGATGTCGGAATGCTGTTCTGAGGTTTGCTAGGCGCCCATATGCTGCAGCAGTTATTTGTTGATGTGCGCTTCAGGAGATGTGCCTGGTGTTATACTCACCCCAAGATCTTTTTCCTTGAGTGAGGTTTGTAGTCTCTGACCCCCTAGACTGTACTCCGTCTGCGGCCTTCTTTGCCCTTCCCCAATCTTCATGACTTTGCACTTGGTGGGATTGAACCCAAAAGGAGCCAATTGCGGGCCCCAGGTCTGCAGCCTGTCCATTTTTCCCCTTTGTAGTTCTCCCCTGGTTTTTTCGATCGAGTGTATTCTTCTCATAAAACTTCACGCCATCTGAAAACCCCAGGGAAAACCTCAGAGTGTGTGTGTTTTTGGGTGTGGTGGTGTACTAAACCTACCACCTAGTTAAAGGTTGCGGGGGTCGAGCCAGCTCCGGGCCCCGCCCTTCACTGACCCGCTACTAGGTCACTCCCCCTAGCCGGGGAGCTTTATCATACCTCTGCTTAAAGCAAAGTATAAACCCCGCCCCCCACACACCCTTTCCCAAAAAAACCAAATTCCCTTACTGACTACCTGTGGCGAAAAATATTTTCCTAAAACCCCTGTGATTCATCTGTGCCCTTCAGCGTCCAACTGGCCCCCTTGTTACGGGTTTTCCAACCCTCGGGAACTTTCCTTGTCTTTGTCCACCTTTTTCTTTAACCCCCTCGTATTTTTTTTTGTATGTCAAAAAAATCATGCCCCCCCCCTATCTCTCCGTGTGTGTTTTGTGTGTGTGTTTGGTGAAAGGGGTATGAGTGTGTGAGTGTGTGTGGGGTTTTACTCCCTTTTTGTACTCACCAAATTTTGGGTTGAGGGGTCGAGTCCTAGCCCTGGCCCCCCCCTTTTTAAACCTTTTTGCAAACGGGGCCCTCTCTCCCCCCCGCCCATGACTTTATAAAACCCTCGTTTTAAAACGTGTAGGGTTTTCCTGGGGAGGGGTTTTTTAGTGCCGGGAAGGGAAAAAAAACGGGCGGAAAATTTGGCAGAAATCGTAAAACCAAATCCATCACCCGGGAGGAACCACAGTCGATGGCATCCACCCCAAACCCAACAAAATACAGATACTAATGCCAAAAAAAAAATTCCCCCCCTACCAACAATACCACCATTTCCCCTTTAAAATTTTTCTTTTCAAAATTTTCAGGGTCTAAAGCCACACAAAAAAAACAAAATACCTTTCCAAACCTGGACTGCTTGCAGAGGGAAAGGCAATGTTTCCCCGGGTTTTTCACTTAAACCCCACATAAAGGAACACCTTTGGGAAAAACGAAATATGGATCCCCCGGGTTTCAAACCCATACGATGTGACAGAGTGAACAGGCAAAAGGGGGGGGGGGGTTGGGGCCCGTCCCTTCGAGTCAAATTTTTCACAGAATGCTAAAAAGCCCCAAATGGGTGTTTTGTTTAAGTTTTTGGCAGTTAAAAAGGGCGAGAACCAAAAAACCCAGCCCTTGTTGGGGAGTCTACAAGCCTCCCCGGGTGCAACATCCCCCAGGGAATTTTCCCGGAACAGCTGTTAAAAATTGGGCCATGTCTGAAAAACCCTTCCCCTCCTGCACCAAACATCTTTCTCCCCGGGGGGTTTTTAACTTAAGGCACCTAAAAAAGGGGGAATATAGCAAATAATTTTTGTTTCAGTAATAACACCAGGAGGCAGCTCTGATTAAAACTCACACTCACGCGAGCTTTTAAATCTCTGCACAAAATTCAATTTAAACCAGCAAATAATAGAGCCTACTAGACTGGAGAATACACTAGACCTCATCTTCACTAACAATGATGATCTGATAAGAAATGTTGCCATATCAAAAACAATATACTCAGATCACAACATAATTGAGGTTCAGTCATGTATGCGCGGAGCCCCAGACCGACATAATGAGATTAGTCACGAGGGAGCATTCACCAAATTCAACTTCAATAACAAAAACATAAAGTGGGACCAAGTAAACCAAGTCCTAACCGATATAAGCTGGGAAGATATACTAAGCAACACAGACCCCAACTTATGCCTAGAACAGATTAACTCGGTGGCACTCGATGTATGCACAAGGCTTATTCCTCTAAGAAAAAGGAGGAGTAGATGTAAAACAGAAAGAGACAGGCGCTCCCTCTACAGGCGACGGAAAAGAATAACAGAGCGGCTAAAAGAGGTCAATATATCTGAAATGCGTAGGGAGACACTGGTCAGAGAAATAGCAAGCATCGAACTTAAGCTAAAAGAATCCTTTAGGAGTCAGGAATCGCGGGAAGAACTAAAAGCCATAAATGAAATCGAAAGAAACCCAAAGTATTTCTTCTCCTATGCCAAATCAAAATCGAGAACAACGTCCAGTATTGGGCCCCTACTTAAACAAGATGGGTCCTACACGGATGACAGCAAGGAAAATGAGTGAACTACTCAAGTCCCAATATGACTCAGTTTTTAGCAAGCCGCTAACCAGACTGAGAGTTGAAGATCAAAATGAATTTTTTATGAGAGAGCCACAAAATTTGATGAACACAAGCCTATACGATGTTATCCTGACGCCAAATGACTTCGAACAGGCGATAAATGACATGCCCATCCCACTCTGCCCCAGGGCCAGACTCATGGAACTCTGTGTTCATCAAGAACTGCAAGAAGCCCCTATCACGAGCCTTTTCCATCCTATGGAGAGGGAGCATGGACATGGGGGTCGTCCCACAGTTACTAAAAACAACAGACATAGCCCCACTCCACAAAGGGGGCAGTAAAGCAACAGCAAAGAACTACAGACCAATAGCACTAACATCCCATATCATAAAAATCTTTGAAAGGGTCCTAAGAAGCAAGATCACCACCCATCTAGAAACATATCAGTTACACAACCCAGGGCAACATGGGTTTAGAACAGGTCGCTCTTGTCTGTCTCAACTATTGGATCACTACGACAAGGTCCTAAATGCACTAGAAGACAAAAGAATGCAGATGTAATATATACAGACTTTGCAAAAGCCTTCGACAAGTGTGACCATGGCGTAATAGCGCACAAAATGCGTGCTAAAGGAATAACAGGAAAAGTCGGTCGAGGATCTATAATTTCCTCACTAACAGAACACAGAGAGTAGTCGTCAACAGAGTAAAGTCCGAGGCAGCTACGGTGAAAAGCTCTGTTCCACAAGGCACAGTACTCGCTCCCATCTTGTTCCTCATCCTCATATCCGACATAGACAAGGATGTCAGCCACAGCACCGGGTCTTCCTTTGCAGATGACACCCGAATCTGCATGACATGTCTTCCATTGCAGACACTGCAAAGCTCCAGGCGGACATCAACCAAATCTTTCAGTGGGCTGCAGAAAACAATATGAAGTTCAACGATGAGAAATTTCAATTACTCAGATATGGTAAACATGAGGAAATTAAATCTTCATCAGAGTACAAAACAAATTCTGGCCACAAAATAGAGCGAAACACCAACGTCAAAGACCTGGGAGTGATCATGTCGGAGGATCTCACCTTCAAGGACCATAACATTGTATCAATCGCATCTGCTAGAAAAATGACAGGATGGATAATGAGAACCTTCAAAACTAGGGAGGCCAAGCCCATGATGACACTCTTCAGGTCACTTGTTCTATCTAGGCTGGAATTTTTGCTGACACTAACAGCCCTTTCAAGGCAGGTAAAAATTGCCGACCAGAAAATGTACAGAGAACTTTCACGGGGGAAAACGGAGATAAAAAACCACCTCAATTATTGGGACGTTTTGGGGTTTCCTAAACCTGTTTTCCCCTGGAAGGCAGGGGGGAGAAAATACTTTATTATATACCCCCTGGAAAACCCTAGAGGGACTAGAAAACCGAATTTTGAAACACGGAATCACCCCACTACAAAGCAAAAGACTTTGGCAGACGATGCAACCATCCCCCCAATGAAAAGCAGGGGTGTCACTAGCACGTTAAGAGACCTTTAAATTTAAGTGTGGGGGGCCCGGGGACTGTTAAAACTCCCTCCCAGCACACAAAAGGGGGGATTACCAACAGCCCCCTCCCCAGCCCTTCAAGCTGGCACTGGCCCAAGCACCTAAAGTAAATTTTCCCGGAAATAAACCCGGGGGCCTGTGGCTCAAAGTTGGTTTGCGTGCAGCCGCAGCAACAGCCGGGTTTGATCGGGGCCTGATCCCCCAGGGGGCCCTTTGGTCACAGAGGGGGCCCGCGGGGGCGTTGCCCCCCCCCGGAAACTCTCTCCGGGTTTAAAAACCCGGGAAAACAAACGTCATTTTCTAGGCTATTCCACTCCCTTTACAACCTATGACTGAAGAAATATTTCCCAACTATCTCCCCTGCCTTCATTTGTGTCTTAAAACCCCAATTGTGGCTCTTTTTTCTTGTCCCCTCCCTGGAAAAATCCTGTCTTTGTCCCCCCTTGTCTTTTCACGCAGTTTTTTAATATTCGTTATCATGTCTCCCCTGCCCCTCCTGTCCCCAAGGGGCCCGTCAGGCCGATTTCCCCTTTAACTTTCTTCATAGGACTTTCCCCTTAGCTCTGGAACTAACCTTGTCCCCAAACCCTTTTGGGACTTTCTCTAGTTTCTTGACGTGCTTTTATCAAGGGGGGTTTCCCCAAACGGGGTGCTGCATATCCAGTATGGGCCTGACATACAGGGTGTACGTGCCTTGAATGTTTCCCTTACAAAGGGAAAGGGAATGCTTTTTCTAAAGGTTTTTCCCGGGGCGCCCATATGCTCCCGCTTTTTATCTGATTGATGTGTGTTTCCCGGAAAAATGCTGGGTTTGTTAAACTAAAACCCCAAGATCTTTCCCCTTGAGTGGGGTTTTGGGGCAGTCTTTGGCCACCACCCTTTTTACCCCGTCTGTGGTCTTCTGTCCCCTTTCCCCCTATCTTCATGATTTTGGCTTTTGGGCAGGAAAAAAATTCAAAAAGCCATTTCTGGACCGGGTGTCCATCTGTCCAGGTCCTTTAAAAGCCCAGCCTGGTCCTCATCAGTTTTTTTTTCCCCCTTTCATTAATTCACATCATCTGAAAACAGGGACATTCTGAGTCAAAAACCCTTCCGTCATGTCTTTTCACATATCCCCAAAAATACCCTGGCCCCTTGGACCGACCCCTGTGGGACCCCCGCTCGTCCAGGTGCCCACTGTAAATACTTTCATTACGTACCTTGACTGTTTTTTCCTCCCTGTCGGGTATTCTTTTGATCCATTGCAGTCCCCTTTCCCTTTATATGCGCCTGTGCTTTTGTTTCTGCACTTTTTCTCTTGTGGGGAAAACGGGTGTAAAAGGGGCCTTTCTTGCAGCCCCAAGAAGATGCAATCAACCCACCCCCCTCCTCCCCGTGTTTTACTTCTTTATTTTATATAAAACCCCCAAAGAAGGTTTTTTTTGGACACGGGATTTGCCTTCCGTAAAATCCGTCCCTGGTTGGCTTTTATACTCCTGTTCCGTTCCGGTGCTCCACCATTTCTCCCCCTGAAATTTTCCCTTCCATAATTTTGCTTTTACTTACACGTCTGACACGGGTTCTATGTTTAGGGGCCTTTTTTTCCCCCCCTGTCTTTTTTTTTAAAAATGGGAACTACATTTGCCGTTTTCCATCCCTGGGTTGTTGTTGTGTGTGTGTGTGGTGTTTTGTGTTTGTGTGTATGTGTATGAGTGGTAATTTGTGTGTGTGTGTGTGGGGTGTGTGGTTTTGGTGTGTGTGTGTGGGGTGTGTGTGTGTGTTATCCCCCTTTTTTTGGGGGTTGGGGGGGTTCGAGTCCGAGCTCCTGGCCCCGCCTTTTCACTAAACGCTCCTAGGGTCACTCTCCCTGAGCCGTGACCCTTTATCTTTCCTCTGTTTAAAAAAGGCTATGTAAGGATCCTGCCCCCACTCATCGCTTCCCCCCAAAATATTCCACTTACTGATACTCTGTGGCTGAAGAAATACTTCCTAAAAATCCCGTGATTTTCTGTGTCTTCAGCTTTTCCCAAATGTGTCCCCTTGTTACTGGGGTTTTTCCAAACTCTGGAAATCCTGTCTTTGTCCACCTTGTCCCAAATTTCCCCTCAGTTTTTGTATGTCGTTATATGTCCCCCCCCTATCTCTCCTGTCCTCCAGTGTCGTCAGGTTGATTTTCCCTTAAAACCCCTCCTCGTAGGACATACCTCTTAGCCCTTGGGGGCTATTTTTTTGCAAACATTTTCACTTTCCCTTAGTTTCTTCAAGTGCTTGGGGTAGGTTGGGGGTTTCCAAAAAGGGCCCCCCATACTCCAAAATGGGCCAAACCCCACCCGGTTTTACAGGGTCCTGAATGATTCCTTTTTAAGATGCGGAAAAGGGTGTTCTGAAATTTTTCTACGCCCATATGCTGCAGCAGTTTTTTGGTTGATGTGCGCTTTTAAAGGGGAAAGTCCTTGGGGTTATACTCACCCCAAAATCTTTTTCCTTGGGGGTGGGTTTGTAGTCCTGACCCCCCCTAGACGTTCTCCGCTTGCGGCCTTTTTTGCCCCTTTCCCCAAACTTTATGACTTTTTCACTTGGGGGGATTTAACTCCAGGAGCCAATTGCTTGGGCCAGGTTTTGCAGCCCGTCCAAACCCTTTGTAGTTTTTGCCTGGTCTTCGATCGAGTGAAATTTTTCTCACAAATTCAAAGTTTATCTGCAAACAGGACACCTCAGAGCAAATTTCCCTTTCCTTTATGTCGTTCAAAAAAAACCAGAAAAAAAGCATGTCCTAGGACTGACCCCCCGCGGGGGCCCCCCCTGGGCACAGGGGCCCACTCTGACACCTCTGACACTTGACCCTCGTGGTGGGTGTGTGTTTTTTGGGGTGTGTGTGTGTGGGGTGTGGTTTAGTGGGTGTGTTTTGTATGAGTGTGTGTGTGTTGGGTGTGGTGTGTTGTGTGTATGATGTGGGGTGGTGTGTGTGTATGATTTGTACTCCCCCTAAATTGAGGGCGGGGGGCGAGTCCCCAGCTCCTGTATTGGGGGGTGTGTGTGGTGTGGGTTGGGGTTTATTATGGGTGTTGTGAAAGAATTTGTATGTGGTGTATGTGTGTGTGTGTGTGAGAGAAGGGGAGAGACCCCAGCCAAATTTAACCCTTTGCCCAATTTAACCCCACTACATTGTGACCGGGTGTGGAAGTGTGAAATTTCCCCATTACTCTTAAAAATTTTTTCCCTGAAATTTTTGCCATGTTTAAAATAATTAAAACCCTTTTTACAGTATTCATTACCTTTTTAAAATTTAGATTCATTACCTTTTTTAACTTGTGAGTTCATTACCTTGTACCTAGTTCAGCCATCAAAACTTTGGAGCCCGGTCCCTGGACCCATTGTGTACCTCTGTAATCTGTAAATATCTTTGTAACTTGTCATGATTGTGACTAGACCTACCTGGAGTTCATTACCTTTGTAAATTGTGAGTTCATTACCTTTGTAAATTGTGAATTCATTACCTCTGTAACTTGCTCAGCTATCAAAACTTTGAGGCCCAGTCCCTGGACCCATTATGTACCTCTGTAATCTTTTGACTACCGCCCACTGGATGGGTATGGGGTGCATAATAAACATATTAAACTAACTTAAACTAACTAACAGTAAATAAAACCCCCCTAAATTTCACCAATACGACATATGTCTTTGCAAACATACAGGGTCTAAAGCCGTCAAAATACAACAAAATTCCTTGCATCAAGGGACTGCTTACGGAGTCAAATGCAATGTTTGCAGCATTCACAGAGACCCACGTAGAGGATCATTATGACAAAATATGGATCCCAGGTTTCAACCTATTCCGATGCGACAGACTAAAAAGGAAACAAGGGGGGTTGGCCTGTATGTCACAGAGTCACTCATTTGCACAGTGCTACTAAACACCTCAAATGATGTAGCTGAAGTTTTGGCGGTAAAGATCGAGAGCCGAAATCTTGTCATTGTGGTATTATACAAGCCTCCAGATGCAACTTCCCAGCAATTCCATGAGCAGCTTGAGAAAATTGACCACTGTCTGGAAAATTTCCCAACTCCTTCCCCAAACATCTTACTACTAACAGCACCTTTCAAGGCAGGTGAAATTGCCGACCTAGAAAATGTACAGAGAACTTTCACGGCGCGCATAACGGAGATAAAACACCTCAATTACTGGGAGCGCTTGAGGTTCCTAAACCTGTATTCCCTGGAACGCAGGAGGGAGAGATACATGATTATATACACCTGGAAAATCCTAGAGGGACTAGTACCGAACTTGCACACGAAAATCACTCACTACGAAAGCAAAAGACTTGGCAGACGATGCACCATCCCCCCAATGAAAAGCAGGGGTGTCACTAGCACGTTAAGAGACCATACAATAAGTGTCAGGGGCCCCGAGACTGTTCAACTGCCTCCCAGCACACATAAGGGGGATTACCAACAGACCCCTGGCAGTCTTCAAGCTGGCACTGGACAAGCACCTAAAGTCAGTTCCGGATCAGCCGGGCTGTGGCTCGTACGTTGGTTTGCGTGCAGCCAGCAGCAACAGCCTGGTTGATCAGGCTCTGATCCACCAGGAGGCCTGGTCACAAACCGGGCCGCGGGGGCGTTGACCCCCGGAACTCTCTCCAGGTAAACTCCAGGTAAACTAGGAGATTTCAACCTGAGACACCTAAAATGGAGGAGTATAGCAAATAATATTTTAGCAGAGATCACCACGGGAGGCAGCTCAGACGAAAATTCACACACACACGAACTATTAAATCTCTGCAACAAATTCCAGGTAAAACCAGCAGATAGTAGAGCCTACACGACTAGAAAATACACTGGACCTCATCTTCACTAACAACGATGATCTGATACATAATATAGCTGAATCAAAGACAATTCACTCAGATCACAACATAATAGAGGTACAGACATGTATGCACAGGGCTCCACACCACTAAAATGTAAGCCGTCACGAAGGTCTCTTCAAGAAATTAAATTTCAATAACGAAAACAAAAAATGGGAGCAAATAAACCATGAACTAAATAAAACAAGCTGAGAAGATATCCTAATAACAATAAATATAAAACAGGAAGTACACCGGTAAGCTGTCCTAATATACAAGTACAGTTAGAAATAGAAATACAAATAGCTAGAGCTTCACTTTAAGGAGATTATTAATAGAGTATTCAAGAGGTTACTAGTAGAATTACAGTAAATCAACAATTCAAATCATGATAAATTAGACACATGTGCAACTCTTGGGTATCTTTATTGAGGAAACGTTTCGCCACACAGTGGCTTCATCAGTCCATACAAAGGAGAATCTTGAAGAACAGGAGGAGAATGAGGTAATCAGTCCCTCAACCTTGAGTCGATGTGGTCAGTCCATCTATCTTGAACAGAATACGGCATACGTGCTGAGAAGGAGCTTATAAACCGTATGGCAGGAGAGGTGAAGCAGTCATAGGTCGTGTAACATTTGTTCAATGTTGAAGTAGGTCGTGCCCAAGAATTAGGCAAGCGAAGAATTCCCAAGTATTAAGATCCAAAGAAGTTGCAGTGTCTGACAGGTTTGTAGATGAATGGTTCAGAGAACCGACATGTTGATAAATTAGACACATGTGCAACTCTTGGGTATCTTTATTGAGGAAACGTTTCGCCACACAGTGGCTTCATCAGTCCATACAAAGGATAAACTTGAAGAACAGGAGAAGAATAAGGTAATCAGTCCCTCAACCTTGTATGGACTGATGAAGCCACTGTGTGGCAAAACGTTTCCTCAATAAAGATACCCAAGAGTTGCACATGTGTCTAATTTATCAACATGTCGGTTCTCTGAACCATTCATCTACAAACTCAAATCATTATGAAGCTCTGTGTAGTCTGCAGTCAATCAAACAAACGGGCTTCCACATGGATAAATTGCCATTTTTATGAAAATTGGTGTCACGCCTCTTGTGCAGATATCCAAGAACTAGCTACAAGCAGTATTAAAACAGGGAAGTGTTTTTGAGTATGCCCAAATGAGAGCAATCTGTGGACTAAAATCACATTGGTATTAAAAGAGGATAACATCAAAGCTGCTTTCATAGAAAACCTGGAAGCATTCTATAACAGATGGGAGAATAAAAAGTCTGGGCTGGATGGTATCGCCCCTGGTGCTGGCCATGTAGTCAGAAACTGTAAGGCTGGAGGTGCTGCCCCGGTAGTCAGTAAATGTGGGGCTGATAGTGCTGTCCTGGGAGGCAGTAATGGTGAAGCTGGAGGTGCTGTCCTGGGAGGCAGTAATAGTGAAGCTGGAGGTGCTGTCCTGGGAGGCAGTAATAGTGAAGCTGGAGGTGCTGTCCTGGGAGACAGTAATGGTGAAGCTGGAGGTGCTGTCCTGGGAGGCAGTAATAGTGAAGCTGGAGGTGCTGTCCTGGGAGACAGTAATGGTGAAGCTGGAGGTGCTGTCCTGGGAGACAGTAATGGTGAAGCTGGAGGTGCAGTCCTGGTAGACAGTAATGGTGAAGCTGGAGGTGCTGTCCTGGGAGGCAGTAATAGTGAAGCTGGAGGTGCTGTCCTGGGAGGCAGTAATAGTGAAGCTGGAGGTGCTGTCCTGGGAGACAGTAATGGTGAAGCTGGAGGTGCTGTCCTGGGAGACAGTAATGGTGAAGCTGGAGGTGCTGTCCTGGGAGACAGTAATGGTGAGGATGGAGATGCTGTCCAGGTAGTAAATGTACGCAGGAGGGAACGCATATAATTGACCCCGAGGGAGACTGGAGCTGTAGTGAGGAAACAAGTGTAGTCAAAGACAAGATAAAACCAATGTTACAAACTAGTAATGCCACAGGAGATAGCAAACAAGGGGACTCCACTAGCATTAGTATTACATTACCAAAAACAACTGGTGAGAGCCCCATTGTTAGTGCTAGTGAGGATAGGAAAGACACAGGTAAACATGCACCAACAGGGAATACAGTCACAGAAACCCAAGGCAAACGGAAACCAAGCCTGTGCACATACTATGCACTTGGTATCTGCAGGCATGGGAAATCTGGAAAAAACAGATGGGACGTGCAACTTTGACCACCCTATGACAACAAGAAAATGCAAACTCCCTTCCTGTAAGCTTTTTCACCCTGAAATGTGTCCCTCTTCAGTGCAGGAAAGACTGTGCTATAACTTAAATTGCCAGACACACCATCTAAAGGGGACAAAAAGATACAAAACATCCAGGAAATGGGAAAACCTGGGTAGTCACAGCCACTCAAGAGGGAGAGGTTTTTTAGTGCCAGGAAGAAGAAAAAACTGGCAGGAAATGGCAGAAATCGTACACCAAATCCAGTCATTCCTAGAGTGGAACAACAGTCGATAGCCTCCACTCCAAACCAACAGATACAGATACTAATGCCAGAAAAAAAGTCCCTTCCCCCCCAGTACCACCAATACCACCAGTCCGATGACATTCTTTTTTGTAAATATACAGGGTCTAAAGCCAGCAACGAACAACAAAATACCTTTCATCCGTGGGCTGTTTGCAGAGGCAAATGCAGTGTTTGCGGCTTTCACAGAGACCCACATGAAGGATCACTTGGACAATGAAATATGGATCCCAGGTTACAACCTATACAGATGCGACAGAGTGAACAGGCAAAAGGAGGGGAGGGGGTTAGCCTGTACATCGCAGAGTCACTTTTGCACAGAACTGCTAAATGCCTCAAATGATGTAGTGGAAGTTTTAGCAGTAAAGATAGAGAACCAAAACCTAGTCATTGTGGTAGTCTACAAGCCTCCGGATGCAACGTCCCAGCAATTCCAGGAACAGCTGTTAAAAATTGACCACTGTCTGGAAAATCTGCCAGCTCCTGCCCCCAACATCTTGCTCCTTGGGGATTTCAACTTAAGGCACCTAAAATGGAGTAATATAGCAAATAATGTTGTTGCAGTGATAACTCCATGAGGCAGCTCTTACGAGAATTCACACACACACGAGCTTTTAAATCTATGCACAAAATTCAACTTAAACCAGCAAATAATAGAGCCTACTAGACTGGAGAATACACTAGACCTCATCTTCACTAACAATGATGATCTGATAAGAAATGTCACAATATCAAAAACAATATACTCAGATCACAACATAATCGAGGTTCAGACATGTATGCGCGGAGCCCCAGACCGACATAATGAGATTAGTCACGAGGGAGCCTTCACCAAATTCTTCTTCAATAATAAGAACATAAAGTTGGACCAAGTAAACCAAGTCCTAACCGATATAAGCAACACTGGCCCCAACTTATGCCTAGAACAGATTAACTCGGTGGCACTCGATGTATGCTTAAGGCTTATTCCTTTAAAAAAATGGAGGAGTAGATGTAAAATAGAAAGAGACAGGCGCTCCCTTTACAGGCGACGGAAAAGAATAACAGAGCGGCTAAAAGAGGCCAATATATCTGAAATGCATAGGGAGTCACTGGTCAGAGAAATAGCAAATATCGAACTTAAGCTAAAGGAATCTTATAGGAGTCAGGAATCGCAGGAAGAACTAAAAGCCATAAATGAAATTGAAAGAAACCCAAAGTATTTCTTTTCTTATGCCAAATCAAAGTCGAGAACAACATCCAGTATTGGGCCCCTACTTAAACAAGATGGGTCCTACACAGATGACAGCAAGGAAATGAGTGAGCTACTCAAGTCCAATATGACTCAGTGTTTAGCAAGCCGCTAACCAGACTGAGGGTCGAAGATCAAAATGAATTTTTTATGAGAGAGCCACAGAATTTGGTTAACACAAGCCTATCTGGCGTTATCCTGACGCCAAATGACTTCGAACAGGCGATAAATGACATGCCCATGCACTCTGCCCCAGGGCCAGACTCTCGGAACTCCGTGTTCATCAAGAACTGCAAGAAGCCCCTATCACGAGGTTTTACCATCCTATGGAGAGGGATCATGGACACGGGGGTCGTCCCACAGCTACTAAAAACAACAGACATAGCCCCACTCCACAAAGGGGGCAGTAAAGCAATAGCAAAGAACTACAGACGGATAGCACTAACATCTCATATCATAAAAATCTTTGAAAGGGTCCTAAGAAGCAAGATCGCCTCCCATCTAGAAGCCCATCAATTACACAACCCAGGGCAACATGGGTTTAGAGCAGGTCGCTCCTGTCTGTCTCAACTATTGGATCACTACGACAAGGTCCTAGATGCACTAGAAGACAAAAAGAATGCAGATGTAATATATATGGACTTTGCAAAAGCCTTCGACAAGTGTGACTATGGCGTAATAGTGCAAAAAATGCGTGCTAAAGGAATAACAGGAAAAGTTGGTAGATGGATCTATAATTTCCTCACAAACAGAACAAAAGAGTAGTAGTCAACAGAGTAAAGTCCGAGGTGGCTACGGTGAAAAGCTCTGTTCCACAAGGCACAGTACTCGCTCCCATCTTGTTTCTTATCCTCATATCTGACATAGACAAGGATGTCAGCCACAGCACCGTGTCTTCCTTTGCAGATGACACCCGAATCTGCATGGCAGTGTCTCCCATTGCAGACACTGCAAGGCTCCAGGCAGACATCAACCAAATCTTTGAATGGGCTGCAGAAAACAATATGAAGTTCAATGATGAGAAATTTCAATTACTCCGATATGGTAGACACGAGGAAATCAAAATTTCATCAGAGTACAAAACAAATTCCGGCCACAAAATAGAGCGAAAAACAAATGTCAAAGATCTGGGAGTGATCATGTCGGAGGATCTCACCTTCATGGACCAGATCATTATTTTAATTGCAGCTGCTAGAAAAATGACAGGATGGATAATGAGAACCTTCAAATCTAGGGATGCCAAGCCCATGATGACACACTTCAGGTCGCTTGTTCTATCTAGGCTGGAATATTGCTGCACACTAACAGCACCTTTCAAGGCAGGTGAAATTGCTGAACTAGAAAATGTACAGAGAACCTTCACATTGCACATAACGGAGATAAAACACCTCAATTACTGGGAGCGCTTAAAGTTCCTGAACCTGTATTCCCTGGGATGCAGGCAGGAGAGATACATGATTATATACACCTGGAAAATCCTAGAGAGACTAGTAACGAACTTTCACAGGAAAATCACTCACATTGAAAGCAAAAGACTTGGCAGACGATGCAACATCGCCCCAATGAAAAGCAGGGGTGTCACTAGCATGTTACCTGGAGTTTACCTGGAGAGAGTTCCGGGGGTCAACGCCCCCGCGGCCCGGTCTGAGACCAGGCCTCCTGGTGGATCAGAGCCTGATCAACCAGGCTGTTGCTGCTGGCTGCACGCAAACCAACATACGAGCCACAGCCCGGCTGATCCGGAACTGACTTTAGGTGCTTGTCCAGTGCCAGCTTGAAGACTGCTAGGGGTCTGTTGGTAATCCCCCTTATATGTGCTGGGAGGCAGTTGAACAGTCTCGGGCCCCTGACACTTATTGTATGGTCTCTTAACGTGCTAGTGACACCCCTGCTTTTCATTGGGGGGATGGGGCATCGTCTGCCAAGTCTTTTGGCTTTCGTAATGAGTGATTTTCGTGTGCAAGTTCGGTACTAGTCCCTCTAGGATTTTCCAGGTGTATATAATCATGTATCTCTCCCTCCTGCGTTCCAGGGAATACAGGTTTAGGAACCTCAAGCGCTCCCAATAATTGAGGTGTTTTATCTCCGTTATGCGCGCCGTGAAAGTTCTCTGTACATTTTCTAGGTCGGCAATTTCACCTGCCTTGAAAGTGCTGTTAGTGTGCAGCAATATTCCAGCCTAGATAGAACAAGTGACCTGAAGAGTGTCATCATGGGCTTGGCCTCCCTAGTTTGAAGGTTCTCATTATCCATCCTGTCATTTTTCTAGCAGATGCGATTGATACAATGTTATGGTCTTGAAGGTGAGATCCTCCGACATGATCACTCCCAGGTCTTTGACGTTGGTGTTTCGCTCTATTTTGTGGCCAGAATTTGTTTTGTACTCTGATGAAGATTTAATTTCCTCATGTTTACCATATCTGAGTAATTGAAATTTCTCATCGTTGAACTTCATATTGTTTTCTGCAGCCCACTGAAAGATTTGGTTGATGTCTGCCTGGAGCTTTGCAGTGTCTGCAATGGAAGACACTGTCATGCAGATTCGGGTGTCATCTGCAAAGGAAGACACGGTGCTGTGGCTGACACCTTGTCTATGTCGGATATAAGGATGAGGAACAAGATGGGAGCGAGTACTGTGCCTTGTGGAACAGAGCTTTTCACCGTAGCTGCCTCGGACTTTCCTCTGTTGACGACTACTCTCTGTGTTCTGTTAGTGAGGAAATTATTAGATCCATCGACCGACTTTTTCCTGTTATTCCTTTAGCACCCATTTTGTGCGCTATTTACGCCATGGTCACACTTGTCGAAGGCTTTTGCAAAGTCTGTATATATTACATCTGCATTCTTTTTGTCTTCTAGTGCATTTAGGACCTTGTCGTAGTGGGTCCAATAGTTGAGACAGACAGGAGCGGACCTGTTCTAAACCCATGTTGCCCTGGGTTGTGTAACTGATGGGTTTCTAGATGCGTGGTGATCTTGCTTCTTAGGACCCTTTCAAAGATTTTTATGATATGGGATGTTAGTGCATTGGTCTGTAGTTCTTTGCTGTTGCTTTACTGCCCCCTTTGTGGAGTGGGGCTATGTCTGTTGTTTTTAGTAACTGTGGACGACCCCCGTGTCCATGCTCCCTCTCCATAGGATGGAAAAGGCTCATGATAGGGGCTTCTTGCAGTTCTTGATGAACACAGAGTTCCATGAGTCTGGCCTGGGGCAGAGTGCATTGGCATGTCATTTATCGCCTGTTCGAAGTCATTTGGCGTCAGGATAACATCGGATAGGCTTGTGTTAATCAAATTTTGTGGCTCTCTCATAAAAAATTCATTTTGATCTTCGACTCTCAGTCTGGTTAGCGGCTTGCTAAAAACTGAGTCATATTGGGACTTGAGTAGCTCACTCAATTTCCTTGCTGTCATCTGTGTAGGACCCATCTTGTTTAAGTAGGGGCCCAATACTGGACGTTGTTCTCGATTTTGATTTGGCATAGGAGAAGAAATACTTTGGGTTTCTTTCGATTTCATTTATGGCTTTTAGTTCTTCCCGCGATTCCTGACTCCTAAAGGATTCTTTTAGCTTAAGTTCGATGCTTGCTATTTCTCTGACCAGTGTCTCCCTACGCATTTCAGATATATTGACCTCTTTTAGCCGCTCTGTTTTTCTTTTCCGTCGCCTGTAAAAGGAGCGCCTGTCTCTTTCTGTTTTACATCTACTCAGGGGCCCGAGACTGTTCAACTGCCTCCCAGCATACATAAGGGGGATTACCAATGGACCCCTGGCAGTCTTCAAGCTGGCACTGGACAAGCACCTGAAGTCGATACCTGACCAGCCGGGCTGTGGCTCATACGTTGGATTGCGTGCAGCCAGAAGTAACAGCCTGTTTGACAAGGCTCTGGTTCACCAGGAGGCCTGGTCACAGACCGGGCCGCGGGGGCATTGACCCTTGGAACTCTCTCCAGGTAAACTCCAGGTAAACAACAAGGTCCCGAACATCTGCCTTTCGAAAATGACTTCTGTGTTTCTTGAGATCTGTTCAAGACACATTCCATTAAGAAAAAGAAAGAAAAGATGTAAACTAGATAGAGAGAGACGTTCCCTATACAGACGAAGGTGAAGAGTCACAAATCTGCTGAGTGGGGTCAATATATCTGATATACGAAGGCAAGCACTAGTCAATGAAATTGCAAATATCGAACTTAAGCTGAAGGAATCTTATAGGAGACAAAAATTAGAGGAAGAACTAAAAGCCATGAAGGAAATTGAAAAAAAAAATACTACTTCTCTTATGCCAAATCTAAGGGAAAAACAACATCCAGTATTGGGCTCCTGCTTAGGCGGGATGTGACATGCACAGATGACAGCCAAGAAATGAGTGAAATACTAAAGTCCCAATATGACTCAGTGTTTAGCAATTCACTGCCCACTCTAAGGGTCGACAATCCCAATGAATTCTTTATGAACAAAACCCAAAATTTGGTCATCCCAAAACTCTCGGATATTATTATAACTCCACAAGATTTTGAAGTGGCAATTAATGACATGCCCATGCACTCTGCCCCAGGCCCAGACTCATGGAGCTCCATGTTCATCAAAAACTGCAAGAAGTCCCTATCGCGTGCCTTCAGCATTTCATGGAGAGGGAGCATGGACATGGGTCATCCCACACATACTAAAAACAACAGACAGCTCCACTCCACAAAGGTGGCAGTAAAGCAATTGCAAAGAACTACAGACCGATAGCACTATCATCCCATATTACAAAAATCTTTGAGAGGGTTCTAAGAAGTAAGGTAGCCAACCACCTAGATACCCATCAGTTACATAACCTAGGACAACACGGGTTTAAAGCAGGTTGCTCCTGCCTGTCCCAGCTACTGGACCACTATGATAAGGTCCTGGATGCTGAAGAGGATAAAATATAAATATAGTATGTTTTGAAAGACACGTAAGCAAACACTGTGACATATTTATTAGAAAACGTTTCGGTCCTGGGACCTTGATTAGAAGTGATCAAGGTCCCAGGACCGAAACGTTTTCTAATAAATATGTCATAGTGTTTGCTTACGTGTCTTTCTAAACCAACTTGTCGGTATTTATTACCAAGGTTTATACCAGATATAGTATGCACAGACTTTGCAAAAGCTTTCGACAAGTGTGATTATGGGGTAATAGCACACAAAATGGGTGATAAAAGAATAATGGGAAAAGTTGGTAGATGGATCTACAATTTCCTGACAAATAGAACACAAAGAGTAATAGAAACAGAGTAAAGTCTGAGGCAGCCATGGTAAAAAGCTCTGTTCCACAAGGTACAGTACTCGCTCCCATTCTATTCCTCATCCTCATTTCTGACATAGAGATGTAAGCCCGTGTCTTCCTTCGCAGATGATACCTGGATCACCATTTCAGTGACCTCCGTTGAAGACGCCGCGAGACTCCAAGCGGACATCAACCAAATCTTCGAATGGGCCACTCAAAACATTATGAAGTTCAACGAGGAGAAATTTCACCTACTCATATATGGAAAACTTGAAGAAATTAAAAATGTCAGGGTATACCACAAATTCTAACCATGCAATAGAGTGGAAAAGTAATGTGAATTATCTGGGAGTGATAATATCAATGAATCTCGCCTTCAAAGACCAAAACAATGTATCTACCTCATCTGCTAGGAAAATGAATCGATAAATAATGAGAACCTTCAAAACTGAGGATGCCAAACCCATGATGATTCTCTTTAAGTCGCTTGTGACTCTCTAGGCTGGAATACTGTTGTATACTAATGGCCCCCTTCAAGGCTGGCGATATTGCAAGGGAGTGTACAAAGAACTTTCACGGCACACATAAGTGCGTTAAGGCACCTAAACTACTAGGAACGGTTGAATGTCCTTGATCCGTATTCCCTCAAACGCAGGCGAGAGAGATACATGATAATATACACTTTGAAGGTCCTGCAGGGATTGGTACCAAACTTGCATACGAAAATCACTCCATATGAAAGCAAAAGACTTGGCTGGAGATGCAACATTCCCCTGATGAAAAGCAGGGGTGCCACGAGTGCACTGAGAGACAACACAATAAGTGTCCGGGGCCCAAGACTGTTCAATTGCCTCCCAGCATACATAAGGGGGGTTACCAATAGACCCCTGGCTGTCTTCAAGAGGGCACTGAACAGGCACCTAAAGTCAGTACCTGACCAACCGGGCTGTGGTTCGCACATCAGCTTGCGTGCGGCCATCAGTAACAGCCTGATTGATCAGTCTCTGATCCACCATATGACCTGGTCTCAGACCTGGCCGCGGGGGCGTTGACCCCCGAAATCCTCTCCAGGTAAACTCCAGGTAAGCCTAAGCCTGGCCACAACAACATCAGTCAGTACTTGTAACAAAGCCTAAGCCTGGCCACTACAACATCAGTCAGTACTTGTAACCAAGCCTAAGCCTGGCCACTACAACATCAGTCAGTACTTGTAACCAAGACTAAGCCTGGCCACTACAACATCAGTCAGTACTTGTAAGCAAGGCTGAGCCTGGCCACTACAACATCAGTTAGTACTTGTAACCAAGCCTAAGCCTGGCCACTACAACATCAGTCTGTACTTGTAACGAAGCCTAAGCCTGGCCACTACAACATCACTCAGTTCTTGTAACAAAGCCTAAGCCTGGCCACTACAACATCAGTCAGTGCTTGTAACCAAGACTAAGCCTGGCCACTACAACATCAGTCAGTACTTGTAACCAAGACTAAGCCTGGCCACTACAACATCAGTCAGTACTTGTAAGCAAGGCTGAGCCTGGTCACTACAACATCAGTTAGTACTTGTAACCAAGCCTAAGCCTGGCCACTACAACATCAGTCGGTACTTGTAACGAAGCCTAATCCTGGCCACTACAACATCACTCAGTTCTTGTAACAAAGCCTAAGCCTGGCCACTACAACATCAGTCAGTGCTTGTAACCAAGACTAAGCCTGGCCACTACAACATCAGTCAGTACTTGTAACCAAGACTAAGCCTGGCCACTACAACATCAGTCAGTACTTGTAAGCAAGGCTGAGCCTGGCCACTACAACATCAGTTAGTACTTGTAACCAAGCCTAAGCCTGGCCACTACAACATCAGTCTGTACTTGTAACGAAGCCTAAGCCTGACCACTACAACATCAGTCAGTGCTTGTAACCAAGCCTAAGCCTGGCCACTACAACATCAGTCTGTACTTGTAACGAAGCCTAAGCTTGGCCACTACAACATCAATCAGTGCTTGTAACCAAGACTAAGCCTGGCCACTACAACATCAGTCAATACTTGTAAGCAAGACTGAGCCTGGCCACTACAACATCAGTTAGTACTTGTAACCAAGACTAAGCCTGGCCACTACAACTTCAGTCAGTACTTGCAGCCAAGCCTAAGCCTGGCCACTACAACATCAGTCAGTGCTTGTAACCAAGACTAAGCCTGGCCACTACAACATCAGTCAATACTTGTAAGCAAGACTGAGCCTGGCCACTACAACATCAGTCAATACTTGTAAGCAAGACTGAGCCTGGCCACTACAACATCAGTCAGTACTTGTAACCAAGCCTGAGCCTGGCCACTACAACACCAGTCAGTCTGTTCACATTGCACATTGCTCCATAAACATACTTATCTACGTTCATGTTATCATAGTGGGTTATAGATCTACTCAGGCTTCTAACTGCATTCCTATAACAATCACTTTCATTATTTACTTCTCTCCTAATATTATTCCTAATGCTAGACACAGATATACCAAAGTTATATTCTACATTCTCCTTCTGGAACTCTTCTTGGCTAACATATCAACTTTATCATGAAGGAATAATCCAATGTGTGATGGGATCCATAGAAATTGTACATTATTTCCTTTGTCCCTGATTTTTGAGTATCTATACCTAACTTCTCCAATGAACATGTTGTTGGATTCATTATATGAGTAAAGAGCCTTAATGATTACAAAAAAAACAGAAATATAAAGAGTCAATTCGTTCATGGTTGTTTCCCCATTAGGTTCAAAACAATTCAATTTGCAGGGGGAGACGCCCATTGAACTCAACACATTCATTATTTTTTTTTAACTAGGGGGTGGCTACAAGAGCGATGCAGCCCTGCCAAAGCTACTTTTTTAGATCCATCATGTTCATAACTTGTGATAACTGTTCGTTGCTTGCCCCTCTGTGGTGAGCGGATGTCGCGACTGCCCTTTGGGGGCCGTTGGAGCAATCTGTGATTTTCCGCCATGGTGCGCAGAAAGGAGGAGATAACACTGTATAGAGCTGGTACGTGGGGCTGTGACGGCCCATACACCTTCTGTTATCCTTTCCCCTATCATCAGGGATACCTATGGAGTGGCTGATGAAGAACTTTATGGAGTAGCAATTAATGGGGCCTATCGGGTCTTTGTTAAGCTCCGAGCAGCAAGTGTTTACGAGCAGCTTGTGGACAAATTTCAAGATGGTTGTGTGGGTGTTAACCCTGCTGTCACAGTGAGGCTCATTAATGTGTCTCGTTACTCCACGTGGATGTGTAATGTGCCTTTTGAGGCCGATGAGACTGATTTACAAGATGTGTTCAGCAGCTATGGAACTGTGCATGTGGCGACCGTTGGGTACTGGATGGAGGGCACATATGGCGGCCTCCTTGAAGGAACCTTCTCACTGAAGATGACTTCGAAGCACCCCTTCCCATCATACATAGTGATGAGTGACTTTTGTATGCAAGTGATGGTTTCCTATGTGGGGCAGCGCCACACTCGTCGCCTTTGTGGGGCATATGACCACATTGCAGCGCAATGTGGTTGCCAACAGTGGAAGCAGGATGCGGGGCATCATCCCATGGCAGAATCCATCCAGGAGGTGATGGCTGTGTTTGAGTCGGGTGCACATCCGAAGTGAAGTGGAGTGAAGAGGTGGAGCGGGAGGAGCTGCTTGAGGGGTCTTGTGTGACTCTACCTGGGGAATCTTTCTCAATTTTCCTGGTTATGCTGGGTGCGGAGAGTGGGCCACCCATGGAGGAGAAAGTGGTGGAGGACCCATTAACAACTGTGCTGCAGGGATTATTGGGAACGCCTGGTGTGGCGGACGAGGAGGGGCTTGGAGAAACCCTTGGGAATTTGTCTTGTATGCGGTTGCAGGATGTGGAGGAGTTGGTTGATGGGCAGGTCACCAGGGTAGACGTAGTCACCGTGGAGGTGGTGGTTCATAACGAAGGCCCTCTGGAGGTGGCTATGGAGGTGGAGAGTGGGTCACGCAAACCAGCGGCAGCGCTGTCAGACTCTGATGACGTCCTCACCCCGGTGCAGAGGCCTGGCGAGAAGGTGTGGGCAGAGGTGGCATGGGGCAGCCCTAAGGGGCCCAGGGGCCCAGTGGCAGCTAAACGAGATACTCAGGTGTCTGGTAGTGCTTTTGTGCAAGAGCACAATTACAAAGCTGGGTGTGAGTTGGTACTGGATGGTTTCCAGGTGTTTGTAGCGCATTCAACTAGATTGAAAGAAGGGGTCGCCATCCTTCTGCAAGAGACCAGTCCATTTGTTGTATACTGTAGTGAAGTGGGGGAGAGGGGCATGTTGCGCAAGTTGATGGGCAGTGGATGGGGGAGAGAGTGGTGCTAGTATGTGTCTATGTCCTGGCAGAGGGGGATGGGCATATGATGAATGCATTTGTGAGGGATGTATTGGTGTATCACCTCCAGTCGCTCCCCCCATGGCAGTTGTAGGGGGTGACTTAAATTGTGTGGTGCGCAGGAAAGATGTGGAACCTTGAGGAGCAGGGTCTTGCTCTGTTTTACTAGGGGATCTTTTGCTGGGGGTGGGGTTGTGGGATGTGGCTAAGGGTGAAGCATGGGAGGCAGAGCACACGTTTGTGCGGGGAGGGTTTGCCA
The DNA here is from genome assembly GCF_026875155.1 of Cherax quadricarinatus. Classification (NCBI taxonomy): domain Eukaryota; kingdom Metazoa; phylum Arthropoda; class Malacostraca; order Decapoda; family Parastacidae; genus Cherax; species Cherax quadricarinatus. Next base: position 15,942,760 of record NC_069480.1, read on the forward strand.
CTCGATTAGACCGACTGTACATAACGCGGACTGCACACGGGAGGGGGGGTTGTGGGGTGAGGTAGCATATTCGTCTTGGGGCAGTTTTCGGGAAATTTGGGGGGGGAAAGGGTTGCCAAGGGGCATCGGAGTTTTTGGGAAATTGAACTTTTGGCTGCTTGCAGAAGGGGGGGGGGAGGGGGGAGTTTTGGGGGAATGTGGAAGGAGTTGTGGTAAGGGGTTGGGCTGTTGGGGGTTGTTGGCAGTTGGGGGGAGTTTCAAAGGGGAGGTTCAAGATAATGTTCGAAGGGCAATGGGGAGGGTCGAATGACTTTTGGGCTTAATGGATTTTTGGGGGGGGTGGTTGGGGATTGTTATGGGGGAGGGGTGGGGGGGGGGGGGGGCTATCCCCGAGGGGAATTAGAAGGCTAAACAAGCACCCGGGTCTTGCAGAATAAGGGGTTTGATGCAGTGGGGTGAAGGGTGGGGTTAGAAGGTGTTTTGGGGGACAGGCCATCGGCATGTTCCTGCAAGAAAACGGGGGGCATCAGTGGGCCCAGGATGGAATTTTGTAGTGCATGCAGGGTCGGAGGGGGACATGTGGGCAGGGCTTCATACGAGGAAGGGTGGGTCATTATGTGGATGAATGGTTTGGGACTTATTTGACAAGTGTCTGTGTGAATGGGGGGCATTAGGGCAGTTGGGAGGGCAGGGGTCCAGTGTTCTAGGTAGGGGAGATCGTATGGCACTGGGAGGGGACATTGAAGAGGAGGAGGTGTGGCGGGCATTATCAAGTATGAGTAGGGACAAAGCTCCGGGGGTCAACGGTTTGCCATGTGAGTTCTATTTACAGAATTGGGGCATACTCAAGGGGTTCTTGGTGAAGCTGTTGAATGAGATGAAGGGGAGGGGTGAGTTGGGGGTTTTACAGGCAACGGCGGTGGCGGTCTTGGTCCCAAAGGTGGCCAGTCCACGCATGGTGAGGGGCTATAGGGTTATTTCTTTGCTGTGTGCGGATTATAAGTTATTCGCTAAAATATTAGGGAACAGGTTGAAGTGTGTGATTGATAGGGTAGTTGCAGCTGGACAGTATGGGGTGCTGGGGAGGACTATGTACGAGGGGCATGGGGTTTGTGGAGAGTGTGTAGGGAGCAGGGGGAGGGGGGTGTTGGCCTTGGATTGGAGGGCAGAGTATCATAGTGTTGAGAGGGCGGCATTATGGTGGATGATGAGGAGGCAAGGATTTGGGGATGAGATTGTGAGGTAGGTGCAGACACTGAATCATGAGGCAGGTGTCCGGGTGCAGGTGAATGGGAGGGTCGGGGATCAGATCCTGATGGGTAGAGGTCTGAGGCAGGGATGTCCTTTGTCCCAATTACTTTTTGCATGCTTGCAGGACCCATTTTATAGGGCAGTGAAAGTGTGTGTGAAGGGGGAGGTGCAGGGGTAGGTAGGGGGAGGAGTGCCGGGGATTGTCGGTTACATAGATGACACAACGATTCTCGTGCATGAGGGGGAAGGTTTAGGAGGGGAGGGAGGGAGGGATTGTGGATCTGTTTGGAGAGGCTACTGGCATGAGGGTGAATGTGGAGAAGTCTAAGTTTATGGAGTTGGGGAATTGGGAGGGGAGGGTGGGAGGGAAAGGTAGTGAGAGGTGGTGTGTTGTTGATCGGGTCAAGATCTGTGGGATTGAGTATATGTGGGATGAGCAGCAAGCCAGGATGATTAATTCAGGGAGTGTTATGAAAAGGATGATTGGTAGGTTGGATGGGTTGCAGCCAGGCTATTTAACACTTCATCAGCAAGTTATTGTAATAAATGTTTTTCCTGTATAGAAAAATTTGGATTATGGCTGCAATGTACCTGTTGTTGCGTCAGATATTGGGCCATTGTGAGGTAGAGTCTTTTAGTTTATTTGGGGGTTGGGGTGTGCTTTGTGATTGGTTAAGAGGGGCGTTGTTACTCTCCCAGTGCTCCAACGGGGGCTGTGGTTTTAATTAATTTGACATGTTATTCTCAAGGTTATAACACTGAAAAGATTTTGTTCCTATCCGAATATTTTTAATACCTTTATTTTTATTTTCATCCCCAAAATAATATTCATACCTTATTATTATTTTTTCCTTCCAATTTACCATATCTTCCCCCACCTTAATCAACTAAATACTTTCATATCCCCCTAATAACCCTTTTTTTTAAATTCTCCCCTCTTATTTTTCTTTTCTTATTCTCACTCTTCCTCTATAACACCTACATCCATTTTTTCAAAATTTTACTTAATATCCTTCACATCAACCCTCCCCTTCTCAACTTTCTTCCAAATTAATCACCATACTCCCTACACCCTCAATATTCCAAAATACAAATTCCACAATCCCCTTCTCTCCTTTTAACCAACATCCCTCCCAAACATACCACTCAAATCTATTCACATCAACACAACAAAACACCAAATCCCCCAAACTATCCCCTCATCCCAACGCACATTACCAACCTACACCAAAACTACCTTAAATAAACTATTCAACCCCCACCCTCACTCCTCTCTCACCCAATCTCTCTCTCCTTTCATCACCCTACGTTCTACAACCTAATAACATCATCATCTAACACCACACCACCGAATAAACACCCACACACTCAAACCCATACCAATCAAAAACTTACATCAATCTCCACCCACCAAATCCCCTAAACTACCTACAACACATCCAACACACCTTTCACCACAACTACTCCCACCAACCCCCCTCCCACACCCTCCCCTCCTTAACAAGACCCCCAAAACATCTAGCTCCAACCCAAACCACCCCCCAACCCCCCCATAACACACCACCTCACAGACCATAACCATAACTCCCCCACAGATAACATCACCCCACCTACCACACTCACCCCCCCACTCTCACATCACAACGATATATATAGATCATAGACCAACTCCCACCCCACCATATCACTCAGAGATAGTGTACCCACCACCACTAGACCTCCTCCATAGTATGCCCCCCCACCCCACGCGTAATCACTCTCCCCTTATACCCTTGTTACTTGATCCTCAATTCCTCATTGTCCTCCACCCCTATGCCTAGCCCACCCATGCCAATATGCACTACCTTGCCCCCCCCATGAGATTAAACTACATCCATACCTTAATTTTGCAGAATCTAAGTAACCTGTCCTCCCATAATGAACCGTACAGATACACAACCCCCTACCATCAATACATGTAAACCAATCTCACCCACTTGTGAATAACCCCATGATTCCTCTACCATGACCCCCTATCTCCACTCACTCCCTCTCCCCGACCCACATCTCCTACCTCCCCCCCCACCATCCATAGATCATCCCTCCTACCCACCCCCCCCCTAATCCTACCCCTATCCAGACCCATACACCTCCTCCCCACTTTGGCACCACCCATACAACTTCCTTTTATGTCGCACTGATTTCTACTCAACCCCCCTCTGAATGTGAATTCTAAGGCATGTCCGATTTTTTTTAAATTAAAACCACGTCTCAGAAATGGCAATACATCTATTTTACATGCCTAGCAACTAGTCTCAAAACCTCGGCCCCCCCCCATCTTTTTATTCCTAGCCACTGCGACTATTTGTGTAATAAACTTTTAATGACCCTCCTCTCTCTTTACCCTTCCTGCTTTTTTCTATTATTCCACTAAACCTATTACTGTCCTTGTCAATTAGTGCCACTGGCTTTCAAATATCCAACCTCATTTTGCACTATTACTATTGTTAGGTAAGACACTTATGCAACAGTTAGGTATCCTTTATATTTCCGCAAAACGTTTCCGCCTACACAGTAGGCTTCTTCAGTCGACTACAGAAAGGTTGATAGAAGCAGAAGATACTTGAAGACGATGTAATCAGTCCATCACCCTTAACAGTTAGACTGTTGCATATGTGTCTTACCTAACAACCTGTCGGTATTGTATACCATTTTGATGTTCATCTTGTCAGACACTGCAACACGTGGCATCTGGATACAGTGAAAACACCTTTGGACAAGCTTTTTCTAAGCGAGAAGATGTTGGATCTGAGAGGGACATGACCTCTCAGTGGCCTCTCACTACTACTACTACTACTACTACTACTACTACTACCCTTGCACCTCTCCTTCCGACAGTATTTAAGTCTCCGCACTGTCGCTTGATCTTCAGATAGTTCCTGACTATGGAACTGAACTTCTCCAGGCCGAGGGACTGACAACCTCAAATTCTACGACTTTAAGGGTGATGGACTGATTACATCGTCTTCACATCTCTACTGTTCCTGCCAACTTTCTGTATTCGACTGAAGAAGCCTACTGTGTAGGCGAAACGTTTCGGATTAAAGTTGTCTAACTGTTGCATATGTGTCTTACCTAACAACCTGTCGGTATTGTATACCATTTTGATGTTCATATCTGAACCACTTGCCAAGAAACTTCTTCATCGCTATCCCACATAAGAACACTGTAGAAGGTCTGCTCACAAACTTGTCCAGTCTCCTTTCATGCTACCCAAGTTTTTAGACTCAACAACCCAACTCGGTACATCATCAGATGCAGCATTCTTCACCTGACCTCAGCCGGACTATAAATACTCGCGTTCCTTCCACCCCAGGTAGTTCTGTTTTTGATTGGAAATAAGCCACTGTGTGGCGCGATATCGTTAGTCATAAGGATCCCATTATACTGCATTTGTGTTTATATTGCCCAGTTCAGGACTGTTTTCTGAAACAGTGTGGTACTGAACCTACAGGGGTATATTTGCTAGGACCTATAGTCTTGTCAAATAAGGAAACACTCGTGAATAATCTGGAGATCACTGAAGAGCTTGGCGCAAGTGATCACAAATCCATCACCTTTAGCATTAATTGGGAATGCAAGAATAATGATAATACAGTAAAAATCCCTGATTTCGTTTGCGTTATAATGGACTTAGGGTAACATCTGTCTTAATTCTTGATGGGGTTATCTAGTAATGATTTTATTGACGATAATATACTTTTGAATATGAAGGGATCTGCTTTTATGATTGTTTTCTTAATAATGTACACAGTGCCCAGAGTATATACATTCGGTATTTTATACCATTTTAATGTTCAATCTGTCAGACACTGCAACACAAGGGTATCTTGGTACAGACATTACAATCTAACTTCTACAAACCTCTACTAGTGAGAGGCTGGATTTGAGAGGGACCTGACCTCCCAACATCTGAGTTCTTACCTCTCCTAGTGACCTACGTCTCACCTGTTGGCGCTATAAAAAGGCTCCATCCTGTCACTTCATCTCCATATTGTTTCATTCTATGGAACAATGCTCTTCTCCAGACTGAGGGATGAACCACTCAAACTTTTAAGGGTGATGGACTGATTACATGTCTTCAAGTATTTCTGCTTCTTCAACTTTTTCTGTACTCGACTCTAGAAGAAGCTACTGTGTAGGCGAAAACGTTTCAAAAATTAAAGATACCTAACTGTTGCATATGTGTATTACCTAACAAAACCTGTCGGTATTTTATACCATTTTAATGTTTCAATCTGTCAGGACACTGCAACACAAAGGGTATCTTGGTTACAGACTACAATCAAACTTCTACAACCTTACTAGTGAGAACGGCTGGATTTGAGAGGGACCTGACCTCCCAACATCTGAGTTTCTTCCTCTCCTAGTGGACCTACGTTCTCACCTGTTGGCGCTATAAAAAGGCTCCATCTGTCACTTATCTCCATATTGTTTCATTCTATGGGAACAATGTTTTTACTCTTCTTATCAAGACTTGAGGGATGGGACCACCGCAAAACTTAAGGGTGATGGGACTGATTACATCGTCTTCAAAGTATCTTCTGCTTCTATCAACTTTTTCTGTACTCGATGAAGAAGCCTACTGTGTAGGCGAAACTTTTCAAAATAAAAGATACCTAACTGTTGCATTTGATGTCTTTCCAACATTCCCAAGCAGGAGAAAGAAATTAGGTCTAATAATAACGATCCCAAATGGTTAACAGGAGGCTAAAGATTATTAGGGGGAAAAGGGGAATTTATATGCGCATCAGAATGAGGAGAGAGGTTTAACCTTACTGACCAAATTTGAACATAAATTGGTTATAAAATACACGAAGGTTGGTTAGGTAAGACACATATGCATCAGAAAAAAAGTTAGGTATCTTTATTATGAAACGTTTCGCCTTCACAGTAGGCTTCTTCAGTCAAGTACAGAAAAGTGATAGAAGAAGAAGATACTTGAAGACGGATGTAAATCAGTCCATACCCTTAAAGTTTTGAGGTGGTCCAGTCCCATCAGTCTGGAGAAGATCATTGTTCCATAGTATTGAAACATACTATGGAACAATGCTCTTTCTCCCGACTGAAGGGACTGACCTCCTCAAAACTTTAAGGGTAGATGGACTGATTTACATCGTCTTCAAGTATCTTCTGCTTCTATCAACTTTTCTGTACTTGACTGAAGAAGCCTACTGTGTAGGCGAACGTTTCTTAATAAAGATACTAACTGTTGCATATGTGGTCTTTTACTTACTGAACGATATGTTCAGCTTAAAAGAGAAGTAAAAAAAGGCGATTAGAAAGGTAAACGTGCGACTATGAAAATTAGAGTTGTAATGAATCAAGACTGTAATCCAAAGGGGTTCTTTTCAAGTGTATAGGACGAAGGTGAAGAGAAAAAGTAGGACCTCTGAAATCTGGGAATGGAAATGGGGGAAACAGCTGACGGACAATGAACTAGAAATGTGTTCCTTATTTACTGATTATTTTTTGTCAGTTTTTACCAGGAAGATGTAAATGTGATTCAGAATTAACAATTATTTAGTTCCTGATGAATTTAAGTTAAACTAATATTACTGTCACGAGGGACATGGTTATTAAACAGATAGACAAACTGAAACAAAATAGTCCCCGGACCGATGAGTTGTTTTCAAGGGTAATTTAAGAATGCAAGATGGAGCTTATGTCAGCCATAAACGAGTGTATTCAATGCGTCCACCTTACCAGTGTTGTGCCAGAGATGTGGAAGATGGCTAATGTGGTTCCTATATTCATTCAAGGGGATAAGTCCACTCCTTCAAATTACCGTCCAATAAGCCTGACTTCTATGGTGGGCAAGTTATTAGAATCAATTTAAGCTGACATTTTCAGAAGTCAACTTGAAGAGCATAACTTGATAAATGAATCTAGCATGGATTTCACGAGAGGTCGTTCCCTGCCTGACCAAACTTACTGACGTTCTTCAATAGAACATTTGAGGGCAGTTGACAGTGTTAAGGAATATGATATTGTTTATTTGGATTTTAGTAAAGCCTTCGACAGAGTCCTCACAAAGGACTCTTAAGGAAAAGTGGCAGCTCATGGTATAGGAGGTTAAGTTCTAGCATGGATTGAGGCATTGCTTACCAATAGAAACAGAGTGTTACCAGTTAATGGAGGGTGAGTGAAATGGAATGTGGATTAGTCACCAGTGGCATTCCAAAAGGATCAGTTTTAGAGCCCTCCTCTCTTGTTCATAATTAACATTTATGACCTTGATGAAGGATTACTATGCATGAGTAAGTTTGGCTGAATGATACAAAGATAGGACCGTATATTCACTCTGAGGAGGTATCAATGAAAACTCCAGACGTATTTTGAACAAATTAATGTCTTGGTCTGAGAAATGGCAGATGAAGTTTAATGTGGATAAGTGTAAGGTACTTGCCCTTGGTAATGAAAATAACGTTGAGACACTTATGCAGCATATGGGAATCTTTATTCAGGAAACGTTTCGCCACACAGTGGCTTCATCAGTCCATACAAAGAGGAAGGCGTAAGGAGAGGAGGAGTACATAAGAACATAAGAATGTAGGAACACTGCAGAAGGCCTACTGGCCCATACGAGGCAGGTCCTTATCAAAACGACATCTACCTAAAGCTACTCAAGAAACAACTCCCGCACCCCCCAACACCAATCAAACCCAGCCCCTCCCGCTCATATATTTGTCCAGTCTCTTCTTAAAGCTACCCAAGGTCTAGCCTCGATCACCCCCACGGGGAAGACTGTTCCAGCATCTACAACTTGTTAGAAAAACAGTATTAACCTATTTCCTTTCTAAATCATAAATTTATCCACTTAAATCCATTATTCCTTGTTTTACCTTGTTCGGACACCTTCAGACTTTATTAATGTCTCCCTTGTTTATGCCCATCATCCACTTATACACTTCAATGATATCTCCCCTCATTCTACGCCTCTCCAGAGAGTGGACAATTTAAGGCTTTAAGTCTATCTTCATACGGTGGTTCCTTGCACAGTAAATCATTTTTTGTAGTCATTTCTTCTCTGTATGTTCTCTATTGAGGTCTATGTCCATCCGTAGTAAGGGTGACCATACTGAGCGCACTAAATCTAAAATGAGCCTCCAATAGTGATGTATAGAGCTGTAAAATAACTTTTGGACTTATGTTAATTATACTTCTTGAGATTAAATCCAAGTAATCTGTTGGCCTTGTTGCGCCACTGAGGACTGCTGTCGTGGCTTTAGATTTCTGCTTACCATGACTCCCAAGTCCTTTTTCACATTCTTGTTTATGACTCCAAGCTCTACTTCACTAGATTATAGCTTCGAGGTTATTTTCATTTCCAAGGGCAAGTACTTACACTTATCCACATTAAACTCATCTGCCATTTCTCAGACCAAGACATTATTTGTTCAAATCGTCCGGAGTTCATTGATATCCTCCTCAGAGTGAATTATACGGCCTATTCTTGGTACATACAGCAAAATCTAACTCATGTCACTAGTAATCCCTTCCATCAAGGTTCATTAATGTAAAGTAAAAGGACACAAGTGCAACTAAATGAGACATTTATTGTGGCAACGTTTCGCTATACAGAGCTTTATCAAGCCTTGATTAAAGCTTGAATAAAGGCTCCTGGAGGGCGAAAACGTCTGCCACCAATAAATGTCACATTAGTTGCACTTGCTGTTCCTTTTTTACTTTACTATTGTCCGGTATAATTCTACAACTTTATTACAAGGTCATTTAATGTAAATTAAGAACAATGAGAGGGCTTAACTGATCCTTGTGGAACGCCACTAGTGATAACTCCCCATTCAGATTTCTCCATTAATGGTAACTCTCTGCCTTTCTATGGTAAGCCAATGCCTCCAATCCATGCTAGAACTTTTACCTCCTATACCATGAAGCTGCCACTTTTCTTTAAAGAGTCTCTTGTGAGGTACTCTGTCGACAAAAGGCTTTACTAAAAATCAAATAAAATATTCATTTCCTTATCCACTGTCAACTGCCATCAAATGTTCTATTGAAGAACGTCAGTAAGTTTAAGGGGGTTTGTCAGGGCAGGATCGACCTCTCGTGAATCCATGCTGAGATTCATTTATCAAGTTATGCTCTTCAAGGTGACTTCTGATAATGTCAGCTATAATTGTTTATAATAACTTGCCCACTATAGATGTCAGGGATTATTGGACGGTAATTTGTAGAGTGACTTATCCCCTGAATTTGGATATGGAATCCAATTAGCCATCTTCCACATCTCTGGCAAACACTGGTAAGGATGGACGCATTGAATAATCTCGTTAATGGCTGACTAAGCTCCTTTTTTTTTTTTGCATTCCTTAAGTACCTTGAAAACAACCTCATCGGGTCCCGGGGACTTATTTTGTTTCAGTTTGTCTATCTGTTTAATAACCATGTCCTCGGACAGTAATATTAGTTACTTAAATTCTTTCAGGAACTAAATAATTGTTAATTACTGGAATCTCATTATACACTTCATCGTGTAAAAACTGACAAAATATAGTCATTTAAATAAGGAAACACCATTTCCAGTTCATTATCCGTCAGCTGTCCATTCCCAGATTTCAGAGGTCCTATTTTTCCTTCACCTTGGTCCTATACCTTGAAAGAACCCCTTTGGATTAGTCTTTGATTCATTTAGCAAACTCTAATTCATAGTCACGTTTAGCTTTATAACCCCTTTTTTACTTCATCTTTTAAGCTGAACATATTGGTCAGTAGGTTTTACCCTCTCCTCTTCTGATGCGCCTATAAATTCCCCTTTTCTCCCCTAATAGGATGCTTTAGCCTCTGTTAACCCATTTGGGATCGATTATTAAAGACCTAATTTCTCTCTGGGGAATGTATTACTCTGGGCACTGTGTACATCTATTTAAGAAAACAATCATTAAAAGCAGATCCTTCATATTCATAAGTATGATTATCGTCAATTTAAAATCATTTGCTAGATAACCCCAATCAAGATAAGACAGATGTTCCCTTAAGTCCATTATAATCGGCAGAACAGCAGCAGCAGAACGAAAATCGGGGGATTTTTTCTGTTTTATCATTATTCTTGCATTCCCAACTAATGCTAAAAGGTGATGGATTTGTGATCTCTTGCACCAAGTCTTCAGTGGATCTCCAGATTAGTCACGAGGTGTTTCCTTATTATGACAATGACTAGGTCTAGCAAATTATTACCCCTGGTAGGTTCAGGTTACACTCGGTTTCATAAAACAGTCCTGAACTGTTTTCATGAAGTCACTGGACTCTAGATTACCTGTCAAAGAATTCCAGTCAATTTGGCTTAAAGTTAAAGTCCCCTACCTATGACTACGTTTACTGTGTCCAGAAGCCTAACAATTTCGTCCCATAGAAGTCTCCCTCTATCGTGATCCAAGCCTGGAGGTCGGTGTATATTACACCTAGAATTAGTTTTTTTTTGACCCTCCACGAACTCTACCCAAACAGACCTCTGTTACTGCTCCATCTATTTTTTATACCTTTTTGTATGCAACAATTAATTTTTCTCGAACATAAATGCAAACTCCGCCCCCCTTCCATTACATCTAATCCACCTTGACCATGTTAAAAATAATTATATATTATCACTGTTCAAACACCCCTCGCCACTGTACGCAGACCCTCCACCCTCTACAGTACAGTCCAAACCGTCCGTCACCGTCTTAGACAATCATCATCCAGTCTGTTTCAGTTAATTGCAATTGATTCAAACTCGTCTTACACTACTGACCCGCACTCCCCCATTCGAGATCACAACCTTTAGATTCCAAAAATATATATAATTTCCTATGCACTATCGACAAGTTATATATATAAAAAAAACCAATATCATAATGATTTATTCAATGACATTTTCCTATTCATCTTTGTTTTACACAATTTCGGAAATTATCATTACCAGAGTTACTCCATGACAGTTACTAATAAGATTCTTAATATCAGAGATAAGTCAATATATCCATATTCAATTATTAATCATTTTTAAAACCCATACCTCTAACTAATCTCAGTTAAAGTCCTAACAAACCCCCTCAACTGAGTAGCAAAGAAAACCCACCACTTGCCCTGGATAAGTGAACCCATCCTGGCTACATGTCATTTCGCCATAGAAGTTGTCCAGTTGTCAATGAATGGTACTGCATTATCCCTTACAGGTAATCAGTCCCTCAGCTGGAGTCGATGTGTTCGTCCAAGATTGATGGACTGACAACATCGACTCCAGGCTGAGGGACCTGATACCTCAATACTCCTCCTCTCCTTACGCCTTCATCTTTGTATTGACTGATGAAGCCACTGTGTGGCGAAACGTTTCTGAATAAAGATTCCATTGCTGCATAAGGTCTCAATCTTCAACTTGGTCGGTTTTCCAAACATTCATCACAATGAAAAATAACCCTCGAAGCTATAATCTAGGTGAAGTAGAGCTTGGTCTTACAGAATGTGAATAAGACTTTGGAGTCATGGTAAGCGTTAGAAATCATAACCAAGACAGCAGTGACTCAGTGTGCGCAACAAGCGCCAACAGATTACTTTGGGATTTATCTCAAGAAGTTAAGTAACAAGAAGTCCAAAGTTAATTCTACAGCTCTATACATCACTAGTGAGGCCTATGTAGATTATGTTCCTCAGTTTTGCGTTCCCCTTACTACAGGATGGAAATAGATCATTAGAGAAACTTACAGAGAAGATGACTAAAATGATTTCTGTGTAAAGGAAACCTCCCGTATTGAAGATAGACTTAAAGCCAGTAAAACAACCCCACTCTCTGAGCAGAGGCGAATATAGAATGAGGGGAGATATCATTGAAGTGTATAGTGGATGACGGGCATACAAGGGAGACATTAATAAAAGTATGGAGGGTGTCGAAGCCAGGTAAGAACCAGGAATAATGGATTTAAGTTGGATAAATTTAGATGTAATAGAAAAGTGAACATAGGTATGTACTGGTGTTCTAACAGAGTGTTAGATGCGTGTGGAACAGTCTTCCCAGTGGGGGTGATAGAGGCTTGGACCTTGGGTTGCTTTAGAAAGAGACTGGACAAATTTATGAGGGGAGTGGGCTGGCTGGGTTTGTTTGGTGTCAAGGGGTTACGGGAGTTATTTCTTGAGTTAGCTTTTATAGGGTGATGTCGTTTTGATATGTACATGCCTCGTATGGGCAAGTAGGCCTTCTGCAGTGTTCTACATTCTTATGTTTTTTGTTATAACGTTTTTCAGAACACCAATATGCAACAGGACGGTCGATTACTAGGTTGCCTGTGTTTAACATCGAAATTCACACAGCCATTTAATTAACTACAGAAACTCAAGACTTATCGCCACAGAAGACAACACTCAATACCGAAGAATCCTGGAATCATCGCTTATTCTCTATAACCACACAATTTCAACCTGGAACAACGGCTTCTTCTTGGTCTGAAAAATGGCAGATGAAGTTTAATGTGGATAAGTGTAAGGTACTTGCCTTGGTAATGAAATAACCCTAGAAGCTTAAGTAGGGGATGTAATAAGTTTGGATAGAATTACGGACCAATCTTTTTACCAGGGAACCTTAGACACAGTGACAGCAACTTCCAGAAGGGTTATATACAGGGGCCTTCTCACTGCAGCTTTATGTGAACCTTCTTCTTCTAATCTTCCTAGAAGATACATCACTGCCCTTTAGGACCTCGCCAACGACCCCAACATTATCGTCACCACCGCCGACAAAGGAGGTGGAGTCGTTCATACTCAACCACAGTGACAACAACATAAATGATGGACCTTTTGAATGATTCACTAATCTAATACGAACCCATCAGCTACTCAAAGTGGGAGACGCTCACAAAGACTTTCTATACAAACAAGACAAATTACTCAAACGCACTAGAGAAGGGAAGAAACTTCTGTACTTGAACATTAAAATGGTATAAAATACCGACAGGTTGTTAGGTAAGACACATATGCATCAGTGTGGTATCTTATTGTGAACGTTTGCCTACACAGTAGGCTTCTTCAGTCAAGTTACAGAAGGTTGTGTAGAAGCAGAAGATAATGAAGAGATGTAATCAGTCCATCACCTTAAAGGGTGATGGACTGATTACATCGTCTTCAAGTATCTTCTGCTTCTATCAACCTTTCTGTACTTGACTGAAGAAGCCTACTGTGTAGGCGAAGTTTCACAATAAAGATACCTAACTGTTGCATATGTGTCTTACCTAACAAACTTCTGTACTTGTTACCAAGCAACCCTAAACCAGCACACATGTATGGTTTACCCAAGACCCATAAACACAATATTCCTCTCAGACCAATCACGTCAGGAATAGGCAGTGCTCCACACAAACTAGCCGGAGTTCTTGCAAACAGCTTTACTGCCTTCTGGGGACATTCAGCCCCGGTCATCTTAAACACTCAGTTGTAATGGCTTGATAAAGCTCCTGGAGAGCGAAACGTTGCCACAATAAATGTCACATTAGTTGCACTTGTGTCCTTTTACTTTACAATCTAGGTGAAGTAGAGCTTGGTCATACAGAATGTGAAAAAGACTTGGGGGAGTCATGGTACGCAGAAATCTAAGCCAAGACAGCAGTGCCTTAGTCGTGGCGCAACCAAGGCCAACAGATTACTTGGGATTTATCTCAAGAAGTATAAGTTAAAAGGGTAAGTCCAAAATGTTTTTGAGTCCAAAAGTTATTTGAGTGGTGAGTGTACTTAGCTTGTGAAGATTGTTTGTGTGCTCTCTTTGTGATCTGAACAAGGATGCCCCTCTCTTGAGCAACTTTTACCAGCAGCTGAGAGATGAGCTCAGAGTTGCTAAGATGGAGATTACGGCGATTAACTGAGGAGAACAAGAGGATTCGTAGTATCTTCTATTGTGTGTCACCAGGTTTAAGAGGGGAGCTTGGTCAGTGGCGGGCGGCAACATGGAACCCAAGCTGAAAGATCAGAAAACGGTTGGAGAGCTGAAACAACGAGAAACCAGAAGACTACCGTTGAAACTTCCAACTATTTCTCGTGCTACCTGGACGGAATGTGAGTGTTTCTACTTCGAATGCCACATCGAGCACAATAGAAGGCATTGGATGTCGTGAGATAAGAACATCCCTAGGAAACCCCAACCGAAAGACCACCGAGAACCTCTTGACGAATTCTAAAGTGGTGTATGCTACCTGGCGAATGGAGTCGACTACTAGGGAGCATCCGACGTGACACGCACAAAGGAAGGTAAAAAACTTGGTTGTTGTTGGTGATGCCAGATTAGGTACTTGGGATAGGGCATTCTGTTTGAAGGATAGGAGTAGGAGGCAGAGTGTGTGTTTCCCTGGGGATGGGATGGAAGGTATTGGTAGCCGTCTGGATGACATCATGAGAGTAATGGGAGCAATCTATTCTCTGTCAGTGAGGGATGGCAACGGAATGTTGGCAGACTGTAGGAGTGAGGACCTGATTAGCTCGGTATAGGTCAACAATAGAGATAATTAGGAGGAAGGGTGGGGAAACTGTCATATGTGGCATTTTGCCAAGGAGAGGTGTTGGAAATGAATGGTTTTGTCAGAGCATTTGGTGTCAATTGGCTGGCTAGACAAATACTGTAAGAAAATGCCGGTACTTTAATTGACATACGGGAACCGATGCTTTGGCAGAAATGACATGTATGCCTGGGATGGGGTCCACTGATATTGGTGTGGGGTTGGGAGCACTGGCTACACAGTGGAGGGAGCTGTAGGTCTTTTATATAGGAATTGTAGTGGTATGGGTTTTGGCGGGAAAACTGTGAAGTCGCAGGGTAGTAATATGAGTACTAGGAGAACTAGTAATAGGCAAAAGGTGGTGGATATTGGAAGCAGTGGCACTAATGACAAGAGACAGTAATAGGTTTAGTGGAATAATAGATAAGAGCAGAAAGGGTAAAGAGAGAGGAGGGTCATTAAAATTTAGTTACACTTTTAGTCGCAGTGCTAGGAATATGTTGGACGAGTTGAATCTAGTTGCTAGTGAGGTAATCATAGATGTATTTGCTATTACTGAGACGTGGTTTATATTCAAAAAGTCGGGACATGCCTGCTGAAGGTCACTAATATCAGGGTTTAAATTGTTCCAAGTTGTTGGATGTATCGGGAAGGGGGGGTGGGGGTGAGAGTGGCATGTATGTCCGAGATCGCTTGAAAGGTTGTATAAAAAAACGGGGTATTAAGTCTGAAGTATCAATACAGAGGTCTGTTTGGATAGATTTTCTGAGGGCGTAAAAATTATTTTAGGGGTGATTTCCGTCCCACAAATTTAGATAGGGACCAAGGGAGACTACTATGGGGAGGATATTGTTAGGGCACAAAGACACGGATTTTTAATGTAGTAATTCTAGGAGGACTTTAACTTTATCATATTGATTGGAATTTCTTGTCTGGGAATTTAGAATCCATACGATTTCTTAGAAGTAGTTCAGGATTGTTTTTTGAAGCAGTTTGTGACAGTAAAATACAAAGGGGTTATAACCTGCTTGACTTAGTTCTGGCAATACAATGAAATACCTTGTTAATAATTTAGAAAGTTTCTGAGGATCTGGGTGCTAGCGACCACAATTCTATACATTTAGAATTGATGGAACGTATGATAGTAAGGATAACTCAGTAACAGTCCAAGATTTTCGCTAGCAGATTACGATGGGCTTAGAGAACACTTATCATTGTTGACGGGGGTGGGTAACGAAGAGAGCTATCATTATGACAGTTTTCTGAAACACAATACATGCTGCTCAAAAAGTACGTTTATCCCTTATATGGAATTAGATCAAATAGAAATGACCCA
This sequence comes from Cherax quadricarinatus, assembly GCF_026875155.1. Lineage (NCBI taxonomy): Eukaryota > Metazoa > Arthropoda > Malacostraca > Decapoda > Parastacidae > Cherax > Cherax quadricarinatus. The sequence continues at coordinate 15,958,855 of NC_069480.1, forward strand.
AAAATGGATGAATAATAGGGCTGAAACATCTACTAGGGCCATAAGTATGGATTTTATAGGCGTTTCAAAAGAGGCGAGGGTCATCTGATTGAATCAGTATATTGACATTAAGAGGGGACATTAATAAAGGGATAAGGAAAGCTAAAAGGGAATATGAAAATTAAAGTTGCTAGGGATTACAAAAACTAATCCGGATATAGGGGTGAAGCATGGGAGGCAGAGCACACGTTTTGTGCGGGGAGGGTTTGCCACTCGATTAGACCGACTGTACATAACGCGGACTGCACACGTAGAGAGGGTGTGTGTGGTGGAGGTAGATATTTCAGTATAATTGGGCAGTTTTCATGGAAATTGGGTGGGAGGGTGCCAAGAGGAATCGGAGTTTTTGGGAAATTGAACGTTAGGCTGCTTGCAGAAATGGTGAGGGGGAGGGATGCGTTTGTGGGAATGTGGAAGGAGTTGTGGTAAGGGGTTGAGACTGTTGGGGATTTGTTGGCATGTTGGGATGGAGTTGCAAAGGGGAGGATTCAAGCGTATTATGTTCGACATGGGCAATGGGGTGGCTCGAATGACTTTTGGGCTTATTATGGTATTTAGAGGGGTGGTGTGACGGGATTGTTCTGGAGGGAGGAGGTGGGGTGGGGGCTATCCTGAGGAGGATTAGAGGGGTGAAGCAATGCACGGGGTCTTGCAGAATTAAGGGGTTTGATGCGTGTGGGTGTAAGGGTGGGTTAGAGGAGGTGTTGTGGGGTGACAGGCCATCGGCATGTGTCCTGCAAGAAAAGCGGTGGCATCAGGTGGCCACAGAGATGGAATGTTTGTTAGTGCATGCAGAGGTCGGAGGGTATCATGTGGGGCAGGTGCTTCATACGATGGAAGGGATGGGTCATTATGTGGATGAATGGTTTGGGACTTATTTGACAAGTGTCTGTGTGAATGGGGGGCATTAGGGCAGTTGGGAGGGCAGGGGTCCAGTGTTCTAGGTAGGGGAGATCGTATGGCACTGGGAGGGGACATTGAAGAGGAGGAGGTGTGGCGGGCATTATCAAGTATGAGTAGGGACAAAGCTCCGGGGGTAACGTGTTTGCCATGTGAGTTCTATTTACAGAAATATATGGTGCATACTCAAGTGGGTTTTGGTGAAGCTGATTGAATGAGATGAAGGGGAGGGTGAGTTGGGGGTTTTTACAGGCAACGTCGGGCAGGGCGGTTCTTGGTCCAAAGGTGGGCCAGTCCACGCATGGTGAGGGGCTATAGGGTTATTCTTTGTGTGTGCGGATTATAAGTTATTCGCTAAAAAATTCTAGGGAAAACAGGTTGAAGTGTGTGATTGATTAGGGTAGTTGCAGCTGGACAGTTATGGGGTGTGGGCGAGGATATGTACGAGGGGCATGGGGTTTGTGGAAGAGTGTTGTAGGGAGCAGGGAGGGGGTGTTGGCCTTGGATTGGAGGGCAGAGTACATATGTGATGTGGGCGGCATTATGGTGGATGATGAGGAGGCCAGGATTTTGGGGATGAGATTGTGAGGTAGGTGCAGACACTGAATCATGAGGCAGGTGTCGGGTGCTGGTGTATGGGAGGGTCGGGGATCAGATCCTGATGGGTTAGAGGTCTGAGGCAGGGATGTCCTTTGTCCAATTATTTTTGCATGCTTGCAGGACCCATTTTATAGGGCATGTGAAAGTGTCATTGTGTGAAGGGGGAGGTGCAGGGGTAGGTAGGGGGAGGAGTGCCGGGGTTTGTCGGTTACATAGATGACAAACGATTCTCGTGCATGAGGGGAAGGTTTAGGAGGGGAGGGAGGTGGGGATTGTGGATCGGTTTGGAGAGGCTAATGGCATGAGGGTGAATGTGGAGAAGTCTAAGTTTATGGGTTGGGGGAATATGGCGAGGGGAGGGTGGGAGGAAGGTAGTGGAGAGGTGGTGTGTTGTTGATCGGGTCAAGATCTGTGGGATTGAGTTTATGGTGGGCATGAGCAGAAAGCCATGGATGATTAATTCAGGGGTGTTATGAAAAGGATGATTGTAGGTTGGATGGTTGCAGCCAGGCGTTTTAACACTTCATCAGCAAGTTATTGTAATAAATGTTTTTCCTGTATAGAAAAATTTGGATTATGGCTGCAATGTACCTGTTGTTGCGTCAGATATTGGGCCATTGTGAGGTAGAGTCTTTTAGTTTATTTGGGGGTTGGGGTGTGCTTTGTGATTGGTTAAGAGGGGCGTTGTTACTCTCCCAGTGCTCCAACGGGGGCTGTGGTTTTAATTAATTTGACATGTTATTCTCAAGGTTATAACACTGAAAAGATTTTGTTCCTATCCGAATATTTTTAATACCTTTATTTTTATTTTCATCCCCAAAATAATATTCATACCTTATTATTATTTTTTCCTTCCAATTTACCATATCTTCCCCCACCTTAATCAACTAAATACTTTCATATCCCCCTAATAACCCTTTTTTTTAAATTCTCCCCTCTTATTTTTCTTTTCTTATTCTCACTCTTCCTCTATAACACCTACATCCATTTTTTCAAAATTTTACTTAATATCCTTCACATCAACCCTCCCCTTCTCAACTTTCTTCCAAATTAATCACCATACTCCCTACACCCTCAATATTCCAAAATACAAATTCCACAATCCCCTTCTCTCCTTTTAACCAACATCCCTCCCAAACATACCACTCAAATCTATTCACATCAACACAACAAAACACCAAATCCCCCAAACTATCCCCTCATCCCAACGCACATTACCAACCTACACCAAAACTACCTTAAATAAACTATTCAACCCCCACCCTCACTCCTCTCTCACCCAATCTCTCTCTCCTTTCATCACCCTACGTTCTACAACCTAATAACATCATCATCTAACACCACACCACCGAATAAACACCCACACACTCAAACCCATACCAATCAAAAACTTACATCAATCTCCACCCACCAAATCCCCTAAACTACCTACAACACATCCAACACACCTTTCACCACAACTACTCCCACCAACCCCCCTCCCACACCCTCCCCTCCTTAACAAGACCCCCAAAACATCTAGCTCCAACCCAAACCACCCCCCAACCCCCCCATAACACACCACCTCACAGACCATAACCATAACTCCCCCACAGATAACATCACCCCACCTACCACACTCACCCCCCCACTCTCACATCACAACGATATATATAGATCATAGACCAACTCCCACCCCACCATATCACTCAGAGATAGTGTACCCACCACCACTAGACCTCCTCCATAGTATGCCCCCCCACCCCACGCGTAATCACTCTCCCCTTATACCCTTGTTACTTGATCCTCAATTCCTCATTGTCCTCCACCCCTATGCCTAGCCCACCCATGCCAATATGCACTACCTTGCCCCCCCCATGAGATTAAACTACATCCATACCTTAATTTTGCAGAATCTAAGTAACCTGTCCTCCCATAATGAACCGTACAGATACACAACCCCCTACCATCAATACATGTAAACCAATCTCACCCAGTGGGGTGATAGAGGCTAGGACCTTGGGTAGCTTTAAGAAGAGACTGGACAAATATATGAGTGGGAGGGGCTGGGTCTGATTGGTGTCAAGTGGTACGGGAGTTATTTCTTGAGTAGCTTTAGGTAGATGTCGTTTTGATAAGGACCTGCCTCGCATGGGCCAGTAGGCCTTCTGCAGTGTTCCTACATTCTTATGTTCTTAACATAGCTGAACCACTCGCCAAGAAACTTCTTCATCGCTATCCTACATAAGAACATAGAACACTGCAGAAGGTGTACTCACAACTTGTCCAATACCCCTGCCAAGCTACCCAAGACTATAACTCCACCCGTAGATCATCAGATGCAGCATTCTCCTCCTGACCTCAACATTCTGAACATGACTATAAATACTCCCGTACCTTGCACCCCAGGCAGATCTGTGTGTGACTTGAAAAAGCCCACTGTGTGGGTGAAACGTTGTCAATAAAGGATCACATTATACTGCATATGTTTTTATATTTCCACTGTGTCGGTATTTGATTCGATTTATTTCCAAGGAAAGTTGTGTATGAGAGAGGATTCAACTAGACGGCGACTGTTCGAGTTGGAAGTAGGGAAGACAGTTTTAGCAGAAGACCAGTCAATAGGATGGCTATGATCTCTGACGTGACAGAAAAGAGCATTGTTAGTGTCGGCAAGCCTATCACTGAACATTAAAATGGTATAAAATACCGACAGGTTGTTAGGTAAGACACATATGCAACAGTTAGGTATCTTTATTTCGAAACGTTTCGCCTACACAGTAGGCTTCTTCAGTAAAGCTTTTGAGGCTGTTGACCACGATAAAGAATTTGATATTGTTTACTTAGATTTTAGTAAGGCATTTGATAGAGTTCCGCACCAAAGACTGTTGAAGAAAGTAGCAGCTCATGGCATTGGGGGGAGGGTGCTCTCGTGGATCGAATCATGGCTCACAGACAGGAAACAAAGAGTGTCCATAAATGGGGTTAAATCAGAGTGGGGATCAGTAACAAGTGGCGTTCCACAGGGATCAGTCTTTGGCCCGTTGTTGTTTATAATATATATCAATGATCTTGATGAAGAAATTACTAGTGATATGAGTAAATTCGCCGATGACACGAAGATAGGTAGGATAATTGATTCAAACGTAGATGTTAGGGAACTTCAGGAGGATTTAGGCAAACTGTACTCTTGGTCAGAAAAGTGGCAGATGCAGTTCAATGTAGATAAATGCAAGGTTCTGAAGCTCGGGAGTGTCCATAACCCTAGCACTTATAAGTTAAATATGTAGAACTTAACCATACAGATTGCGAAAAGGACTTGGGGGTTATGGTAAGCAGCAACATTAAACCAAGACAGCAATGCCTAAGCGTACGTAATAAGGCAAATAGATTACTGGGATTTATATCAAGAAGTGTAAGCAACAGAAGTCCAGAGGTCATACTGCAGCTTATACATCATTAGTAAGGCCTCAACTAGATTATGCAGCTCAATTTGGTCTCCATATTACAGAATGGACATAAATTCGTTAGAAAACATTCAGCGTAGGATGACTAAATTAATACATAGCATTAGAAATCTTCCTTATGAAGAGAGATTGAAGACTCTTAAGTTACATTCACTTGTTAGACGAAGAATGAGGGGAGACCTGATCGAAGTGTACAAGTGGAAGATAGGTATTAATAAAGGAGATATTAACAAGGTCTTGAGGATATCTCTCCAAGAGAGAACCCGCAGTAATGGATTTAAATTAGATAAGTTTAGATTTAGAAAGGACATAGGAAAGTATTGGTTTGGAAATAGGGTTGTAGATGAGTGGAACAGTCTACCTAGTTGGGTTATTGAGGCTAGGACTTTGGGTAGTTTCAAATTTAGTTGGATAAAAAAATGATGGGATGGGGTTTGGGTTTGGTGGGACTTTCACATCAGAGTTATTTCTTGGGAACATTGAAAATTTGGGGCAAAA
>NC_069480.1:15964837-15990268 GCF_026875155.1 Cherax quadricarinatus
CCTTTTGGAGAGGATAACACTCTTGACCCCAGTTATCCTGGTGGAAAACACTCTTGACCCCAGGTTATCCTGGTGGATAACACTCTTGACCCCAGGTATCCTGGGGAGGATAACACTCTTGACCCCAGGTTATCCTGGGTGGATAACTCTTGACCCCGGGTTTTATCCTGGGTGGATAACACTCTTGAACCCCAGTTTACCTGAGAGGATAACACTCTTTGACCCCAGGTTATCCTGGGTGGATAACACTCTTGACCACAGGTTATCCTGGGTGGATAACACTCTTGACCCCAGGTTATCCTGAGAGGATAACACTCTTGACCCCAGGTTATCCTGGGTGGATAACACTCTTGACCCCAGGTTATCCTGGGTGGATAACACTCTTGACCCCAGGTTATCCTGAGAGGATAACACTCTTGACCCCAGGTTATCCTGGGTGGATAACACTCTTGACCACAGGTTATCCTGGGTGGATAACACTCTTGACCCCAGGTTATCCTGGGTGGATAACACTCTTGACCCCAGGTTATCCTGGGTGGATAACACTCTTGACCCAGGTATCCTGGTGGATAACACTCTTGACCCCAGGTTATCCTGGGTGGAATAACACTCTTGACCACATTTACCCTGGTGGATAACACTCTTGACCCCAGGTTATCCTGGGTGGATAACATCTCTTGACCCCTAGTTATCCTGAGAGGATAACACCTTGACCCAGGTTATCCTGGTGGAATAACACTCTTGACCACAGGTTATCCTTGTTGGATAACACTCTTGACCCCAGGTTATCCTGAGAGGATAACACTCTTGACCCCAGGTTATCCTGGGTGGATAACTCTTGACCCCAGGTTATCCAGGGTGGATAACACTCTTGACCACAGGTTATCCTGGGTGGATAACACTCTTGACCACAGGTTATCCTGGGTGGATAACTCTTGACCCCAGGTTATCCTGGGTGGATAACATTCTTGACCCCAGATTATCCTGGGTGGATAACACTCTTGACCCCAGGTTATCCTGGGTGGATAACACTCTTGACCCCAGGTTATCCTGGGTGGATAACTCTTGACCCCAGGTTATCCTGGGTGGATAACACTCTTGACCACAGGTTATCCTGGGTGGATAACACTCTTGACCCCAGGTTATCCTGGGTGGATAACACTATGACCTCAGGTTTATCCTGGGTGGATAACACTCTTTGACCCCAGGTTATCCTAGGTGGATAACACTCTTGACCCCAGGTTATCCTGGGTGGATAACACTCTTGACCCAAGGTTATCCTGGGTGGATAACACTCTTGACCCCAGGTTATCCTGGGTGGATAACACTCTTGACCCCACGTTATCCTGGGTGGATAACACTCTTGACCACAGGTTATCCTGGGTGGATAACACTCTTGACCCCAGGTTATCCTGGGTGGATAACACTCTTGACCCAAGGTTATCCTGGGTGGATAACACTCTTGACCACAGGTTACCCTTGGTGGATAACACTCTTGACCACAGGTTATCCTTGGTGGATAACACACTTGACCCCAGATTATCCTGGGTGGATAACACTCTTGACCCCAGGTTATCCTGGGTGGATAACACTCTTGACCACAGGTTATCCTGGGTGGATAACACTCTTGACCCCAGGTTATCCTGGGTGGATAACATTCTTGACCCCAGGTTATCCTGGGTGGATCTCTTGACCCAGGTTATCCTGGGTGGGTAACATTCTTGACCAAAGGTTATCATGGGTGGATAACACTCTTGACCACAGGTTATCTGGGTGGATAACGCTCTTGACCACAGGTTATCCTGGGTGGATAACACTCTTGACCACAGGTTATCCTGGGTGGATAACACACTTGACCCCAGGTTATCCTGGGTGGATAACACTCTTGACCCCAGGTTATCCTGGGTGGATAACACTCTTGACCACAGGTTCTCCTTGGTGGATAACACTCTTGACCACAGGTTATCCTTGGTGGATAACACACTTGACCTCAGATTATCCTGGGTGGATAACACTCTTGCCCCCGGTTTTTCCTGGGTGGTAACACCTTGACCAATTTTACCCCTGGGGGGAAAACATTTTTGACCACAGGTTACCTGGGGGGAAACTTCTTGCCCCGGTTATCGTGGGTGGATAACACTTTTGACCCAGGTTACCTGGGTGGAAAAACCCCTTTTGCCACAGTTATCCGGGGTGAAAAACTTTCTTGACCCAAAAATCCTGGGGGAAAGCACCCCTTGACCACAGGTTATCCGGGTTTGGATAACACTCTTGACCACGGTTATGTGGGTGTAAAATTACCTAAATCCGTTTTCCTGGGGTAACCTTTTGAAAAGGGTTATCCGGGGGGAAACACCTTGACGGGGACAGGTTACCAGGGGGGATAACAAAACCTAAATTCCCAGATATGGTAAACCGAGGAAAATTAAATTTTCATCAAGTAAAAAACAAATTTGGGCCACAAAATAGGGCCCCCGGGGGGGGGCAAATGGGAAAGGGATCATTCGGGGGGATCTCACCTTTTTCAAGGACCATAACATTGTATCAATAGCATCTGCTAGAAGAAAAATGACAGGATGGATAATGAGAACCTTCAAAAACTAGGGATGCCAAAAGGGGCCCATGATGACACGCTTCAGTCGTCACTTGTTCTATCTAGGCTGGAATATTGCTGCACACTACAGACACCTTTAAGGCGGTGAAATTGATCTGACCTAGAAAATGTACAGAGGAAAACCTTCACGTGCGCGCCCATAACAGAGATAAAACACCTCAATTACTGTGAGCGCTTGAGGTCCTGAAACCTGTATTCCCTGGACGCAGACGGGAGAGATACATGATTATATACACCTGGAAAAATCCTAGAGGGGTCTAGTACCGAAATTGGCACACGAAAATCAACTCACTACGAAAGCAAAGACTTGGCAGACGAGCAACATCCCCCAATGAAACAGGGTTTGTCACTAGCACGTTAAGAGACCATAAATAAGTGTCAGGGGGCCCCGAGACTGTTCTACTGGCCTCCCAGCAAGACATAAGGGGGATTTCCTACGACCCCTGTCGTCTTGGCAAGCTGGCACTGGACAAAGCACCTAATATCGATAAGGTCCAGCGGGATGTGGCTCGTACCGTTGGCTGTTGCCGTGCAGCCTGCAGTAACAGCCTGGTTTGATCTGGTCGCTTCCAACTGGATGCCTGGTCATCAGACCGGGCCGCCCGCGGGGGCGTTGTCCCCGGTTCGGTCGCTCAAGGGAAACGCAGGGAGCCTGAGGTGGGTATACACTTTTGGACCACAGGTTATCCTGTGTGAATAACACTGTTGACTACAGGTTTATTCCTGGGTTGGACGACACTCCTGACCAAGGTTTTCCTGGGTGGATAACATACCTAACCCGGTTATCGTTGGTGGGATAACATACCTAAACCGCTGGTTATCTGGGTGATAACATACATAACCCGGTTATCCGGGAGGATAACACTCTTGAAACAGGTGATTTTTTTTTCGGGGTGGGTGGATGCATCACTAACGCCAGGTTATTCCAGGGTGGTTAACACTCTTGACAACAGTTATCCTGGGTGGATGGACATACCTTAACCCAGGTTATCTGGTGGATTACATACCTAACCCCAGGTTATCCTGGCATGGATAACACTCTTGACCAAGTTTTCCTGGGTGGATAACACGCTTGACAGGATTATCATGGGTGGATAAGATACTAATCCCAGGATATCCTGGGTGGGTAACAACTTTTGCCATCAGGTTATCTTGGATGGATAACACACTGACTACAGGTTATCCTGGTTGGGTAACAGTCATTGACAACAGGTTATCCTGGGTGGTAATTACTAACTCCCATGTATCCTGGGTGGGTAACACTTTTTGCCGACAGGTTTATCCTGGGTGGAATAACATTCCTAACCCCAGGTTTTCCTGGTGGATGACATACATAACCAAGGTTATCCATGGTGGAAAAAACTCTTGACAAAACAGGTTTCTCCTCCTGGGTGGTGGAGATAACACATCTATAAAAAATCTCCACTCTACAGGTTTTATGGGTGGATAACATGCCTAACCCCTGGTTTATCCTGGGTGGATAACATAACCTAATCCCAGTTATCCATGGTGGATAACATACCGAACCCCGGTTATCATGTTGGATAACACTCTTGATCAAGGTTATCCTGGGTGGATAACATACCTAACCCCTTGTTATCCTCGGGTGGGTTAACACTCTTGACCACATGTTATCCTGGGAGGAGATAACATTCCTAACCCCAGGTTATACTAGGTGGAAAACACTCTTGACCACGATATCTTTGTGGATAACATTCCTAACCCTAAGTTATCCTGGGTGGATAAACACTCCTTGTCCTCAGGCTATCCTGGGTGGATAACACTCTTGAACAGTGGTTTTATCCTGGGTGGATAAACACTCTTGACACAGGTAATCCTGGGAGGATAACATACCTAACCCCAGGTTTATTCCTGGTGGATAGCATGCCAACCCCTGTTTATCCTGGGAGGATTTAAAACATACTAACCCCAGGTTATCCTGGTGGATAAATACCTAACCCCAGGTTATCCTGGGGTGGATAACACTCTGACCAGAGGTTATCCTTGGTGGAAAACATACCTAACCCAGGTTATCTGCGGGATAACACTCTGACTACACGTTACCTGGGTTGGAATAAGACTCTTGACCATAGGTTATCCTTTTATCTGGGTGGATAACATACCTAACCCAGGCTACTTGGTGTTTACCTGGAGGAGAGTTCCGGGGTGAACCCCCCCACGGCCTGGTCTGTGCCCAGGCCCCCTGGTGGACCCAAGCTTGATAAACCGGGCTGTTACTGCCGTTTGACGAAAACCAACCTAGAGCCACAGCCCGGGGGTCAGAACCGACTTTAGGGCTTGTCGTCCCAGCTTGAAGATTGCCATAGGGTCTGTTGGTAACCCCCTTAGTATGTGGGGGCATTTAAATTTTCTGGGGGCCCCTGACACTGTATGGTCTCTTAATAACGTGTTGTGACACCCTTGCTTTTATTGGGGGATGTTGATCTTTCTCCCAAGTCTTTTGCTTTCGTAGTGAGTGATTTTGTGTGCAAGTTCGGTTAGCCCTTAGGATTTTCCGGTGTAATAATCATGTATCTTCCCGTTTTGCTTTCCCAGGGAATACAGGTTCAGGAACCTAAAAGCGCTCCGAAATTGGGGGTGTTTTTCTTGTTATGCGGCCAAAAAGGTTCTTGTACATTTTTAGGTCAGCAATTTCCCCTGCCTTAAAAAGGTGTGTTAGTGTGCAGCAATATTCCACCCTAGATAAACAAGGACCTGAAGTGTGTCATCATGAGCTTGGCGCCCCTATTTTTAAAGGTTTCATTACCCCCTGTCTTTTTCTGCAGAGGGAAAATTGTTTCAATGTTATGATGCTTGAAGGTGGTTTCCCGACTGATCACCCCCAGTCTTTGCGTTGGTGTTTGCTTATTTTGTGGCCAGAATTTGTTTTCTATCGGAGAAGTTTTAAATTTTCCCCGTGTTTACCTTCTGGTAATTGAATTTCTCACTTTTGAACGTCATATGTTTTCTGCCCCCACTGAAAGATTTGGTTGATGTCCCCCTGGAGATTTGCAGTGTCTGCAAGGGGAAGCATGTCTGCAGTTTCGGGTGTCATCTAAAAATAAAGACACGGTGCTGTGGTGACATCCTTGTCTATTCGATATGAGGTGGGAACAAAATGGGGCGAGTACTGTGCCTTTTGGAACGACTTTTCACCTGTGCCTGGTTTACCTTTTGGGCTAATTGGTGTTCTGTTAGTAGGAAATTTAGATATTGATTGATTTCCTGTTTATTCTTTTGGGCGCTTTTGGCCCTTTGAATGGAATTTTTCGGGTTTTTGTAATTTTTGGGTATTTCATCTGCTTCTTCTTGCTTTAGTGCTTTAGGCTTGTGTAGGATCTTAGTTGTAAACAGGGATTGATGCCCTCCAGGTCCTGGGTGTATATGGGTTTCGAGGGGATGGCGTCGGATGGCCCCTTTTAAAGTTTTTAATTGGGTGTTAAAAAACCCTTGTGTTTCTTTCTTTTGGGTTTACTCCCCTTTGTGAAATGGGGGATGTCTTGTTTTGATGTGGGTGACCCCTTTCCTGCTCTCTTTAGGTTTGGTTTAAGGGGGGGGTTTCTGGCGTTCTTGTTCACGAGTTTGATAGGGCCCTTGGAAGATACTTGGGCATTTCATTTAGGCTTTAAGTTTTCTCGGAGGATCAATGCTTTTTAAAAATTCTTGCTTCTAAAAACCCTTTTTGATTTCCTCCGTTTTACGGTTCAAAAATTGATCTTTGGGTTTGGGTTACCCTTTTCCTTCGTCCTTGTGGGGACCCTTTTTTAATCAATACTATTCTCCTTGTTTTCTGGGAGGAAATATTTGGGTTTCTCTTCATTTCGTTTAGGCTTTTAAGTTGGCGTTCTGACTTATAAATCTTTAGCTTGTTCGTTTCGATTTTTAACTTGTCCCCTTAGGTTTTGTATAAGGGAATTTTTACCCTCTTTTTCTTCCTTTGTGGAGGGGCCGTCCTTTCATTTTTAACTTCTTTTTTTCTTGAGAAAAGTTTGTTTAATTGAATTTTTATCAGATCATCATTGTTAGTGAAGATGAGGTTAGTGTATTCCCCGTTAGTAGGCTCTGTTATTTGGGTTTAAAATTGAATTTTGTGCAGAGATTTAAAAGCTCGTGTGAGTTTTCATCAGAGCTGCCTCCTAGTGTTTTATTACTGCAACAATTTTTATTTGCTATATTCCTCCATTTTAGGTGCCTTAAGTTGAAATCCCCCAGGAGCAAGATGTTGGGTGCAGGAGCTGGAAGATTTTTCCCGACTGGTCAATTTTTAACAGCTGTTCCTGGAAGTGCTGGGATGTTGCTCCGTTAGGCTTGTAGGACTACTACAATAACTAGGTTTTGGTTCTCGATCTTTACTGCTAAAACTTCCACTAAATCTTTGAGGCATTATGCAGTTCTGTGCAAACAAGTGACTTGCAATGTACCGGCCAACCCCCCTTCCCTTTTGCCTGTTCACTCTGTCACATCTGGGATAGGTTTTTTAAATGGGATCCATATTTCGTTGTCCAAGTGATCCTTTATGTGGGTCTCAGTTAAGGCCGTGAACATTGCCCTTTGCCTCTGCAAGCAGTCCACGGATTTAAAGGTATTTTTTTGTTTGTTGCTGGCTTTGACCCTGTATATTTGCAAAGAAAAATGTCATGAACTGGTGGTATGTTGGTACTGGGGGGAAGGGGATTTTTTTTTCGGCATTAGGATCTGTATCTGTTGGTTTGGGTGGAGGCCATTGACTGTGGTTCCACTCCAGGAATGACTGGATTGGTGTACGGGTTTTTTGCCATTTCCCGCCAGTTTTTTTTTCCCTTCCTTTGGGACTAAAAACCTCTACCTCTTGAGTGGCTGTGGCTACCCCGGTTTTCCAAAGGCCTGGATGTTTTGTATCTTTTTGTCCCTTTTTGGGTGGTATGCCTGGCAATTTAAGTTTTTTAGCAGTCTTTCTGTATGAGAGGTACACATTTTAGGGTGGGAAAAACTACAGGAAGGGAATTTGCATTTTCCTGTTATTATATGGGCACGGCATTTTCTAGGGTGGTCATTTTGCATGTCCCATCTTTTTTTCCAGTTTTCCCTTGTCTGCAGATACCAAGTGAATAGTATGGGAACAGGTTTGGTTTTTCCGTTTCCCTTTGGGTTTCTGTGACTGTTTTCCCTGTTGGCCACATTTTTTCCCCTGTCTTATTCCTATCCTCCCTAGCAAAAAAAATTTGGAGCCCCCAAACCATTTTGTTTTTGGAAAATAAAATTCGGCTGCCTAAAACCCAAAGGGGTCGGTGGGGGTGTGCCCCTGCACCCCTCTGCTTTTTCAGGCGAGCTCCCTTTGTATAAAACAGGGCGTTGAGTGTGGGGGGCCGTAAAAAACCATTGGTTTTGAGCTGCTTCGTGGGGCGATTTCACCCTCTTCAGTGCAAGTTTTTCCCCCCGACAATCTTTAGGGAGACCTATGGAACCAGGACGATGGGGTTTTAAAATGGTGTAGCCCTGAATGGGGCTTATAGAATTTTCCCCAAACTAAATTTCCCACGCCCCGTGTATGACCCTTTGGGTTTTTGAGGGGTTCCAAAAAGTGAGCCCTTGACGCACTCCACCCGGGGAAGGGGGCTTTTTGATGGGACGAAACTCGCCATTTTAAACTTGGGTTAAGTACATAATGTCCCATTTGAGGCAGATGAGGTTTCCACAAAAGGAGTTTTTTTGGGGAGCCCATAGGGGAACCGTACATCGGGCACAAAAAGGGGAAAGTGGATGGCGGTTTGCTTAAAAGGGCCGCCCGGGGGGTCCCTTTTTCCCCTGAAGATGCCCTCTGAGAAATTCCCATCCCCGCTTACGTCGTTTTGGGAGGCCTTCCAGGCCCAAGTTATGGAAATCGTAGGGCCGGAAACAGAGCCGTACTTTCCCAGAATATGGGGGGGCGTAGGGACCATTTTTGGCGGCAGAGTGCTTAAAGCTGGGGAAGGGCGCCACGAAAACTGGTAAAAGCACCAGTTACCAGGTTTATAGCGTTGGGAGCCCAGTGCGCAAGAAAGGGGCCTGGGCGCTTGTGGAGTGAAGAGGGGGAGGTTTCCCAAAAGGGGAGAATGTGTGAGGTAAGCGTGATGTAAAAGGTTTCTTTTACTACCCCCAAAAGGACAAGAAAAGAAGGCAAGTCCCGGAGGAGGTGCAGGCTTAGGGAAGAGCTTCAGGAGGTGTTAAGGACATTACACCCCTGCGGGGATGTTGTTCCTAGTGGTGAAGACACGGCGGTGCCTGTAGAGGAATGTAAGGAAAAAAAAACATAGCGGGTTAAAGGGGGCCAACTTTAAAAAGGGGAGTTGTCGCCGGTCCCTGTGGAAGGGGGGCGTGGTGGGGGGGTTAAAGGTTCATCGGGGGAAACCTCAGAAGATAAAAAGGATGTAGAGGGCACACGGGGAAGGGAGGGGGGGCGGCGTCAGACTCAGATGAGGTCCTGACGCCGGCGAAAGGGGGGTCTGGGGGGAAAGGAAGGGGCAATGTCGAAGCAGTCCGTAAGGGCACAAAAAAAAGGGGGGGGGGGTTTTGATGGTGTGAAGCCTTGTGCTGGCTTGGGGAAAGGGGGCCCCTGGGATGATGAAGAGAGGGGGGAAAGGGTTTAAAAAATTTTAAGGGGTTGGAAATTAAATCCCAAGTGTGTTAGGTAAAAGAGGGGGGGATAGAGGGTTTTTCCCAACGCTTGGGGGGGTTACGTGCAGAGAAAAAAGGGGGTAGAGGATGTGGTGATGTGGGGGGATGGTGGGGCTAAAGAACGGTTTTAAGCAATAAAACGTAAAAAGGGGGAAACGTATCAATTTTTTTAAAATAGGGGCTTGTAACTTTTTGGGAGGATAATTAGGGGGTTGTTATGCGGGGGGGAAGTGGCGGGCACTTATCCAATGGATAAAAATTATGGAAATTTAAAAGGGGGGGAAGGCTGCGTGAGGAAACGGGAAAGAGGGTTTTCAAGCGGGGGCGGGTAAGGGGGGGGGTGGAAGAGGTGTTAGGGGGCGTAGCCCTTCATCGTGCGTATTGGTGGGCCCAAAAAACAAAGACAGCAGGCAATAAAAAAATTCCAGGGTTTTGGGGTTCATGAATCGATAGGAGGGAAAGGGAGGGGGGCGGTCAAACAAGCTAGGGAAGGGAATGGGGGCTTTTGCTGACAAGGGGGTTAGAGAAGAATTTGCAACGAAAAGGGGAAGGGGGAGGGGGGGTTTTAAAACAGGTGTTTTGGAGTGTGGTATCCCATTGCGAAACCCAGTAAATGGGGGAAGAACGGGGGGTGGTGAAAAAAATGGGGGGAAAATTATGGAGGGCTTTAAGGGGAAAATGCAAAAGGGGCAAAGCACGGGGAATTGATGGACTCCCGGCGGTTTTTTTAATCAGCAGCATTGGGAATTATTGAGGAAATTTTCTGGTTGGGTTTTATTAAATTGCATGAAGGAAGAGGTGGCGGGGGGGAACAGGAAAAGGGCTGTCGTTGTTTTGGGTTTCCCAAAGGGGTGGGGGGCAGCTACGCTTCGGGATTCCCGGGGCAATCTCGTTTTTTATGCGAAAAGTTTAAATAAATTTTTTGCGAAGTTTTTTTGGGAAATGGGTCAATTGTGGGGTGGGGGCAGGTGTTTAAAAAACTCAGTTTGGTTTGCCGGGAGGCCCCGGGGTGGAGGGGCAGGGGTTACTTAGGGATTTGGGGAGGCAAAAGGGGGGGGGGAGGGAGGGGGGGGGGTTTTTGGTGGCTTCCGATTGGCAAGGGGCATACGAAAGAGTGGTGGGGAAAGCATTGAAAGCCTCCTCAGGGGTCGGGGGTTTGGGGAAGAAATAGTGGGCGGGGTTGGGAGGCTTTTGTATGGGGGGTCCCCAATGGCGAGGGAACAGATTAATGGTCGTTTTGGGTGGGAAGATTGTAAGGGTAGGGGGACTTGGGCGGGGGTGTCCTAGGGCAAAAAAAAATTTTTGAATACGTACAGGCCCCTTTTATAGTTTGAGGGGAGCAGCGATTGTCACGTGGGGGACCAGGGGTGGGTTGCGGGGGTTTTTGGCCAGTTTTAATTGGGTATGTGGATGATAAACTGTTTCTGATCAGGGAGGGGGTGTCAATGGGCCCCATTTGAAAGGGGTAGTACAAATGTTCGCAGGGGCAACTGGAAAAGAGGGGAAATTCAGATAAAACCTGGTCAGGGGGGTAGGACTTGGGGGGAAAGGGGTTTATTGGGGAAATGCAGTTTTTGGGAAGCCCGGTGAAATTTTTTAAAAAACTTTTGGCCCTTTTTTTGCGACGATTTTACCTGTGGCACGCTTGGGAAAACCCCGTTAGGAAAGGGAAAAGGATTCAAGGGGCCTTGGGTGCAATTTCGACCTTTCATTTGAACCTTGGGGCACGTGCCATTGTTTTTATAACTTAAATGTAAAGCAAAGTATGGCACGTGGCAGCCGTGTTCCATTAACTGGGGCCGCAATAACAACATACTTTGGGAAAGGGTTTTTTAAAATTTTTGTGGGGTTTGAAACTGTGAAAGGGTTAAGAGGGATGTGGTAATTTTTACCTGTAAGTAAGGGGGCGTGGGGTTGCTGGACTTAAAGCGGGGGTCAAAAAGTGTCTTCATTAAAAGGGAGGTGATGAGGGAAAATGTTTGGGGGGGGGGGGTTTGGCCCCGGGTCCATAACAGATTTCAAAGGATGTATACAGGAGTTGAGTTTTCATGGTTGGGGGAAACTGTGTTTAGGGCTCTGGGGTGGGATCGAGACCAGCAAAAAGGGTTTTTAAAAGGTAGGGTTTTGTAGAATTTTTAAACCGGGGGGTTGTAGCGCCCGTAGGGGGGAATTTTTTCCCCATGTAGCATGGGAAGTATAAGGAATGGTTTTTGTGGGAGGTTTCCCAAACCCCGTGTTTTGGGATGTAATGTAAACCCTTTTCCCGCACGGCATTTTACCGTCGGGGTTTGGTTTCACGGGATAGACGGAGTCGTTGACGGGGGGGGGGAAATGGGGTTTTTGGTGGGGAGGAATCGGCTTTTAAAGGTTATATTTTTGTGATGGACGAGGGGGTGTTTAAGGGGGGGTTTTAAAAAGGGTGGGAAAAAAGGGAAAAGGGGGTAAAGGGAAATTTTGTATTGGGGACATTAAGTCTCGACGTGGGGGGTTTTGGGGGGAACGTGTAAAAAAGAGCTGGGGGATTTCAATTAAAGGGCCCCCTTAAAAACATATAGTGTGGGGATTTCCCGGGGGAAAAAAGGTTTTTTGAGGGGAAAAGGAGGGTTTTTAAACGGTTTTCGTTTTTAAAAAACCCGGTTTTGTTAAAAAAAAGGAAATTTTGGGGGGAAAGGGGGGTTTAAGGATTTTTCCCGAGGGATATAGGCCTTTTTTAACAGGTTTTAAATTGACTTGTAATATACAGGGAGGGGAGGGGGGATGATTGGAAAGTGTTGGGGTAGGGAAGGGCCCGGGGGGCAAAAAGGGTTGGGCCCCCCTGGTAATGGGTAACAAAAGTTTTTCGAGGGGGTTTGGGTGAGTGATGCATGAGTGAAAAAATATTGGGGCCACGGGTTAGCCCCCTGTGGAGCTGGCCATTTTTTTGTGTGCCCGGAATTTATACTTTTTTAAACATATTGTGTGTGGTAATATTGATTTTCCCGGGAATGACATTGGAAAATTTTTTGGGGATTTCTATAATAATTGCAAGTGTTTTCCAACTTGTTTTCAGGTGCCTTGCCCTGCATAGTGTTGAAAGCTGTGATCCCTGCACGGGGTCCCCGGATATGATTTGATTTGTTTTTTTTAAAAGTCTGTGCATTATTGGGTTTGTCACTGGTGTTTGCCCAATTTTTTAGTTTTTTTTTTGAGAGTAAAGAGGTTTTAAAGCACGTCAGATAGTGTAAAAAAAGTTGGGCAACATTGGGGGTTTTTAGGTTTTTTTTGGTTATGGGGCGTGCTAGGGGACAGGGGGCGTTATGGGTTTTTCCCTTGGGGTCATGGGGTTTATTTTTTTTGTTTTTATTTTTAAAAGTTGTCAAAAGCCTATGTAATGTCCTATAAGCGGATAGACTTGAATGTCATAGTTGAAGCTGTGTTATTGTTTTTAAAACTGGAATTGCATGTTTAAATGGTTTTAAAGGCTTACTGTGTTGGAATTTTTTGGGCTAAGTTTTTTTCTTAAAAATTTTGTAGTAAAATTTTTTATTCCCTTTGGACTTTTTTTATATCACCATTGGTTTTGTAATACATATTTTTTTGTAACTGAAACCCTTAGGGCAAATTTCATAAAATTTAAAGTTTGGGCATTTCTTTTGGGACTTTTGGGTTAGGCAAATTAAATTTTTTATTTTGGTTTTTTTTAAGGGTTTAAAAAGTTTGGGGGGTTTGGATAACCAAATAGGGGGGGGGTAATATGTCGTATAAATGTTCCCCTTTTCAATGCTTGCAAAGGTTTTGAAAACGATTATTAAAAACCATTTCGAGGGATGTGTTATAAAAGTGTTGTTTTATATCATGGGAATTCTGTTTAGTACCCCAACAGGTTTTGGGGTTTAAATGATAGTATGAGGGAGCAGGGAAGGGGGGGGGGGGGTTGGCCCACACGGAGTTGTAAGTGTGGGTGGTGTTAAAAATTAGCTGTAGGGAGGATTGTGTTAATTTTTAGACTTTAAAAGAGTTTTACCTTTTTATATTTTGTAATGTCAATTTTTTAAAAAAAAAAAAAAAAAAAAAAAAAAAAAAATAAAAAAATAAAAAAAAAAAAAAAAAAAAAAAAAAAGCCCCCAAAAATGGGGGCTCCCACATTGGGTTTTTTGGGAATATATCCTCCAAATTTCTAGTGGAAAATCCTTGGTTTTTCCTTTTGGTTTTTTTTAGTTTTTCAACATTTGGTTTTTTCTTATCTTTGACTACACTTGTTTTCCCCCCTACAGGGCCTGTCCTCTATGGGTCATTTTTATGCATTCCATCTGGGGTTTTAAAATTTCCCCATACCTGGACAAAAATCTCCCCGCTTCAAAAATACTATCCCCAGGGGCAGCACCTTTCCCCTTAACCCTTACTGTCTCCCCGGGGCAGCCCCCTCCGCTTCTTTCCCTTACTGTCTCCCAGGGCAGCCTCCGTTAAACCATTATTCCCCCCAGGACGCACCTCCGCTTCTCCATTTTCTGTCCCCCCAGGACAGCCCCCTCCACCTTTTACCTTTTCTGTCCCCCCAGGACGCGTATTTGGCCCCACCAATTTTTGACTACCTTTTTTTTTTTTTTTTTTTTTTTTTATATTTTATGTAAAAAATGACATTTTCAAAAATTTTAAAAGGGAAAAAATCATTTAAGTCGAAATTAACACAATCCTCCCTACAAAACCCAATATTTCAAAACCACACTTACAACTCCGTGTGGGTACACCCCCCCCCTCCCTGCCCCCTCATCCTATCATTTAAACCCAAACCGTTGGGAAAGCTACCCAACAGAATTCCCTGATATGAACAACACTTTTATATACACACCCCTCGAAATGGTACTTAATAATCGACTACAGACCATACAATGCATTGCACTGAACATATTATACAGCCCATATTACCCCCCCCTCCGTGGTTACCCAAACCCCCCCACTATTTACAACCTAACATACTATAAAAAAATGAATGTTGCCTAATCGAAAAGCACACAGCAATGATCCAACATTAATTTATGTAATTGTCCAAATGGTTCAGTTACATAACAATATGTATTACAAAACAATGGTGATATAGAAAAGTCACAAAGACATAAAAATTACTACAAAACCAAAAGAATAAACTTAGTCTCAAAATCCAAACACATGTAAGCCTTTACACATTAAAACATGCAATTCCAGTGTTAAAACAATAACACAGCTTCAACTATGACATTCAAGCTCTATAAGCTTATATGGACATTACATAGTACTATTGACAACCAGTACAATAAAAATAAAATATAACCATGACAAAGTACACATAAAGACTGTGCCTCACGCACCAACCACCAAAACCTATACCCCCCCCCCCCCCACTGTTGCCCAACTTTATTACACTATCTGACGTGCATTAACCTCTTTACTCTCAAACAAAACTGAATTGCAGAACCAGTGACGAACAATTATGCACAGACATTAATACAAACATACACAATCATACTCTGGACACCGTGCATGATCACAGCTTTCACACCTATGCAGTGCAAGGCACCTAGAAAACAAGTTGGAGCAAATACGTGCAATTATTATTCAAATCTCCAAAATACAATGTCATTACCGTAAATCATATTTTCCACACACAATATGTATAATAAGTAAAAGTCCATTCACACAAAAAACTGGCCAGCTCCACAGGTGCTAGCACCCGTGGTCCACATATTATTCACTCTGCATCATCATCCAAACACTCTCGCAAAACTTTTGTTATCCATTACCAGGGGGGGCAACCCTGTTTTCACCCCTGACTTCCCTACCCCAGCAACACTTTCCAATCATACCCTCCCCCCCCTCGTATATTACAAGTCTAATAAAACTGTAACGTAAGTTGCCTATATCCCTCTGAAAAATCCTTCACCCACCTCCTCCCATAAATTTCCTATTTTCTACATACCGTTTTATAGAACGTTAACGCTAACACCCCCCTCTTCACCTCAGCACCCGTTTGCCCGCAATCCCCACACTATATAGATATAATCTGCCATAATGTACCCCCCAGCTCTGATTACACTTTCCTCCCAACCCCCCACGTCGAGACTAATGCTCTCAATACAGAATTCCTTTACCTCCTATCCTATTTATCACCCTATTTAACCACCCCTTGACACTCCTCAGTCCATCACAAAATATTACTAATGAAAAGCCGACTCCTCCCCACCACATATCCCACACTCCCCCCCGTCAACGACTCGTCTATCCCGTAGAACCCCACCCGACGGTTAAAAAAGCCAGCAGAAAACGATACATTACATCCCGAACACGAGGTTGCAACCTCATCCTACTCAACCTATTCCATATACTTCCCCATGCATACATGGGAAAAAATTCCCCCTACAGGCGCTACAACCCTCCGGCTAACAATCTACACAACCTACCTATTTTAACCTTTGCTGGCTCTCGATTCCCCCGCCAGAGCCCTCAACACAGTTTCAAAACTCATGCAACTCAACTCCTGTATACATTCCGTTGCAATCTGTTATGGATCCTGGCCAAACACCCCCCCCCCCACACTTTTTCCCCCATCACCTCCCTTTTAATGAAGACACATTTGACCCTCCGCTTTAAGTCCACAATCCCAGCCCCCCCTTACTTACAGGTAACATTACCACATCCCTCTTAATCCAATCACAGCTCGAACCCCACAAGAATTTAAAAACCTTCCTAAGTATGTTCGTTATTGCCGGCCCAGTAATTGGAACACGGCGGCCACGTGCCATACTTTGCTATACAGTAAGATATTAACAACAATAGCACGCTGCAAAGAGTCAAATGATAAGGTCGCAATGCACCCAAGCGTTCCCTGAATCCTTTTCTACCCATACTAAGCGAGTTTCCATGCGTGCCACAGGTAGATCGTCTGCATAAATAAGACCGCAGATTGTTAACGAATGCACTGCCTCCTCACAAACTGCACTACCCCAATCAACCTAACCCGCCCAAGCTCCTACCCATGACCTGAATTTATCTGGGAATTTACCCTCATACCAGTTGCCCTGCGAACATTTGTCCCCCCTTGCTACTTACCCCGTCTTATGTAGTCCATTTGACATCCCCTCCCTGATCAGAAACAGTTTGTCCATCCACATACCCAATTAAAACTGGCCAAACCCTCGCAATCCTCACACCATGGTCCCCTCTACGTGACACATACGGCTGCTCCATCAATCTATAAAATGGGTATTACGCACGCAAACTATTAATTGTGACATAGGACACCCTGCCTAAGTCCCCTACCCATTACAATCTTCCCACCCAATCGCTCATTAGTCTGTACCCTCGCCATTGCCACCTCCATACAACGCCTCAACCCAGCCCAATATTCTTCCCAAACCCCTGACCCTGAGGATTGGCTTTCAATGCTTTCGATCCTCTCTATCGTATGCCCCTTGCCATTCGAGGGCCACCAAACCGCCCTCCCTCCCCCCCCCTTTTGCCTCCACGAAATCCTAAGTAAAACCATGCCCCTCCAACATAGACCTCCCTGGCAACCAAACTGAGTTTTTGATACTACCCGCCCCTACCACACACTTGATCCCGATTTTCCAAAATCTTTGCAAAAATTTATAATCTGTGCATAACAACGAGATCGCCGGTTAATCCGATGCGTATGCTGCCCCTTTACCTTCGGGTACATATACAACGAACATGCCGTTGCCTGCCTTCTCACCTGCTCACTCTCTCCTTCAATGCAATTTAATTTCCTAACCAGAATAATGCCTCAATAATTTACCAATGCTGACTGTAAAACTCTGCCGGGAGTCCAATTCAATTCCCGGGTGCTTTTTTTGCCCTTCCGCTTCCACTTAAAGCCCTCCTATTTCCCCCTCAGTTATTTACCCACCCTGTGCTTCCCTATCACTGTTACGCATCTGACATACCCACACTCCCACCACTCCTGTTTCTAGAACCCCATCCTCTACCCCTTTCTCGTTGCCAGTACTTTCTCATACCATTGTCAGCAAACGCCCCCATTCCTTACGTAGCTTGTCTGACCTGCCCCTCCCTCGTACTCTCCTATCGTTTCTTGTTGAACATCCATCCCCCATGGAAATAGTCTATTGCTGCTGTCTTGGTTTTGCCTACGCAATACGCACGATGAAGGTCTATCGCCCCATAACACCTCTTCCACCCACCAGCCTGTACCCTCACCGCTTGGAGCATCTAATCTTGTTACCTCACGCCAAGCCTCCCTTTAATTGCCATATGTTCGTCATTGGAATAAGTGCCGCCACCGCCCCATCGCATACCAACCCGTATTCTATCCTCAAATAGTTTGCAAGCCAATATTTTAAAGTATTGATACATTTCCTTCCTTTACGTAATGTGCTTAATCGTTCTTTAGCCACACCATCCCACCACTTCACCACATCCACTAACCTTCTATCTCTGCACGTTAACCCTCGCCACAGCGTTGCAAATCCCTCTATCCCCTCCTCATCACCTAACACACTTGTATTTAATTTCCAATATCCCCTATATATACCTTGCTAGTGACTCCCACTCCACCTTGCACTACCGGCCCGATGATACGAATAAGTACTTCTATTGTACGGAAAAATGTCACCCAACCCCTATGAGATATATACAGCCTATCCACCTAGCAGCGTAACAAGTCTTAACAAAAAAGTGTGCTCTACATCCCAACGCCACTTCTCAACCGGCATCCCGCAACTGGATATATTCCCTCAAAGATCTGCAGGCCGCGACACGATGCCCCTGCCCCTTTTGGTTCCACGTCAGCCCTCCTATTAACCAGTTCAGTCGCCAAACGGACGGCCACTGCAGGTTAAACCACCGTAAGATAGAAAACTAGTTCTTCACATACAAAATTCCCTTTGTACCATACGTCATTTTCCGCTGGTGCATACTCACATAACAAAGATACCCGCTGTCCATCCACCACCATCACGCGCATTACTCTTCCCCTCCCCCCCCCCTCAATTCTTAGCAACACAAACGGGCTTGCCCTCCCTGATCAATATACCCAACCACCTTTCAGAGTGCCGATGGCAGAGTCATGACCTGAAAACCTTCCACCTCGAGCACTCTTCCATCCTTGAAAATTGTGTTCTTGCAGGAAAACACTACATCCACCATGTATGTATACAGAAAATTCGAAACCATTCCTTCTTCACACTATTACACAGTCCTTTTACGTTCACTGTCATTACACCTAGAGGCCTCTTTATAGTTTCCAACCTTCCTCCTCTCTTCATTCATTCCAAGGCATCCTGCCCCAGGAGCCAGCACAAGGCGTCACTCCATCAACCCCTCCCCCTTTTTTGCGATGCCTCTTATAGTTGGACTGCTTCGACGTTGGTGCTCTTCCTTCTCCCAGACTCTGCGCCGGCCCCGTCAGGACATCATTGAGTCTGACGCCGCCGCTCTCTTCCTCGTGATGCCCTTCATCAATGTTATCTTCTGAGGTTTTTTTTTCCCTTTCACGATGAACCTCAATACTCCACCACGCCCCGTTCCACAGCACACGGCGACAAACTCTCTCTTACTAGTTGGCCCGTCAAACCCTGCTATGTTGTTTATCTTAATTCCTTCAGGCACCGCAGTGTCTTCACCTGCTCATGTAACAAAATCCTTGCAGGCGGTGTCAAATGTCCTTAAACACCTTCTGAAGCTTTCCTCTTGAGCACTGCACCTCTCTGCACTTGCCACTTCTGTACTTGTCCTTTGTGTAGTAACAGGATCCTTTTATCACAGCTTACCTCACACATGCCATTTCTCCTCTTTGGATTTCTCCAACCTCTTCACTTCCACAAGCGCCCCAGGCCTTGCTTTGCGACTGGGCTCCTCAACAGCATCACGCTGGTAAACTGGTGCTTCACCAGTTTGCGCTGGCGCCCTCCTCAGCTTCACGCACTCGTGCCGCCTTATGAGAAGGGTCGTACGCCCCATAAATATTCTGCCTAGTGCTCGTACGGTCTCTGTCCGGCATAGATCCTTAACTTGCGTCCTGAAGTCCTCCAACCTCGAGTAAGACGGGTTGGGATGTCTCAGAGTCATCTTCAGAGAAGAAAGGTACCCTCCGGACGTCCCATGTAAGCTGCAGCTCCACTTGCCTTTTGTGCAGATGTACGGTTCCATATGTGCTCAAAAACACTCCCCTTATGTCAGCCTCAATCTGCCTCAAATGGGACATTACGTATCTAACCAGTAAAAGTGGCGAGATACGTCGATCAAAGCACCTTCACTGCGGGAGTCGCGTCAAGACTGACGTCTTGGAACCTCGTCACCAAAAGACTCATTCACGGACGTGGAATTCAGTTTGACGAAGATTCTATAAGCCCCATTTCAGGGCTACACCATACACCTCATCGTCCTGGATTCCATAGGTCTCCCTAATGATTGTCGGGAGTAAGACTTGCACTGAAGAGGGTGAAATCGCCCCACGGAGCAGCTCTATACCAATGGAATTTACGCGCCTCATCACACTCAGCGCACATGTTGATACAAGGTAGCTCGCCTGAACAGCAGAGTGGTGGCGAGCGCACAACCTCACTCGACCGTGGTCAGGCAGCGAATGTTATTATTATTAAGTAGGGAAGTCAGGGGTGAAAACAGGGTTGCCTCCCTGGTAATGGATAACAAAAGTTTTGCGAGAGTGTTGATGGGTGATGCATGAGTGAATTATATGTGGTACCGGGTGCTTGCACCTGTGGAGCTGCGCCAGTTTTGTGTAAATGGTCTTTTATACTTATTATAATATTGTGTGTGGTTTAATATGTATACGGTAAATGACATTGTAATTTTGGAGATTTGCTTATAATAATTGCAGTATTTTGCTCCAACTTGTTTTCCTTGGTGCCTTGCACTGCATAGTGTTGCTGATGTGATCATGCACGGTGTCCAGAGCTATGTTGTGATATGTTTGTATTAATTGTCTGGGCATAATGGTTCGTCACGGGTGTACTGCCAATTCAGTTTTGTTTTGAGGTTCATGAGGTTAATGCACGTCTGATAGTGTAATAAAGTTGAGGCAACAGTGGTGTTATAGTTTTTGTGGTTTAGGTGCGTGTAGGGAACAGTCTTTATGTGTTACTTAGGTCATGGTTAATATTTTAGTTGTATTGTACTGTTGTCAATAGTATATGTAATGTCCATATAAAGCTGTTTAGAGCTTGAAAATGTCAGTGTTGAAGCTGTGTTATTGTTTTAAACACGGAATTGCATGTTTAAATGTGTAAAGGCTTACATGTGTTGGATTTGAAGGACCTAAGTTTATTCTTAGGGTTTGGTAGTAATTTTAATTTTGTATGTCTTTAGTGTGACTTTTCTATATCACCATGTTGTGTAATACGTATTGTTATGTAACTGAACCATTAGGACAATTACATAAAATCTATCGTTGAATCATTGCTGTGTGATTTTCGATTAGGCAAAGTTTCATTGTTTATAGTATGTTAGGTTGTAATTAGTGGGGTGGTTGGATTAACCACGGAGAGGGGGGGGTAATATGTCTGTATAATATGTTCAGTGCAATGCATTAGTATGTCTGTTAGGGTCTGTTATTAAGTACCCATTTCGAGGGATGTGTTATAACAGTGTTGTCTCATATCATGTAATTTCTGTTGGGTAGCTCCAACAGGTGGGGTTAAGTGATTAGGATGAGGGAGCAGGGAGGGGTGGGGGTGGTGTACACACGGAGTTGTAAGTTGGTGTGTAATTATTAGATGTTGGGTAGGATTATGTTAATTACTCGACTTTTAATGTGTTTTAATATTATATTTGTAATGTCTTGTTTTAAATAAAATGATAAAATAAAAAAAAAAAAAAAAAAAAAAAAACTGTTTAGTTGTTGGCTAGAGCTTTCTGGGGTTATGCGTTATACTTTCATTTTTGAGCAGTAGTGCTTTGCATTTGCTCCTTTTATGTCTCTGTACTCTGTTCCTAACCTTGGAATTCAGTTAGTGCTGCAATATCTGTTGTTTGCTTTAAATTTTTTTTAGCAGCGGGTCTCTGAATTTCTATTATCTAATATCTCAGTATTCACCCGGGGTTCATTCTCTTTTAATCCTAACCTCTTTAATGTAAAAAATTTTACAGGATGGTCGGGAGCAAATGAATTTTTGGTTTTAAATTTTTCATAAACCCCCGCGGGGGACAAAAAAAATTGTAAGAAACCCAAAGTTGGATCTCGGGTATAAAGATATTTTGACAATAAAAATTTTTATTATTATTTTATAAATATTCGCCGGTTTCCCCGGCCCGGGCCTTTTCCAAGGGTGGCCCCCTTGGCTCCCTTTTGGGGTGTCTAGCCCTAAGTTCCCATGGGAGGGGCACAAGTCCCCTCCTATCTTTGGGACCAACTGCCCCCGGGCCTACCAAAAGCTGGGCCCCTTGGTCTCCCATCCCCCCCAAGGAGGCTAATGGAATGCAGTCTTATGAGCTAAAGGCTGGGGTCGGCACCTCCCCTACCCTAGAAGGGCGGGAGGGTGTCGATGACAATAAAAAATTGTGAAAGTGAAACGAAAAAAAAATTATTTTGATTTTATTCCCCAAACCTTCTTGTTAAAAAAAAATTTTAAAGCGCATCAATGATTTTTACTTCAAAAATTTTAAAAATATTTCAGTAAAAAAATTACCAAAGTTAGTATAAAAAAAAGTGAAACACTGATTTTATTAGAATAAATGAAGAATACGGTTTCAAAAATGTTTTCCAGAGGTCAGAGGGGATGAATAATAACAACAAAAGTAAGTAAGTAAGTTTATTCAGGTATACACAAAAACATTAATGAATTATCAATATAGCAGCATATTTTTAAAAACCAATAACCCAAAAATCAGACAAGTGACTTTTTTTCCATTGGGGGGCCTTTTAAGGGGGAAGGGTTTTCCGTCTGTCAAGTTGTTACTTTTTTGTAAAACGTTCTAAAAAATTTCAAAAAATATGAATTAAATTTCCCCCAAATTTATTAAAAATTTAAATTTTGGGTGAGTTAAATTTTTTTTTGAACTGTTCAATTAATTTTTCTTTTCAAAATTGAAAACTGTTTAATATAAAGGGGTATCTAATGAAATTGCATTATCCTGCTATTTTCGGTTTTTTTTTCATTCAAACTTTTTTTTGAGTTGATAACAAAAACTAAGAAATCAGTGAAGCTTAGTAAGGGGCAAGTTTTTCTGTACGTCAAGTTTTTTTACTTTTTTGTAAATTCTCCAATATAAAAGGGGGGTTTTACCCGCGTCGCGCGGAAAAAAAAAATCGAAAAAAGAGTCATGCTTACAGAAAAAAACTTTAACAATTTGACAACTTTTTTTGTGTCTCATGTTTGTACGATGCTTTTTCCCCGTTTTTTTTTTTTATTTTTATTTAAAACCAATACAGT
Source organism: Cherax quadricarinatus (assembly GCF_026875155.1). Lineage (NCBI taxonomy): Eukaryota > Metazoa > Arthropoda > Malacostraca > Decapoda > Parastacidae > Cherax > Cherax quadricarinatus. Next base: position 15,987,464 of record NC_069480.1, read on the forward strand.
TTAACATAAAAATTTAAAAAAACGTAGAACCTAATCAAAATTTAAATGACAAACGGATTGTCCTACATGCTCGCAAGATTTACAAAAAAAACTTTCAGCAAAAACATAGCTAAAAAAAATTTCAGTCCGGGGCATGAATTGAATTTATACAAAACCTTTCTTTTATATAAATTTTACTTTTAAATGACATCTGCAAAGGTTTTTAATAAATTTAAAATGAAATATACAAAGAAATTATACATTAAATAAAAACCTTACATTAATAAAAAAACAAAACCCAACATCAATCTTTCTAAAAATTCATATTATCCCTAACAAAACGCTGTACATATACCAAAAAAAACTAATAAACAGAAAAAAAATACAGCTTAGAAACACAAAAATGAAGCCATACTGTTACAATAACCCAATACAAATCTCAGACCAATTTGGGCTACTCACTAAACTGTCTAGTTTTTCTTATACCATACAGACTAAAACTTAAAATCAAGGATTTTTCATTAACACCAAACCGTATCAGGGACAGACCAAATTTAAACTTTAAAAAGAATCAAACATATATTTAAAAATTACAAACGTTGCCCCTGACAAAGGGTCAAAACAAAAGAAAGGGATATTATTTAATATTCACCACACACCCAAACCCCCACCAACACACACCCCCCACGTACACCAAAAATTTTCACAAAATCACATTTAACAATCCGTATGCACAAGCAAACGTTGTAATTCATGTAAAACCGCACGTAACATAAATACAAACTAAAACACATTTCGGCAAAGAACTTATTTCTCAAGAATCTGTTATCAAACGATAACTCTAATTATACTAAAAAAAACTACTTTTTTTATCAAATTTCTGAAAGTGTTAACTAAATAACGAGCCCTTTGAGCTCTACACCACACTTGGTGCCAAAAGTCTCAATGAAAAAGGAAAACCATTCCAAAACCCACATTAAACCCCCTCTCCAACCCCCCCCAAGGGAGGCGAGCCCTCTTTACCCAACCCCCTCCATCCTTAAAACCCTTCCCACTCTTTTTCAATCACAGTTTTACGAGAATCCCAACGTTGTTTTTCTATCCCCCTAGAAAGTGATCCCCCTCCTCCCATACAAAATCTCTGTTACACCATCGTACGATAGAACGTTACCGCAAGAACCCTTCTTCGCTCTTAAGAAAAGTTAAAAAAAATTTTCGTTGGGTTTTTTAAACCCCCGGGGGTTACCCACCCGGGAAACCCAGAAAGTCAGTGCGTCATCGAGGATGTCTAACTTATTCCCTTGGGGGTCCTAATCTTGTCCCCCGGGGGGGCCCCCACCCAGTCACTAAACCCGGGTACCTATTTGCTGCTAGTAACAGGACAAAATGTAAGGAACGTGCGAAATGTTTCCACCCCGCCGGGAAACGAACCCGGGCCCCCCGTGTTAACGGGGGGCTTTTGCCCCAGGCCCGGGGACTACCCTCTCCCCCCATCACCCCCGAAAATATTTAAACTACCATGATATAAACTAAAACTCTTATGACACCCCCCGTCTAACCCCCCATATCTAGACTTAGATCACCAAACCACACCCCCCGGCCCCCCCCTCTGACAACCTACTTAAACCCACCAACCCCTCTACCTTAAAAGTTTTTTTTTTTAATTAAAAAATTTAAATTTAAATTCAAAGTTTATTCCTATAAGGATTTAAATCGATTTACAGAAATTTGGTTTTTGGGGGGTTTACATGTATAAATTTGATTTTTGATGTACCCCTGAAATTACTGGGGGCATTTCGGGCAAATTAGTTTTATTCTTAATTGTAAAATATTTCAAAAAGAGGTAAATTGGGATTGGGGTAAGTGACTAATACTAGTTTTTAGTTTAGCAATGTGAAAGCTTTGTTTTGGGACGTACATATTTCGTATTTTGGGTATCCAGGATTTATTATTTTAAGATTGAGAGTTGTTAAAGATTGGTTTCTCCCGGCCGGGGGCCCTTTTTCCAAATGGGGGGCCCGGCCCTTGGGTCCCCCTTTGGGGAGGTCTGAGACCTAAGTCTCCCCTGGGAGGAGGCACTTTACCTCCTCATTTTTGGGGCCAACTGTCCCCGCCCGCCCCAACGGCCTCTCTGGTCTGCCCCCCGCCCCGGGGGGAAATGGGAAAGACGTCTTATGAGCTAAAGGCTCGGGGTCAGGACCTACCCCACCAGAAGGGTTAGGCAGGTTTCGATGAAGATCAAACCAAACGAAAGGATTCCTCGACCCCGGGCGAGTGAGGTTGTGCGCTGCACCCCTCTGCTGTTCAGGGGAGCTACTTGTTCAAAAGGGGGGAGTGTAGGAGCGCGTAAATACCTTGGTATTGACTGCTTGTGGGGGATTTCACCCTCTTCAGGCAATCTTACTCCCACCACATTAGGGAGACCTATGGAATCCAGGGCGATTTGGGGGGTATGGTTTAGCCCCGAATGGGGGTTATAGAATCTTCGCAAAAATGAATTTTCCCCTCCCTGTATGAGTCTTTGGTACGAGGTTCCCAAGACGGAGTCTTGACGCTACCCCCGTGAAGGGGTTTATCGACTATTTGCCACTTTAGTGGGTTAAATAGTAATGTCCCAATTGAGGCAGATGAGGCTGACAAAGGGTTTTTTGGACTTTTTGGAACCGTACATCGGCCAAAAGGGCAAGTGGACGGGAGGTGCTTTCTGGGGCGTCCGGGGGGTACCTTTTCCCCAAGAGATCTGAACTCCCATACCTTTTTGCGGGTTTGGGGGACTTCAACCAAGTTTGGTATTTGTTCCGGACAGAGACGTGTGCAATATGTGGG
>NC_069480.1:15990768-16021938 GCF_026875155.1 Cherax quadricarinatus
GGCTAAATGATTGGGTGGTGTTGGCCTCCTTAGCTACTCTCCAAACCTTATCTGAGATTTGGACCAAGTTACGATTGGCCACTGGGCAGCGTCGCTAGTGTGGCTCGGTTGCACCCCAGACCCCACAACGGAGGCAGCAGAGCGTCTGGTGGACCTATTCACCTCCAGAGCGGCCATGGCTCAACTGCCTCAGGATCTCCAGGACCTCCAAGCCACCCTTCTTCCTAGAAGGGTGATGGTGATCCAAGCAGCATGCCAGGCTGGGGATGTCACGGATGAAGACTTCACCGACCAGGAGCTCCAGGCAGCCTTCACATCTCATCGGGACACTGCTCCGGGGCAGGATGGTATCACCTATGGCATGATCACTCGGTCTGGCCATTCTGGACATTCAGCTGTCCTGGGAGTCATCAACCAGACTTGGCGAGCTGGTAAACTCTCTGTCGTATGGAAGGAGGCTGACATCATACCGATTCCTAAGCCTGGGGATCCTGGCAGTGAGACCCATCTCCCTCACCAGTTGCATCTCGAAGGTGTCTGAAAGGATGGTGTTGGAGCGCCTGAGGTGGAAGCTTGGCCCTCCTCATAAACACCTCTATGGCTTCACCAGAGGAGTGGGCACTTTCGAAAGCCTTACCACTACTGACTGGCATTGGGTCGGACGCCCAAGCCCACATTGTTGTCTTTCTTGACCTCGAGAAAGCTTTTGAGCTAGCCAGTGCACCTGCCATCCTCTCACTCTTGGCCTGCAGGGGGGATTAAAGGCAGGCTGCTTTCATGGCTTTTGTTCCTATCTCCACAGGACAGGCGGGCCTGGGTTATCGCTTCCAGGAGCATGCTCTCTTCTCTCATGACCCTGGACAACGGCACTCCACAGGCGGGGTGCTCTAGTCCCACCCTGTTCAATGTACTGATGCATCAGACTGGTGTGCCTGCCTTTCTCCAGAGGGACCATTCTCCTCAGCTATGCCGATGACCTGGCACTTGTCGTACCTAGGAAGCGCCCGGCTTTTGCAGACGTGCCCAGGAGGACCTCGATCTGCTGGCTTCCACCTGCCGTCACTTTGGGACTCAAGATATCTGCAGCAAAATCCAAAGCCATGATCCTTTGCACCAAGGTGCCCAGTCAGAGGCTGCGGGTCCTGGGCATAGACCTGGAGTGGGTTCACAGTTATAGGTACCTTGGCATCTACATTGACAGGCACCTCACCTTCCAGAAACATGTGCGCCACATTAAAGAGCGGGCTCTGCAGAGGGTCAGGGCATTGAGTGCCATGGCCAACCCTTGGGTTGGGGCCAGCCTCGAGGTCATGAGGTTGTTCTACATCCAGGCAATACGTTCCCTCGTCGACTATGGGGCACTTGCTCTGGTTCACGCCAGACCCACAAACATCAAATCCCTCTGTGTCATCCAGAACACAGCTGTACGGGCCATGCTGGGGGCTCCTAGGTGGGCCAATGCAGTGGCTCTGAACCTTGAGGTGCAGCTACAGCCTCTTGAAGACAGGATCCAACTGGTAGCTGCCAGGAGGATTGCAAAGTATCTCATACTCCCAGGGGCTGACAAACTGATGAGAGATTTACGGATCCGCCAGGGACAGGTCATTCCACTGCATCCTGGATGTGGTCGGTAGCAGATGCCACACAGAAGCTCTTGCCCATGACATTGCTCCAGGCGGGAGGCTGCGACAGACTGGCAGCGAACTACACGGTGCCACCCCCCTTGGGCACCAGTGCGTTTGCTGTGCGCTGGACAAACCCTACCAGACCAGCAAGAGGCATTGCACCCGGACATCTGCACCACCTGCCTCCTAGCATTGTGGTGCGAAGGCCCAGGTGTATGCCATATTACACTGATGGCTCCAGAGAGCCCAGTGGCCAGGGCCGCAACAGCTGGCTGGGATGTTTCCACAGCAATCTGACAGCAGGTTGGCGGCCTATCCCAGACCATTGCAACCATCCACCAGGCGAACTCCTTGCCATCCAACAAGCACTGCGGCATGCTCTTGCAGACCATCCAGTCATCCCCCAACATCCACGTGATTTCCAAAGCAGCGATCCAAGCGCTTATGGCACAGGGAGCCAAAGGAACAACATACACTTAATCAAATCCATCTGGGGTGACCGGCAGATCTCATGGCCCAGGTCTCAGGGCTACCATCAACGGATCCCGAGTCCCCCCATGTGGTACCCTGGCAATGAGGCTGCAGATGAGCTGCTAGGACTGCAACCCTCGAGCACAGCCACGTGCTGCGCTATCCATCACACCTCCGGCCAGATTGCGCTGATGGGCTGCTGGTGCGGCCAGGCGCCCCATTCCCTGACCCTGGGGATTCACGGAGCCTCTGTTGTATGTCCAGGGGCGACCCAAAGGGTGCCCCCTCCAAGTATTCGGACACAGTCCAGGGAACTGAGTGGTGCATATCCAACCGCCTAAGCTTAGGGTATCCCACCACTGCGCGATTTGTTTGAACGGCACGAGAGGAGCGCTGGTGCCCATTGGTGATAAACCGATTGGTTCAGCAACCCTTGGTGCATTACCTGTTTAGAACTGCCTGGCTACGATGCCCCTTCGCCGTAGACACTTCCCATGACCCCAGTAGGGCAGACCCAGAGGATGAGGCTGCACATCTGTGTACTTAGCTGTCAGGGACTTGGAAACCTTACTTCCAGTCCTTACACGTCATCCGCCCCCCCCGCACTGAAGTTGCTGCGAGGGCCTGCTTTGGGCATCCATTGCACTGCACAACCAGCCACTGTTAGTGCCTACACTAACATTTGGTACGTCCATCTGGCCATATTATTAGATTTTATAAAGATTAGCACGTATTTCTCGCCGCCCGGCCTTTTCCAAGTGGTGGCCAGGCCTTGACGTCTCCCTCTTTAGGGAGTGTCTGAGACCTAAGTCTCTCCCATTGGGGAGGAGGCACAAGTACCTCCTCATCTTTAGGACCCAAGGCCAAACTGTCCCCCAGGCCTAACCACCAAGCTAGGCTCCCTGGTCTGTCATCCGCCCGTCCAGGGGGCAAATGGGAATGACAGTCTTATGAGCTAAAGGCTCGGGCCCAGCACCTACCCTGCCCTATAAGGGCTGGCATGGTGTCGATCATCTGGCCATATTATTATTATTATATTAAAGAATTAGCCTGTATTCTCCCGGCCCGGGCCTTTTCCAAGTGGTGGCCCTGTCTTGGCTCCCCTTTAGGGAAGTGTCAAGATACCTAAGTCTCCCATGGGAGGAGGCGCAAGTACCTCCTCATCTTTGGGGACCAACTGTCCCCCAGGCCTAGCCACAACTAGGCCTCTCTGTGTCTTCCATCTCCCCGCCACAAGGGGCTAATGGGAAAGACAGTCATATGAGCTAAAGGCTCGGGCTCAGGCACACTACCCTACCCTAGAAGGGCTGGGCATGGTGCGATGATCTGGCCATAGGGCCGTGGTGTACTCCCCCCCCCTTCTTGCCTGAAGAACCTGCTACACAGAAGCAAGTAACGATAATGCACTTCCCTACCCGGGTGCCAATGCCGGTCACCAAAATGGAAGAACCTGGGCCGGGATTACCAGCGAATCAAATAGAATAGAATAGAATAGAATAGACAGGGTGTCACAACACTTGTCTGGTGTAGTCATTTTTGTGTAATGGTAAATTGGGGATTTGTTATTTAACTCATTTTGTGGTACCTTTAATTTATTTACACCTTGTATTATAAGTTTTAAATAAAATATAAAAAAAAACTCTGGTATACCTGGGTGTATATGGTATGTGGTATTAGGGTGTCAGAACACTTTTGTCCGTTGTAATTATTTTTGTAAGGGTGAATTGGGAATTTTTTTTTTTTTTTATTCGCCGGTATTCTCCCGGCCCGGGTCTTTTCCAAGTAGTGGTGACCCGGCCTTGGGAATTTGTTATTTAACTCATTTTGTGTATAATTTCCACCTTGTATTGTAATGTTTTAAATAAAATATAAAAAAAAAAAATACTTTCTTCTGTTGGAGTACCTTCCACTAGTGTATTACTTCCACTAGTGTATTTTTTTTTTTTTATATTTTATTTAAAACCAATACAGTTTAAACATAAAAATAAAGAAACAGTATGGAACCTAATCAAATTAACTGACAAACGGATTTGTACCTACATGCTCGCACGATATTACAACAAAAACTTACATCAAGAACATAACTAAAAACAAAATTACATGTCACAGGGTCATGAATTGACATATATACAAAACCTTTGCATATATATAAAATTGTAACATATAAAAGACATCAACAAAAGGTTCAATACAACTTGAACATAAAATATACAAAGAATTAATCAGTTAAATATCCCATCCTTCCTCTCACATTAATCAAAAAAACCAAAACCTAACATTCATAATCTGACAAGATAATCTACATACTTATCCTAACAATACAGCTGAACATTATCCCAACATACAAATAAACAGAAAAGAATACAGCTTAGAACACATAACAAGCTCTAGACTGTTACCATACACCCCTATATAAAACTTTCAGACAAATGGACTACGTCACTAAACTGTCTAGATAATGTCTGTATAACCCATACAGACTAAACTTAACATCAAGAACTTGCATGAACACCAAACCGGGTCAGGGTACAGACCTAATTATAAACTTTAAAAAGAATCATTCATGCTATATAAAGTATTACATAACGTCTGACCCATGGACAAAGGCTCAATACAATAGAAAGAGATATATATTTATATATATACACATACACACCCACACGTACACAAAAATTTTCACAAAATCACATTAATCATATGCACTGTAATGCACAATGCAAAACAGGATATAAGTATCTCTCATCGTGCAAAAACCAGCAACGTAACATAAATACAAACTAAAACACACTGCATGTCGCAAATAACTTATTTCTCAAGACTCATGTTATACAAGACTGATACACATAATTATACATAAAAAATCTACTATATTATACCTACATTCTGAAAAGTGTTATATCTACCATAACGATACCTTGAGCTCTACAATCCACTCTTGGAGCCCATAACGTCCCAATGAAAACCAGGAAACCTTCCAAACCCACATTCACAACACTCTCACGACCCCCTCCCCCCAGGGAGGCGAGCCCGCTGTTGCCCCCTGGATTCCCCCAACCATGAAAACCCCTTCATTCACCATATCAATCCACAGATTTACGAGAATCCCTAAGGTTTTGGGGGGGGGGGGCGTTAGCATTCTATACGAACCCCTCTGAGAAAGCCTGATTCCCACACTCTCCTCCCATACAAATCTCTGTTACGACAACCTCGTACTAGTAGAACGTACCGCAAGAACCTTACTTCTCTCCTCCTATCCCCTCTCTCCCCTCATCACCCACGACATATATATAAATCTAACCATGATACAATCTAAAGCTCTTATGACAACCCCTCGACTAACCCACCCATATCTAGACTTAGAGCACGCAAAACCGACACCCCACGGCCCCACCCTCTGGTACCAACCTACTTAACCAGCACCTAACCTCCTCTAGCCCTCACAATAGTAAACTACATGGAACGCTGTCTCATCCCCTCCACAATACCACACCCCCCACCCTCTACAACCTGTCTGTTCGTAATATCTCACAGGACGGAAGGATCCCATGCAGAAAACGAAACATCAACCTCACGCGCAATCCGAGTTTAACTCATTTTTACTAAATCTAAACCAAATACTCTTCCACGCATACAGGGGAACAAACCCCAACTGGGGACAAAACGCACCTACCCTACAAGTTAACCTACACAAAACCCTTATAAACGAACCTATCTCCTTTCCCTAACCAACATAACAGCCCTCCAAAACTATTTCACATTCCCTCAACTCCATTTCCTCGATACCACATACACAGCCTGGTCGTTATGCCTCCCAACCGCCCCGCGTTCACCACCCTCACTCAACACTTCCCATTTAATGAACATACATTTAGCCCTCCGTCTCAAATCCAACAACCCAACCCACCCTGTACTTACAGTAACATTACAACCTCCTCCGTAACCAATCACACAACTTGATCCCCATAAAAAAAATTTGTACAACCCTTCATTAGTAACCCCACCCCGCAATCGCGTCCCTGTATTGGAACACAGCTGCAAACATACCAAACCTTTACTAACAATAAAATGTTTCACGACATCACTCGCTGAATCAAGTTAGGTGCTGGGGTCCGGGAGAACACCTGACGCCCCACGATCCTTTCAATAACCTATCCGAATTTTTCCTCCCGCGCCGCAACCATGTCATCACCTATAAATTAATACCACCACCACAAATCTTTAAAGACAAAAACCGCCCATATCTTTAACAACATACATTCTCCCCCCCACACCCCCCACTCCAAGAACCCAAACCCCCATGCACCTTGACTTCGCACAGTATTTACCTGCATAATACCCGTGGCACTTCCAAATAATTTCAACCACCTCGTCCAAGCACCTCATTGACATCCCGGCACGAAAGAGAAACAGTGGTGTCGCAACATATCCAATTAAACCACCCCGGCCAGGCCACTCCCACCCCCCCCAACACTTCCCGCACATGGCGTAACATAAGTTACGGTCAAACTCATTCTATAAAATGGGTCCTGGAAACACGCAAACAATATTTGGGACATGTGGCAATCCTGTCAAAGGGCCTTCTTCCCATGCCAATTTCCGTCCCCATACACCATTAAACTGTACTCCACTTTTCCGCCCCCTTGTACAACTATTTACCCACATCGACTATTTCCTCCCCCAAAACCCTGTCTCTAAGGTATAACCTGCAAAGCTCCCCTTTCCACTCATCATATGCTCCCTGCCAGTCTAGCCAACAAAGCCGCCCCTCCACCCCCCACCCTTAGCTTCCACAAAACTTCTCATAATCCCATGTCCCTCAATCATCGACCTTCCCGGCAACCCGAAATGAGATTTTGACACACCCTCTCCACTACAACTTTTGAACCTATTACTCTAAAATTTTTGCAAACACCTTTATAGTTCTGCCACATCAGTGATATGCTCGGTAGCTTCCCGAAGGGTGGGCTGCCCCTATGACCTTCGGACCAGCACTACTACTGCTGTTTCCTGCTTCTCCCCCCAACTTACCCCTTCTCCTTCATACAATTAAATAACCTAACTATAATTCCTTTATTCAACGCCCAATGTTGTAAATAAAATTCTACGGGAGACCATCAATACCGGGAGCTTTCTTCCCCTTCCTCTTTCCCCCTTAAAACGCATTCTCTATTTCCTCTGTGCCGTATTCGTCCCCACCTAAAGCCTTCGATCACTTATTTTCCTAAAATTACACGTCACATACGTACACACCTTGTCCAATGCCCCGTCACCCACCCCCCCACTGTTCCAGTATATTCTCGTACCAAGCCTCCGCATAACGCACACATCCCCTTCGTGGTTTCGTATCTCCTGCCCTACTCTATAATTCCCAACCATCTCCGTTACCTCCAAACATGTATAGCCGTCAAGCGCCTGCCTTTTGCTTTTGATGCCGCAAAACTCACGCTGAACGGCTTGTCGCCCCCAAAGCACTTCCTCCACCCCTGCCTGCATTCCTTACAGCTTGAAACTTTTCATTTTGCAACACCCTCAACCTCCCCTTTATTTCTGCTATTTCATCCAATAGGAAAATTATTCCCACCCACCCCCCCTCGCATAGCTACCTCTTACCTGTCCCTAAATAGTTAGCCATTCCATATTTAAATTATTAATACGTTTTCCTTCTCTCACATAAAAACATTAAGACAAACATAAGAAACATAAGAAAGGAGGAACACTGCCAGGAGGCCTGCTGCCTCCATACTAGGCAGGTCCTTTACAATTCTTCCCACTAACAAAACATTACCCAACCAACCAATTTCATGCTACCCAAAAATAAGCTCTGATGTGAAAGTCCCACTCCAAATTCCAACCCTATCCCACTCATGTCACTTATCCAACCATAGATTTGAAATCCCCAAATCCTAGCCTCAATAACCCAACTAGGTAGACTGTTCCACCAATTCAACTACCCTATACCAAACCAATACTTTCCTATGGCCTTTCTAAATCTAAACTTATCTAATTTAAACCATTACTGCGGTTCTCTACCTTGGAGAGACACCTCAAGACCCTTATTAATATCCCTCTTTATTAATACCTATCTGTCCCACTTATACACTTCGGATCAGGTCTCTCCCCTCCTTCTTCGTCTAACAAGTGAATGTAACTTAAGAGTCTTCAATCTTTCTTCATAAGGAAGAATTCTTCAGAGCTATGTATTAATTTAGGAGTGAGTCCATCCTACGCTGAATGTTTTCTATTGAATTTATGTCCATTTGTAATACCGCGAGACCAGAACTGAGCTGCATAATCAAGGTGAGGCCTTACTAATGATGTAAAAATTAAGCTGCAGTATGACCTCTGGACTTCTTGTGCTTACACTTCCTTTGATATAAATCCCAGTAATCTATTCCCTTAATTACGTACGCTTAGGCATTGCTTTGCTGTCTTGGTTAAGGTTGCTGCTCACCATAACCCCCAAGTCCTTTTCGCAATCTGTATGGCTAAGTTATACATCATTTAATTTATAAGTACAGGGTTATTGGGGCACTCCCAAGCTTCAGAAACCTTGCACTTATCTAATTGAATCTGCATCTTTCTGCCACTTTTCTGAACAATATAGAGTTTGTTTTTAAGTCCTCCTGAAGTTCCCTAACATCTACGGTTGAAATCAATTATCCTACCTATCTTTGTTCATCGCGAATTTGCTCATATCACTATAATTCCCTCAAATCAAGATAATTGATATATATTATAAACAACAACTGGCCCAAGACTGATACCCTGTGGAACGCCACTTGTGACAGAATCCCCACTTCGGATTTAAACCCCATTTATGACACTCCTGCTTCCTGTCATTGAGCCATGACACGATCCACACGAGAGCACTTTTCCCCCAATGCCATGGGCTGTGCCACTTTCTTTAACAGTTATGGTGCCGGAACTCTATCAAAAGCCTTACTAAAATCCTAGTAAATAATATCAAATTCTTTATTGGTGGTCAACAGCCCAAACGCTTTAACTGAAGAAAAAGTTAATAAATTATAACAAGACCGGCCTCTGGTGAATCCATGGCTGAGTATCATTAATCAAGCTATGCTTATCGAGATGGCTTCTTATAATCTCAGCTAAATTGAACTGCCTAGAATTTTGCCCTACAATTGAGGTCAGGCTAATTGGGCGGTAATTTGCGACGGAACGACTGTCCCCTGTTTTAAAAATAGGAGTTACATTAGTAGCCATCTTCACATACAGACACTACACACTGTTTTTGAAGGTGATAAATTAAAAATAATTAGTTAATGGTTCACAGAGTTTCCTTTTGCATTCCTATGAACCCTTGAAAAAACCTCATCAGGACCCGGCCGCACTTTTTTTGCCTTCAGTTGTCTTTATCTGCCTCACAACCATCTCAACTAGTGACTGTGGATGTTACATAAATTTATCTCTAGCCCACTGTAAAAATTAATTACTGAATGTTTGTTAGTGTCTTCCTGGGAAAAAACTGAGAGAAAATAATTATTTAAAATCAACACATTCATTCTCATTGTCGGGGATAAGGTGCCCATAGTTATTTTTTAAGGGGACCCTATCTTATCTCCAACTTTTGTCTATAGACCTGGAAAAAACTTTTTGGGTTAGTTTTAGAATCCCTAGCAGGGGTGCACAATAAAACTATCCACTTCGGTGGCAAATCTACAAATCAATCCTCAACCACCTGCAATTGAGTAGCCTTAATTTTCGTGCAATTATCAGTCGGTATAGTGATCTGCCCTGCACCTCATAAATCCCGTTTCCAAGGGGTGTGTATTCCCCTAGTACAACTATGGCAGGAAGTGACACTAGCTTCTAAGCTTAACACCGAGAGTCGCCGGCATGTACCGATCGTTGTCCTGTCCGACTGCACAAAGCCCATAGTTCAACTCACTCGGAACTCCCCACAGAAACTGCCCAGAATACTGAGAAAGGAAGGGGGTCTCATCTTACTGTAAATGGGCAAGACGGAGATGTCATCTACGGTACTGCGAGTTGCCTCCACCAGATTTCCTGGTGCCTACTGTTATATAACCTGAGAGAGAGTTTAAATCGCTGCCTGACCACGGTCGAGTTGAGGTTGTGCGCTGCACCCCTCTGCTGATCAGGGGGGGGGGGGGAAGGGGGGGGAGGGGTAGGGGCTACCTTGTATCACATGGCGCTGATGTTGAGGAGGCGCGTAAATACCATTGGTAGAGCTGGCTTCGTGGGGCGAATTTTCACCCTCTTCAGTGCAAGTCTACCCCTAACAATCATTAGGGAGACCTATGGAATCCAGACGATGAGGTGTATGGTGTAGCCCCTGAATGGGGCTTTATAGAATCTTCGTCAAACGAATTCCACTACCGTGTATAGTCTTTGGTGACGAGGTTTCCAAGACGTGAGGTCTTGACGCTACTCGACTGTGAAGGTGCGTTTGATCGACGTATCTCTCCACTTTACGTGGGTTAAGATAACGTAATGTCCCATTTGAGGCAATGAGGCTGACATAAGGAGTGTTTTGAGACATATGAACCGTACATCCAGGCACAAAAGGGCAAGTGGACGGCAGGTGCTTTACATGGGACCGTCCGAGAGGGTACCTTTTCCCTAAAGAAATGACTCCTGAGACATCCCATACCGTCTTTAGACGTCGTGTTGGAGGACTTCAGGACGCAAGTTATGGTAATCGTATGCCGGACAGAGACGTAACGTGCGTACACCTATGGCGGCAGAGTGCGTGAAGCTGAGGAGGGCGCCAGCGCAAACTGGTGAAGCACCAGTTACCACGTGATAGCTGTTGAAGCCCAGTGCGCAAGCAAGGGCCCTGGGCGCTTTGTGGATGAAGAGGTGAGGGGAGTCCAAAGGAGAGAAATGGCATGTGTGAGGTAAGCTGTGATTGTAAAAGGATCTGTTACTTACACAAAGGACAAGTACAGAAGTGGCAAGTGCAGGAGGAGGTGCAGGCCTAGAGGAAGAGCTTCATTGAGGTGTTAAGGCCATTGACACAGCCTGCAGAGGAGTGCTGTTCCTGAAAAAGCTGGTGAGAGACACGGCGTGCCTGTAGAGGAATTAAGGATATAAAACATAGCAGGTGACGGGGCCAACTATAAGAGAGAGTTGTCCGGCGTGTGCTGTGGAACGGGCTGGTGAGGTTGAGGTTCATCGTGAGGGAACCTCAGAAGATAACATGATGTAGAAGGGCATCACGAGGAAGAGAGCGGCGTGCGTCAGACTCAGAATGATGACCCTGCCGCCGGCGCAGAGGTCTGGGAGGAAGAAGAGCAAACGTCGAAGCAGTCACGATAAAGAGGCAATCGCAAAAAAGGGGAGGGTTGATGTGTGAAGCCCTGTGCTGTCTCTGGCAGGAGGCCGGATGAATGGAAGAAGGAGGAAGGGTTGGAAACTATAAAGAGGCCTTAGGTGTGGACGTTCAACGTAAATGGACTGTGTACTAGTGAGAAGAAGAATGGTTTCGAATGTTTCTGTATAAACTACAGGGTGGATGTATGTTCCTGGAAGAACACAATTTTCAAGGAGGGAAGAGTGCTCGATGTGGAGGGGTTCAGTCATTGACTCTGCCATCTGAAACGTCTGAAAGGTGGTGTGGGTATATTGATCAGGGAGGCAAGCCCGTTTGAGTTTCTAAGCAGTGTGAGGGGGGGGAGGGGTAAGATTATTGCGCGTGCGTGGATGGGTGGTGGATGGACAGTCGTAATCTTTGTATGGTGTGTAGCACCAGCGAAAATGATGTGAGGGAAAAAGGGATTTGTATGGAAGAACAAGTTTTCATCACTTACGTGGTTTTACCCTGCAGTGGGCCGACGTTGGTGGCGACTGGAACGCGTTATTATAGGGCTGACCGTGGCACCAAAAGGGGGGCGGAGCACGTGTCCGGCGGCCATTGCGCGATCTTGTTTGAGGGATATTCAGTTGCGGATGGCGTTGGAGGAGGTGCGGTGGGAGTTAGAGCACACTTTTGTAAGACGGGGTTTACGCTGCTAGGTTGATAGGCTGTATATATCTCAAGGGTTGGGTTGACATTATTCCGTACAATAGAAGTAGCTTATTTCGGATCATCGGGCGGTAGTAGCAGAGGTGGTCGTGGGAGTCACTAGCAGGTATACGTCTAGGGATATTGAAATAACTCCAATTGTGTTAGGTAGAGAGGTGATAGATGGATATTGCAACGCTGTGGGTCGGGGTTTACGTGCAGAGATAGAAGGTATAGGATGAGGTGATGTGGTGGATGTGTGTGGCTAAAGAACGGATTAAGCACTATTACGTAAAGGAAGGAAACGAATCAATTCTTTAAAATAAGGGCTATGCTAACAATTTGGAGGATAGTTTTACGGTTGCCTATGCGAGGGGGGGTGGCGGCACTTATCCTATGGACAATTTATGGCAATTAAAGAGAGCTGCTAGTACAGGATGAGAGGTTCCAAGCGGTGAGGGTAAAAGCGGGATGACAGAGGTTAATGGGTCGATAAGACCTTCATCGTGCGTAATGCGTAGGCAGAAACAAAGACAGCAGGCAATGAATATTCCCTGGTTGGAGTTCATGAATGATAGGAGGGTACAGGGGAGGGGCAGGTCATACAATCTACGGGAAGGAAAGGGGGCGTTGCTGACAAATGTATGATAAGGTACTGGCAAAACGGAGGGGTAGAGGATGGGGTTTTCATAACAGGTTTGGGAGTGAGGTATGGTCATTGCGTAACAGTGATAGGGAAGCACAGTTGTGGGGAAATAACTGAGGGGGAAATATGGAGGGCTTTAAGTAATGCGAAAGGGCAAAGCACCAGGAATTGATGGACTCCCGGCAGAGTTTTTATCAGCAGGCATTGGGAATTATTGAGCATTTTCGGTTAGGTTATTAAATTGTTGCATGAAGGAGAGAAGTGAGCCAGGTGAGAAGCAGGCAACGGCTGTCCGTTGTATTGGTAATCCGAAGGTAAGGGGCAGCATAATAACGCTTCGGATTACCGGGCGATCTCGTTGTTATGGCCAATTATAAATTGTTTGCAAAAAAGAGTTTGGGGAAATCGGGTCAAGTGTGGTGGTAGGGGCGGGTCAGTATCAAAAACTCTTTTTTGTTTTGCCAGGGAGGTCTAAGGTGGAGGGGCATGGGTAACTTAGGGATTTCGCGTGGAGGTCCCCCCCCCCAAAAGGGGGGGAGGGAGGAGGTTTGGTGCGCTGATGCAAGCATACGAAGAGTGATCGGAAAGCATTGAAAGCCATCCTCGGGTCCGGGGTTGGGAAGAAACATAGTGGGGCTGGGTGAGGCGGTATGTATGGAGGTGCAAAGGCGAGGGTACAGATTAAATGGTCGATTGGGTGGGAAGAATTGTAATGGGTAGGGACTTAGGCAGGGGTGTCCTATGTCACAAATTATTGGTTTGCGTGCGTACAGTGACCCTTTTTAGATTGATGGAGCAGCGTATGTGTTCAAGAGAGGGACCAGGGTGTGAGGTTGCGAGGGTTTGGGCCAGTTTTTAAATGGTATGTGGAATGATACAACTGTTCTGATCAGGGAGGGGATGTCAATGACACATTAGACGGGGTAGTCACAAATGTTCGCAGGGCAACTGTATGAGGGTAAATTCAGATAAATCCATGGTCATGGGTTAGGAGCTTGGGCGGTAGGGTTTGATTTGTGGGGTAGTGAGGGTGAGAGGCAGTGCATTCGTTAAAAAATCTGCGCACTTATTTATGCAGACGATCTCCCTGTGCACGCAGGAAAACACGCTTAGGATGGTAGAAAAGGAATTCAGGGACGCTTGGGTGCATTGCGACTTATCATTTGACCCTAGTGCACGTGCCATTGTTGTTATATCTTTACTGTAAGCAAAGTAATGCACGTGGCAGCCGTGGTTCCCCATTAACTGGGCCGGCAATAACAACATACTTAGAAGGTTTTTTAAACTCTTGTGGGGTTCGAGCTGTGATTGGATTAAGAGGGATGTGGTAATGTTTACCCGTACGTACGGGGGGCAGGGATTGCTGGACTTAAAGCGGAGGGTCAAATGTGTTGTTCATAAAAAGGGAGGTGATGAGGGAAAGTGTGGTGGGGGGGGTTGGCCAGGAATCCATAACAGATTGCAACGGATGTATACAGGAGTTAGTTGCATGCGTGTGAAACTGTGTTGAGGGCTCCTGGCGTGGATCGAGAGCCAGCAAAA
Source organism: Cherax quadricarinatus (assembly GCF_026875155.1). Taxonomy (NCBI): domain Eukaryota; kingdom Metazoa; phylum Arthropoda; class Malacostraca; order Decapoda; family Parastacidae; genus Cherax; species Cherax quadricarinatus. Next base: position 16,005,041 of record NC_069480.1, read on the forward strand.
GTTAAAATAGGTAGGTTGTGTAGATTGTTAGCGGGAGGGTTGTACGCCATGTAGAGGGAATTTTCCCCATGTATGCATGGGGAAGTAATACTGGAATAGGTTTAACAGTATGTAGGATAAGGTTCAACCGTCGAGTTCGGGATGTAATGTTATCGTTTTCTGCATGGCAATATTACCGTCGTGTGTTCTACGGGATAAACGAGACGTTACGGGTGGGGGGGGGAGTGTGGGATATGTGGTGGGAGGAGTACGGCTTGTTCAATGTAGTATATTTTGTGATGGACTGAGGAGTGTCAAGGGGTGGTTAAATAGGGTGATAAATAGCATAGGAGGAAAAGGAATTTCTGTAGTGAGAGCATTATTCTCGACCTGGGGGGTTGGGAGGAAATGGTAATCAGAGCCGTGGGGTACATTATGGGCAGATTATACTATATAGTGTGGGGATTGCGGGCAAACAGGTACTGAGGTGAAAGAGGAGGGTTTTAGCGTTAACGTTCTATAAAAGAAACGGTATTAGAAATAAGGAAATTTATGGGAGGAGGTGTGAAGGATTTCAGAGGGATAAAGCAACTTATACGTTACAGGTTTTTATTAGACTTGTAATATACGAGGGAGGGAGGGTCTGATTGGAAAGTGTTGCAAGGGGTAGGGAATCAGGGTGAAAACAGGGTTGCCTCCCTGGTAATGGATAACAAAAGTTTTGCGAGAGTGTTTGGAGATGATGATTGCATGAGTGAATACTAAGTGACCACGGGTGCCTTGCACCTGTGGAGCTGGCCAGTTTTTGTGTAAATGGACTTTATACTTATTATACATATTGTGTGTGGTAATATTGATTTACGGTACATGAAAACATTTGTAATTTGGAGATTTGCTATAAGTAATTGCACGTATTTTCTCCAACTTGATTTTTCCTAGAGTGCCTTGCGACTGCCAAGTTGTTAATGCTGTGATCATGCACGGTGTCCAGAGATATGATGTATAGTTTGTATTAATGTCTTTGCAGTAATAGTTCGACCACTGTGTTCTGCAATTCAGTTTAGTTTTGCGAGTAAAGATGTTAATGCACTCAGATAGTGAAATAAAGTTGGGGCAACAGTGGTGATTATAAGTTTTTGTGGTTAGGTTGCTGCTGGCACAGTCTTATGTGTTACTTATGTCATGGTTATATTTTATGTTGTATTGTACTGTTTTGTCATAGTACTATGTACAAGTCCATATAAACCTGTATAGAGCTTGAATGTCATAGTTGAGCAGTGTTATTGTTTTTAAACACTGGAATTGCATGTTTTAAATGTGTAAAGGCTTACATGTGTTGATTTGAGACTAAGTTATCTATATGGTTTTGTAGTAATTTTTGTATGTCTTTGTGACTTTTCTATATCACCATTGTTATGTAATACATATTGGTTATGTAACTGAACCATTAGGAACATTACATCAATTAACGTTGAATCATTGCTGTTTGACTTCGATTAGGCAACGTCATTTTTATATAGAGTTAGGTGTAATAGAGGGTGGTTTGATAACCACGGAAGGGGGGGGTGGTAATATGTTCTAGTATAATAATGTTCAGTGCAATGCATTGTATGTCCGTAGTCGATTATTAATTACCAATTTCGAGGATGTTGTATATAACAGTTTGTTCATATCATGTAATTCTGTTGGGTAGCTCCACAGGTATGGGTTAAGTATAGGATGAGGAACAGGAGAGGGGGGGGTGTACCCACACGGAGTTTTGTAAGTGTGGGTGTGTAATATTAGATGTAGGGAGGATTATGTTAATTATCGACTTAAATGAGTTTTACCATTTATATTTTGTAATGTCATGTTTTAAATAAAATATAAACAAAAAAAAAAAGTACAAATATGCAGGAAGTTGACACTAGCTTCTAAGCTTAACAACGAGGAGTCGGCCGGCATGTACCATCGTATGACCTGTCCACTGCACAAAGACCCATATTCAACTCACATTCTCGGAAATTCCCCACAGAAAACTGGCCAAATACTGAGAAAGGAAGGGGGGTCTCATCTACTTTATGGCATGACGAGGAGTCACTCTACGTACTGCGAGGTGCCACCACCAGATTTACCTGAGTGCCTTAGTATATTTTATTTACCTGAGAGAAGAGTTTACTGGAGAAAGTTTCCGGGTTCGAAACACCCCAGCGCCACGGTCTGTGACCAGGCCTCCTGTGAGTCAGAGCCTGATCAACCAGGCTGTTACTGCATGCTGCAATAAACTCACGTACGAGCCACAGCCCGGCTGTCAGGTACCGACTTTAGGTGCTTTCCCAGTGTCGTTGAAGACCGCCAGGGTCTATGTAACCCTCCTATGTATGCTGGAGCAGTTGAACAGTCTTGGGCCCCTGGACACTTATTATATGGTCTCTTAAACGTGCCCTAGTGCACCGCCTGCTTTTCATTGGGGGAGTTGCATCGGGTCTGCCAAGTCTTTTGCTTTTCGAAGTGAGTGATATCGTGTGCAAGTTCGTACTAGTCCTCTAGGAATTTTCCCGTGTATATAATTCATGTATCTCTCCCCGCCTGCGTTCCGGGAATACAGGTTTTGGACCTCATAGCGCTCCACAGTAATTTGAGTTGTTTTATCTCCGTTATGTGCCGCTGCCGTGAAGGTTCTCTCTGTACTTTTTCTAGTCCCCAAGGCAATTTCACTCCTTGAAAGGTGCTTTAGTGTGCAGCAATATTTCAGCCTAGTTAAAACAAGTGACCTGAAGAGTGTCCATCATGGCTTGGCATCCCGAGTTTTTGAAGTTCTCATTATCCATTCCCGTCATTTTCCTAGCAGATGCGATTTGATACAATGTTATGGTCTTGAAGTGAGATCTTCCGACATGTCGCACCCAGGTCTTTGAACGTTGATTTTCGCTCTATTTTGTGCCAGAATTTTGTTTTGTACTCTGAGAAAATTTTAATTTCCTCGTGTTTAACCATATCTGAGAATTTTGAAATTTCTCATCGTTGAACTTCATATTGTTTTTTCTGCAGTCCCACTGAAAGATTTGGTGATGTCCGCCTGAGCCTTGCAGTGTCTGCAATGGAAGACACTGTCATGCAGATTTCGGGTCTCAACTGCAAAGGAAGACACGTGCTGTGGTGCTGACATCCTTGTCTATGTCGATATAGGATGAAAACAAGATGGGAGCGAGTACTGTGCCTGTGAACAGAGCTTTTATCACCGTGAGCTGCCTCGGACTTTACTTTGTTGACTACTACTCTCTGTGTCTGTAGTGAGGAAAAATTAATAGACACATCGACCGACTTTTCCTGCTATTCCTTTAGCACGCATTTTGTGCGCTATTACGCCATGGTCACACTTGTCGAAGGCTTTTGCAAAGTCTGTATATATTGCATCTGCATTCTTTTTGTCTTCTAGTGCATCTAGGACCTTGTCGTAGTGATCCAATAGTTGAGACAGACAGTTTTTTTTTTTTTTTATATTTTATTTAACAACTTCATGTACAGATATTAATAGGTACATATATAAAAAAATGATCAAGGGCAACATCAGTAAAACAATATATAAACACAAAACAATCCAGGCAACATCTGACAGTCTACTATATACAAGTTTTTATAACATATCACAATTTAAGGAGGAATAAAGTTATAATAACAAAGGCCACAAAATGGCTATTAATAAAACTCCTAAAATTACAACCTCAACACAATAATGCTCCAAGCTTAATGACAATCACCCATAATACCACTCTCAACAAATACACCAGACCTACAATATGCCTTATTAAGAAACCTGTGCTGCAACACAGGTGACCCATCACACCCCCCCCCACTCACACACACACATTGAAAACTAACCCTATCACCAACCTGAATAACATGACATTAATTATCCTCAATTTAGGATTATTATGACACATGTCACTTGAGGAAGCATTATTTACAACCATGAATGGTACAGGACTACCAAAATTACAATACCTTAAATAAGAACAATAATAATAGGTAATTACTACCAAAACTGATGCTGGCCCACGTTACAATAAAACAAAAAAACTCAGTGCTTCAAGGAATAGTGAAAGGAAAACCCTCTCAAGAATTCAATTCAATTGCAATACCAGTGTAAGTGGAACATAATACGCTACCAAAGAAATATACATGTTATTATAATTTATAGTTATACATTATACCATGTTATATATTTAATCTGCTCCTTACACCTTCCCCATCAAGGGAACTAAGCAAAACTTATCTTGCACAACCTCTCATCTGGTCACACACTAGTACCTCCAATCACACCCAACCACATCACTGCATTCCCAAGGAGGTGAGCCCGTTGAAATCCCCTGAACCCCCCCCCCCTTTTACCAACCCACTCACCCCGGCAGTTAAAGCCCCTTATAACGCCAATAAAATCCCTATTGTTAGTCCTCTATAACCTTCAGAAAAATACTCTTCCCACCTTTTCCCAAAAATGTCTTGTTGCGACACAAAAGTTCGATAAAAACGTCGCCGCCAAAGTCCTTCTCAGCACATCCCCACCCACCTTCCCCTCATACCCCATAAAACATATATGTAGTCCACGATGACATATGCTAAACCTCTTACCACACTCTCCTCCACACCACTCATATCAAGACTCAACGCTCGCAATACCGCCAAAACCTTGGCCCCCACCCTCACCACTACCTTACGCATCCATACCCTGATGCACTCCAAACCTTCACAAAAATAGACGACATGATACGCAGTCTCTTCCCCACTGCATCTGCCACACCCCCCACCCTCAATAACCCTCCTGTCTCGGAGCATCGCTCCCGTTGGCAAAATCCATGCAGGAAACGGTACATAACCTCACGCGCCCTAGGTCGTATCCTTAATTTACTAAACCTTCGCCATATTACATCCCATGCATACATGGGGTAGATCCTTCAACCGCGCCACTACATGTCTCTCTAACAATTTACACAAAGTTCCCACCTTTACTTTTCCTGGTTCCCTGGCTAACATTAAGGCGCGTAACACATGTCTCGCATTCCTTCATTTCCGCCCCTCCATACCATTTCCTCAGGTGAGCATGTACCTTATCTAGCTGACCCTCCCTCCATCCACCTGCACTCATCACTTCCCTCTTAATAAACACACATTTCACGCGCTTTCTCAAGTCCAACAAACCAACCCTCCCTACATACCGGCAATGTCACTACCTCCCTTCGCAACCAGTTGCACCCTGAACCCCACAAAAATTTGAACACCATTCTAAGAATACTCGTGATCGCCGTTCCTGTTAACGGCATCACAGCCGAAAAAAAACCAGACTTTACTATATAGTAATACATTGATGACAATTACACGCTGCCTAAGGGTTAAATGGTGAGGTCGCAGCATTCCCAACCGTCGCTGCACCTGTTCCACCATCCTATTCGAATTGCTAACCCCTTTCAGCACTCAGGTCAGCCTCATACATGACACCGCAGATTTTCAGACTCCCGGTCCTCCGCTGCACAACATCACATCCCCACTCTAATCTCTCTGTCCACTCTCCCAGCCCCATGATCATTGACTTTTCCAGATTTACCTTCATTCCAGTAGCCCTCCCAAAAGTGTGTACAACTTCCCCCAAAAGTCCTAACCGTGTCTCCTCACTTGCCAAAATAGTGGTATCATCAACATAGCCCACCAAACCAGGCCACGGCTTCAGCTCACCTCCCTCCCCCCCGGCCTTAGACGAATCCTCCACCATCCTATAAAAGGGATCCTGAACACATGCAAACAATATTTGTGATAAAGGACATCCCTGCCGAAGACCCCGCTCCATGTTGACACCCCCCCCCACACACCCATTGATTTGCACCCTTACCTTCGCATTTGAGTACAGCGTATCCACCCACCCCACTATTTCTTCGCCAAACCCCTGTCGTAGGAGAATATCCCTCAAAGCCTTTCTTTCCACCCTATCATAAGCCCCTTGCCAATCCAACGCCACCAACGCTCCTCTTTCCCTTTCCATGTCCTCCAGGAACCCCTTGATAATCCCGTGGCCCACGCTCATTGACCTACCAGGTAAACCAAACTGAGACTCAAACACGACCCTCCCCACAACACATTTAAGCCGATTCCCAAGAATTTTCGCAAATAATTTATAATCAGCACAAAGCAATGAAATGGCTCGATTATCCCGAAGGGTACTCTGCTGTTTACCTTTGGGACCAACACCACCACCGCCGTTGCCTGAGATTCTCCCATCTTTACCTCCGTCTTTCATGGCATTCATTAACCTTACTAGGAAACCCCTAACCCAGTGCTGTACATAAAATTCGCGTAGGTTAAACCATCGATCCGGTGTTAGCCCTGCCTCATGTCCATATGGGCTCTCCATATTTCCCCTCCTCAATGACCCCACCCAGAGCCCTCCCGATCATCCTACCCATGTTTGCACGGACATACTCACATACCTTCCCAAGAACCTTCACAATCCACCCCACTTACTTTTCCACGGATTCCTCAAAACCATTCTATCTGCATATGCATCTCAATTCCATTGGTGTCCTTATTACCTTGACCCCGCTCTAAAACCCCCCACAAGTATGACTTGCAAACCTGGTATTGTAGTCGTTCGCTGTCGTTCTTCTGTCTCGCAAGCACACAAGCTGATGGCTGGTCGCCCCAGTGTACTCTGTCTAACCCCGCCGGTACCCGTCCAGCTGCATAAACGTTCTCTTCATTTGCAAATCCGTATTCTGGTCCTTCTACAATGTTGTATTATCTCCAGCGGGGTACACCCCGGCACCGCCCCCCCCTGTAAACAATTTCCGTAATTTAGAGTTCTAAGTAAAATGTTGACGAAAACCTTACGCAATTGATTAATGCGTTTGCCCTCCCTCACATTAAAAATGACGTAATTCGTAAGTTAGCTCACTATCCCACCAATCTTACCACAGTTCTTCCTCAGTTCTTCTGTCGGCACAGGAGCTGTTTCCCCAATATATTGCTAACGCTTCCACTCCCTCCTATTCCCACAATCGCATGCCGTGTTCATGTTTTGCAATGAACTTCCTGCCTACGAGCTCAAACGCATCCGCATACCTCCCACCGTAATACGACTCTATGATCGGGAAGACACCTCTCTATAGTTTTTAAAAGACTCTACCAAAACCGCCTCACGAGATACATTAACCTGGTGCCAAGAAATCGTGGTGGAAGGTTCCGCATATGCCCCTTCTTATAAATCGTATGTTCCACCTCCCACAGACCTCCCCGTAAGCATCTCGTAACTGAATGATCTCTAAGGGCCAGGCCGCTACGCATCACTAAGACCTGATATGGAAAAATATCCCGCTCCTCTGGTTCCACGTCTGTCTTCTTAATTACACAATTACCATATCACCCCCTCAATCGCGACAGACGGTAAACGTGGTAGGTAATTACACGAGATCCTCCGCACAAAATCCATCTTCACTTTCAGTTCACTTTCTGCTGGGCATTACACACACCACAAAACGCCACTCTCTCTCCCATCCATCCATACCTTCCACAAGTAATACTCTCCCCTCCCCCCCCTCCCTCTGTTTCCTATGCATCGATACAAACGGGCGCCATCCATGATCAACACCCACTCCTCCTTTTAAACACTCAGACGGGCAAAATATGGCTGATCCCCAGGGACCTCTACTTTCACGACCAAGCTTAAAATTGTGCTCCTGCAAAAGACTGCTACTGTGTACCTTATACCTTATTCAAAAACTTCCCTGAAGGCACTCCCGTTTAAACACCATTCACACAGGTACATTTATATTAATTGATTTCAACACTGAGTGCCAGCTAAGGTCCTTCCCCGCCGCTCATTGTCAGTTCTTCCCATTTTCAGGACAGGTTCCTACCTGGACTGTGCCTTTGCCTAGACAGGTTTCCCACCCGTCTCCTTCCCAACTCATCCCCCCCCTTTGTGGTGTAGCCCTCGCGCAGCGTCACTCTGGGTACCATAGAGCCCCATGTCTTTTGTTCCCGGCCTTTGCGCCGGTGTCAGAAACGATCGTCCGTATCAGGACGCTGCGGCCTTTTCTTGTAGCGCCCTTCAGTTCCATACTCTGAGTCCTGCTGGGAGCCGCACAATGGACTTCCAACCTCTACCACCCTTTAATCCGCATCCATGCCCTCCATGGCACTCGCACTGTCCAACACAGGTGCCACATGATCCTCCCCCTTCCCCACTCACACCTTCTACCCTGATTCCAAGGGTCTTGGTTTCGCTGTAGAAACATCTTCAACCTCGTTAGACATGTAACATAGCCTGGTATCACCGTCTCCAATCCTCCTAATAGCATTCCCACTGCTGCGCCCTCCTGTAACCTCCTCACTTGACAACTGTACTGTTGATGGGCCAGGTGATTCATGGATCAACTTCTTACGGATTCCCCAGGAGGAGCCCACCACCACTTCACTTCCCACTTGCGACCACCGCCCTTCCTCCTTGCAACCGTTCTTTATTAGGGCAATTGGTGTGGCTCTTGCGCTGAGGTGCTCGCCCCTTTGCCGGCTCAAGAAGGGAGCACTGTTTGATGAGGCAAGGTGGATTTTCATGGATCACCACTTTTCGATTCCACTGGAGGTGCCACTACTCTTCATCCTCATCTGAACACGCCCTCCTCCTTTGCCCCCGTTCTTCCTTAGGTCATCGGGTTGCTCAATGCGCAGGTGCACGGGCCCCTTGCCGGGGCGACTGGAGCCATACTCCGCTTGCCACAGTCTGCGCCATTTGGTTCAAATTCGCCAACAGTCGGCACGTTTTACACCCTGTGCCCCGCATACGCTACCATTAACCTGGGTTCCTAAACTCTTCGAGATATAGTTACCCTACTTCCCCAAAATGGTACAACTCCTGTGTAATTTCCAAGGAAGAAACCACCTACATACGGAGGGTATTATAGGTGGCCCCTACGCGTCATCTTGAGATTTAAAAGAACCCTCAGGAAATCCTGTGTATGCTCCATTTTACCATTTGCCAGGTTGGGCCAGTGTTCAGTCCATAACGTGCGAAAACATGTTCGAATATCTACATCATCAGCCTCAAAAGGCACGTTGCGGAGCTTAACCCACCGAATATGTCGTGATACATTCATCAAACGTGACCCTCACTGCCGGGTGTTACTGTTTAATGCTGTCTGTTGGGTAACGATCAACCAAAGCATCGTATACTTGGAAGCAGGTAGCTCTTTCACGAAAATATTCTTTATATACACCGATTCAGTGGCCACTCCATATAATATACCTCGTCTGTGATGGCCATATGACTCTCTATAATTTTGGGCAATAACACATCGAATGACGTATTTATGGGTTTAATGCCCTCTTATAAGTTCAAGGCCCACAGTATTCTCACTCTCCTAAGCGGGAACTCTGGCGCCCCCACCCTATGTCGTTGACTGATTAGCTCGTCTGGGATACGTAGAGGGGGTTCTCTTTGTGGCCACAAAGCACGGTCCGCACTCTACCTCATCCAGGCAGCGAATGCACAACACTCCTCGTTACCACTGCGGTCAGGTTACTGAGGTGCGTCAGGCAAGGGGGTGCGTTGCACGGGGACCCAATAGCGATGCTGGACGTCTTCAGGCGAGCTACCTTAGTGGTTCAGCAAACAACCAATGAGTAGTGAGGGAACGTGCGCCCTGCTCATTGGGGATTCTACGTGGCGGAAAATCAGTTCGGAGTGATTACTATCTGCCATAGAGCTGGTTGTGGTACGTTTTTAGTGGAGAGATACCGAGGAACGTCCTTCTCCTAACCTCATCTAGGGATTCATTGGTATTCCAACGAGGAATTTGTATGGCGTCGCTCTTAATGGGTTAACAAGGAATCTTGGTGGGAAATTTTACGAGTCGATTACTACAAAGAATTGTTCGAGCATTTACCAGGAACAACGCATAGGAGCGTGAATTCAACGTTGGATGTGTTTGTGGTTACATATGACGTGTCTAAAGTACTTCACATTCGTGGGCGAAGTTTTACGGAATGTACCCTTCGAGGCTACGGCTTATGGCTGCAGGTGTTTTTTCGAAGTTATGGGACAGTGCATTCTGCACAATGGGGGGGGGTGTGGAGGGATGGTCCATATGAAGGAATGCCGGAAGGTTCTTACACCCTTAAAATGACCTTAACAAGACCTATACCATCCTATGTTACGAGGGACCGTTTGTAGAACACAGGTTTATGTGTACTATGCTGGCAAAAGGAAAACGTGTCGTCTATGTAGCTCTTATGAGCACATGGCAGCCCAGTGTCCTAGGAGGCGGGCTTCTCAAATTTCCCCCTCGACACTCCAATTGTGATTCAACAGTCGTGTAATTTTGGGGTGCCTGGCTCTGATGCCTCGGGAGGCCGGAGGAATGACCTCTGGAGCGAAGAGGTCGACCGGGGGGTGGCGGGGGCGGAGACATGTGTCACTCCTCCCAGGGCGTCGGGGGAGTTGAAGGTGACATCTGAGAGACTTTCGTCCAGGAAAGCTTCAACCCAGGATGGGTTATTGGCAGAGGGTATCAAGGATTTTTGGATGAGGAGGGAACCCTGGGGCAAAAGGTTGTCCTCAGTTCATGTGAAGCTGGAACTTTGGAGGGACAACAAATTGTTGGGGGAAGACTTGAGAAAAGATTGGGCGGGAGGCATGTGGTGGCCGTGGAGGTACACCAGGAGGAATGTCTGAGGGTGATATTTTGTGTAAGTGTGAGTTTCTAGAAACGAACTGCGGCATCAGAGATAGATGAGGTCATTCCCCAGGGCAGAGGCCGGGGAAGAAGTCATGGGCAGCGGTTGTGGAGCCCAGGACACATAGTGGTAGAGGTGTGACTGGAGTTTTCAAATTGGGAAAGGAGGGGGGAAGTGATTGCACAGGAAAACTCGAGTGGCAAAGGAAACACGTAATATAAAAGTGCAGTGGGTAAATCCCAGAGGCATAGGGGAAAGCCGCCCCTTCTGTAATTTTCAGATGTGTCACGCTTAAGTTAATGGACTTAAGACTGAGGTCAAGAAAGTTTGGTTGGATGGTTTTTAAGGCGGTTGAAAGTTGACATATGCTTTTTGGCAAGAGCATAATCACAGGGCTGGTATGTGTTGAGGGTGAAAGGAAAATCGGATGTATGTAACCATGGTTTGCAATTGAAAGGTGGGGTAGCAGTTGCGGTAAAGGAGACCAGCCCCTTGCGTGTCATCGGTTGGGAAGAGGGGGGGGGGGTGGGAGGATCGTGAGGGTGGATGGCGTCTGGGGTGAGAGTCGAGTTAGTTTCGTGGAGTTTACATGCCAGCAACTAGTAATATCAGGGTAAAAATAAATTTTGTCAGAGAGGTAATTTCTGTATCACTTGAGAGGTTTGCCCGCTATAACAGTAATAGGAGGTGATTGGAATTGTGTGATTAGGAGTGGTGATGTCGAACCGAGAGGGGCGGGTTGTGTGCTGAGTGTGCTGAGGGATGTATTGCGAGATATTGGGGTTTTTTGATGTTGGTGGGGAGGGGGGGTTAACCCAGTGGAGCATACGTTCTCCGTAGGGGATATGAAGCGGGGGGATTGACAGAATTTAATTAAGCAGGGGATAGATGTTGTGAGGGTGCAAACCTTCGATGTGGGGTTTTCATCACAGAGCGGTAATAGCAATTTGATGTGGGATGGAGTTTTGCGTATTTTATTCTGGGTACTGGAAATTAAATTGTAAAGGCTTCTTAAGGAGGAGGGGGAGGGGCCTTTTTTAGTGATTGGGGGTTGCCTTTTTGGGAGGCTAGGAACAGGAGATAGATCTTGTTAGATTGGTGGAAATGCAGGCAAAACCCTGGAATAGCGATTTTTTTTAAAGGGTAGGGGGCGAGAGGAGGCGAGGGGGCGTTTTTTTGGTTTTCAAAATTTTTGGAGGGACAGTTGCAAGATTTTATGTTGGGGGGGGTGGGGAGGAGGGATGATAGGACAGACTGCGGAGTAGAAAGCTGAATTACACAATGATAGGTTTGATGAATTTGGGAGGGGGGGGGGGGGAGGAGTTTTGGGGGTGATAAAAACCCTTGGGGATGTTTTACGTAAATTTCGGGACCGGGAAAAGTGTAACCCCCATTTTACAATTGGAGACAAGCCCTGGGGTGGGAGGGGATCCAGTGGGGCGAGTCCATCCAATCGGAAAGTATGAGTCTCTATGCGGTTGGTTTAGAGAAAAAATGGGGTTGGAGGGAGGGGGGTTCCTGGGGGGGTTTTTTTTTAAGGGGGGTTCCATAGGTTTTTTAAATGAGCAGGGGAAAAGTGGGGTTGGAGGTTGGTATAAATGGTTGAGGGGAAGAGGGGAGTTTTCGGGGTGAGTACCGGGAAAACACCAGGGGTAGACGGTTTAACCAAATGATTTTTTAGAGCACATTGGGGGGGATTGGCATGTTTTGTTGGATGGACCATATGTTAACTATGGGGAAATTGGGCATATCGCAAATATGGGGGCCCATATTTTTTGGGCCCAAAAGAAAGGGGGGGGTGGAGTTGAGTGTTTACCGTGCAATATCTTTGAGTGCCTATTAAAAGGGTTTTTTGCGAAAATTTTGGGTAATAGACAAAGAAGGTCATGGGGGGGGTGATACATGGGGGACAGTTTGGTACCCGGGAGGAGTAGCGGGTGGTCATGGTTTTCGGGATTTCCTTTGAGGGGTAAAAAGGGGGAAAATTGGTCGGGATTTGGGAGAAAGTTTATGATTATGTGGATAGGGAATTTTGATTGAGAGTATGGTGAGAATGGTTTTTGGGGGGAGGGGGGTTTGGGTGGGTGGGACTTTGTATGAAATGCATTGAGAGTAAGGTAAATGGGAGGGTTTGGGTAGTTCAGGGAACATGGGAAGGGGTTTAAAGGAGGGGTGTCCACTCTCCCAAATATCTTTGCATGATGCAGAACCTTTCTATTTCTGGTTGATGGTGGGGTGGAAGGTTGGGGGAGAAAGGGGGAGGGTATTGTGGGAATATTTTGGTTTTGTAATGTACAACTGTTTTAAATAATGAGATTTTAAATTTAAGGAAAGTGGGGAAAGGGGAATTGAGATTTTTGGGAAGCTACGGGATGGAGTTAATAACAGAAATCACGGTTTTTGGAGGAGGGTTGGGTAGGAGGGGCCTTGGGGGAGGGGTTTGGTTGGGAAACTGAGATAGGCTAAAGATTTTGGGATTTTTTTTTTGGCAGATGCACAGGAGCGGGGGGTTTTAAATTTAGAAATGGTAATGGACAGGCTTTGAGTAGGGTGAGGGGTCTAAGGGCCGGGGGGGTTTCCTTGCATCAAAGGGTTTTGGTGGAAAAATACGCTGATTTATAGTAAGGGTGTGGGAGTGGCGGAAATTTCCCCCATTAAGAAGTCAGGATATTATGGAAATGCAAAGAAGGGTCTTAAGGTATGTGTGGGGCTATGGGAGGGCGTGGTTGGGCAAAGATGTAGTAATGACTGCGGTAAGGCAGGGAGGACGGGGTTTGGGATTGCATTAGGGTCTAGGGTGAAGGCGCTATATGTAAGCAGAGGTATATTCGGGCAGCGGGGGAAAGGGGTCTTCGGGTGGGGGAAGGTGATGGGGGATATCCGCAAATGGTGGGGTGGCGGGACTTAGTGGAGTGTGAAAACATGTTGCGGTTTATGTTAAAGGTATGCAATGTTAAAAAACCCAAGGAAAACGGTTAGTGGGTGTGGGTCGTCGTCAGAATTAATGCAGGGATGGCAGGGGATCCCAATATGATTGGAGAGTGATATGGGTGGAATTTAGTAAATTAAGAATACGGCAAGAGCGAGGGAATTAGTATATAGATTTCTTAGGGGGACTTTAGCATCGAAAGAGGTGCAAGACGAATGGGTTTTGTGAAAAAGGCGTCATGCGCTTTTTGTGGGGAAGTTGAAACGGCTTTTCATGTAGTATTTTTTTTGTTCTGCATTGGAGGTGGGAAGATTGTGGTTGAAGAGGGTTTTTTTTTTTATTGGGGGGGGAAAGATATCACCCCTTAGGGCTTTAATGGTTTGATATGGAAGGGGTACCCAAAGAGGTGGGAAGGGCTATCAATATGTAATAGTTTTATTACTTGTATGTTTCTTGGGGGATGAGGGGGGTGGAGGGGAAACATTAGGATAAAAGCGTTGGCGGCGAGTTTTTATAGGACAGCATGTAGGAACAAACAATTATATGGGGGAAGGTGGGTAATTAGTTTTCCCCGGGGGGATATCGTGGACTTACTGTTGAACGTTTACTCCTTTGAGTATGGGTGAGAGGCAAGGGGTTGGGCTCTTCATGGTGCGCCCTCTTGGTGTGATTGGAAGCCTGGTGAGGTATGGTTGATGGTTTGCCGGTGGTTGATGTGGGGAAAGTTTATTGTAGGAGTTTTGTAGACCTTATGAATTTTGTAAAATCACAGAGTCAAAAGTTATGTGATTTTCGGTTTTTTCCCTTATTGTTATAAGAATTGTGGAAAATTTTTTTAATTTTCCGAAACTATAGCGCCCAATAGGTGTTTTTTTGTGCCCATATGAGTCAAAATGTATTTGAAAATAGAGTAGAACCAAGAGTTCCCTTGGCGCATGCGCGGATTTTGCGGGGGAGGCTGGCGCGTATTTTTTTGAATGGTGGTGAGGAAGCTGGGAAAACATGGAACCACGAAATTGACGTTCACGGTGGCCTAAGGATTAATATAGGCCTCATTTCATAATAAGAAGTGTCGTAAACTGTTCCTGGTGGAGAGTGAGGAACGGGATTACGGGACCACAGTAATAGAGTGGTAAAAGTGTGATAAGAGAAGGACCGGGACTGACGCGTCACAATGGACTGTGTCCTGGGGAAAATTACCCTTGGATTAATCATCACTCATCGGTCTCAGATCTTAATGGAGTGACCTCTAGTTTGTATAATAGTTATGAGACGTTAAATCGTCTTGTGAATTGTAATGTAATTAATGATAATAACGCTAAGTTAAGAGAATATGTGAAGTGAGATAAGTCGTTTGCTCCGAGGGGAACACGCTAGACCTCGTTGTTAACGAGACGAGGAAAGGGAAACTCCTTGAGTCACGACGTCTAAAAGGCAGGACAAACCAGCGGATACCTCGTCCTGCTGGAATGAGAATCGTGTCGGTGTAGCAGGACATCGAAAATGAGATGGTGAATCAAGAAATGAGGAATATCAATCACCCACAGTTAAGTAACCCTTCTAGTTATAGCAACCTTAGACTGGCCAGTAGTGGTATGTTATAATTAGATAGGTTACGACTGATCCAGCTACATCAAGTGACCACCAGAGAACATCTGGTAAGTAGTGGGATTATGTACAAATGTTTTTCCTTGATGGATGTATCCATGTGTATCCTACCCCCCCCTTCATTCAGCTAAACTAATATAATCTATACAGTCCACAAATAATTGGTAGCACCGTACTTGTGGGTGCTATCCAATCTATACTGGTCTCGGATAGATATGGAAAAGATAGTGAGGTCGAGGGGACCACCTGCCGCGACCAGAGGTGGTTAAGTTTTCTCACATGTCTACACGGGGTGACTACGGTAAACATATAGTCAAGCACCCTAGGAAATTTTCCATATCTATGCGCTGGTCCTTCGAACCGGATGCAATCAGTGAAAAAATTAATTGAATTAATTACTTAATAATTAAGTGACTGATTGAAGGAAGTCGGTGTAGGGTGCACAAGTTTAATCGATCGTGTGATGGAGATAATTAGCCCAATAAATTGCTAGCACATGGGTGGCTAGGATTTATACAAGAGTAAAGTGCAAGAATTACTCTTATAAGGCGTCTACTTAAGTAGTATAATGGGTGATTATTAATTCCCTAACCATGGCTGGGTCTGAGGAAGTTAGTGCGACTGGCAAGTCCATGGATGCCAAAGCAAAGAAAGCGTCACTACAAGCTCGGAAGGATCATGTTACTAAATTATACAAGAGGTGTATGGAGTTACTGAAACAAGAAACGGTAAACCCTGATGAATTAAAGCTACACCTAGATGCCTTAGGAAATAGACATGAGTCATATAGATTGTGGTTTAAAGGGCCAAGTTGGCTGGTGGACAAAATTAACTGGCCGGTGCAAAAGGCACATATTGCTCCTGTCGAAATTACGGTGAGCACCGCTCCGGTCAGTAGTCCCTCCTTAGCCATTGATATGAACAGGTATTCTTCCTTACCTAAGCTGATTAGTGTGACCAGGTTAGTGTTTAAATTTATAAGTAAGATGAATATCTCACATAATTTTCCCCATCCCCTGAAATACTGGCTACAGAGGGTACAAGAAGAAACCTACAGGGATGAGATTAAATTCATGATGGACGGAAAATTTGTGAAAGGCTCAATAATAGAAAAGCTGGGGCTGTATTTAGAGGATGATGTAATTAGGTGCAGAGGCAGGTTACAAAATGCTGAATTGGGGGAATATGCTAAGCACCCTATCTTGCTGCCCAAAACTCATCACCTGACAACCTTGATTGTCTTTAATGCCCATAATAACGTGATGCACGGTGGGGTACAGGATACATTAAACTGTATTCGGGAAACCTTCTGGATTCCACAAGGACGGCAAAGTGTAAAGGGGGTTATCAAGTCGTGTGTAATATGTCGCCGGGTGGATGCCAGAACCTACATGTACCCAGGTCCTCCACCATTGCCCAAGGAACGCGTGCAGTTGGTAAAACCATTTGATGTGACCGGAGTGGACTATAGTGGGCCAATCATTTTGACAGGTACTTCAGATGGTGTCCCCTTGAAGGTGTATGTATGTCTATTTACTTGTACAGCTACTAGGGCTGTTCATCTAGAAGTGGCTCAGGACTTGTCTGCAGAACAGTTCATACAGCTGTTCCGGAAATTTGCAGCTAGACGATCCTGCCCAAGATTGATGATCTCAGATAATGCCACCAATTTTCGGGGGAA
>NC_069480.1:16022438-16041604 GCF_026875155.1 Cherax quadricarinatus
TGTTGGGAGTCCCTTTTCCCCCCTGGTACTGTAGGTCCTTTTTGGGATTTTCTTAGAAAAGGGCCTTATCCACAATGGGTATGCCCTCGTTTTAAAAATCTCTCAAACCAACCTTTGCTGGTTTAAAAAATTCCCAATTGGCACTAGTTCCAGGATTTTTCTCTGTTCCCCTGGGTGTTAGTGACTGGTTGGGGGTTTTGCATCCTGGGGACAAGATTAACCCTTTGGGGGTCGACAGGCCCTCTCCGAAACTTTTTTCTCAGGGGCGCCAAATTTAAAAAAAAAAAAAAAAAAAATTATTTTTTCTTATGAAAAAAATAAGTTTTTTTTTTTCAAAAAACTTTAGGCAAAAAACAAAAAAAATTTTTTAACGTCAATACTTCCCGAGATTGGAGGTGTGAAATTTCCCAAAAAAATTGAACAAAAACATATGGTAACTCGCCGCTGCCCACCCCGGATTTTTCTTTTATTTTTTATGTACTTTTTAAATTTTTTTTTTTCATTTTTCTTTTTTGGTAATTTTAGGGCCCTTTCTGAGGCCAAAAAATGATCGTTTTTGAAAGTTATTTCCTTTTTCAATACTACCAATAAGGGGGGTAAACACTGTTGTCTTTTTTGTTTACAGAAAAATTTAAAACAAAAAAAAATTTTGGAAATTTTTTTTTACTTATTCCCCTTTTTTAATTTTAAAATTTTAAAACACAAAAAATTTTTAAACCCAGTCACAGGGAATGTTTCAAAATTTTCTGAAGCCTGTGGAACTCTTTGAAACATGGGTCATGCACAGGGGGGTTTTTAATTCCTCACACATAAAAAAAGTGTTTGCGTTTTTGGGGGCGTTTTTTTTTTTTTGTGACAGACGTTCCACCTCTTTGAGTTTTTTTTCAAAGAAAGTAGCAGGCGTTTTCCCGGAAGTGATCACCTTGCTTCAGACGAGCAGGTATTTGTTGATAAATTTGGGTGGGCGGTAAAATTGCAGGTGCATTTCCTTTTGGTACTTGAATACATTTGCTGATGACAGACAAACAAAAATTCGCCCGTATGGGGTTTTGGTTTTGGTGCTCTCTTAAAAATTTTAAAGCATTGAGCAGGGAAAAATGTCCGGGAAGATGGAAAAAACAGTTTAAATCCCCATTTATAACTCTTGCGAACAAAATTTTCGTAAACCAATCTGCTTTTCCTTTTGTCCAAAAACGCTGTTGAAGGTGTAATCAATCACGCTGCGGGTTTTAGAATGGGTTATTTCTCTTTTTGGCTCCCTGCCACTGTCTGCCATTTCATTAGGGTGAATTGATGACAACAGTGGGAATCTGTTTGTCATGCCCCCGAAATGCCTGATGTCATTGGCGCAAACCCCCCTGCCCCTCACCTCTGCGAGTGCCAGATCAAACCGGGGGCTTTGTTTTCGATTTGCACGCCGTGAACACCATCTGCATGTTCACTCGAAAAAAAAATCACGAGTGAGGGGCTTTTTTTGTACCATTTAATTTGTATATAATATAGCCCCTTCCAAGGTTGGTTTATCATTTTTTTGAACCACATCCCTGGATGCCCAATAAATTCCTGGTTTTTTGCAATGTATAACTTCCAGTGTAACAAAAATACCCAATCCAGCCACGTAACAACACAAAGACAAAAACTTTATCCCAAAGCGTTTCCTCTTGCTTGGTATGTATGCTTGAAAGAGTTTTTCCTTTTAACAGAATAAAGACTCGTCAATTACAAGCTTCGAAGGGAAAAAAATGGGGTACTGTTTCTTTTTCAGATACAAAAACACATTCCTAATCTTTATAAAACCCTGTCAGTTCTTCGGGCCGGGTTTTTTATCTGAGGTGAAGCATACGTAACATTAGCACAAATCGTTTCACTGGCATTTATCCTGAAACCTGGGTTGCAATAGGGGGTCGTTGCCCAGTAGGATTTCCTTTGTGCTTATAAAAAATGTGGCTAAGCATTTTTGTGGCAAAGAAAAAAGATACATCTCAGCCCAGTTCCCCTTTCCCATTGGTGTAGACGTGTTTTGGGGGGAAAAGTATTGTTTTTGCCATGGTGTACTCGTAGTTGGGTTGTTTTCCCATGACAATACTTTTCTCAGTGGTTCGTCAAAAAAATAACTCGAAACATTCCATTTCAGTGGATTGTTCCCAAGTGAAAAGAGGGCCTTTTATTCCCTTTGGCTGCCATAAAAATGGTGGGGTTTTGGAACAAATTGACGCTTCCTGCCAATCCCAGGTGGGTCTGTGGTGGGTTGGCAATGAAGGGGTTTTGGGGGGGTTTGGTTGTGGAGGTTGTGGTTGTGGAGGCTGGTTGGGGGGGGGAGTGGGGGATGGTGGCCTTTTTTCTAGATCAGCTGGGGCAGCGGGTGGGTGGCCAGCATGGCCCATGCTTTTGCTCCCCGGGGGCACCACTCCCACCACCACATTTTCCATCCCAATTGCAACGTATCTTCGTCATTTTCACTTTCGTTCCTGTTTACAGCCAGGGATGTACCCCGAGATACACCCCTTCCCCCTTGGTATAACTATGGCACATTTCCCAGAGGCATATATCGTCGTATATATGAGCTTCCTGGGGAAATTTCACTTCACTTCATACTGGAACTAGTTTAAGAGCTTGTAGTTCATATTCACATCCTTCATCCCTGCTCTCATCTGAGTCTGTTATTTGGGAAATGAAGTTTCCTCTTGGGTTCGGGAAAACTAAAACGTGAACCGGGGCCCAGCCCCAGAGGTGGAAGGCTGGGGGTTTCGCTGGGTTTTCTTCACTATTACGTTTATGTCATTAGTTTGGTCAAAACCTCACTAAAACCACAAAAAACATCTTCACTGGCATTTCCCATCACTATTAGAACGTCACGGGGAACAAAAGTGTCCCAATTCGCGAGGAGTGAGGGCTTCTTACCCGGGGCAGGTGGACATTGTTTACTAAGAGGGCTTTCCCCACAATGCACCACTGGGCCCCAGATTTTTTTTCTACCGCCACCTGACCAGCAGCCCCTTCTCTCACACCTAGGCCCCCCCAGCCTTTTGCCGAGATTTGAGGCCCGCTAAAATTTTATTTGCGTTAGTACGTCAAAAACCCCTAGCGTAAGACGTAAGTAGACGAAAAACCCTCAAAGGGTTAGGCCCCCAATGGAAATAAGTTAGACAGTTTTCGATGACACTGATTTTTTTGGGTTATCCTGGGTGGCAAACCCCTCTGGGGTTAATTGTTTCTTGGTATTTCAATAAGCCACACCAACAACGGTGCTACAGCAGAGCAGCTGACAGGCTAAGCAGAGTGACAGGCTACACAGCAGCGACTTTTGGGGGGCCCAGCAAGCAGCAGCTGACGGTGGTACAGCAGCGCAGCACTGATGGTGGTACAGCAGCAGTGCAGCTGACTGGTACAGCAGGCAGCAGCAGCAGCAGTGATGGGGGTCAGCAGCAGACAGGCAAAGCAGCACAGCAGTGACGTGCTACAGCGCAGCGCGCTGGTGCTACAACAGCAGTGACGGTGTTCAGCAGCAGCAGCAGCTGAAGTGTACAGCGCAGCTGACGTCTACAACAGCACAGATGGGCTACAGCAGCGCGAGGTATACAGCAGCAGCAGCAGTGACGGTGGTACGCAGAAGCGAGCTGCGGTGTCCAGCAGCAGCAGCAGTGACATGACAGCGCAGCGGACAGTGTCGCAGCAGCGACAGTGTACAGAGCAGCGGGAAGGCCGAAAGCAGAGTTTACTACAGCAGCAGCAGCAGTGACAGTGGTCAGCAGAGCAGCAGCTGACAGTGACAGCGCGCGCATCAGCGTTGCCATGGTACCATATATTTTGAAAATATTTCTCCCCCTTTTGCCATGGGGTTTGGGCACTAGAAGCTTTTTTTGGCCTGGTCACTTTTTTTCCAGATAAAATCCCCAAAAACACTGTAATAAACGAAATGTTCCGTTGTATGCTTGGTGTTACCGGGGAGGTGGCTGGAAAAACAATGCCACCGGGGGTGTGGAACAGTGAGGCTGGGTCGGCCGCCTTGCGGTCTCGGTGAATACGTTGAGGGGTTTTTTGCAGTATGCGAGGGAAAATCTTAGCGAAAATGATCGGTATGCGGTTTAATTGGGGGTGCCAACGGGATGCGGGGGGCCACTGTATACTAATTCTTTTTTTATTCAAAATTCCTACAATAAAAAATTTTTTAAAGGGAAATATTTTGTTTCTGTAAACTTCCTCACTTTTATGACGGAGTTCCCTTCCCAATACAGGTCCCCCTCACAAATCGGAAAAAGTTATTCGGGTTCCCTTATTATTCGGCACTCTTTGGCAGCATAATTTCAAAAATTTCCAGGGTCGCCAAAACCCAACCTGCTGGTACTGTTTGGTGGGCTACTTGTGCAAAGTCATTCCAATTTTTTTTTTTTTCCCCTTTATTTTTTAACCCGCTTCTTTAGCCCTAGCCATTTTCCAATGAATAAAAAAAAATGCTTCTCATTTTGTAAAGCACCAACGTCATTTCCCTTTAAAGATAAGGTGGTTTGAAGCACTGTCGGTTGCCATGAGTCAGTTTTTGAAGCGGAGAATTGCTTTATTATTTGTAATATCAAAAATACGCTTTTTGCCCATACAATTGATCTAATATGACATAAAAATTATATAAATACAAATAATGTTTAAAAGCTACAGAAGAATCTTCTTCTTTTTCTGTTGGGGGTTTAGGGCCATACAGCATACGCCCATCGAGCCCGCCCTCAGTGCTGGAGAGGGGAAATGACCCAAAATGGAAGAAAGTCTTGATATATCATATGTCTTGTAGTCCTGAAGCCACAGGAAGGAGCAGGAAAAAGCCAATATCTCCTGATGGGCCAGAGGGCAAAAAACCCCCCCTGTTGAGGAGGACAGGGAGGTGAAAGTGTTCCCCCAAGTGTGCGAAGGCCGCACGGGAGTAGCCCTGCAGAGTGTAACGTGGGCACCACAGCAGGAAGTGTTCCCCCATCTCAAGTGTGGGGACACCATGGCAGTACGGAGGGGTCCGTATCCAAAGGGATATAGATGAGCACCCGTCCGAGTGCCCGCTCAAAGGGGGAGTCAGTACAAAGTCCACCCAGTGGTTGGGGTGGTGAGCCCAAGGGCAGGGGCCATTAAAAGTGGACAGAGCCCAAAAACCCCAAGAAAAAGGGGGAGTTGAAGGCCCCCTTTTCCCCTGATGAGGATCCCTTCCAGTTCCCTTGCGAAAATCACTGTGGCCCCGGGCAAGGGGGTAACAGTGGAATGTGTGCGCGAGGGAGGCATAACACCGAGGTTCGACAGGTTATTTAGAGGATATGGTAAACAAAAACCTTTTTCCATCCAAAACATAAAAAAAAAGTTATTTTCTCTCTACAGATCAGTGGATGGTGGAACAAATCCCCAAATACAGTTTGAGGCCAGAAAAGTTTTTGTACTTTAAAAATAGGTTTGGTAAAATTATGAGTGGATGTGGGGGGTGTGAGTTGGACTATAGTTTTTGCTCCCGGTCGGTTGCCGTTTCCTCCCTTTAAATCAATTGCCTGCCTGACTAGGTTGGGTGCATTGGCTTAAACCCGGTAGGAGATTGGACCTGCCTGCAGGGCCCGTAGGCCTGCTGAGTGTTCCCTTTGTTTTATGTTCTTATTCCTAATTTTTTCAAGGAGCCTTGGTTAAACACATTGATTGAGGAGCCGCGCTACTGCAAATTAGCGTAACCAATAAAAATTTAAATAGTACTGAGTGCTAGTGCAAAATGTAAAAGAGAAAAAAATTTGCATTGGTAAAATTTGCCTGTATTTGTTATTATAGAAAATAAAAACCAAAATTACTTAATGCTCCTTTTTTTTTCTGGTGGGTTGGGATGGCTGTTCTCGCTATTGCATTTTTGTTTAACCCCAAATCGATCCATCATAACGGACACTACTTTACTGCACTTTTGGGTTTTAAGTAAAAAATGCCCCTCGCAGTAGCTTCCCAAGCAGCAACAGTTAATCGTTACTTTCATTATGTTGCCGCGTCTCAAATATCTGTTTCCCATTTTCAAACACAAAAACTCCAAGAGTAACGAAATACGTCCAGTCTCCCCCAAAGCTTGAACTCAACTGATTCAGCGAGCCACCAACCTAGCTAGAGTGTCCCTGATCGTTTCCCCTAGTGGAAAGTATGATTTCTGTAGTAGGGAAGGGATGTTTAGAAAGTTTCTCTTTCTGTGACTTTTTCTTCCTCTCCTCATGAAAATATGTTCTTACTTGAAAAAATTTTTTTCTATATATTTTTTTATTAATTTTTATTTTTCGTAGCCGTGAACTGAGTCACCGCAAATCGCTCAATGAATACCACTGCTATAGATTATCAACATAGCAGCATATGTGTACAGAAAATAGGATAACCCAAAAAAAATAATGTGGCTTATTTTTTAGTACCTGGTTGGGTTAGCCATATATGATTTTTTGGGAAAAATTCGATTCCCCGCTGGGTAGAAACATTAGGTGTGTTCTTTCACCCGTTGTCTTGTTTACCCATCAGTAAATGGGTACCGGGTGTTAGTCGCTAGTGTTGGGGGTTATCCCGGGACCTGACCTAAATTTTTTTGAAAAAACTCAGCTAAAAAGTGCCTTTTTACAGTAGATGTCACTGATGTCAGTAGGCCCGTATACCCTTTTACATGTACGTGTAGTAAAAAAAAGATATTATTTAAAATTTATTATTATTTTTATTTTCCAGTTTTTTGTTGGGTTTCTTATTCAAATTTTTGGCAATGTATGGGGAAGAACTTTTTTCACAACACCAAAAATGAAAGAAATGACCTAAATATCGGGGAGTTCACTTCCAGCCCTTAGCGGGTGCTTAGCGGTATGTTTTTTTATGGTTGTTTGGTTATATTCTCATTTTTTTTGGTCTCATTTGATAGAATCAAAAAATTTAAGAAATAGATTGATTTTGTTGCTTTCATGACGAAAATACCGGGAAATTGCGTCACAGTGCGAAATGTTCTATTCTTTAGCGAAGTCAAAAGAAAAAAATGACGTCACCGTCCAATACCTGCCGCCTGCCAGTCTAAATTCCCGGATGGAGTAAAGAATGGATTGACATTATTTATCAAAATTATTAAAATAATGCGGGTACAGTGGCCCCCCCGCTTTCGATCACCTCCCTTGCGCCCAAAATTTTTTGTAGTGTTTTTTCCCGGAAAAGTCCCATTTTTTCGTGTATTTTTGGGGGGGTTTGAAATGGACAAATTTCTACTTCAAATATTCCTTAGGGGGAACAAATTTTTTTCAGTCCCTGGCCCTGAACATACTTCGGGAATGAAAAAAATATGAAAAATCCGGGGGCCCACTTTTGTTGCATAACAGTAAATTTTTCATTTTTTTTGTAAAATAAAAATTCCAAAGGGTTTTAAGCAAGAGTAATATAAGAGGGGCCTATGCCATGATACTGAAAAAGAAAAAAAAATGTTTTTTTATTTCCCAAGGAATGTCGGGAAATTGTTTATTTTGGACCTTATTTTGAAATTGGCATTGTTAAAATTTGTGTGAAATGGGGCCCAAAAAATTCCCTTTTTCTGCCCAAATTTTTTGGGTACTTGAAAAAAAGTGAAGGGGCTTTTTCTTGAAATCAGTTGACGACTAGAAGTAAATAATTTTTTTCAGGTTTACACAAAAAACATTTACATAGTTTATAAAACTTGCAGTGTTTTTTATAGAAAAACCGGGGTAACCAAGAAAAGTCAGAAAAAAGTCCTTTTTCCAGTACTGGCTTGGGTTTTGCCATATTTTTTTTTTGGTAAATTTTTTTTTTTCTGGGTTTTGTTTGTTGGGCTTTCTCTTTAAAAACTTGGAAAATTGTTTGTTGGAAAGATGCTTCTTAACGTACAACAAAAAAAAAAAAGGGGGCGAAAAAATAAGGGATTTTCACTTCTCACCTTTAGCTGCCCCCCTTTTGCAGTAATTTTCATATGGTTTTTAGGGGTTGTATTCTCTTTTTTTGGATCATTTGTTTTTAAAATGGAAGAGGGGTACACCTACCACCCCGACTTTCGACCTCCCTTCCGACATAGGGCCCAAATCGTTTTCCGACCTTTGCATTTGGCAGTGGGCCGGGGGCCGGCTGTTGCACCCCAAATTTTCAATTTTTGGGGAAAATTTCTGCGGGGGCAATGTGCCCCATGCAGGCGGGAATCAGTTTGAGAAAACCCTCCCTTTATCAGCAGCATTTTTACGTTTTAAAACTTATTTAACTGGACAGTAAATTCCCCGGGCCCCCTTTAAGATGAAGTCTGAGTCTTGCACTGGAGTTGTGGCAAGAAAGGCCCCTTACTCTCAAACTCTTATTTTTTTTCCCATTTGTTGCACAAAAACCCTGTCTGTATCGGGCTGCCTGATATCTGTTGTATCTTTGTGTTGTTTGTTGTCTACTAGTGTGTCTGTTTTTTGTTTTCCTGTGTGTTGTCTTTATGTTACCTGTGTGTCTGTTTTCGGGTCTCCCTGTGGTTTTTTCTGTCAAACCTGTGTCTCTTTCTTTTCTACCTGTGTTGTCTTTATGTCTAGGTTTTGTTTTGTTACCTGTGTCTACCGTGGTCTGTTTTTTGTTGTCTATTTGTGTGTCTGTCTTTTTTTGTCTACCTGTATGTCTGTCTTTGCCCCGGGTTTTGGGTCTGTCCCCAAAACCCAAACTTTTAAGAGTGTATTTGGTCTTGAAGATGCCATTTTTAATATGTAGGTATTTAGGGTTGGGGAGACCCAAAACCCACCCAGGGAAGTAATACCGTCCTGCCAGTTGACTTTAAAACCCAAAAAACCTGAAAACTTTTTTTGCATGTTGGTAGGTTTGCTGGTTTTTTTTTCTGTCTTTTAAAACCGTTTGATAACAGGGTTTCCCTTGCTACTCCTATTTTCACTTTGGACACACTTCAAGACCCGCAAATGCATTTTCAAACATCTGGGTTTTTTCCCTCCTTTTTCTAAATAGCTTTTGTTCTTCTTTATTTCTTTATTGCCCCTTGGGGAATAAAAAAGAATCTTTCCTCCAAAAGCCATGGTTTTCGGTTTTAAAGGCGACTAAAATGCTGGAGCAATGGGCTAGAAACCCCCTTTCCCCTGTAGACTTTTAACTAAAAAAGAAAAGAAAAATTTTTATAAAAGGGGATGCTTGAATGTCCCCATGGATGTAGTGTGGTTTGAAAGAAACAGATGATTGCTGATGTTTTTGAATGAAAAGAAGTTGGATGTCCTGGCCCAAAGCGAAACAAAGCTGGGGGGGGTAGGGGATTTTCCCGGGGGGGGGGAAAAAAAATAGGATTAAATCGGGAGTATCTGAGAGGTTAGAGAAAAGGGAAGGGGGGTGAGAAAGTAATGTTGAATTTTTCAGTTATGGAAGGGGGAAAAAGAGAATATGAATTTTTTAAATTAAAAGAATTATGTGGATTAAAGTAAAGGTTGGATCCCAAAAAAGTGGGTCTTTAATAAGCGTGTATGCCCCTGGGGGGAAGGGAGAGGAATGCAGAGTAGCAATAGGTTTGGCAGAGGGGGGCATGCTAGTTCCTTTGTATAAAGGCAAAGGGGACAAAAGAGAGTGAAAAAAATTATAGGGGGAAAAAGTTTGTTAAAGTATCCCGGGTAAAGCTTTTTTTGGGAAAGAATTAAGATTAAGCGGAGAATAGGTAGCGTTAAAACAAGGAGGCTTTGGGAAAGGTTTGGGGGGGTTTTGTGGGGAACCAAAGGTGTTTACAGTAAAAACATATAAGTAAAACAGTATTTAGAAAAGGGTTTAAAAGAGGTTTTTTGGGGCATTTATGGTTTTGGGAAAAAGGCGTATGCCCGGGGGTGGAAAGGGGGGCAAATGTGGCAGATGTTGCAGGTTTTATGGTGTAGGAGGTAGGTTACGGGAAAGCAGTAAAGGGAGTTTTTACGAGGTTTGTGAGGCTAAAGTTAGAGTATGTGGGAAAAAGGGGGAAAATTTTATTTCCCGGGTAAAAGTGGGCCCTGAGAAAGGGATGTGTGTGTCCCAGGGTTTTATAGAGGGGTTGTAAGAAAAAGTAAAGGGCAAGGGTTTTGGGCAAGAGGCATGGATTTAAAAAGATCAAGAATCAACATAAAGTGGGAGTTGTCACAGTTGCTCTTTGCTGTGACACGGTGCTCTTGGGAAAATTGTAAAGAGAAGTTGCGAGATTGGTGGTGAATTTTGGAATGGGTTTTTTCCCAAAAGGGAAAAAAATTAAAAAGTGAATACGGGAAAAGAGAAAGGGGGTTATGAGGAAAAAAAAAAGATTAGGTGATGAAAGATTGGATATCAGATTGGAGGGGGGGGGAGTATGGAGGAGGTGAATGTATTCGATTTTTGGGGGGTGGGGGGTTGTCAGCGGATGGGTCTATGAAAGTTGAGGTGAATCAAAAGAATTTGTTTGAGGGGAAAAGGGTGGTGGGCACTTGGGAAAGTCTGTGGAGAAAAAGAATTTTGTCCTTGGGGGGCCAAAGGGGGGAAAATGTATGAGAGTTTTGTTTTCCCAAAAAACGCTCTTTTTATGGGGTGTGAAGAAGGGGTTGAAAAAGTTGCAGCGAGGAAAAAGGCTGGAGGCAGTGTTTGTCATGTTTAAAGGGTTTGTGTGGTGTAAAACATAATGCGAGAATTGAAAGTTTGGAAGTTAGGGAGGGGGTTTGCAGGATTACCAAAAATGTTGCCCAAAAGGGCTGGGAAGGGTTTTTGGGGTTTTGGTTTGGACATGTAGGGAGAAGGGAAACCCAAAAACAGATTGATTAAAAGAGTGTATCAGCCCGTAGGGGAAAGGGAAAGGGGGGGAGGGGTGGGCCCTAGGAAAGGTTGGGGGAGGGAGAAAAGGGGGTTTTGTGTTCGGAGGGGGCTTGGACTTCCAGCGGGCCATGCGTGAGGCCCTGTTTGTTTAGGAGTGAAGGGGAGATAAATTTTTTTTAAATTACTTGACGTGCTGTTGGGTGTGAGAAAAAGAACTTTTATAAAGGGGGTTCGGGGAAACCCCGGGGGCGGGGCCGGGAAACTTGGCCGGGAGTTTGGGAAGTAAGTCCCTGCCCTCGGGAAAAAAGGGGGGTTAATGTTGCATTTAAAAAAATGTGTGTAAACCCACCCTTCTGGCAAGACGTGATGGAGTGAATGATGGTGAATTTTTTTTCTTTTTCGGGCCACCCTGCCTTGGTGAGAATGGCCAGTGGGGAAAATAAAAAAAAAACAAAAATTTACTCACTGAGGCGCTTTTAAAGTGTATTAAAAGTTTAACAGTGGCCCCCGGGTTTAAAACGATTTTTCTCATTCCAAAAGAAATGTTCGGGCCCCCATTTACTGACCAAAATTTTTTCCCAAAAGGGAAATTTTGGGGTGAAGTGATTAGTCCTTTTTCACCCCCCCAAAAACATACATGCCCAAAGAAACTTCCCAAAATTTCACTTACATTTTTGGGGGTTCGCTTTGGGGAGGTGACCCGTTAAGGGGGGGGTCCCCCTTTGTATAGACTTTTTTCCTTAATTCCATCTACGATTTTTTTTTAAAAAATTATATAATAAACACCCTAAATAACATATAAATTAACAAAAATGAGATTTTTTTTTTGGTGGGGCTTCCGTAAACGGGAAACCGGGTTTGTGTCCGGGCTGGTAACAACAACAAGAACAACAACTTTTTTTTTAAACATAATTTCCGTGAAAATTGTTTATTACATTCCTCTCTCATTTATTCATTTAATCTTGTTTATTTCCCCCTTTACTTACATTTAAAATACAGTTTTTTTAGGTAAGTAATGATGGGCACCAAATTTTTTATATTATAGCTTTTAAACCCCCTTTTAGGGTTTCGGAAAAAACTGTACGTATTACACGCGGGGTTTTTTTTGTTTTAATAGTTTGCCAAAATTTTAGCGCCGTTTAAAAACTCGCGGGGAAAGATGGTTTAAACCTACAAGTGGGGGAGAATGGGCTGTGTGGCGGTTGGGAGGGTAGGGAAAAAAAATTGGGGGGCCCCCGTGGGGCATTGTGGGAAAAGCCAAACTTTGAAACAATATCCACCATGCCTCGCGGTAAGAAGCTCCTCACTCCCCGGTTTAATTGGGAACTTTTGTTCCCCGTGGGCGTTTAAACAGATGGAAAGTGCCAGTGAAAAAAGAGTTTCAAAGGGTTTTTTTTAGGTTTTTACCGAAAACTAATTACCCCTAAATGGGAATAGTGAGGGAAAACCCCGACGACCCTCAGCCCCCTTTCCCCCTCTGGTGCTGGGGCCCCTCTTGTTCAAAGTTCAGTTGTACCAGAATCCCAAAAGGGGAAATTTTTATTTTCCCCAAAAACCCCGATTAAAATGAGAGCATTTTGTGATGATAGTGATAGTGGGAATTTTGAAAATACAAGTTCTTCAAATGGGGAGTGTGCCATTGCTATTCCAAGGGGAAGGAGTCATCTCAGAGTACTTTCCCGTGGCTGTACAACAGGAACAGACAGTGAAAAAAGCGAGATCCCGTTGCAATTGGGATGGAAAATGTGGTGGTGGTGGGATTTGGGGCGGCGGTGAGGCACCCGCAGTGGGCCTGCTGCTGCCCCGGTGATCTACAACAAAGGCCACCATCCCCCACCCCCACCCCCCCACCAGCCTTTCCCCAAAACCCAACCACCTGTCATTGTCCCGTAACCCCCCAGAGGGCCGATGGGGGTTGGGGAAAGGAAACTGTCAATTTTTTTTTCCCAAAAAGCCCCCCCAGTTTGATTTACAGCCAAAGTGGAATACGGCCCCTTTGTACACTTGGGAAAAAATGCCATTTAATGGAAAGTTTTCCCAGTTTTTTTCTTTGACGAACCATGATGGAAAATATTGTAAAGGGAAAACAAATACTACGAGGGACACCATGGCAAAACACTTTTCTTCACCAAAATCAGTCTACCGGGAAGGAGGGGACTGTGGCTGAGTGTTCTTTTCTTTGCCACAATTAAAGCTTTTTGCCACAAGTGTATAAGCACAAAGTTAAATTTATAAAATTTGGGCAACAGACCGCCCGATTGCAACCCCGGTTTCAGTGATATAATTTCCGTGAATTTGATTTGTGTAATGTTAGTTGCTTCCCCTTCTCGACAAAACCAGGCCCGACAGAAAGACAAAAGGGTTTTATAAGATTAGGGAAAGTGTTTATGTATCTGAAAGAGAAATTCAGTACGCATTTTTTTTCCCCTTTAGGAAGCTTGTTTAAATTTTCGGGTCTTTTATTAGTTCAAAGGAAAGGGCTTTCTTTCAGCAGTACCCTACCAAACAAGAGGAAAACGCTTTGGTATAAAGTTGTTTGTGCTTTGTGATTGTTACGTGGTCTGGTTTTTGGATATTTTTGTGTAAACTGGAAATTTTACATTGGGAAAAAACCCGGGTTATTGGGGATTAGGTGATGTGGTTAAAAAAATGATAGCCCTTTCCCCTTTGGGAAGGGGTTTATTATATTTCAGATAACTGGTACACAAAACCCCTCATCAATGAGTTTTTTCGATCGGGGGCCCGAAGTTTTGTGTGGGACAGTGCGTTTCAAATCGGAAAACATATGCCCGGGTTTGGGCGGTGGGCATTGGGAGAGGGGGGTGCCCGGGTTTGATGCCCAAAGACATCATGGCATTTCGGGGGGCTTTACAAACGAATGGGTTTTACTGTTTATATCAGTTCCCCCCTAATGAAATGGCCCGGGCAAATGGCAGGGGCTTTGAGGGGAGCAATGAAAACCCCTTCTAAAACCCGCGCCTTTTATTGATTACACCCTTTAACATGCATTTAAATGGACAAATGTGGGCATGCAGATTGGGTTTGCTGATTGGGTTTGGGAGAGTTTTTAAGTGGTAATAAAACTCTTTTTCCATCTTTCCTTTTTTCCATGCTCAAGTTATTGATGTATAAAAATGAGGCGAGAAACCCAAAAACATTTCGGCAAATTCTGTTTTTCCCTTCATTTAGACAAAAAGTTTTCAAGTACCAAAAGGAAAAGCACCTGAAAATTTACCGCCCACCAAAATTTTCAACAACTAAACCCGGGTCGGGCTGAAACATGGGGATCATTTCCCGGTTAAAAAAAGGGCCCGCTACGCTTTCCAAAGAAAAAGGTCAGAAGAGGTGTTAGTTGTTCACATACCAAAAAAAAAACCCCCAAAAAACGCCCGAGACACTTGTTTTATGTGTTTAGGAAAGTAAAACCCTGTGCTTTTACTCCATGTTTCAAAAAGTTCCACAAAGGGTGAAGAATTTGGAAAAATTCCCCGTGCGGGATACAGGGCTCCCCAACCTTTGCGGGGGTTAGGGGGTCAAGGCCCCTTTTAGGGTTGGGAAAAATCGGGAAAGTTTGGTTTCCCAATATTTGGGGGGAAATTTTCGTATAATAAAAATTTTTTTAAAATGAAATTTGTTTATACCTTTTTATATTCGGGACTGGGTCCCCCACTTTTTTTTGGGGGAAACTCTTTTTAAAGCTAAAGGCCTTTAAACCTAAAAAATTGGGGGGGTTTTTTAAAATTTTTGGGTTTGGGGGGGAAAATACAAAGGAGAGGGGGGAAGGGCCGCAAGCGGGAAATAGGGTTCAAACCCCTTAAAAAGCGGAGAAAAGATTTGGGGGATTTGGGAAGGACCAAAAAAAGGGGAGGGGGGACAGGTCAAAGGGGGAAGGTTCCCCTTTTGCCAGGAACAAACAAAAACGGGGGGGTCCGAGACTTTTGTTAAATTTTTGTTTTTCTTTTTTTTCCACCACCCCCTCCCTTTTTTTTTTTTCTTTCTTTCAATTTTTTTTCTTTTCTTTTTTTCTTTTCCTTTATTTGTTGGCCCTGGGTTTAAATTTGGAAGTTTAAAGTTAATTCCAAAACAAAAACTGTTTTTTGGGTGGTTTGGAAGGCCGAAAAGAGGGAAATTTTCAACCCCCCAGCCCTTAAAACAAAATAAAACCCGAAAAAACTCTTAAAAATTTTCTTCCCCCAATCCCCCGGATTTTTATTTTTAAATTTTTTTTTAAATTTTTCGTCTTTAGTTTTTTTAAAATTTATTAAAAGGGTTTTTAATAAAATAATAAAAAAACCCCCAAACAAATTTTAAATTTTTAAGGGCAGAGGAAAAATCCCCCGATGATTGTGGGTGTTAAAAAAAATTTTATTTATTAAATTTTTATTTTCTATTTATTACCAAATTATTAGCAGTTGAAAGGGGTTTAAATTTTTAAAATGGAGTTTAATAAAAATGGGGAAAAAAAATTTAAAACAAACCAAAAGGGAAGGGCCCACTCGGAAAAGTGGGGGAAAAAAAACCTTTTTTAAAAATTAAATTCCTTTAAATTTTTTCTTTTTGATATTAATATTTCTGTAAAAGGGAAAAGTGGTTTGGGGGAAGACAAAAACCACCAAAAAAAGTTTTTTACCCCCGCCAGTGGCTGGAGAAAAAAAACCCGAAATGTTTTTATGGGGGTGGGGGGGGTGGTTAAATTTTTTTTTTTTTAATAAAAGTTTTAAAATAAAGGGGGTACGCAAAACCCCTACTTTCCTTGGTAACTTTAAAAACAAAACCTGAATTTTATATTTAATTCTGGTTTTTTTTTTTTTCTAAAAAATGGTTTTTGTCTTTTTAATTTTTCCAAATTGGCCCCCAATTTTAAAATTTAAAAAACTTTTTTTTTTCCTTTTTTAAACCCTTGGGTTTCTTTTTTTTTCCTAAAAACCGGGGAAATGGAAAAAAACCTTTTTCCCTTTTAACCCAAATTTCTAAAAAGGGGAAAAAGGGAAAAACCCCCCTTTTAAAAAAACTGGGGTTTTGGGCTTAAATGTGCGGGAGTAGTTTCGGATGACAAGAAACCCGATGATTTTGATGTTATAAATGAAAAAAAAGTTGGATGTCCTGGCCCCAAGCGAAACAAAGTGAAGGGGGTAGGAAAAGGTTTCCCGTGGGGGGAAATAAATGGGATTAAAACTGGAGTATCTGAGAGAGTTAGAGCAAAGGACGGGGTAGCAGTAATGTTAAAAGTTTAGTTTTTGAAGGAGAAAAGAGAAAATGAATGTGTTAAAAAAAAAAAAAAAAAAAAATTATGTGGGGTTAAATTTAAAGGTTTTGGGTGCGAGAGTGGGTCATAATTTAAAGGGGGTAAGCACCTGGGGGGAAGAGAGGAAAAGCAGAGGAGAGAGAGAGATTTTGGGAGTGTTAAGTGAAAGATAGGAGGGGCCTTTGAACCAAATGGGGGAGTAAATTTTGGTTGGGGACTTTTAATTTCTAAAGTGGAGAAACTTTTAGGGGTGGGTGTGGGTTGGTAAGTTTGGGGGTGCCCGGTGTAAAAGATAATGGGAAAACCCCTTTGATTGAACTTTGTATAGAAAAGGGGTTTAGTTATAGGTAATACATATTTTAAAAAAAAGAGGATAAATAAGTATACACGATATGATGTAGGGCAAAATTTGACAGTAGTTTGTTGGATTATGTATGGTAGATAAAAGACTGTTGAGTAGACTTCAGGATGTACATGTTTATAGAGGGGCCCAGATATATCAGATCACTTTCTAGTTGTAGCTACACTGAGAGTAAAAGGTAGATGGGATACAAGGAGAATAGAAGCATCAGGGAAGAGAGAGGTGAAGGTTTATAAACTAAAAGAGGAGGCAGTTAGGGTAAGATATAAACAGCTATTGGAGGATAGATGGGCTAATGAGTGCATAGGCAATGGGGTCGAAGAGGTATGGGGTAGGTTTTAAAAATGTAGTGTTAGAGTGTTCAGCAGAAGTTTGTGGTTACAGGAAAGTGGGTGCAGGAGGGAAGAGGAGCGATTGGTGGAATGATGATGTAAAGAGAGTAGTAAGGGAGAAAAAGTTAGCATATGAGAAGTTTTTACAAGTAGAAGTGATGCAAGGAGGGAAGAGTATATGGAGAAAAAGAGAGAGTTAAGAGAGTGGTGAAGCAATGTAAAAAGAGAGCAAATGAGAGAGTGGGTGAGATGTTATCAACAAATTTTGTTGAAAATAAGAAAAAGTTTTGGAGTGAGATTAACAAGTTAAGAAAGCCTAGAGACAAATGGATTTGTCAGTTAAAAAATAGGAGAGGAGAGTTATTAAATGGAGAGTTAGAGGTATTGGAAGATGGAAGGAATATTTTGAGGAATTGTTAAATGTTGATGAAGATAGGGAAGCTGTGATTTCGTGTATAGGCAAGGAGGAATAACATCTTGTAGGAGTGAGGAAGAGCCAGTTGTGAGTGTGGGGGAAGTTCGTGAGGCAGTAGGTAAAATGAAAGGGGGTAAGGCAGCCGGGATTGATGGGATAAAGATAGAAATGTTAAAAGCAGGTGGGGATATAGTTTTGGAGTGGTTGGTGCAATTATTTAATAATGTATGGAAGAGGGTAAGGTACCTAGGGATTGGCAGAGAGCATGCATAGTTCTTTGTATAAGGCAAAGGGGATAAAGAGAGTGCAAAAATTATAGGGGGATAAGTCTGTTGAGTGTACCTGGTAAAGTGTATGGTAGAGTTATAATTGAAAGAATTAAGAGTAAGACGGAGAATAGGATAGCAGATGAACAAGGAGGCTTTAGGAAAGGTAGGGGGGTGTGTGGACCAGGTGTTTACAGTGAAACATATAAGTGAACAGTATTTAGATAAGGCTAAAGAGGTCTTTGTGGCATTTTATGGATTTGGAAAAGGCGTATGACAGGGTGGATGGGGGGCAATGTGGCAGATGTTGCAAGTGTATGGTGTAGGAGGTAGGTTACTGAAAGCAGTGAAGAGTTTTTACGAGGATAGTGAGGCTCAAGTTAGAGTATGTAGGAAAGAGGGAAATAAAAGTAGGCCTTAGACAAGGTGTGTGTGTCACCGTGGTTGTTTAATATATTTATAGATGGGGTTGTAAGAGAAGTAAATGCGAGGGTCTTGGCAAGAGGCGGGGAAAGTTAAAAGATAAAAAATCACACACAAAGTGGAGTTGTCACAGCTGCTCTTTGCCGATGACACTGTGCTCTTGGGAGATTCTGAAGAGAAGATTGCAGAGATTGGTGGATGAATTTGGTAGGGTGTGCAAAAGAAGAAAATTAAAGGTGATACAGGAAAGAGTAAGGTTATGAGGATAACAAAAAGATTAGGTGATGAAAGATTGAATATCAGATTGGAGGGAGAGAGTATGGAGGAGGTGAACGTATTTCAGATATTTGGGAGTGGACGTGTCAGGGATGGGTCTATGAAAGATGAGGTGAATCATAGAATTGATGAGGGAAAAAAGAGTGAGTGGTGCATTGGGAGTCTGTGGAGACAAAGAACTTTGTCTTGGAGGCAAGAGGGAATGTATGAGAGTTAGTTTTACCCAAAGCTCTTATATGGGTGTGAAGCGTGGGTGAGAAAGTTGCAGCGAGGAGGAAGGCTGGAGGCAGTGGAGATGTCATGTCTGAGGGCAATGTGTGGTGTGAATATAATGCAGAGAATTCGTAGTTTGGAAATTAGGGGAGGTGCGGGATTACCAAAACTGTTGTCCAGAGGGCTGGGGGAAGGGTT
This sequence comes from Cherax quadricarinatus, assembly GCF_026875155.1. NCBI lineage: Eukaryota > Metazoa > Arthropoda > Malacostraca > Decapoda > Parastacidae > Cherax > Cherax quadricarinatus. The sequence continues at coordinate 16,040,893 of NC_069480.1, forward strand.
GTTGAGGTGGTTCGGAAAATGTAGAGAGAATGGAGCGAAACAGAATGACTTCAAGAGTGTATCAGTCTGGGAGTGGAAGGAAGGCGGGGTAGGGGTCGGCTAGAAGGGGTGGAGGGGGGGGTAAGGAGGGTTTTGGTGTGCGAGGGGCTTGGACTTCCAGCAGGCATGCGGTGAGCGTGTTTGATAGGAGTGAATGGAGACAAATGGTTTTTAATACTTGACGTGCTGTTGGAGTGTGAGCAAAGTAACATTTATGAAGGGATTCAGGGAAACCGGCAGGCCGGACTTGAGTCCTGGAGATGGGAAGTACAGTGCCTGCACTCTGAAGGAGGGGTGTTAATGTTGCAGTTTAAAAACTGTAGTGTAAAGCACCCTTCTGGCAAGACAGTGATGGAGTGAATGATGGTGAAAGTTTTTCTTTTTCGGGCCACCCTGCCTTGGTGGGAATCGGCCGGTGTGATAATAAAAAAAAAAAATATTCATAATACAACATAAGCCAGAAATAATATACGAATTATCGTATATAAGTTAAGAATGCATGTTCTATATTATCCAAAATATATATAAGGCTTTCATAGCAGATGATTAGGAGGAGATCCTAGATATAACATATATGTATATAGAGATTACTTTAATGTATGAAGTCTTGTTTCCCAATTGGAAGCAGTCAGAATAAAACAGAATATGTCCAGGCCGGATTTTAAACTTTGGG
>NC_069480.1:16042104-16057705 GCF_026875155.1 Cherax quadricarinatus
TAGTTGGTTTCAGGGGTACACTCTGTAATACCTAGCCAGCTAGGTGTTCTAGGGGGACACCAAAATACCTAGCCTCTAGGTGTTTTTTGGGACACTCTGTAAACCTAGCCATGCAGGTTTCTAGTGGCACCTGTAAACCAGCCATGCTAGGTGTTCAAGTGGACACTCTGAAATACCTAGCCTGTAGGTTTCTAGTGGTACACTCTGTAATACCTAGCCATGCTAGGTGTTCTAGTGGTACACTGTGTAATCCCTTTAGCCATGCTAGGTGTTCTAGTGGTACACTCTGTAATACCTGCCATGCTATGTGTTCTAGTTACACTCTGTAATACCTACCCATGCTAGGTGTTCTAGTGGTACACTGTGAAAATACCTACCATGCTATGTGTTTCTAGTGGTACACTCTGTAATACCTACCATGCTAGGTGTTCTAGTGGTACACTCTGTAATACCTAGCCATGCTAGGTGTTCTAGTGGTTACACTGTTGTAATACCTAGCCATGCTAGGTGTTCTAGTGGTACACTCTGTAATACCTAGCCATGTAGGTGTTCTAGTGGTACACTCTGTAATACCCTAGCCATGCAGGTGTTCTAGTGGTACACTGTGTAATACCTAGCCATGCTAGGTGTTCTAGTGGTACACTCTGTAATCATTATTTTACTACATGTAAACCACACAATAACCAAATTATGTATTATTATTATTATAATCAAGGGGGAAGCGCTAAACCCGGAGGATTATACAGCGCCTGGGGGGGGGGGATGTGGAAGGCATTCAGGCTTAATTCGGGGAACTGGAGCACAGATCCAATTCCCTAAACAAGAGCCACTCACCAACATCAAGGAACCTTCCTTGAGGGGACCAAATTCTGTAAATTCAACATTGTAATCCGAACGAAATCTTAATCTTATAGAGAATAAACTTTGAATTTGAAACTGAAAAGTAAAATCAGTAGCACCTGAGGTAGTCTATAGCACCTGGAGTATTTTAATGGCAAAATAGTGAACTTATTACACTTTAGCACCTGAGAATAGCACCTTGATTATTTTAACAATTGTGAATATGTGAACTAAGGTAGTTATATAAAGCTAAAATAAAGGAGAAAATGGCTGTAGATGAATGGTTCAGAGAACCGACATGTTAAATTAGACACATGTGCAACTCTTGGGTATCTTTATTGAGGAAACGTTTCGCCACAGTGGCTTCATCAGTCCATACAAAGGAGAAACATGAAGAACAGGAGGAGAATGAGATAATCAGTCCCTCAACCTTGAGTCGATGTGTTCAGTCCATCAATCTTGAGTAGAATACGGCACATGAGCAGAGAAGCAGCTTATAAACCGGATGGCAGGAGAGGTGCAGCAGTCGTAGGTGGTGTCACATTTGTCCAATGTGGAAGTAGGTCGTGCCCAAGGGTTAGGCAAGTGAAGAATTCCCAAGTATTAAGATCCCAAGAAGTTGCAGTGTCTGACAGGATTGTAGATGACGTGTCGGTTCTCTGAACCGTTCATCTACAATCCTGTCAGACACTGCAACTTCTTGGGATAATCTAGGACATAACTGGAAGACAGTAGGACTATATACAAAAGATGAGGTAATCAGTCCCTCAACCTTGGAGTTTGTGTTCACAGCATCGTGGTGGAGGAGAATCTGGAGTAAAGGTAAGAAGACTGGCGGTTATATAGGCGTCAGTGGATAAGGACGTGCAGCAGACGAGGGCATAGTCACTGGTAGGCGGGATTCCCCAGTGGAAGTAGGTCCTTCCCAAAGAGATGGGTTACTTGTAGCAGCCGTGAAGACCTTCACGGCCGCTACAACTATACAAGGATATAGGAAAGCACTGGTTTGGTAAAAGAGTTGTGGATGAGTGGAACAAACTCCCGAGTACAGTTATTCAGGCTAAAACGTTGTGTAGTTTTAAAAATAGGTTAGATAAATCCATGAGTGGGTGTAGGTGGGTGTGAGTTGGACCTGACTAGCTTGTGCTGCTGGGTCTGGTGCAGTGCTCCATCCTTGAGTGGAGATGACCAGACTGAGTGGGTCATTGGTCTAATCCGGAGGGGGGGGGGACATGGACCTGCTCCACATGGGTCAGTAGGCCTGTTGCAGTGTTCCTTCTTCCTTATTTTATGTTCTTATATGCACCACACGTATAAATGTGTTAAGGACGCTTATCTAATTTGTTACAGAAATGTCAACTTTTCTAAGGAAGGTAGAGAAATCATGTTCATTTGAGAAGGTGTATTGTTGTCCTGTTGATAAATAACAAAAAGGCAGAATACCGTGACTGGAACGATAAAAAAATAAGCACATAAAGAGAGAACTTACGACGCGTTTCGTCCGTGACTTTGTCAATGGTCCAAGTCGGACCGAAACGTCGTCGTAAGCTTCTCTCTTTTATGTGCGGGTTATTTGTTTATTATCCTGTTGATGTTTTCCTAACTAGTATTTTCCCATCTCGAGTAAAACACTGATGTATTTTGCTTTCCTGTTAAAGTTTTCTCAACCTGAACAGAAGGTTTAGACGTTGTCTTGTTAGACACTCGTTGATGTACACTCCATTTTTCATTGTAATTGCTGATTTAATTAAGTCCTTTCTTTTACCATATGAATAAAGTCTGATCATAATACTGTGTCTACTACCTTGTTAACTACCTTGTTAACTACCTTGTTAACTACCTTGTTAACTACCTTGTCTACTACCTTGTTAACTACCTTGTTAACTACCTTGTTAACTACCTTGTTAACTACCTTGTTAACTACCTTTTTAACTACCTTTTTAAACTACCTTGTTAACTATTGTCTACTACCTTGTTAAACCTTGTTAACTACCTTGTCTATTACCTTTTTAAACTACCTTGTTAACTACCTTGTTAACTACCTTGTTAATACCTTTCTACACCTGTAATACCTTGTTAACTCCCCTTGTTTAACTACCTTGTTAACTACCCTTGTTAACTACCTTGTCTACTACCTTGTTAAAACTACCTTGTTAACTACCTTGTTAACTCCCTTGTTAACATCCCTTGTTAATTCCCTTTTTAACTACCTTTTAACTTGTCTACTACCTTGTTAACTACCTTGTAACTCTTGTTAACTTACCTTGTTAACTACCTTGTTAACTACCTTGTCTACTACCTTGTTAAAAACTACCTTGTTATACCGTTAACTACCTTTTAACTACCTTGTTAACTACCTTGTTAACTACTTGTCACTACTTGTTAACTACCTTGCCCTACTACTTGTTAACCCTACCTTTTAACTACCTTGTTAACTACCTTGTTAACACCTTGTTTTCCTAAAAACGTGTTTCTTGGTTTCATTGTTTTGCCGATGCTTGTACGTGGTCTGTATTACCCGAAGCATTTCTTTGCACGACTTGGTTATGTCACTGGAATGTGTGGACGTTTATTAAAACTGCATCAGACAACTTATCTTTTTCCCAGTTTGTCGTCTTGGAAATAAAGTATTCATTAGTCGAGTGGCATGTTCTGGGTCCAGTCCGGGGGCCGGGGGCTGGGGGTGGTAAAGCCCCGGTTCAACACGGAGGGCTCGGGTTCGATTCCCGGCGGGTGGAAACATTTCGACACGTTTCCTTACACCTATTGTGCTGTTCACCTAACAGCAAATAGGTACCTGGGTGTTAGTCGACTGGTGTGGGTCGCATCCTGGGGGACAAGATTAAGGACCCCAATGGAAATAAGTTAGTCCTCGATGACGCACTGACTTTCTTGGGTTATCCTGGGTGGCTAACCCTCCGGGGTTAAAAATCCGAACGAAATCTTATCTTATCTTCTTCAACCTTCATATTTAGGGTTGTTATTTCCTCAGTGTGACTGGCTATAGCTGTTTTGAGAGTATTTTCTGTGTCAACACTTCCCGAGGTAATCTTCTCTTCAAGGTTTTGGATCTTGTTCTCGAGGTTGGTTATCTTGGATTCTCGTCGCTCAAGTGTTGCTTTAATATCTTTGATTTCGTTTTCTAGAGCAACGATGTAGTCCTTGATATTGTCAGGAATAATTATACCTGAGTTATCATGGGTGAATCCTTTGAAGGGAGTGGCGTTGGAGGGAGAGTCAGCCATGTTTGTTGTTGTTGTTCTCTGGGTTTTTAGTGGTGAGGGGGGTTTTTGTTCCCTGGGTGGTGGTGGTGAGAGAGGTTGTTGTTGATCCCTGGGTGGTGGTGGTGAGGGAGGTTGTTGTTGGATCCCGGGGTGGTGGTGGTGAGAGAGGTGGTTGTTGATCCCTGGGTGGTGGTGGTGGGGGGGGTTTTTTGTTGATCCCTGGGTGGTGGTGGTGAGGGAGGTTGTTGTTGTCCCTGGGTGGTGGTGGTGAGGGAGGTTGTTGTTGTTCCCTGGGTGGTGGTGGTGAGGGAGGTTGTTGTTGTTCCCTGGGTGGTGGTGGAGAGGGGGGGTTTTTTTGTTGTTCCCTGGGTGGTGGTGGTGAGAGAGGTTGTTGTTGACCCCTGGGTGGGGGGTTTGGTGAGGGAGGTTTTTGTTGATCCCTGGGTGGTGGTGGTGAGGGAGGTTGTTGTTGATCCCTGGGTGGTGGTGGTGAGGGAGGTTGTTGTTGTTCCTGGGTTGAAGTGGTGAGGGGGTTTTTGTTGATCCCTGGGTGGTGGTGGTGAGGGGGGTTGTTGTTGATTCCTGGGTGGTGGGGTGAGGGAGGTTGTTTGTTGTTCTCTGGGTTGTAGGGTGGTGAGGGGGGTTGTTGTTGATCCCTGGGTGGTGGTGGTGAGGGGGGTTGTTGTTCCTGGGTGGTGGTGGTGAGGGGGGTTGTTGGGGTTTCCCCTGGGTGGTGATGGTGAGGAAGGTTGTTGTTGGTCCCGGGTGGTGGTGGTGGTGAGGGAGGTTGTTGTTGTTCTCTGGGTTGTAGTGGTGAGGGGGGTTGTTGTTGATCCCGGGGTTGGTGGTGGTGAGGGGGGTTGTTGTTCCTGGGTGGTGGTGGTGAGGGAGGTTGTTGTTGTTCCCTGGGGGGTTTGGTGGTGAGGGGGGTTTTGTTGTTGTTCCCTGGGTGGTGGTGGTGAGGGGGGTTTGTTGTTGTTCCCAGGGTGGTGATGGTGAGGGAGGTTGTTGTTGTTCCCTGGGTGGTGGTGGTGAGGGAGGTTGTTTTTTTGTTCCCTGGGTGGTGGTGGTGAGGGGGTTGTTGTTGATCCCTTGGTGGTGGTGGTGAGGGAGGTTGTTGTTGTTCCCTGGGTGGTGGTGGTGAGGGAGGTTGTTGTTGTTCCCTGGGTGGTGGTGGGGGAGAGGAGGTTGTTGTTGTTCCCTGGGTGGTGGGGGTTTGAGGGGGGTTGTTGTTGTTCCCTGGGTGGTGGTGGTTGAGGGAGGGTTGTTGTGTTCCCTGGGTGGTGGTGGGTGAGGGAGGTTGTTGTTGTTCCCTGGGTGGTGGTGGTGAGGGAGGTTGTTGTTGTTCCCTGGGGTGGTGGTGGTGAGGGGAGTTGTTTGTTGGGTTCCTGGGTGGTGGTGGTGAGGGAGGTTGTTGTTGTTCTCTGGGTGGTGGTGGTGAGGGAGGTTGTTGTTGATCCTGGGTGTGGTGGTGGTGAGGGGGGTTGTTGTTGTTCCCTGGGTGGTGGTGGTGAGGGAGGTTGTTGTTGTTCTCTGGGTGGTGGTGGTGAGGGAGGTTGTTGCTGTTCCCTGGGTGGTGGGTGAGGGAGGTTTTTTGTTGATCCCTGGGTGGTGGTGGGGGTTTGGAGGTAGGTTGTTGTTGTTCCCTGGTGGTGGTGGTGAGGGAGGTTGTTGTTGTTCCCTGGGTTTGGTGGTGGTGGGGAAAATTTTTTAAATTTTCCGAAACTATAGTGCCTAATAGGTGTTTAATGTGTCTATATGGGTCAAAAATGTATTTGAAAATAAGAGTAGAACCAAGAGTTCCCTTTGCGCATGCGCGGATGTGCGGGGGGGGGATTTGGCGCGGATTGTTTTGAATGTGGTGAAAAAGCTGAGAAAGCATGGAACCACAAAAATTGACATTAAACGGCGGCCTAAGGATTAATATAGGCCTCATTTCATAATAAGAAGTGCCCGTAACTGTTCCTGGTGGAGAGTGAGGGAACGTGATTTACGGGACCACGGTAATAGAGTGGTAAAAAGTGTGATAAAGTAGGACCGGGTGGCAGGTGCACGGCCAGGGTGTGTCCAGGGGGACTCCCGTGTGTTAACCTCGCTCATCGGCCTCAGATCTTAATGGAGTGACCTCTAATTTGTATAATAGTTATTGAGACGTTAATCGTCTTGTGAATGGTAATGTAATCAGTGATAATAACATTGAGTTAAGAGAATGCGGGATTTTGAAATAGAGCGCCTTGCTCCGAGTGAACGTGTGATCCCCATACCGGGATAATGGAGATTTATGGAATCACGACTTCTAACCGGGACAAACCGACGGATACCTCGTCCTGCCGGAATGAGAACCCTGTCGGGTAGCAGGACATCGAAACTGAGATGGTGAATGGGAAGAAATAAGGAGTATCAATCACCCCCCAGTTAAGTAACCCTTCTAGTTATAACAAACCTATGCTGGCCAGTGGTGTTAGTTTGTAGTTAGATAGGTTATGAGTGATCCAACTACATCAAGTGACCACCAGAGAACTCTGGTAAGTGGTGGGATTATGTATAAATGTTTTCCTTGAAGGATGTATCCAGGGTTATCCTACCCCCTCCCCTTCATTCAGCTAAACTAATATAATTATACAGTCCACAATTAATTAGTAGCACCGTACTTGTGGGTGCTACCCCCAATCCATAATGGTTTTGGATAGATATGGATAAGATTGTGAGGTCGAGGGGACCACTTGGTGGACCAGGGTGGTGGGTTAAGTTTTCTCACTTGTCTACACGGGGTGACTACGGTAAACAATATGATTGTCTCCCCAAAGAGATTGCTGGTATGTATATAATGTTGAGGTACATACAGGTAAGCACCCTAGAAAATTTTCCATATCTGCCCGTTGGTCCTTCGAGAACCGGATGAATCAGTGAAAAAAATTAATTGAATTAATTACTTAATAATTAAGTGACTGATTGAAGGGAAATGGGTGTAGGGTGCACAAGTTTTAATCGATCGTGTGATGGTGACAATTAGCCCAATTAATTGCTAGCACATGGGTGGCTAGGATTTATACAAGAGTAAAGTGCAAGAATTACTCTTATAAGCGCCTACTTAAGTTGTATAATCAGTGATTAATAATTCCCTAACCATGACTGGATCTAATGGAGTTAATGTGGCTGACAAGTCCGTGAATTTTTAGAGTAATGAAAAGCACATTACAGGGCTATTAAAAGCCATGTGACGAAGGCATTTTTATTAGTGAATCAAAAGAACCGTGAACCCTAATGAATTAAAGTTATAATTTAGGGTGCTTTAGAGAGTAGATTTGATTTGGGACAAATTGGTGGTTTAAAGACTGTGAAAAGAGATCTGCTAGAGAATTGTGCAGATGGAATGGAAATGAATGTTTAATTAATCAACATTACGAATTGGAAGAAAAACTGTCTTTTAAAGTAAGGCTTTGAATAAATTAAAGGGTGTAAGCCAGGCAGTTGATCAACCTATTAATGCAAAGGGTGTGTTTGCCAAAACCTCCATTATACGGTCTGGAGGAAATCAGACTAGGTCGGCAGGAATTAATTTTTTCAATTGCAGACCAGTCAGCCAAACAGTTCTAAAGGATATTTAAAACATAATGACTCTGAAGTATCTGTCAAGCCTCAAAGGGAAAATAATCCCAGTGGTAATAATCATAGTTAAGAGTTAAATAGGCACATATCAAGTCAGGAATCAGTAATAGTGGTTCCTCACATCAAGGTAAGAGGAATAAGTACCTCAGTAATGTAACCCAGTTAAAAGAGGTCAGGCAAGGAAAAGAGAGACTGCCTCTTCTGCCAGGGTACTCATTTCACTAAAAATTGTAATGCCTGTAATTCATGGGATATTAAAGTGGAAAGAATGAAAGAACTTGACAGATTTTTCAGATGTCTAGACAATCATAAGTAAAGGATTGTCATACCAAATTGAACAGTTGCTATCAATGCAACAAGGGAAAGCACCATACAGTTATGTGCGGGTTGTATGTGATTCTTATAATAATGGTGACAAAATGATAAGTTAATAACCATGACACTACAGTGGACTGAATGGTAAAGGTTGCAGCTAATGGCAATAATGATGGCCTAGGTAGCCTTGACGGTGTTGGATGTAAAAATTCAGGATAAAGGGCATAAATCCAAACCTACGGCGTCACTTTCCCCCACACTGTACGGGCCATGTAAATATGGCAAAATACCGCCTATAATAAGACAGAGAAGTAGTAATACGGTCCGGGTCTTACTCATGAAAAAGGTCACCCGTCAAGTAAATTTTCTAGAAATGTGTTGAAAAATCTAATTTGTGGGACTGGACACATAGGGATTAATGTAAATGGAAAGGCCAAATGATTCCTTTAACCAGGAACAATACCTGAAGGAATTTAATGTGAATCTGGCATACTGGGGGCGACTTCGTGGAAGCTTACCGTCCAGAATTACCTACTTAAAATTTTAGGATGGCGATGGACTTTAAAAGGACCCAGCCTGCGAACTGAGCAAAGACACCAAAATTTTGACTTCTTATAATGATATAATTAATAAGGGAGTTAAATAATAATCCTTCTTACTTCGGGGACGATAAAAGCACACCTAAAGGTTTCACGGCGTCCACTGAGGGAATAATTGGGTAAATAATTTATTGGACAATTTCCCGGGGTTTGTGACGTCAACTGAAAGGAACTAATGAGGATATGTGAAGGGGTTAATGAAATAATGAAGAAAGTGCTGGGACTGACTTGGGATACTGAGGAGACTTGTTATTGTTAAAGTCTCAAAATTCCAGTATGCCCAATAAATTAATCCAGGGAGCATAGGCTTATCCCCTGAGAGAATGGAACACTAATTAGTCCATTTTGAGGGATCAATAAATATAGATGGCCATGGAGTTGGTGCCTGCATGCAGTAATGTGCTGGGCTGACTTGGGATACGAGAGACTTGTTAATGGTAAAGTCTCAAATTCCAGTATGCCCAATAACTTAATCCAGGGAGCATAGGCTTATGCCCCCGAGAGAATGGAACACCAATTAGTCCCCTTTTGAGGGATCAATAAAAATAGATGGCCATGGGTTGGTGCCTGTATGCAGTAATGTGCTGGGGCTGACTTGGGATACTGAGAGACCCTTTTTATTGGTAAAGTCTCAAATTCCAGTATGCCAATAACTTAATCCAGGGAGCATAGGCTTATGCCCCTGAGAGAATGGAACACCAATTAGTCCATTTTGAGAGTTCAATAAATATGGGTGGCCAGTGAAGATGGAAAAAATTGTACTCCACATTATGTAAGTCGTAGCAAAAGACCCTCCGCCCGGCCGCAGTTGTGGAAAATTTTTATTTTCCGAAACTATAGTGCCTAATAGGTGTTTAATGTGTCTATATGGGTCAAAAAAAATGTATTTGAAAATAAGAGTAGAACCAAGAGTTCCCTTTGCGCATGCGCGGATGTGCGGGAGGGAGAGGCGCGTATTGTTTTGAATGGTGGTGAGGAAGCTGAAGAAAACATGGAACCACGAAATTGACGTTCCGGGGGGCCTAAGGATTAATACAGGCCTCATTTCATAATAAGAAGTGTCGTAATTGTTCCTGGTGGAGAGTGAGGGAACGGGATTTACCGGACCCCAGTAATAGAGTGGTAAAAGTGTGATAAGAGAAGGACCGGGTACTGACGCGCCACAATGGACTGTGTCCTGGGGAAAAAATTACCCTTGGATTAATTTATCACGCATCGGTCTCAGATCTTAATGGGTGACCTCTAGTTTGTAAAAATAGTTATGAGACGTTAAATCGTCTTGTGAATTGTAATGTAATTAATGATAAATAACGCTAAGTTAAGAGAATATGTGAAGTGAATAAGTCGTTTGCTCCGAGTGAACACGCTAACCTCGTTGTTAACGAGACGAGAAAGGGGAAACTCCTTGAGTCACGATGTCTAAAGCAGGACAAACCGCGGATACCTCGTCCTGCTGGAATGAGAATCGTGTCGGTGTAGCAGGACATCGAAAATGAGATGGTGAATCAAGAAATGAGGAATATCAATCACCCACAGTTAAGTAACCCTTCTAGTTATAGCAACCTTAGACTGGCCAGTAGTGGTATGTTATAATTAGATAGGTTACGAGTGATCCAGCTACATCAAGTGACCACCAGAGAACATTGGTAAGTATTGGGATTATGTACAAATGTTTTCCTTTACGGATGTATCCAGGTGTATCCTACCCCCCTCCCCTTCATTCAGCTAAACAAATATAATCTATACAGTCCACAATTAATTAGTAGCACCGTACTTGTGGGTGCTACCCAATTTCCATACTGGTCTCGGATAGATATGGATAAGATTGTGAGGTCGAGGGGACCACTTGGTGCGACCAGGGGTGGTTAAGTTTTCTCACATGTCTACACGGGGTGACTACGGTAAACAATATGATTGTCTCCCAATGAGATTACTGGTATGTATATAATGTTGAGGTACATACAGGTAAGCACCCTAGAAAATTTTCCATACGTTGGATTATATAGTGTTTTGTGAGTAAGAAACTGTATTTTTGAATTTTTGGGGATGGCATCATGTTAAATTGAAGTGTGTCTCTTACATATAGGCTAAGAGCTGTCTTAGTTTATGTAACGTATGCATAGTATACATATGAATATGTATTGTGCTTTTTAAATAAAATATAAAAAAAAAAAAATTATAAATCTTTAGGTGAATTGCTGATTCCTGAATATATCTTGTACATAGGCTGTTCTAATAGAGTGAAAGGTGGTGTAGCAGTGTTAGTTAAAGAGGCTAGCCCGTTTTCTTTGCAAACATATGGGGTGGGATAGGTGGGGTGGGTTTTTTGGGTGGATGGGGTGTGGGGTGGGGTACGGGTGGCCTTCCTGGGGGTGTACGGACCGGTGGAAGGTGACATGCATGTAAATAATACGTTTTTTAGGGACGTGTTGGTGTACCATTTAAGATCACTGCCAGTCGTCACGATTTTTGGGGGGTGATTGGAATTGCATTGATCGTCGCAAGGATGTCGAACCGAGAGGGAGAGGTTTTTTTTCAGGATATTTAGGGATCTTTTGCGGAGTGTTAAAGTTACGGATGTGGGGGGGGGATGAGGTGGGTGGGGTCATGCATACTTTCGTTAGAAGGGAGTATGCGGTAAGCCCGGGATCGCATATACGTTTCTAGAAGTGTCAGCGTCAGGAGTGTACGTGTGCTAAATGTGAGCTTTTCCGATCACAGAGGTGTTATGGCGGATGTTGACGGGGTAGGATTACCGAGGCGTTACAGAGGTTTCGGAAGTTGAATCGGGGTTTTTAATGCACAAAAGAGGTTGGAGGAAGTTTTTGGGAGTGCTTGGAAAAGGATGGTGGCTGAATGGAGAGGGAATTGATATAGTCGAATGGTGGGATACTGTGGGTAAGGTGAGGTGAGGAATTTTTTATCAGCAACAAAGCAAGAAGACAAGAGAATGCAGAAAGGGGGCTCTTGAACTATCTTGAAAATCAACTGCAAGCATGTTATACAAAGGGTGGGGGAGTGTATCCAGTGGTTGAAATTGAAAATTTAAAGCGCTTAATTAGAGACATTCGCAATCGTATTTTTGATGCAGCGCGGATAGCAAGTGGAATTGATGAGGTTTTAGGGGGTGACCGTCCTTCGCGTTTGTCTTGCGAGAGCAGGGCAGACGTCGTAAGGTGACAGAATTAATGGGATTAGAGGTTCAGGAGCCATTGGGAGACTTTAGTAGGGGGCAGGTCCTTCAGTCAATGGAGGCTATGAATACCTTTGTAGACGCATGGTATGAATTGCAATACAAAAATGCTGGGATTTCTAAGGGGCGCTGGGAGAAATGGGTGATATGTACGTTGTAATCTAGAGTACATGGACAGTTGGGTTTGAATGGACTATAGTGAAGAAGAGATTAGGTTGGCTGTGGAGGGTATGAGTGTAGGGAAGTCGCCGGGGATTGATGGAATCCCTTGTGATTTTTACAAGGACAATTGGGATTGATATTATTTAATGCCATGAAAAATAGTGGCATTATGGGACAGCATCCCAAAGAAAAGGAGTGGTTGTTTTTAGTCCCGAAAAAGAAATCTGGGAATTTTATTCATAATTATAGGGCAATTTCATTAATGTGTGGCGACTATAAAATATTTGCGAAATTGTTAGGAAAGAGGATAAAACGGGTTTTGGAGAGAGTTCTGGACGAGGGACCAATATGGTGGCCAGGACGATCTATGTGTGTGGGACAAAGGGAAAATTATTCCAGGTTCATTGAGGAAAGGGGAGGGGTAATAAGGGGGGGAATATTAGCTTTAGATTGGGCCCGCTGCATACATTGGTGGAGGAGATGCATTAGGAATTTTATGCAGGGGAAAGGTTTGGGAAGGAAATTGTTAGTTGGGCACGGGGTTTGTACAGCAGGCAAATTTAGGGGCGGTAACGGTATTTGGGGAAAATTGTTAGGATGTAGGGGATTGCGGCAGGGGTTCCATACCAAAAATTTTTTTTTTTGGTTGATTCAGGCCCTTTTTTTTAGACCCGTGAGGGGATTGTAAAAGGATGAAAGCGGGTTGGTGGGGGTACAATCGGGAAATTTAAAGGTTACTGGACGACCTACGTTTTATTTCGGGGAGCCAAGGGTTTTTAGGAAAATGAGCGAATTGGGGAATTTTGGGGAAAGAAACCCCGGAATGCGGTTAAAAAGGAAAAATCAATGCTTATGGAGGGGGGGGGATGTGCGGGTGGGGGTACGGGCCCGGGGGGGAAGGGCGGGGCCTTAGTAAATAAATTAAGGGTGTGGGTTTGTGCAAAGGGACAAAAAACAGGATGCGGGGAAGGTGAATTCAAGTGGGGCTGAAGAGGGGGGTTTTGGGTCGTTTAACGGGTTTAGGAAAGGCTTGTTACATCAGCGCGCAATTGTGGGAATTGATTTTGTCAGTAAGTTGTGGCATGTGGCATGTTTTTACCCGTTACACCCTATGAAAAGGTTGTTAACGCAGTAATAAAAAATTTTGGGGTTCGGTGTGTTTGGTTTTAACGGGGGATGTGGTGTCGCCCCCGGTTTTGGCCGGGTGGGGGGGGCAAAATAAATCCAAAATAGAATTTTTGGCATGTATGTAAAGCTCCTCTTGAGAGAGGGAGAAGGGCCCGGGCACGGGTTTGACTGGATAAGACGGGCTTGGGTACGTGGTTGCCCAGCACGGATGTAAAGAGATTGAAAAATTTTGAGGATTTTTAAATTTATGTAAAGATCCACCAAGTCAAGATCGGAAAATTGGCATGGTGGGGGCGGGGGGTAGTGAAAGGGGGGGGAATATATCCAAAAGATCATGGAAGGACAATGGGGTCTTTTAAAAAAGCGTTGGGTTTACGGGCCAAGGAGGGAGATAATTTTAATTTTTACAAAATATATCCCCGCCGGGGGAAGTTTTGCGTGGCGCGTGCATGAGGGGGGGCTGTGTTGTGTGGTGGAGATCCTGAACGGTCTTTCATGCAGTTTTTTTCTTAAGAGTTGGAACACGAAAGTTGTGGTTTGGTAAGGTGTTAAGAATGGGGGGTGGGGGGGTTTTATGTTTAGGTTTTAAATTTAATGGGGGGTCGAAACAGGGTACGAATGAAAATCGGATTTTTGTGACGGATTTGTAATTTTCATGGGTATATACATTTATCTGTGGGGAGGAATCAAGCACTGGGAGCGATATTTTATGGGACACGCAGAGAAATAAAGACATTTTGGGAACAGATGGTTTTTCTTATTTTCAAAGGGGTATTGCAGATTTAATGTCAGGGATTTATGGAGTTTTTACCTTAAAGGGGACACGAGGCTGGTTTTTTTTTAAAATGTGGGTGAAGGGGCATCATTTTTATGGGGGCGGTTAATGATAAGTGGTGATCGTTAGTTTGGATGATTTTTTTAAACAAATTATAAATTGCTTGGGAAAAATTTTTGTTTAAAAATTTACGTGGGAAAGAGTGGGGCCTTTTAAGCAAACTAGAAGATGACAGGGTTATGTAAAAGCATTGTGCAACTTAATTTTTTTTTTTTATTTCCCGGTAAAGCCCTGGGTTTATACCCGTAACGTTCTGCTTGGGGCCCTGGGATATATTTTTGGAATATGACCGGTATGGGGAACAATTTTTGTATTATGTGTACATAACTCCAAAAGTGTGTGTGTTAGTGAAAGAATGTGGGGGTGTATGTTGCATAATGTACTTTTTTGGCAATTCAGAATTATTATGCAATTTAATAAACCCTTTTTGTAATGTATAATATTTTTTTATCTTTGCGTAATCAAAATAAATTGACTACCCGTTTTCCTTACATATCTTTTTTTGAATTTTGTTATAATGCCTTTTTTTTATTATTATGTTTTTCAAAGGTTTTTTTGACATAAAATCAACCAAGGCATTTATTGAGAAGTTTCTCTTTTTTTAATGTATATAAGAGGTTTTAAAATTAAGGGGAAAAAATTTTTATATTCTTGTGTTACCCTTTGGATGGGACATAATGAATAGGGGGCGGAAAAGAATATTTATAACCGTTTTTTAGTGTATTATTGACAATGTAATTAACTTACTAGATGTAATGATAGGTAATCCTTTTTTTTTAATGATTTTTTGTTTAAAAAAAAAAAAAAAAAAAAATTATGCAGCGCTCACCAACCCCCACGCTCTGTTAATTAAAACCCCCCTTTCACAAGTTGCACTGTAAATATCAACAGCCTACAAATTTAAAAAAAACAGAACCTAAAACGTTTGGGGAAAACAAGCCTATAATAAAAATTACATTAGGGGCTTTCACAAAGAAACCCCACCCAAAAAACTGGGGAAACACATCCGCAAGTAAAAAAATTTAACATTATGTTACAGACAATTACAAAAAAAAAAAATCCCCTCGAAGGGATCAAAAAAGATCTATTCAGTACATTAAAAACCCTTTTTTCCTATTTGAAAACCCCAAAAAACATCATGAGAAGTTATTTAAAAGCCTAAATCGCATTGGATAACTTAAGTAGAAAAAAAACATTTTTTAATTTAATCAAAGGGGAAGCGTAAACCCGGAGGATTTTCAGCGCCTGGGGGGGGATGTGGAAGCATTCAGCTTAAATTTGGGGGAAATGGAGCCAGACCAATTCCGTAAAACAAGAGCCCCTCACCAACATCAAGGACCTTCCCTTTAGGGGGGAAAAAAAAAAAAAAATACAAAACACTAATAATTAAAGATTGTGAAAGTAGGGTTTATATACTTTTATCTCAATTATTAAAAACCAATGAAGGGGATACCTTTTTAAAAAACCATAATAAAACATATTTTTTTAATTGCTTTAGCTAACCAAGCTTAACAGGATATATACATAGACCCCACGTTTACCTATTAGGATAAAACACGGCCATTGGTGAATTACTCATGCGTCGGTGTTTGACATTTTTTCCATTTTTAGTACACAATAACAATACTTATCTTAAATGCCCGGGGTCTCAAACCTCTATAGTTTTAATCAACCTTAAAGCATATCAAAAAAAAAA
>NC_069480.1:16058205-16088079 GCF_026875155.1 Cherax quadricarinatus
GTTCCCACCAAGCAGGGTGGCCGAAAAAAGAAAACTTTCCATCATTCACTATCACGTTTTCCCAGAAGGGTGCTTTACACTACAGTTTTTAAACTGCAACATTAACACCCCTCCTTCAGAATGCAGGCACTGTACTTCCATCTCCAGGACTCAAGTCTGGCTGCGGTTTCCCTGAACCCTTCATAAATGTTACTTTGCTCACACTCCAACAGCACGTCAAGTATTAAAAACATTTGTCTCCATTCACTCCTATCAAACACGCTCACGCATGCCTGCTGGAAGTCCAAGCCTCTCGCACAAAAAACCTCCTTTACCCCCTCTCTCCAACCTTTCCTAGGCCGACCCCTATCCGCCTTCCTTCCACTATTTCACACCACACATTGCTCTCAGACATGACATCTCCACTGCCTCCAGCCTTCTCCTCGCTGCAACATTCATCACCCATGCTTCACACCCATATAAGAGCGTTTTTAAAAACTATACTCTCATACATTCACCCTCTTTGCCTCCAAGGACAAAGTTCTTTGTCTCCACAGACTCCTAAGTGCACCACTCACTCTTTTCCCCTCATCAATTCTATGATTCACCTCATCTTTCATAGACCCATCCGCTGACACGTCCACTCCCAAATATCTGAATACATTTACCTCCTCCATACTCTCTCCCTCCAATCTGATATCCAATCTTTCATCACCTAATCTTTTTGTTATCCTCATAACCTTACTCTTTCCCGTATTCACCTTTAATTTTCTTCTTTTGCAGACCCTACCAAATTCATCCACCAATCTCTGCAACTTCTCTTCAGAATCTCCCAAGAGCACAGTGTCATCAGCAAAGAGCAAACTGTGACAAACTCCCACTTTGTGTGTGATTCTTTATCTTTTAACTCCACGCCTCTTACCAAGACCCTCACATTTACTTCTCTTACAACCCCATCTATAAATATATTAAACAACCATGGTGACATCACACATCCTTGTCTAAGGCCTACTTTTACTGGGAAAAAATTTCCCTTTTTCCTACATACTCTAACTTGAGCCTCACTATCCTCGTAAAAAACTCTTCACTGCTTTCAGTAACCTACCTCCTACACCATACACTTGCAACATCTGCCACATTGCCCCCCTATCCACCCTGTCATACGCCTTTTCCAAATCCATAAATGCCACAAAAACCAAAATATAGTTCATTATATTACCCGAAAGGGTATCCAAAATATTTATTATTTTAAAAATTGAACTAAGCAATATTTCCTTAAAAATTATTGTTTATAAATAAATTTACGATAATTATTTTACAGACTAGAAACTTTTATGTAAAATCTATTATTTCTTAAATACTTTTAACTTTCTTAAAAAATTTTAACGATTTTAAAACGTATTTTTAAAACTTTTATATTTTAAATATTTCAACATAACATTATGTCATTATTTTTACTGTTATTTTTTGTTTATTTTATTTTATTATAGTTTATGGTCAATATTAAATTTTTTGTGTCAACCTTGTGAACCTCAGGGAAGGTTTCTTGATGCTGCTGAGAGGCTCTTGATCCAGGGAAATTGGATCTGTCCTCCCGTTCCCGGAATTAAGCTGAATGTCTTCCACATCCCCCCCCCAGGCGCTGTATGATCCTACGGGTTTTAGCGCTTCCCCCTTGATTATAATAACAATAATCTTCCTCGTGACTTTTTTTTTTATATTTT
This sequence comes from Cherax quadricarinatus, assembly GCF_026875155.1. Taxonomy (NCBI): domain Eukaryota; kingdom Metazoa; phylum Arthropoda; class Malacostraca; order Decapoda; family Parastacidae; genus Cherax; species Cherax quadricarinatus. The sequence continues at coordinate 16,059,909 of NC_069480.1, forward strand.
ATTTAAAACCAATAACAGCGTAACATAAAAAATAAAAATAACAAAGAAACAATATGGATCTGAATCCTGAAGGTTCGTACACTGAGAAAATAAACCCCACACAAAATACCTGACACAAATACCTGACACAAAATACCGACACATAATACCGACACAAAATACCTGACCCCAAAATACTGACAGATCGACACCATGCCTAACCCTTCTAGGGTAGGGTAGGTGCCTGAGCCCGAGCTTACAGCGAGAGGCCTAGCTTGTGGCTAGGCCTGGGGACAGTTGGTCCCAAAGATGAGGAGGTACTTGTGCCTCCTCCCATGGGAGACTTAGGTCTCAGACACTCCCTAAAGAGGGAGCCAAGGCCGGGCCACCACTTGGAAAAGGCCTGGGCCGGGAGAATACCGGCGAATATTTAATGATAATAATAAAAATACCTGACACAAAATACCTGACACAAAATTCCTGACACAAAATACCTGACACAAAATACCCGACATAAAATACCCGACACAGAAGGATTGCACCTATATACTCGCAAGATATTGCTGTATATCATACAACAATAACTTACGGCAAGAACAGCTACAAATAAACACAGTAACAGGGTCGTGAACTGAAATATTATACACATTCATCATTCAAATACATTACATATATATAAAATTTACATATAACATGACATATGACCAAGGTTCAATAAACCAAAACCTAACATCCTAACCTTACTAGAACATCTACATACTTATCCCTAACATACAGATTTACATATACTATAATACGAATATAAAATAAAAGAAAACAGCTTAGATTTAAAAACCGAAGGCACATTACTGGTACAATAAACTCATATACAAAATCTCAGACACAAATGGACTGCGTCTATGAACTGGCTAGATATGTTTTTCTACCATACAGCTAAAACTTACATCAAGAATATAGCAATGAAAACAAACCTGTATCAGGGTACTGACCTTAATCATAAACTTTAAAATGAATAGAAACATACTGTGAAAATTTGTCTGAACTGCCTCCAGGTGAGTCGCCTACCCTGGCAAGCTCTGTTGACACCGAGCTCTGAGGTGGGTACCTCAGCCTCACAAGTGGCTTATAGGACAGATTTTCATAAATGACTGATGTTGCAAGAAATCTCGCCTGCATGTACATTAAAGGACTAACTTACTTGGTGTTGCAGCATATATCCTGATCTTTAACCTCCCTAAGCTTAGCCCCTTTGGACTTCCCCTCAGAAACCACGTGCAACCGGGAGCCTTAGTTCCTGCAATATTCAGTCAATATTAGTGACCTGCCTGCACCTCAGAAATTCCTGTATCCAAGAGGGTGTGTATCCCCTAGTATAACTATGCAGAAATGGACACTAGCTTCTAGGTAGACAGGAGACAAAGTACGTACTGGTCATGAACTGCCGGCTGCACACAGGCCCACAGTTCAACTCACTCGCAACCTTCCCCAGACCCTGGCCAGAATCCCAAGAAAAAGTGGAGGTCTTGTCTTACTGTATGGGCCTGATGGAGGAGGTCATCTACGGTACTTCGAGGTGCCTCCACCAGATTTCCCCAGGTCTCATATGTGAAGACTCGTGGGGGGCGCCGCCTGCTGATCACGACATGTGTTGTTCAGATGGTGTCTAGTCTAAGAAGATAAATGTGGCGTCTTCGAGACCCGCACCTCGTAGTTCAAACTTGGGCTGTCAGTTCTCCCTAGCTAAATTAACCTAGTGTTTGCCTACATTATCGGCATATTACCTTAATTTTATCTACAGTTACCTCAATAATCCTAATATACATTAGTGTACTAACAGTATAAACTACCTACTTCCCTGAAACGTGAATCTATAAATTAAGAAGTAGCTCCCATCCACCTCTCCCAATCCAGGTGAGTGTGTTTGTATTTTTGGGTGGGTGTAAGGGCCCTCGAATGGTGTGTTTTTCCCCGTTGGGACTTCTCAGACCGAATAAGTTCCAACATCCTCTCGCCGGCAAACGTAGGTACTATGTCTAAATAAAGTTCACCTTCGGCGAGCCCCCACGGTGGACCCTGGACACGAGTGCCATCCGGCCACTCTCGTCGAGCAGACTCTGGTCTAACTTCAACCGTCCAGTTTCCCCTGCGTGGACCTCTGGGGATGTAAACTTGTTGGTTCCGGTGGTCTTAGCACCCTTTCCTTTAACTTTAACATCTTTCGTATGTCTAGCCTTGACTGAATGGCTCCATACTTTCCCTCCCAGTGGCCCACATGCCCTGGTAGCCTTTCCTCCCACTGATATGAGGTTCCATGGATTTAATGGCAATCTATCTCCCTCTTTATGTACCTGTAAAAGAGTTTTCCCATTGTGGCCGACTCTTCATCACTCCCTACCTCGTTCAGCTTCCCTGGCAGTTCATCGTGTATACTGGTACTCATTATCACTACTCCCCCAGCTATCATGGGGACAGCTTCTTCTCTATCTGGCATGACAGGGAATTCAGGTGGAATCTTACCGCCTATGATGTGTCCTACTGGGGATCTGTATAAACCAATTCCTTCCCTAAACGTCCGTCATGTAGACAGGAAGTCATCTATGTGATTTGGCTCCCACCAGGATACCTACATTTCTGACTGTGTCAGTCGTAATTCCCTGGTCTGCCAGTTTCACGTCAAGGTCTTTCAATCACTTAGCTGCTGCAGCAAGACCTCTTGCTGTAATTGCCGTGGGTAATGTCTCTACCACCAAGGCTGTAATGTCCCTGCGATTCCACCAATTTGCGGGGACTCCACCACATATAAGTTTGTGGGGGGCCTGTTTTTCCCAGCCCCCCCAACATCAACTAACTTTCCTTGTGGCCTTCAACTTTAATTTAGCCCCCAACTTCTTTGTTATTAAGGATTTTTGTGCTCCTGGTCAAAAAATAATCGGGTTGTTTCGGACCGTGCCCATTCTCAACCTTTGCCCATGATGTGGGGTGGGGCAGCACCTCCGTGACCACCAACTAATATTCACTCCCACAATACCGGGCTATCATATCGGGCCAACTCACTTTCAAACCTACCTGAGAGATATCCCACTACCGGGGGTTTTCCCTAAATTAGGGGTATAGGCAGTTGGTGCTTACCCTGCAACAGACCGACACTCCTGAGCGGGTTGCCACATCTCTCGCAAAGTGTTCCCCACAACATTTGAACGAGTCTCAACCCCTTTTAGTCTCTTTTCCCCTATGCCCATTTTGTATCTCTGGCAACTCGTGCTCGTGTTCCCCCTTTTCGCAAAACACGCATATCTGGCACGAGTCCCTCTGAGGTTCTGCTTACAGGTTTTACCTTAGACCTTCTTCACCATAGTCACCCCAAATGTTGTGATGAGCTTTGACGATCTTCGAATTTTAGTAACTGTTGGGTTTTTTTGTGGGATGGTGGTGACTCTTCTCTCCCCCTATACCAAATGAAAAAAATCTCCCAACCCTCAAAAATTTTTTGTATCGTGAACTTTCGCCGATTTTTTAAGTGAACTCATGCACTGTATCCCAGCCATTTCCTCTGTCACGTCCGATTTGGAAAATTGAATTGAGGCTTCTGCAGGAGGGGAGAAGCTACCTTTTGAGGAAGGGTGGAGACAGCTGGGAGGGTGGGGATGGTGGGAGGGAAATTTGTTGACTGGGGGGAGAGCGGGCAAGACGCAATACAGGGGTTTTTTTAGGTCGGGGAAAAGGAAACGGGCAAGGTGGAGATATGGTTTGCAAAACTACCTGGGGGGACAACTGAAGCTTTTTACGAGGGGGGGGGGGGGGGGAAGGGGAAGTTGCGAGGTGAGGGGGGAGGCAAGGAGTAGGATTAAAGGGTTTACATAATAAAAGGGTTTTAAAAACGCGATTAATTGGGCAGGTTGGGAAAAATGTTAAAGGGTGATCGACCATCGGGTTTTATTCCTGAGAAAATTTAGGGAAAAGGGCAATGGTGACTACCATACGCCTAGGGCCGGAGGGGGGGGGGGAGGTTTGTGGTGGGTAAAAAGGTCTTACTGATACAGATGATATTAGTGGTTTTGCTGATTTTTGGGTTTAGGGAAAAATGGGGGGACAAGGAATTGTCGTGAGGAGGTATTTGGGTTATGCAGAATACATTGTTTGGGAAAGGGACGGGAAAATGCTGGGGGGTAGTATTATGAGGAGGAGGGGGGGGAGGCGGTTTAAAGGGATGAGTCAGGGTAAGACCCGGGCATTGAGGAAAAAACCGAATATTTTTTAGGTTTATTGGGGGAATGCTTTTAGGTATGGGTTGTGGAAGCTTGAATCTAGTGGGGGGTGGGAGGATGGGGAAGCCCCAGAAAACAGGGATCGTTGTTTGGGTGCCGAAAGAAGGATGGGAAAATTTAAATGATTAAAGCAATATCCTTTAATGTGTGCAGATTATAAAATTTATGCTAAAATTCGGGCAAAAAAATGAAAAAGGTTCTAGGACGGGTACATGGGGGAAATTTGGGGGGGCATTCCGGGGAAAAGATGGGGGACGGGATATTTCCTAAGGGATTTTATTAGGACTGCAACGGGGGGGGAATACTTGGATTAGATTGGGGCTAATCTTGATTGTGGAAAATGGGGTTTTCTAAAAGTTTTTTGGAACTTTGGGGTTTGGGGAAAAGGGTGGTGAGATGGGGCAAACCTTTGTATGGGGGACATTTTTTAGGGTACGGGTTTTAAGGGTAAGTTGGGGGACCCAGTACTAGAGAGAGGTTTGAGCGGGGGTGTCCACTCCTCAGTTATTGTTGCCTGTGTACAAAATCCTTTTTAGGGCTGGTGGATGGGTGATAATGAAAGGGGATTGGGGGGGGGGTGGGGGGGGGGGGGGGGATTGTGGGGAAACGTAATGATACTTTTTTTGGCTGGTAAGGCTGAGAAATTGGGAAAGTTGGTGGAATCATTCATTTTTTTTTTGGGATGCCACGGGGTTGAGAGTTAATTTATAAAGTCGAGACTATTAGGGGTGGGGTTTGGGTGGGGGGGGCTTGGTGGAGGGGTTTGGGTGGTCATAGTGGACGAATTAAGGTTTGTGGAAAAAGGGACAGGGGGAAGTGCAGGAGAGTAGGAAAATAAATTTGGGGTTTTTCAGCAGGGTTTTGGGGAGGTAGGAGGTTAAGGGCTAGGGAGTAACATTACAGCAAGATTTTTTGTGGTCAACTCTCTGGTTTACAGTAAGTGTGGGGGGGGCTGAGGGTTCCTTTTAAAAGCAGAGGGTTTGCAAAATCCAAAGGGAAGGTTCTAAGGGAGTGTGGGGGGTTTGGGAGGCATGGTTGAGCAAGGACGTGGGAACGGAGGGGAGACGGGGGGTCTTGGCCTGAGTCATTGGGTATAGATAATGGCTTTATATATTAAAAAAAGATAATCCAAATGGGGGGGGAACAGAGGAGTCAGGGTAGGAGGGAAAGGAGGATGCACGAAGATGTGGTGTGGGAAGGGATTTTTAGGTAGGTGAGAATGTTGGGGTTTTTATTACATGTAAAAAAGGGGTCCACTTTAAAGGTCAAACGAATGGTGATGTTGTGGTGGCAAGGGTTCTTACGGGGCTTGCTGTATACCAACATAGACGGATAAGCTATGGAGGAAGTTTGGCTTGCTTTGAATACCAGCGAGGGCGAGAGTTATATATCTTTTTCCCCGATGGGAAAATTGGCCTCTAGGGATTTTTGTGTAGAATGGGTCTTGGAAAGACTCGCTTGCATTGTGGGGACATCAAACGGCTTTTCATGCGGATAATTTTTTGTCCCTCTTTGGAGGGGGGGAGGTTATGGTGGGAGGTTATCAGACTTTTTTTGGGGGGGGGGGGAATGGGCCTTTCCAAAAGGGCCCTTTAAGGGTTTGGGTGTAACTGGGGTGCCGGGGATGTGGGAGAGCCTTTAATGTTTTTGACGGATTATTACAGTATCTTGGGGGGTGAGGGAGGTTAGGGGAGAGTTGAGGAAAAAGCGTTGCAGCGAGATTTTATAGAACTATTTTGGAATAGGCAAGTCTTGGGGGGGGGGTGGGGAGTTAGCTTACGGAGGGTTACCGGGAAACTCACTGTGGGGGGGGGTTTCCCCCTAAAGGGGGGGGGAAAAGGGGTTCCTAGGGGATGCATAGGAGGGGTTTTTGGTTCTTTTTTGGGGGGGATGGGGGGGGGTTATGAAAGAGTGGAAGGGGATGAATGTGTTTGGATCTTTTGGTTTATTTATGAAAAGGTAATTAAAACCAGATGCCTAAAAACCCCCTTTTGGGAAATTTGTTTAAAAATTAAAAAAAAAAAAAAAAAAAAAAAAAAAAAAAAAAAAAAAAATTTATAATGTGTTTTAACCACATGAGAATGGTTATGATGTTAACTTGTTTAATGTTTAATATTGATAATGTGTTTTAATCACTTGAGAGTGGCTATGATGTTCCCTTTGTTTAATGTTTAATATTGATAATGTGTTTAACCACATGAGTGGCTATGATGTTAACTTGTTTAATGTTTAATATTGATAATGTGTTTAACCACATGAGTGGCTATGATGTTAACTTGTTTAATGTTTAATATTGATAATGTTTTTTAACCACATGAGTGGCCCTTGATGTTACCTTTTTTAAAATGTTTAATATTGAAATTTTGTTTAACCACCAGAGTGGCTACGATAACTTTTTTAATGTTCAATATTGTTATTGTTTACCCACATGAGATTTGGCTATAATATTAACTTGTTTAATTTTTAAAACATCGATAATGAGTTTAACAATGTGAGATTGGCAATGGTTTTTAACTTTTAATGTTACATATTGTTATCGGGGTTTAACCACATGAGTGCCTAGGGTTTAAAACTAGTTAGATAAGATAAGATAAGATAAAAATAAGATATTCGTTCGGATTTTTAACCCCGGAGGGTTAGCCACCCAGGATAACCCAAGAAAGTCAGTGCGTCATCGAGGACTGTCTAACTTATTTCCATTGTGGTCCTTAATTCTTGTCCCCCAGGATCGGACCCCACACCAGTCGATATACACCCAGGTACCTATTTGGGCTAGGTGAACGGGGACAACAGGTGTAAGGAAACGTGTCGAATTTTTCCCACCGCCGGGAATCGAACCCGAGGGGCGGGTGGGGGTTGTTAGTCTTGCAACATGTATTATGAAGATCTTTGTGATTATGTAACACTGTATTTCTGGGTAGATTGTAGGGTGTGTTAGGCTATCTTAAGGTAACTTTGTATGTTCACTAAGTGGACCGTGGTAGTACGTGTGTTGAATGTTCTGTCATTACAGTACCATTTCATGGTATGTTTATATTGCATCTTGTAATTGAATTTTTTAAATTAAAATATAAAAAAAAAAAAAAAATTTAAATTACAGAAAGGTTGGGCTGTTATTGTATGTATAATGTTATGTCTTTTACTTTGCGGGTGTTTCCCGCTCATTTTTTCTGTGGTATGTGTTATTGCACTGTTTATTGTAGGCTTGGTTTGCCTACTGTTTAAGTTTAAAGTAATGTATAATTATATCTTTTGTATGCTGTATTATAATTTCGTGTACTTTCAAATTCAAATTCAAAGTTTATTCTCTATAAAGGGTTACAATGCTGAGTTTACAGAAAATTTTGGTTATTGTTTGGTTTAACATGTGGTAAAATTGTGATTACAGAGTTTTACCACTAGAAAGCTTAGCATGGCTAGGTATTACAGAGTGTACCACTAGAACACCTAGCATGGCTAGGTATTAAAAGTGTACCACTAGAACACCTAGCATGGCTAGGTATTACAGAGTGTACCACTAGAACACCTAGCATGGCTAGGTATTACAGAGTGTACCACTAGAACACCTAGCATGGCTAGGCATTACAGAGTGTACCACTAGAACACCTAGCATGGCTAGGTATTACAGAGTGTACCACTAGAACACCTAGCATGGCTAGGTATTACAGAGTGTACCACTAGAACACCTAGCATGGCTAGGTATTACAGAGTGTACCACTAGAACACCTAGCATGGCTAGGTATTACAGAGTGTACCACTAGAACACCTAGCATGGCTAGGTATTACAGAGTGTACCACTAGAACACCTAGCATGGCTAGGCATTACAGAGTGTACCACTAGAACACCTAGCATGGCTAGGTATTACAGAGTGTACCACTAGAACACCTAGCATGGCTAGGTATTACAGAGAGTGTACCACTAGAACACCTAGCATGGCTAGGTATTACAGAGTGTACCACTAGAACACCTAGCATGGCTAGGTATTACAGAGTGTACCACTAGAACACCTAGCATGGCTAGGTATTACAGAGTGTACCACTAGAACACCTAGCATGGCTAGGTATTACAGAGTGTACCACTAGAACACCTAGCATGGCTAGGTATTACAGAGTGTACCACTAGAACACCTAGCATGGCTAGGTATTACAGTGTACCACTAGAACGCTTAGCATGGCTAGGTATTACAGAGTGTACCACTAGAACGCTTAGCATGGCTAGGCATTTCGGGCATACTTAGTTTTATTCTTAATTGTAAAATATTACAAATTATGAGGTAAGTTGGTATTATGGCTAAGTGACTAAATACTAGTTTGTGAGTTTAGCAATGTGAATGCTTTTGTTTTGGCACAGTACATAGTTTCAGTATTGGAGTATCACAGGATTCATTATTTTAAGACTGAGATTAATATTTCTGTTTATGGTCAAATGAGTGAGTGAGTGTAAGTGTGAACCACCAGGTGGTATTCGTGTAGTTAGTTGACGGGGTGTATCAAGGTGCAAGGGGTTTTATTGTACAGAGCTGTGGGGGGTTTTGTGTATGCACAGGCATAAATTGTGAGGTTTGGGTTTTGTTGATGTCTTTTTTCTGTGTAGGAGTATCTTGTTTTTTTTCAATTCTTTTTAGGTGTTTACTGCTCCTTGTTTAGGCGGGAAGTTTTATTGTGGTATTTTGTCATTGAGTGTTTATTTTTTTAGGCTTAGGTTTGCTTTTGTTTAAGTTTTTGTAATATAAACTTTAACTTTGTATGCTGTATTATATTTTGTTTACTTTGCAAGGGGTCTTATTGTACAGTGTTTTGGTGGGGTTGTGTTTGCACAAGCATGAATTGTGAGGTTTTGACTGTGTTAATGTAATTTTCTGTGCAGGAGCCATCTTGCTCTTATCATTCCGTTAGGATCAGTGGTTCCCAACTTTTTCAGCTTGTTACCCAATTTAACATGCCACATAAAGCATGTTACCCCTTTCACAAAATGTTGTTATTATTGATATATATGGCTAAACGTGAACGTATACAGCCTCGCATACTCTGCTAATCCTAGCAAAACCATTGAAAACGTAAGAACCACACATACATTATATATAAAATTAATAATAGCTACAAATTCACAGTAACAGTGGGTAAATACTAACTATATACTGCACAGGGCAGTACACATACATACCAGCTTATGTCTACCTCGGCTGATGCTCACAGATTAACTGAGTGTGAAATAGAGGCAGCCTCAGGAAGTGAGTGACGCGTACTGGGACAGGTCGATCGGGGCTACTGAGTGACTTTTGTCCTGAAGCATACTTGTCAAAATACTTTTGGGTTTCCACACACTTAGCTATATATTTCTTCTTTTCTAATACTGTATATTAGTTTTTGATGTTTATTGTTATTTGGTTTTACTTTATTACTTACTTATAATAGGTTTACTTTACAACTTTATATACTAAGACAAAGTTAACAATAATCCTCATACCGGGATACAGACACAAATGAGTTGCAGCCCAGCCACCGTGGAGAGAAGACATCGTCGTTCCCGCTCTTCAGCTGAGCAACTCTGAACACTGTTGCTCGAGAATTTACTTGGGTTATCCTGAGTAGTTCTTCACCAGAGCTGAGAGGAGACTTGCTTGCAGTCACTTCGAGCCCCATCCCATCAAGAGGGTAAGGCGGTGACTTGCTTGCTTGTTCACCCCTCTCATCCCCATCCCCCATCCTTCCCCATCCTCCCCTCCCCCATACAAAAAACACTGGCCCACACACTTAACACACTATATACATTGCTATCCTTCTGACTGTCCATCTTCTTTTTTTTCGGCAACTTCGCTTTGCGAGTTAACACAAGGCATTTTGACCATCTGGTAGCCCGTGTGGTTTTTTAAAATCCAGCCGATCTTTGCCTTGGGCCCCTTTCCCCTCACTACTCGAGGGTAGGCTATCTTAGGGGCGGGACCTTCATAAGTCAGCTGAAATGGGATGTTAGGCTAACATTTAGGAAAGATACCTTTTTGTTAAGCAACTCCTCTGCCAATGCACCCTTCCCAGGCATCATGGCGAGGATTCGTTGTAAGATTACGTATTAATGGAAATCAAATGTCCATGAAAGACATTCTCAATTGTATTTGCTCTAATTAAAACTGTTGCTCCAGGGGTGTTTTTCAAACCCACGCTGGAGCAGTACTTCTCCTTTTTGGGAAAGAAGAGTTACATCAATTACTAAAGCATGATGTTTGGATAAACTGAAGACTTCTGGTGTTTTTCCAGTTGCACCTGACAGCTATCAAGCTCAGAGGACTGTGTTTGGGGGCCAGAATCAACATTTTTATGAAACACAGCACTGTTAATAAAATTTGTTGATAACATTAATACCGGAATTCTGACCTTAGAGCTGTAGAAGCACTAAATCTCAAATTTCCCAAACAAAAATAAGGTAACTTTAAAATTAATACTCGAGACACCTGAGGAGGCCAAACTTGTGTGTCAAAATGGCTTCAAATGTTTTGGCACCAGATGTACATCTGCCCAAAATTTTCTCTGGAACGCTTTGTCATGAAACACAATGTTTCAAGTGTTATGCCTTTGGTCAAAACAACAACAAATGCAGTACTCAAGGGCAAATTTGTAGCATTTGCTCTGGCCAACATTCCTATCGTGATTGTACCAAAAAAAAATTCACCTAAATGTGGTCCTTGTAATGGAAAACATCTTGCGTGTTTCTGCTATTTGTCCTGAAAGAAAAAGGAAAGGGCGAAAATTCTTGACGCCAAGAAACTATCCACTTCTAAGAAGACCACTCCCCAGGAAACCGCCAACCATGTCCCAAACTTCCTTCCCAGTCTGCCTGGATCAAGTGGGACTCCTCAGGTCTTACCAATGGTTCCAATGTTTGGAATTCTGCCCCTCTTGGAGCGCCCCAATCTAACCCTCACTTACAACAACACAACAACAAGGTTCGTCGCTCTCATGTGTCTCAGGTATCCACAGATGGGATATAACGAGAGCACAACTAATGTACTTGGTGGCTAAAGACACAGCATGTGGTGATATTCAACTCTGCTCTCGTGTTTTAAATGATCTGTTAATGGCTAATGGGATCACTCCCATCATTATCCTGAAAATGTGAAGGCCATTATGACCCAGCCTTCTCATAACAAGAAGTATGTACCATACTTACATCAAAAAATAAGCCTAAGTCATCCCTGGCCCAGGGATCGTCCTCCTCGCAAACCCAGGTTGTCAACTCCTCTCAACCCGATAAGTAAACACCTGAACATAACAATGCCCCAGAAAGTGGTGCCTACTCTCTCGCTATTGTAGCTGATCCTGTTGAACAGGAACTTTCCCAAGGTAACTCACCTTCCCTATTAAAAATTCACTTGGAGCCTACACAGTCTCCCATTAACTCTCACGAGCCTCTGCTTCCTGAAACTGAGAATAGCATACCCAGTTTTATGATGATGACTCTAACGACTCTAACGATCTAATGAGTCTGTTAATATTACTGCCTCTATGAAGATGATGGCATTTTTTAATACACAAGCATCCACGCAAAAGTTCCCTCCTCCCCTTGACGAGTCCAGCAGGGATAGTGTAGATACAACACATAACATTACTTGCAGGCGTTCAGAACGCAGTGTACGAGCGAAGAATAAGCAATAATGGGGATTACAATTTTCCAACTTAATGTTAAACATTTCTTTAATAACCGTTACCTTCTTGAGGTTGAACTACATAACTACAATCCGATGTAAAACTTTTGAACGAGACAGCTGCAAGATTTTGATCAACATATTAAATTACGTGGATACTGTACTGTGGAGAAATCGAGAGGACCCTTTAGTGGTGTAGCCATCTTAGTTAAATTAGGCTATACATTTAAAAATATTCATGTTGATGAAGATAACATTCTTGCAATAGAACTAACAACGTCGCATGGACAACTAGTGATAGCAACTGGATATTTTCCACCGAGACAGCCATATATAGAGTCAATTCCTCTGCATAGGATATTAAGCAGAAATATTCCAACAATTCTAGCTGGAGATTTTAATGCTCATCACCCTGCCCTCTTCACTGTGGAGCTGGTATTCCCCTGGTGACTTAAAAGGAAAAAACCTCTTTAATAAACATGACAGCTAGAAATTGTCTTTTAAGGCCCATTCTTTAAATCGTACATTGGACCTCATCCCGGAACACCAGATATAGTACTGACAAACGAGACTGTGACATCTTCCCCTGTCGTATATCTCCTGGTGGAAACGTAGGGTTGACCATACCCTGTTATAATACAACTACAAACTTCTCCATTTAGAATAAACCCATAACTCCTGAACCCAAACTTAACACCCTAGGATTTGACCCCTTCAGGGCATATCGGGTGATGATGAAATTGTGTCTTTTGGGAAAATCTACCTTCCAGTGCAATTGATGATGCAATCAGGTCCCTGCATAATCGAATAATTGAAGCTACCAATGCAACTTGCCAATTAGCTTCCACAAAGATATACCAACAATATAAACCTACTAGAGAAATTAGAGACACTTAAGAAATTATCAAGCAGAATGTCGAAGGCATCTTCAAACGCGACAACCACCAGCAGCTACACTGCACCGATTAAGGCACGAATTAATTAACATATTAGTCAACACAAACGAGACATATGGAATTTTTTAGTCTTCAAGCTAATCAATATAACGTGAACCCGCAAAATTTTTGGAGTAAGATCCGACAACTTTTAGGGGCAAGCACAAGGCTCCTAACTACCTAGTTCATACCTTCACTGATGAGGATGATGAAGATGTTGAAATTAAACTTGACGATCCACAGGACCAGGCTAATTTGATGGGTGAGTATGGGGGAAAATTCCTCTCACAATAACAGTCGTCAATTTAATAATAATCATTATCAGTTAGTAAATGAATGGAGAGATGAAAACTTGGATGATCTACAACCACTACCTACCATCGATACTTCAACTCTTGAAGATACCCACCCACTTACTAGACCTATTTCATTACTAGAGATAAGTCAGGTTATTGGAAGAATGAGAAATAGAGCCCCCGGCCTCTCTGGAATAACAATGAAACAAATAATACCTACCTAGAAATTGCAAACAGTCCTTGGTAAATATCTTTAATGCCATCTTGGCCTCAGACATTTTCCAGTTGTTTTTAAGACTGCTAGAATGATCTTTCCCTTTCTAAGCCCAATAAAGACATCCCCCCAACCGGGAACTATAGACCTATATCTTTACTTGAAGTCACTGGAAAAGTTTTTTGAGAAAGTCATTTCCAACAGATTGAATTACTTATGGAGTTTAATCACTTGTTTACTGAAAACAATTTGGCTTTAGAACACACAGAGGTACTCAATCATGCAATAAATTTTTATTTTTGACACTGTAGCAAGTCTAAACAGCAGGGCAATCTTGCCTTAATTGCCACCAGAGATGTTCATAAAGCTTTTGATAGCTTATGGCATGATGGCCTTATATACAAACTCATTGACCTACCAGACCATAACTGGACTTTTCTCAAAGTTAATTTATAATTTCTTAACTCAAAGAAAATCATTCCCACCTTTCATGGCAAGTCGACAGAACCTTTTATACCGACGGCTGGTGTCCCACAAGGTCTTGTCTCAGTCCACTTTTGTTTAACATTTAAGTGAATGACCTTCCTCAACCAGAGGTTTTATGACACAATTGTGACACAGTTTGCGATGATGTTATTCATTCGTCTCATCACTCCAGTAACAGGAAAATACAAGTATGAGAGAGTCATAGAAAAAATGATATTGAACTTCGTCGAACATCTAATTGGGTAGAAGAAATGGAGAATTACGACTAACCCTGACAAAGTCCTTGTTAGCACGATAGGATGTTTTGCATCAACCATCGAAGATAAAGGGGTATCTCCATCAGAGGTACACCTGTAGCCATTAGAAACCCTAACAAGATCTTGGGATATGAAATAGACAGGCTGCTCCACTCACATCTCATGTAACTAAAAAGATCAAAAAACAGCCAAACCGGTCTTAGCAGACTCTTTCGATTCAATCAAGCCCCTCAACATGTCCAAAAAACATCTGTATAAAATGATAAGACCTATACTTGAATACCCTTTGTGTCCCCAAAGTCATTAACAACAAAGACCAACATGTACGGTTACAAAGGGTCCAGAATAGAGCTCTTCGCTTTATTACCGATACCAGGAGGAGAGACAGTTAAAATGGCAGATTTACACACACAACAAGATATTACTGCCATAAATGTACGCCTTGACACTCTAAAAAAGAAACAACTTTATACAATGCAAGAACTATACATGCCAGATAGAGAACATCCTATACAAGTGATAAATACCACCGATTACACCATCAATACTCCACCTCACAGGACTCAAAGAATGACTCTCCCACAGAGGGTTCGTCGTTTTATTCATAAAGATGATTACCCACGACCCATGATTTTGAGCAACTTCCCTGATGAAGAGGATTGGATACCACCAGAACCCTTCTATGTATACTGAGAAAATCATCACCCCCAATTAGGGAGACATCTTAAATAACTTTCTAATGTAAAATTATGCTATTAACTATTGTTGGACACCACCATTTAGAAGCTATTGTCACGAAATTATAAGATGCCAGAAAATTATTGCCTTTCTTGTCGTATAAATATCCGTTGTGCAATCGCGAAAAAAAAAAAAAAAAAAAAAAAGCAATTGCAACTTGTATAATTACTACCAATTCAGAGTCATGTAGTTATTACCTATTATATCTATGTGACTTTTGAGGGTTAGTGTTATACCTCTTAAAGAATATCTTATTAATTCACATACACTTTTTAAATTGCACCAAAGTGGTTGGGCCACTTACCTTTTATATCCTACCTCTCTCCCCCCCTCCCACCCTTTTCCAATATTTCATCCTTAACCCCATCCTTCTTCCCCTTACCCTCTTTAACCAAACTCTGGTCATTTAGACGAAAACCTCATACCGGGTACCGCATTGTTTTCTTGATTTTCAGAATTCATAACTTTTTTTCTGTCACCCCTCCATTACCCCCCAAAAATTGTTATTACCCCAGGGGGTAAATTTACCCCCATTTTGGAACCCCCTGCGTTAGGTGATGAAATCCTTTAGTAAAAATATGAACACAACATTCAGGATATGTAATGGGGTTGATGGTAGGTCATTGTATTTGTAAATGCTAATTCATGTGTTATTTTAATTATTTATATGTTGTGCTGTATTTAAATAAAATATAAAAAAAAAAAAAACCTAAAAACCCCATGTTGTAAACGTTTCACCTCACGTCTCATCAGTGGGTACATGACAACGGCACGCCATATCTTGCTCTACAATAGCACGTTCGTCACTATTACTCTTTGATGCAACGTTAGTTGCGCCACCCTCAAACCACCAAGTCTTTTCAATACTCCATCCACTATTCGCACCGAATTCACCTCTTGAGCCACCCGTGTACTTCTCACATAAATTATCCCACATATCATTAGTTGATCCACCACCTTCCACCCACCCCCTACCACATCATCCCCATTTGTACTATCCCTTAGGTTTAGAAACTTAGACTTCTCAACATTAATTTTCATACCTGAAGCCTCCCCAAACACATCCACCACCTTACCCACCCTAAGCAAGTCCCTATTACCTCTCACCAAAACAGTCGTGTCATCCACATAAATTACGATACCAGACCCCCTCCCCCCGGTCAGTACCCTCCCCACCTCCCGCAACACACCTCCAAATAGCCCTATAAAATGGATCCTGTATACACGCAAACAATATTTGTGATAGTGGGCAGCCTTGGCGCAGTCCCCGTCGCATCTGTATTTTAACTCCTAGCCTCCCGTTAACCTGCACCCTCATTGACGCCCCCTGATACAATGATCTTCGGTGAAGTATATGGCATACTGAATGAGGAATTGTTTGGCGTAACACTCAATGGAGTTTTTTTTGTTTTTTTTTATTTAAAAGACATACATAGTACATAAAAGTAAACGACAAATTACATAGTGAAAACAGTGATGAAAAATTCTGCATAGTACATGTACTTTCCAATGAACATATTACATCTGAAAGACACAAATCTGTACAGTAAACAATGACCATTTCAATCCTTGAAGTAATGACAATATGTCTGGAACACTAAATCTAACCTAAAACCCCCTTGTAAAGTCATCTATTCCTGATTGTACACCCTCCCACGGATGTACACGTTACATTGTAACCCTGCCAGGGAATGTAACCTTAATTGTACATCCTGCCCGGAAGTACACTTTAATTGTACCCCTCCCCATGGAATGTCCCCCTTACTTTGTAATTGTCCGGAATTTACCCCTTTTACATTGTAACCTCCAGGGGAATGTACACCCTTTTTTACATTCCCCAGGAAATAAAACCCCTTACTTGTAACCCTGCCAGGAAAATGTACCCTTACTTGACACCCTGCCACGGAATGTACCCTTAATTGTAACCCCTCCCAGGAATTACACCTTCATTGTACATTCCCCGGAATGAAATTTTTCATTGTACATCCTCCCCGGGAAAGTACCTTACATTGTAATTGCCGGGGAATGTAATCTTACATTGTACACCGCACAAAATGTACCCTTACATTGTACATCGACGGAATGTCCCTTACATTGAACCCTGCAGGGAATGTACACCTTACATTCGAAAACATCCCCCCCCCCTTTTGATGTCAACCCACCTGACAGTAAAATCTTTATTTAACGTATTTTTGTATGAAATGTTTCTTATTCCATTTTGAACAACATGATACGTTCGGGTTCACTCAATGTATTGATAAAATATAAAATTCAATTCTCATGATTCATGTACAACGTATTCTACTAAAACCCCAAAAAATTCACCTTCTCCGGGAAAGGTTTTAAAATTTACATATGTTAAAACATTTCAAAAACCATAAAAACAAACAAAAAACCTAATCCTATGTTACAAATCCCTTAATATATACAACTCAACGGAAACCAAACCTACGGGCTCTATAGACCCCCCCATAAAAAAAAAATTTAATAAGAAAAAGGGATAAGTAAGCTTTTAAAAATTTTTCCCCCAATCTTTAAAACCATACTAAGTGTAAGTCTGTTAACACAAAAATAAAAGTGCTGACTTTCACACTTCGTAAAATATGATGCCTTCCCACCCCAACCCAAAACTTCTGGTATATAAATAAAATATTTCGCATTTCCCCCAGTGCACCCAATTGTATTTATTTCACAATACCCAAAAATTTGTTCTTTTTGATCGTCTTGGGGGTGTATGGGCAGGCTGGCAGTAGCTCTGACTCTGTTGATTGTGGCAGTTTTTCCCCAGTGCACCACAATGGGAAGGTGCACGTAGGCGATCAAACGTTGCCCTTTAAATTTGGACAGGCTGTGTCAAAATAGAAATACTATCTACTGCTTATGCGTATCCCCAGAACTAGGTATCAATGAAGATTTTATGGGGTCTCTTTGAACGGCAATTCGAGGGTTTTGTCAAATTTGACAAAATGTCTTTGGGAAAAAAAGGTTGCCCAAAATTTGGTGTGATCAAGACCGTTTAAATTTGGGTCCTGTTCGCCTTCACGACGTCTGTTTTTTTCACCCGGGTCAAGGGACGAAACTTCCTTTTGAGGGGGACGGGTGATTTGGGAAGTTTTTGCACCTATGGCCCGGGTTTTATGGGAACTATGGGACGGTGGCGTGATGGTCCTTGTTGGGATGGGGGGTTTTCTCCCCGAAAATTTTCCCAAGCACCCTTTTCCCTCGTATGTGGTTAGGGGATTTGTACGCAAAATGTACGTTACGTACCCGGGCAAAGGGACGTGCAGGGTTTGTGGGATGTATTCATAGGCGGGCTGCCCCACAAGACTGAAAAAAAGATGGAAGTAAAAGGTTGTGTTTAACCCCGGAAAGCAGGATCAATTTTGCTAACAAAAAATATTTGTCGTAAAAAAGTGGAGTGGGGGGTAGAGGGTAGGTTGAAGAAACGCCCCATATGTTCCCTCCCCGGTGCAGTGGGACGTGGGCGGGTATTCCCACGACCGTGAAAATCTGTTATACTCAGGGTTTAGGGGGGCAAACTTTCAAGAAGTTCTGAATGTTTTATTGGTGCTTCCCCATCTGAGGGGTTCACGGTGGGTTTTGAGGGGTAAGGTGAAAGGGAAGGGCGGGGGATCCGCCGGGGTATTGTGAACATGTTGTGGTGTGGAAATTATAGAAACAACAGTTTTGAGGGAGAGGAAGGCCGATTCTCGTAGGAGCGGCGGTGATATCTGACTCTAAAATGTTTTGAACCCGGACAAAGTCGGGGAAAAAAAAGCAGGTGCGATGTGAATAGAGGGGAAAAACATGGTTCAGAGTCAAGGGAACGCACGGGGGGGGGGGGGGAAGAAGTGGGATATACGCAAGGGAACCCAAATTGTTAAGGGATCCAAGGGGAAACCCCCTTGAAGTTTAAATGTTTATTTTAAAAATTTAATGGGGAAGGTCGTTGAAAAAGTAAATATTTGGAGGTTTTGTTAAAAAAATTTTGACCCATGTGTATTTTAAAGCACAATTATAAATCTTTAGGTGAATTGCTGATTCCCGAATAAACTTGTAAAAAGGCTGTTCTAATAGAGTAAAAGGGCGGTTAGCGGGTGTTAGTTAAAGAGGTTAGCCCGTTTTCTTGCAAACATATGAGGGGGAGAGGAGGGGAGGGTTGTTAGGGTGGATGGGGTGTGGGGTGGGGTACAGGTGGCCTTCCTGGGGGTGTACGGACCGGTGGAAGGTGACATGCATGTAAAAAATACGTTTTTTAGGGACGTGTTGGTGTACCATTTAAGATCACTGCCAGTCGTCACGATTATTGGGGTGATTGGAATTGCATTGATCGTCGCAAGGATGTCGAACCGAGAGGGAGGGTTTTTTTTCAGGATATTTAGGGGATTTTTGGGGAAAGTGTTAATGTTACGGATGTGGGGGGGGGATGAGGTGGGTGGGGTCATGCATACTTTCGTTAGAAGGGAGTATGCGGTAAGACTGGATCGCATATACGTTTCTAGAAGTGTCAGCGTCAGGAGTGTACGTGTGCTAAATGTGAGCTTTTCTGATCACAGAGGTGTTATGGTGGATGTTGACTGGGTAGGATTACCGAGGCGTTTACAGAGGTTTCTGGAAGTTGAATGGGGGTTTTTAATGCACAAAAGAGGTGTGAGGAAGATTTTGTGAGTGCTTGGAGAGGATGGTGGGCTGAATGGCAGGAGGGAATTGATATAGTCGAATGGTGGGATACTGTGGGTTTAAGGTGAAGGTGAGGAATTTTTTCAGCAGCAAGGCAAAAGACAGAGAATGCAGTATGGGCTCTTGAATATCTTGAAAATCAACTGCAAGCATGTTATACAAAGGGTGGGGGGAGTGTATCCGGTGGTTGAAATTGAAAATTTAAAATGCTTAATTAGAGACATTCACAATCGTATTTTTGATGCGGCGCAGATAGCAAGTGGAATTGATGAGGTTTTATGGGGTGACCGTCCTTCGGCGTTTGTCTTGCGAGAGCAGGGCAGACGTCGTAAGGCGACAGAATTAATGGGATTAGAGGTTCAGGAGCCATTGGGAGACTTTAGTAGGGGGCAGGTCCTTCAGTCAATGGAGGCTATGAATACCTTTGTAGACGCATGGTATGAATTGCGTTACAAAAATGCTGGGATTTCTAAGGGGGCGCTGGGAGAAATGGGTGAATATGTACGTTATAATCTAGAGTACATGGACAGGTTGGCTTTGAATGGACCTATAAGTGAAGAAGAGATTAGGTTGGCTGTGGAGGGTATGAATGTAGGGAAGTCGCCGGGGATTGATGGAATCCCTTGTGACTTTTACAAGGACAATTGGGATTGTATTCGCGACTTTTTGGTGATATTATTTAATGCCATGAAAAATAGTGGCATTATGGGACAGCATCAAAGAACAGGGGTGGTTGTTCTAGTCCCGAAAAAGAAATCTGGGAATTATATTCATAATTATAGGGCAATTTCATTAATGTGTGGCGACTATAAAATATTTGCGAAATTTGTTAGGAAATAGGATAAAACGGGTTTTGGAGAGAGCCTCTGGACGAGGGACAATAGGGTGTGCCGGACGATCTATGTGTGTGGGACAAGGAATTATTCACAGGTTCATTGAGGAAGCGGGAGGGGTAAAAAGGGGGGATGGAATATAAGCTTTAGATTGGCAGGCGCATACGATTGCTGGAGAGAGTTGCATTATGGAAGTTTATGCAGTGAAGTTTGGAAAGGGAAAAATTGTTATTTGGGCACGGTTTTGTCGAGCGGCTAAGTTTAGGGTCAGGTAAATGTAGGTTGGGGAAAAGTTGTTAGGATGCATAGGGGATTGCGGTGGGGTGTCTATATCCAAATTCTTTTTGCGTTGTTAGGACCGTTTTTTGGCCCTGAGTGGGTTTGTACGACAGGATAAACAAGAAGGTTGGGTGGGGGTACAATCGGATTATAGGTTAGTGGAGGGCCCACTACGGTTTTATTTCGTGGAGCCAAGGTTTTAGGAAAAGTGAGCGAATTGGTGGAATGTTTCGGGAAAGCAACCGGAATGACGGTTAATAAGGAAAAATCAATGCTTATGGGGGTGGGGGATTGTGCGGGTGTGGTATTAGGCCAGAGGGAAGGCTGGCCTTTAGTAAATCAAATTAAGGTGTTTGGGATTGTGCATAGGGATAACATACAGGATGCGAGGAAGGTGAATTCAAGTAGAGAGGGTTTTAGGTCGTTTAACAGGTTTGAGGGAAGGAGGCTTGTCTATACATCAGCGCGCAATTGTGGTGAATGTGATTTTGTTCAGTAAGTTGTGGCATGTGGCATGTATTTATCCGTTACATCCATATGATGAAAAGCGTATGTTAACGCGTGTATCCGTTACATCCATATGATGAAAAGCGTATGTTAACGCGTGTATATAGATATATTTGGGGTTCAGGTTGTGATTGGTTAACGAGGGATGTGGTGTCGCTTCCGGTTGGCCGGGGTGGCCTGGGGCTAATGAATCTGCATAATAGAATGTTAGGCATGTATGTCAAGCATAACTACTTGAGAGAGGGTAGAATGGCTGGCACGGGTTTGACCTGGGTAAGACGGGACTGGTACGTTGGTTGACCGGAACGGATGTAAAGAGATGTGAGGACATGTTGAGGATGTTAATTTATGTAAAAGATCCACGCAAGATCAAGATCGGCAAATTGGGAACTGGTAGAGGGCAGGGAGTGGTAGTGGCTAAGGGGGGGAGGGAATATATCCAATGTATGCATGGAAGGACATATTGGGTCGTTTAAAAGCGTTACGGTTACGAGCCAAGGTCAGGGAGATAATGTTTAAATTTTTTCATAATTTTACTGCCGCCCGGGGAAGTTTTAGCGAATAGGCGCGTGCAGGGGGGGGCTGTGGTTGTGTGTGTGGAGGGTTCCTGATACGGTCTTTCATGCAGTTTATTTCTGTAAGAGATTGGAACACGTAAGGTTGTGGTTTGGTAAGGTGTTAAGAATGGTGGGTGGGGGGGTGGGTTTAGTGTCTTAAGAGCTTTAAAATTTAGATGTGGGGGGGTCGAAACACCGGTACAGAATGCAATCGGATATTTAGTGACGGATTTTGTATTAAGTCATGGTATATAGGGATTTATCTGTGAGGGAGAGAATCGAGCACTGGTAGCGATATTTTATGGTACAAACAGAGAAATAAAGACATTACGGGAAACAGATGGTTTTCTTATTTTCAAAGGGATATTGCAGATTCAATGTCAGGGATTTATGGGAGTTAATACCTTAAAGGGTACACGAGGCTGGCTTCTTGAATATGTGTGAGTGAAGGTGGCATACGATTGGTATGGGTGTGGTTTAATGTATAAATGATAGGTATGATCGTTAGTTTGGATGATGTTTTATTCAAACAAATATATATACTATTGCTTTGAAACTAATTTTTGTTCTTAAATTGACGTGGTTAAGAGAGTGGGTCTCTTGTGAAGCAAACTCATGAACTGCATGACAGGTGTTATGTAAAAGCACCTTGAGCAACTTATATTTTTCTTTTTATACTTTCCTGGTATCAGCCAAGTGGTTAACGATACCTGGTAACGTTCTGCTTGGGGTCTCCTGGGATATATGTTTTGGAATATGATCAGATATGAGGGTAACATTTTGTATTATGTGTACATAATCTCTCATGTGTGTGTGTATATGTGATAAGAATGTGGTGTGTGTATGTTGCATAATGTTACTTGTTTGGCAATTCAGAATTATCTCATGCTATTAAGTGGAACCCTTTGTGTACTGTACTGAATATTTTTGTATCTTTGCAGTAATCAAGTAAATTGACTACCAGTTTCATTACATATCGTTCGTTTTTGGATATTTTGTTATATATGCAATTGTTTATGTATTATGTCTTTACAAAGGTTTTATTGACATAAAATCAAACACTAAGGCATATTATTGATGAATAGTTTTTCTTTGTTTATAATGTATATAAGAGGGTTTTTAAATTTAAAGGGAAACGAGAATTTGTATATTCTTTTTGTTACTTGGGATAGGTACATAATGAATAGGGGATGGACGAATATTTATAACCGTTCTAGTGTATATATTGATAATTGTAATTATACTTTCTATGAATGTAATGACAGGTAATCCTATGTTTATTTAATGTATTGTATTGTTTTAAAATAAAAAAAAAAAAAATTATGTCAGCGCTCACACCAACCCCCACTGCTCTGTTAATTAAGACCCCTTGCACAAGTTGCACTGTAAATATCACACAGCCTACAAAATTTAAAAAATACAGAACCTAAAACGTTAGGCAAAACAAAGCCTATAATAAACATTACATTAGGGCATTTCACAATGAAACCCCACCTAAACACTGGGCAAGACACATCCGCAAGTAAAAGATTTAACATTATGTATACAAGTACAATCTCTACAAATAACAAAATCCTATCGTAAGGTATCAAAACGATCTAGTTACAGTACATTAAAACCTTATTTTCCTATTTGAAACATAAAATACATCATGAGAAGTTATATAACAAGCCTAAATCTGTCATTGAGTAACATTAAGTAGAAAAAAATACATTATTTTTTATAATCAAAAGGGGGAAAACGCTAAACCCGGAGGATTATACAGCGCCCGGGGGGGGATGTGGAAGGCATTCAGGCTTAATTGGGGAATGGGGCACAGATCCAATTCCCTAAATCAAGAGCCCCCCACCAACATCAAGGAACCTTCTTTGAGGGGGAGAAAAAAAAAAAAAAAAACAAAACACGTAATAATTAAAAATTGTGATAGTAGGTTCATATACATATATCTCAGATTATATAAGCCATATGAAGGCTGATACCTTTAAAGAACCATACATCAAATACATACTTTTTTTAATATGCTTGAGCTAAGCCCAAACATTACAGGATATATACACAAAATGACCGTCACGTTCACCTATTAGCGATACACGACAGGCCATTGCTTGAGATTATCTCATGCGTCTGTGTTCGAATTTATCCTTATTAGTATCACAATAAAATACAGTTATTTTAAAATGCCGGGTTTGCTCAACCTCTATAGTTTCAAAGTCAAACCTTAAAAGATATAAAAAAACCACAATTATTAAGGAAAGTTTTCAGATATCCCACCTTTACAGCCGGCGAACTTACGGTTACAGGTAACACTCTTTCGTTTGTTCGATTTTGGTAGGAGTTCGGGAAGTCAAGTTATGAATCTTTAGAGACTTCATGGTTGCGACAGTTCCGACAGTCTCCCCAAGATAAAAACATTATTAGGAAAATAATTTGATAAATGGGGAAGTTGAAGGCTGCTGACCTGATGTAGGCCAAAATTTCCCATAAAGCCCAAACAACGAACCTAAGGGCAAGGGTTCATCAGCCCTTAAAAAAATCAAACCTTTTGGAAAGAAAAATGATTTCTTTTTTTCCTGTTTGTCATTTGTGGGGTTTTAAGGGACATAAACGTCCAGATTGTCCTTCTAAGAAGGTCCAAAAAGTTGGAAGATGTTTTAAAGACTGTAATGACCAAGCACCCTTCTGTTCAGGAACAGTTAATGGACTTAATGTATCTACCATTTTACGAGACACTGGATGCACATGTATAGTCATTTCTGTTTAAGCTGTTCCCTAACCTTAAAAGAAACTCATTCCTCTGCTATACTTTCAGACTACTTGGGCCGTATGGACACTTTTCCTACCATCCTTGTTACATTAGGTCTAATGGTTCACAGGTTGGTCTGAAGCCGTACTAGCTCCCATCACTTCTTGCTCCGTCTAATAGGTAATGTAAAAGGTGCCATTCTTCCTTCTGAGTTGCCCTTTCATCACCAAAGATGGACATAGAGTTTCAGATCCTCTTCCTGTAGAGTCAGAGAAGCCCTCGAAAGTTCAGATGAGACAATGTCTCGTGAGATTCATGTGGGATTAAAAACCAGTGATGCTACTCTCGAAAGCGAGGTAGTAGGATCACCGGTTCACTTGTTAGATGAAAGTGAAGATATCACCTCCGATACCATAAATGTCTTGACTAGGGCTCAGACCAAAGCCCAGGCTTCTCCTACTGTCCATCCTTTGATTTTCCCTGACTTTAAGCCTTTAGATATATCGAAGGACTCCTTTGTCAATTTACAACGTAATTGCCTTCTCTTCAGAATTGCCATAATGCCGCTAAACAAAATCAAGTTATCCAAAGGAAAAACTTTCATATAAATTTGAATTTTATAAAAGGTATCTTGTACAAGTCAGTATTCAAATTAAATTCAGATGAGACAGACTATTCCATCTTAGTTGTTCCAAGTCAATGCAGAGAGACTGTTCTTAAAATGGCTCATGACCTGCCAGTGGCCGGACATTTCTCGCATCGTAAAACCTTAAATAAAATTAGGGAAACCTATTTTTGGCCAAAAATGTCCTCAGATGTCACTACTTATTGTAGATCGTGTAAAGTTTGCCAACTGTCATCCTCCCGAGGTACCAGGCGAGTACCTATGGTCAAAATGCCAGTCTTTACGGAACCTTTTGAAAGAGTAGCTATTGACATCATTTGTCCTTTAACTCCACTTTCATCTGGGGGACATAGATATATATTAACATTAGTTGATTATGCTTCGAGCTTCCCTGAAGCCGTTCCCTTAAAGACCATAACTACTACAGAGGTGGCTGAAGCCCTTTTGTCCATCTTCTCCAGAGTGGGCATCCCTAGAGAAATTTTGTCTGACCGTGGGACACAATTCACATCTGACTTAATGCAACATCTATACCAACTTCTGGGAGTGAAGCCTCTCTTCACCACACCCTATCATCCCAGCTGTAATGGGAGGATTGAGCGCCAGCATTCGATTCTCAAGTCCATTTTAAGGAAACTTTGCTCCCTTAAACCTAAGGAGTGGCATCGTTACCTACCCTGTGCTTTGTTTGCCATGAGGGAAGTTCCCAGTGACTCTTTGGGGTTTTCACCTTTTGAAACTTCTCTATGGTAGACAGGCCAGAGGTCCACTGTCCATCCTTATGACTTATGGACTAATGAGGAGGTAAATGCTGAGGTTCAGTCTTCTTACCAGTTTCTCCTTGACCTTAGATCCAAACTTGAGGAGACCTCTGACATAGTTTCGAAAAATTAAGCTTGTCAAGGGACCAGTACAAAACCTATTTTGATTCCAAAAGTCAGAGGAAAAAGTTTTAAAGTAGGGATGAAGTTCTTGTACTTTTGCCTATCAAGTCAAATAAATTATTAGTACATGGAAAGGTCCATATAAAGTATTAAAAATTTGTGGGAAAGTTGACTACCATAGAAGTCAAGGGAAACCTAAGCTTTATCATATCAACATCCTTAAAATATTACCGAAGAAATTCGGTTAACTGCCTTATAACTTTGACTTAGTTTTTCCACACGAACTGATAAGACAACTGAAGAATGTAAGGTGTGCGTAATTGACACCTCTAACTTAGACTATGATGAAGAACTACATGACTTGGTGACTCTTGACCACTCGGGCACAACCACATTAATATTAATGAATCTTTGGATGACCATAAGAGACATGAACTACTTCAATGTGTGAGTAACTTTTCAGACGTCTTTACTGATATTCCAGGTGTTACCTCCACGGTAGTCCATAAGATTGACTTAGTGACGGACAATCCTATCAAACGAAAATTATACCAGTTCCAGTTCACCTTAGGGATGCATTTGACCGAGAGGTAGACAAATATTAAAAACTAAAGATCATTGAACCTTCAGTATCTGCATATTGTTCACCAGTAGTCATGGTTAAGAAGGAGGATAATTCATATAGACTTGCTATTGACTTCAGAGGCCTTAATGCTATAACTCGGTGGGATGCTGAGCCTATGCCCTTTTAATAGATAGCGATTACACAAATTTTATGACCTTCCTTCTTTTTAGAGATTGATATTGCGCAGGCATATCATCAAGTAATGTTAGATCCTTCTTCTAAGCAGTACACCGCTTTTCCTACACACCAAAGGACTGATGCAATATAGAACTATGCCTTCGGTTTGGTAACTGCCTGTGCTACCTACGTGAGACTGATGAAAAGGGCTTGGGTAATATGCCAAATGTTTCAGTTTATTTTGATAACATTTACGTAATGACATCCACGTGGGGCGAACATATCCAAACATTAACATCAGTTTTGCGTAGGTTACGCTCACATGGCCTCACTGCCAAGCCGAAGAAATGCTTCCTTGGGTATAACAAGATTAGATATCTTGGACTGATACTTTCTAATACTCTCTGCAGCCTCTCCCCAGTAAGATCAAAGCTTTATTAGAATTTAAATTCCCCAAAACCAAGAAGCTCATGCATAGCTTTCTTGGTTCTGTAAATTTTTATGCATGGTTTATCCCGAACCTTACTGATCTTACAGGCATCTTATCCGACTTCCTTAAAAAGTCTGTGAAGGAACCTCTTGAACTTTCCGACGTAGCTCGGGAAAAGTTTAATGAGATTAAAAGTATCTTTTCGAAAGACCCTATACTTAAGATTCCAGATATTAATAAAACATTTTGTTTAAGAACTGATGCCTCCAATACTGGCTTAGGTGCGGTGTTACTACAATACCATGATGGTACTCCCTTCCCTGTATGCTTCCTAAGCCGGAAACTCCTTCCCGCAGAAACGAGATACTCCACCATAGAAAAGGAATGTTTGGCCCTTGTGTGGGATACTCCAAACTTAAATTTTATTTGCTGGAAAAGAATTCATTTTAGAAACGGACCACAAACCTTTGATATACCTAGAAACTTTTAAGGGAACCAACAGTCGCCTCTTGAGGTGGACATTGGCACTCCAGGCTTTTAAGTTCCATATTGTGTATATCAATGGTTCATCCATTATTTCTCTGACTGTTAAGTCGTGACAGTCAGTAGAAGATTTGTTGCCTTACGCGACTTCCATATGTTAGAACTTTTTCCTCGCCTATTCTTCTTATACTCCTTGACTATAAGTCTTGGTATGGGGGAGTGTGAGGGAAAAGTTCAATAGATAGGAGTAGCGAGGGAGTATATAGTAACAATAGTTTCATTGCTGGCTACTTGTTAAGGTAGGGTAAGTCAGCTCTCCGCTATTCCCGCCTTTTTTTCCCCCTACCCCGAAAGTGATAGTTTGACTGCCGGCTGCTTGTTAAGGTAGGGTCAGTCTAGCTCCCGCTATCCCTTCCCCTCCTTCTTCCCCCCCCCCCCCGAAAAGGTGACATGTGGGCTCCGGTCCAAACATAATCACTAGACTCACAGCTCCCAGCACTACTGTAATACATGCCTGCCTTGTATTTTTATGGATTTTTTTTGGGTTAAACTTCCTTTTACCAAAAATAAAATTTCCCCCTTTTTTTGCTTAAGTTTA
>NC_069480.1:16088579-16104823 GCF_026875155.1 Cherax quadricarinatus
TATATATAAAAAGGGGGGTTTTTATGTATATGGTTGTGGGGTTTTATATGTTGTGGGTTAGGGTATAGGTTTAATAGGGCCCAGTCTAGGTGTTTAAAATGTCCCGGGATTGTGTAACTAGAGGTTTTGTAATATCTAGTATGGTTTTAATTTTAATATTAATTATTGTATTTGCTCTGTTTTAAATAAAAATATAAAAAAAAAAATTATACATCCTTATAAAACAGCACTCCAGCTCACACCAAGTCTATGAAAATAGCCCTTGTGTCCCTTACCCATTTGCAAATCCCATAAATCCCTTAATGTGAAATTTCGATACCTCTAAAATCCTCTCCATCTCCCTCCATACACCCCTTTTATTCCTACACTGTGTCCTATAAAAAGTTCTGCCAACGCATTAATTCTTGCACGCCCCGTCCGCCTCCCTCATGAGCCCACATCATATTTTATATAATCCGTAATCATATACCCTATTGTCCTCATCGCCTCCGAGCCGTGTGGACGACTGCGCAGAACGCTCCTGTTTGAGTTTGTTTTGCGCAGTTTCCCTGATTGAGCTGCCCCTAGCGTTGGTTGGGGGGAAACTTTATTTTCCCCAAACCATGGCGCTGAATAGCAGAAGAAGAATCAACACTGTCTGCATTGAGATGATCCGTGGTGCTGTCACGGGATCCAACATGGTTTTATTATTACCAGCGATCATTCGCGATACCTATGGTATAGCAAATGAGGAGATATGTGGTGTCGCATTAATGGAATGACAAGAACCCTTCGTTAAAATGACGTCTGCACAAGTCTACGAGGCAGTGGCCCGACAAGTATCAGGAGACCATCATACAGGTTAATACAGCTGTGTCGGTGAGACTTCATGAGTATCTCGACATTAACCTGGGTGAAAATCAGGAATGTGCCTTTTGGGGCGACTGATTTTTGATATTACCAGTGAACGGGCGTATTTATGGGAGGGTTCACGTACCCAAACAGCAGGGAGATGGGCAACTGGACCGTATGCAGGTGCGCTGGGAAGGGGCGTATACAGTTAAAATGACTCTTGACACCCTATTCCTTCATATATTGTGTTGAAAGAATTAACGTATCGGGGGCAAAAACGTACGTGTCGGCATGGGGTCAATGCCACATCGGGGCGCAGTGTGAGAAACAAGTGGGTATCCGGCAAAACACAACCAAAACAGCACAACAGCACCATGGGGTTGGAAGAGGAGAAAAGTTCTTGCTACACCGCCCCAACAACGGTTGCATGGAGTGGGGGGGAAAAAAAAAGGAGCTCGAATCCCCATTGAACGCTTCAGGAGAATCTCAGTCATTGGCTAAAAGGTTTTTGAGGGAGGACTACCTAATATGGTGAAGAAGTGGGGGCGTCTTTGGGAAAAGGCTTTGGGGATACTTGTTAGAGGAATGGGTCCAGATCAGGTGAAGCCCCGGGGCTCATTTCTGGGAAGGCGTAAATGATGGTAGGCAGAAGATGAGTTTGTCACGAGAAGTCTAAGGATTAAAGGGTGCTCAGTAGGGGTGGAGGGCCAGGACGTCTTCAATGTAAAAATGCAGGGTGGAGGGCGGGACACAAAAAGGGACTGCAGCATCAGGGAGTCTGTGATGTGCTAAAATCCTGCCCAACCCCCGGGAAAAAGGTTTTGGGTGGGGGTACAGAAGAGAGGAAAAAGGTGAATCCGGGATCAAGGGATTGCAAAGGTGTTTCCCAAAAAAGGGGGGGGAGGGAAGGGTGTTGCAAACGAAGGGGGGTAAAGTCAACCCGGGGGGAAAAAAGGGAAAAACCCATTTGTTAAAATTCAAGTGTTTATTTAAAATATTAACGGGTTGAGAGCTGAGGGGAACAAAGGGGGGGTTTAATAGTTTTGGGGTGCGATTTGGTGTGGATGGGGTTTTTTTACAGGAACAAATTTTTAGGCCTTATGATTGATATGAGTGGTTAAAAAGTGTACATGGAACAGGGACACGTTTAAAAGGGGGGGGCGGCCATTTGGTAAAGGAAACTACCCGTTTATAGTAAGACGTAGTGAAGGGGGGGAGGGAGGGTAATTAGAGGGAGGGAACTTGGGGTGGGGGCCATTAGTTTAGTATGTTTAGGTCCGGGCTGAGGGTGACGGGATTTAAAACAAAATTTTGTTGGGAAAGGTGGTCTATTTTTTACGGGGTTTACCGAATTTGCAATAATAGGGGGGGATTGGAATTGGTGTTAAATCGTAAAGATTGGGGCCCAGGGTCGGGTGTTTTTTTGGGATATTGGGGGATTATTGACCGGGTGGGGGTTAAAAAGGGTGTGTGTGGGGGGGAGGGATGGAGGCATACCTTCATTAAAAGAGGTTATGCGGGGGTTGGGCCGAATGTACGGGCCTTGTGCGGGTTTCTTGCGGAGGGGGATGTGATAGATGTGGTTTTTTTTGGGGAAAAAGAAGGAAAAATTATTAAAGGAAAGGATAGCTTTTGTCTTTTGGGCATAGTGGGGTCGTTTAGTGGTAAAGCACCAGGGGATGTTCCATGGGTTTAAATTGGGGGAAACAATAGCTAAAAACGATTAAGGAATATTATATTTAAACGAGGAAGAGATATAAAGTTTCAATCGGTTTCAAAAAATTTTGAGGGGCAGTTCGTGGACTGTTATGCACAAAAATTTTTGCTAATTATCCTGTTATTTTAAATTTAAAAATTTGAAGGAAAAATCCGGTTTTTCAAAATAAGGTTTATGGGGGAAAAGGGTTAAGGGGGGGGTTTTAGGGGTTTTTTGGGGAATGGGCCGTCGGCGTGTGTGTTGCGGAGTCAAAACACTCGCAAGGCAATGGAGTTAATGGGTTGAATGTTTCAGGTAGGATAAGGGGATAAAGTACCAGGTGTTGACGACGATGAGGGTATGAGGGGTATATTGAGTTGGGTTAATTTTAAAAAACCCAAAAAGTGGGAATAAAGGAAATGCATTACGTCAATTGGGAAAGGGTTTTTTGGGAGTGGAGTTGACAGAGCATGATCGATTTATTTTGGAAGGGCCGATAACGGAGTGCGAGACATGGGAAGCCTTATCCGGGCGCAATTAGGTAAGGAAACCGGGAAATTTGAGGGGTTGCCCAGTGACTTTTATCTCCAAAATTGGAGCCTTTTAAAAGAATTTTTGGTAAGATTATTCAATATCCTTAAGCGGGATCGGGTTTTAGGGGCACAGCAGCGGAGGGCTGTGGTCGTTTTAGTGCCAAAAGGTGAGCCATTTAACAGTTAAAGACTATCGTGCTATTTCGTTATTGTGTGGTGATTATAAGATTTTTGCAAGAATTTTAGCTAACAGAATAAAAAAGGTCCTGGGTAAAGTGATCGATAAGGGACAATATGGGGTCCCGGGGAAGGTCTATGTATGACGGGCATGGTTTGATTAGAAGTTTTATTGAAGAAAGAGTAAGATTGGGAGTGGGGGGGGGGGGGTGTTGGCTATAGATTTGGGGGGCGGCATATGATAGTGTAGAAAGGGAAGCGTTATGGAAGATTATGAGATGGCAAGGGTTTGGAGAGGAAATTATATCATGGGCCCAAAATTAATGTATCAAGATGCATCCTTGCGGGTGCAGGTAAATGGAAGGTTAGGAGAACAAATTCAGATGGCAGGGGTCTACGTCAAGGTTGTCCCCTTTCACAAATATTTTTTGCGTGTTTACAGGATCCCTTTTATAGAGGAATTAGCGTCTTATTGGCAGCAAATGGGGTTTGGGGACCCAAAGGGGTTGGGGGGCTGCATTGTTGATATGTTGATGACACACGATTTTTTGTTAAGTGGTAACAGGGATTTGCCTCTGGTGGAAAAGTTAGTAATGTTTTTGAAAAGGGTTCTGGCATGTCAATTTAATAAGGAGAAAACGAAGTATATGGATCTTGGGGATGGGTTAAGTGAGGAATGTGAATAGTTGAAAGGTGGAAAAGGTGGACCAATTACTGATATGTGGGATCGTTTATGTAAGTGATATCAAGTTTTGCACAACAAATAAATTCAGTGCGTATTGTAGATGGGGGACTGAAGCGCATCAGTGGTTTACGAGCTGCACACTTAACTTTGGGATCAAAGAGTAATTACAACGAATGTCCTATTATATAGTAAACTTTGGCATGTAGCAGCAATATATCCGAAACTTCGTAGTGAGATACAAAGGTTACAAAGCGCGTTTTTAGATTCATTTGGGGTACTGGAAGCGAATGGTTAGGTAGAGCGGTTGTCACACTCCCGGTTGGCCGAGGAGGGCTGGGTCTTATAGCTGTTGAAAAGAGGATTATGAGTGGGGTATTTGAAACGTAGTTATAAGCGGGAGGGGGGGGGCGAGGGAAGGCGGCCCTTCATAAGATACGTCAGGATATGCAACGGTGGTGGGTGGGTAGGGAGTTCATAATCGGTGAGGCAATGTTACGGGTCATCATAATAAACATGAGCGATCCTTCACATATCAAATTGGGAAACCTTGATGGGGTGGAAGGTAAGGCAGTGGTAGCAGTGGTAGAAGGGGTTTATCCGATGTATGATTGGCGTAATATCTGGGGGCGTTTGAACAAATTACGTTTAAAACCTAAAGTACGAGAAGTAATGTATAGATTTTTACATGGGATCTTACCGTCTGGAATGGTTTTATTCCATAAGAGAATACGGGAGGATGGGATATGCAAGGCTTGTGGTGGATGGGAGACTGTTTTCCATATAGTGTATTTTTGCGAATGTATTGAACTAATAAGGGTACATTGTTCGTATCGCTCTTGGGCCGTACGGACAGGCTGCGCAGTAGCTCCTGACTCTGTTGATTGCTGCGCAGTTTTCCTCAGTGCACTCACAATGGCGGAAGGTGCACGTAGGCGAGTCAACACCGTCTGCCTTCAATTGGTGACAGGCTCGTTCAACAATCAGAATACACATCTACTGCTTACTGCGATACTCCGAGATACTTATGGTATCAATAATGAAGATCTTTATGGTGTCTCTTTGAACGGAAATTCGAGGCTTTTTGTCAAATTCAGACAAAATAGTACTTACGAAAATATGGTTGCCACTTATCAGGATGTGATCAAAACTGTTAATCCTGGTGTCACTGTTCGCCTTCACGACGTCTCCCGTTTTTACACCTGGATCAAGGTACGAAACGTTCCTTTTGAGGCGGACGAGAGTGATTTGAGGAAATGTTTTTGCACGCTATGGCACGGTTCATATGGCAACTATGGGACGGTGGCATGATGGTCCTCTAGTTGGTATGCTGGAGGGGTCTTTCTCCCTGAAAATGTCCCTCAAGCACCCTATTCCGTTGTATGTGGTTATGGAGGACTTTCGTACGCAAGTGTACGTTACGTACTCAGGACAAAGGCGTACGTGCAGGCTTTGTGGGATGTATGACCATATGGCGGCGCAATGCCCTACAAGACGTGATAAAACGACGGAAGTAAGGCGGTTTGATGTTTCAACGGAGCAGCGTTCATATGCTGCTGCTACACAACAACTTTATATTGCCTCGTAAATCATGGAGTGAGGAGATAGAGGGTGAGGTTGAAGACTCGCCGATATGTCTAACCCCCCTGGTGCAGTGGAGGACGTGGGCGTGGTATCGGCGACGACACAGGAAGATCTCGTTCATACTCAGGTTGACGTGGAGCAATCTATTCAAGAAGTTCTGAATGTTTTATTGGATGCTTCCACATCTGAGGGGCTTCACGGTGGTTTAGAGGATGTAAGTGTGAAGGAGAAGGACGGGGCATCCTCCGGGCATATTGCTGAACATCGGGTTTTGTGGTCGTGGAAGTTCATAGGAACAACAGTTCTGAAGATGAGATGGATACTGGCCGCAGTTCTCGTAAGGAGTGCGGTGAAAATCTGACTCTCAAGATGTTTTGACACCAGGACAACGGTCGGGGAACAAAGCATGGTGCGATGTGACTCGTAGAGACAAGGGCAAATCTACATGTGTTCAGCATGTCAAGGAGAACGACACAGGGGGGGTGGGGGAAGAAGTGGAGATACACACAAGGGAACCAAGAATGTCAAGGTATCCAAGGGTAAACCTCCAATGAAACGTTCAAGTGTATTACTTTAAATATAAATGGGTTACGGTCTGTTGAAAAACGTAAGTATTTGGAGGTTTTGTTAAAAAATTATGTACCCGATGTTGCATTCTTACAAGAACACAATTATAAATCTTTAGGTGAATTGCTGATTCCTGAATATATTTTGTACATGGGCTGTTCTAATAGACTGAAAGGTGGTGTAGCAGTGTTAGTTAAAGAGGCTAGCCCGTTTTCTTTGCAAACATATGAGGTGGGAGAGGAGGGGAGGGTTGTTAGGGTTGATGGGGTGTGGGGTGGGGTACGGGTGGCCTTCCTGGGGGTGTACGGACCGGCGGAAGGTGACATGCGTGTAAAAAATGCGTTTTTTAGGGACGTGTTGGTGTACCATTTAAGATCACTGCCAGTCGTCACGATTATTGGGGGTGATTGGAATTGCATTGATCGTCGCAAGGATGTCGAACCGAGAGGGAGAGGTTTTTTTTCAGGATATTTAGGGGACCTTTTGCGGAGTGTTAATGTTACGGATGTGGGGGGGGGACGAGGTGGGTGGGGTCATGCATACGTTCGTTAGAAGGGAGTATGCGGCAAGACTGGATCGCATATACGTTTCTAGAGGTGTCAGCGTCAGGAGTGTACGTGTGCTAAATGTGAGCTTTTCTGATCACAGAGGTGTTATGGTGGATGTTGACTGGGTAGGATTACCGAGGCGTTACAGAGGTTTCTGGAAGTTGAATGTGGGTTTAATGCACAAAAGAGGTGTGAGGGAAGATTTTGTGAGTGCTTGGAGAGGATGGTGGGCTGAATGGCAGGAGGGAATTGATATAGTCGAATGGTGGGATACTGTCGGTAAGGTGAAGGTGAGGAATTTTTATCAGCAGCAAGGAAAAGAAGACAAGAGAATGCAGTATGGGCTCTTGAACTATCTTGAAAATCAACTGCAAGCATGTTATACAAAGGGTGGGGGGAGTGTATCCGGTGGTTGAAATTGAAAATTTAAAACGCTTAGAGACTTTCACAATCGTATTTTTGATGCGGCGCGGATAGCAAGTGGAATTGATGAGGTTTTATGGGGTGACCGTCATTCGGCGTTTGTCTTGCGAGAGCAGGGCAGACGCCGTAAGGCGACAGAATTAATGGGATTAGAGGTTCAGGAGTCATTGGGAAACTTTAGTAGGGGGCAGGTCCTTCGGTCAACGGAGGCTATGAATACCTTTGTAGACGCATGGTATGAATTGCAATACAAAAATGCTGGGATTTCTAAGGGGGCGCTGGGAGAAATGGGTGAATATGTACGTTGTAATCTAGAGTACATGGACAGGTTGGCTTTGAATGGACCTATAAGTGAAGAAGAGATTAGGTTAGCTGTGGAGGGTATGAGTGTAGGGAAATCGCCGGGGGATTGACGGAATCCCTTGTGATTTTTACAAGGACAATTGGGATTGTATTCGCGATTTTTTGGTGATATTATTTAATGCCATGAAAAGTAGTGGCATTATGGGACAGCAACAAAGAACAGGGGTGGTTGTTCTAGTCCCGAAAAAAAATCTGGGAATTATATACATAATTATAGGGCAATTCATTAATGTGTGGCGACATAAAATTTTTGCGAAATTATTAGGAAATAGGATAAAACGGGTTTTGGAGAGAGTTTCTGGACGAGGGACAATATGGTGTGCCAGGACGATCTATGTTTTGTGGGACAAGGAATTATTCGCAGGGTTTATTGAGGAAAGCGGGAGGGGTAATAAGGGTGGAATATTAGCTTTAGATTGGCACGCTGCATACGATTGCGTGGAGAGAGATGCATTATGGAAGTTTATGCAGTGGCAAGGTTTCGGAAAGGAAATTGTTAGTTGGGCACAGGTTTTGTACGAGCAGGCTACGTTTAGGGTGCAGGTAAACGGTAGGTTGGGAAAAGTTGTTAGGATGCATAGGGGATTACGGCAGGGGTGTCCTATATCACAAATTCTTTTTGCGTTGATTCAGGACCCGTTTTTTAGAGCCGTGAGGGGGATTGTAAGACAGGATGACAAGCAAGGTTGGGTTGGGGTACAATCAGGAATTATAGGTTACTTGGACGACACTACGGTTTTATTTCGTGGAGCCAAGGTTTTAGGAAAAGTGAGCGAATTGGTGGAATGTTTCGGGAAAGCAACCGGAATGACGGTTAATAAGGAAAAATCAATGCTTATGGAGGTGGGGGATTGTGCGGGTGTGGTATTAGGCCAGAGGGAAGGCTGGCCTTTAGTAAATCAAATTAAGGTGTGTGGGATTGTGCATAGGGATAACATACAGGATGCGAGGAAGGTGAATTCAAGTGAGGCGTAGAGAGGGTTTTAGGTCGTTTAACAGGTTTGAGGGAAGGAGGCTTGTCTATACATCAGCGCGCAATTGTGGTGAATGTGATTTTGTTCAGCAAGTTGTGGCATGTGGCATGTATTTATCCGTTACATCCATATGATGAAAAGCGTATGTTAACGCGTGTATATGATATATTTGGGGTTCAGGTTGTGATTGGTTAACGAGGGATGTGGTGTCGCCTCCCGGTTGGCCGGGGTGGCCTGGGGCTAATGAATCTGCATAATAGGATGTTAGGCATGTATGTCAAGCATAGCTACTTGAGAGAGGGTAGAATGGCCGGCACGGGTTGACCTGGATAAGACAGGGACTTGGTACGTTGGTTGACCGGAACGGATGTAAAGAGATGTGAGGACATGTTGAGGATGTTAATTTATGTAAAAGATCCACGCAAGATCAAGATCGGCAAATTGGCACTGGTAGAGGGCAGGGAGGTAGTGGCTAAGGTGGAGGGAATATATCCAATGTATGCATGGAAGGACATATGGGGTCGTTTAAAAGCATTAAGGTTACGAGCCAAGGTCAGGGAGATAATGTTTAAATTTTTACATAATATACTGCCGTCCCGGGGGAAATTTTAGCGAATAGGCGCGTGCAGGAGGGGGGGCTGTGTTGTGTGTGTGGAGATCCTGATACGGTCTTTCATGCAGTTTATTTCTGTAAGAGATTGGAACACGTAAGGTTGTGGTTTGGTAAGGTGTTAAGAATGGTGGGTGGGGGTGGGTTTAGTGTCTTAAGAGCTTTAAGTTTAGATGTGGGGGGGGTCGCGAAACACCGGTACAGAATGCAAACGGATATTTAGTGACGGATTTTGTATATACGTCATGGGTATATAGGCATTTATCTGTGAGGGAGAGAATCAGAGCACTGGTAGCGATATTTTATGGTACACAACAGAGAAATAAAGACATTACGGGAAATAGATGGTTTTTCTTATTTTCAAAGGGATATTGCAGATTCAAGGTCAGGGATTTATGGGAGTTAATACCTAAAGGGTACACGAGGCTGGCTTCTTGAATATGTGTGAGTGAAGGTGGCATACGATTGGTATGGGTGTGTTTTAATGTATAAATGATAGGTATGATCGTTAGTTTGGATGATGTTTTATTCAAACAAATATATATACTATTGCTTGGAAACTAATTTTTGTTCTTAAAATTTACGTGAATTTAAAAGAGTGGGTCTCTTGTGAAGCAAAGTCATGAACTGCATGACAGGTGTTATGTAAAAGCACCTTGTGCAACTTATATATATAGTTTTTCATTTTATATTTTCCTTGTATCACCCATGTGGATGATACCTGGTAACGTTCTGCTTGGGGTCTCCTGGGATATATGTTTTGGAATGTGATCAGATATGAGGGTAACAATTTTGTATTATGTGTACATAATCTCTCATGTGTGTGTGCATATGTGATAAGAATGTGGTGTGTGTATGTTGCATAATGTTACTTGTTTGGCAATTCAGAATTATCTCATGCTATTAAGTGGAACCCTTTGTGTAATGTACTGAATATTTTGTATCTTTGCAGTTGTCAAGTAAATGGGCTACCAGTTTCATTACATATCGTTCGTTTTTGGATATTTTGTTATATATTACTTGTTTATGTATTATGTCTTTACAAAGGTTTTATTGACATAAAATCAAACACTAAGGCATATTATTGATGAATAGTTTCTCTTTGTTTATAATGTATATAAGAGGGTTTTAATTAAGGTAACGAAGAATTTGTATATTCTTGTGTTACCTTAGGATAGGTACATAATGAATAGGGGACTGACGAATATTTATAACCGTTCTAGTGTATATATTGACAATTGTAATTATACTTACTATGAATGTAATGGAGGTTTTTTATATATTTAATATGTTGTTATATGACGTTTTAAATAAAATAAAAAAAAAATAAACATGAGCGATCCTTCACATATTAAATTGGGAAACCTTGATGGGGTGGAAGGTAAGGCAGTGGTAGCAGTGGTAGAAGGGGTTTATCCGATGTATGATTGGCGTAATATCTGGGGGCGTTTGAACAAATTACGTTTAAAACCTAAAGTACGAGAAGTAATGTATAGATTTTTACATGGGATCTTACCGTCTGGAATGGTTTTATTCCATAAGAGAATACGGGAGGATGGGATATGCAAGGCTTGTGGTGGATGGGAGACTGTTTTCCATATAGTGTATTTTTGCGAATGTATTGAACTAATAAGGGTTTGGTTGGGTAAGGTAATAAGGTTAGTGGGAGGGGGGGGGGGGTTGCAGGTGTTGAGGGTTTTAAGCTTAGACATAGGTGGGGTGAATCAGATGGTAGAGAATGCGGTAGGGTATATAATTACGGATTATATTTATGTCTTGGGCTATGAGAGGAGCGAACGTGTGTGAAAGAATTAATGCGTTAACAGCAACTTTTTATAGGACAAAGTGTAGGAATAAGGTGTATGGGAGGAGATGGGAGAGGGATTTAAGTGAGGGTTATAGGAATTTCACTTTACGGGATTTACGGGAGTTGAAAGGCAGGTAAGGGGGATGAAATGGGCTGGTTTCCTAGAATGGGCGGTAGCATGATGAGTTTGATGAATGTTATATGAGGTATGTCTGGGGTGCAATTTTAACATTATTTGTTCCGAGTGTTTCAAGTACAATACAGTTATATTTGGAATTATCGACTTATAACTATGTATGTGTGTATATATATGCATGTGTTGTATGTGTGTGTGTATTTGTGTATGTATGTATGTGTATGTATGTATGTATGTGTATGTATGTATGTATGTGTATGTATGTATGTATATATGTATGTGTATGTGTATGTATATGTGTATATAAATATATGTGAAACAAAAACCTGTAACTGTTTTGCATGATGGTAGGATTGCTGGTTTTTCTTTTTCTGTCTCATAAACACGCTAGATAACAGGGATATCTTGCTACTCCTACTTACACTTTGGTCACACTTCACAGACACGCACATGCATATATATATATACATACATCTAGGTTTTTCTCCTTATTCTAAATAGCTCTTGTTCTTTTTTATTTCTTCTATTGTCCATGGGGAAGTGGAAAAGAATCTTTCCTCCGTAAGCCATGCGTGTCGTATGAGGCGACTAAAATGCCGGGAGCAATGGGCTAGTAACCCCTTCTCCTGTATACATTTACTAAAAAAGAGAAGAAGAAAAACTTTATAAAACTGGGTTGTTTAAATGTGCGTGGATGTAGTGCGGATGACAAGAAACAGATGATTGCTGATGTTATGAATGAAAAGAAGTTGGATGTCCTGGCTCTAAGCGAAACAAAGCTGAAGGGGGTAGGAGAGTTTCAGTGGGGGGAAATAAATGGATTAAATCTGGAGTATCTGAGAGAGTTAGAGCAAAGGAAGGGGTAGCAGTAATGTTAAATGATCAGTTATGGAAGGAGAAAAGAGAATATGAATGTGTAAATTCGAGAATTATGTGGATTAAAGTAAAGGTTGGATGCGAGAAGTGGGTCATAATAAGCGTGTATGCACCTGGAGAAGAGAGGAATGCAGAGGAGAGAGAGAGATTTTGGGAGATGTTAAGTGAATGTATAGGAGCCTTTGAACCAAGTGAGAGAGTAATTGTGGTAGGGGACCTGAATGCTAAAGTAGGAGAAACTTTTAGAGAGGTGTGGTAGGTAAGTTTGGGGTGCCAGGTGTAAATGATAATGGGAGCCCTTTGATTGAACTTTGTATAGAAAGGGGTTTAGTTATAGGTAATACATATTTTAAGAAAAAGAGGATAAATAAGTATACACGATATGATGTAGGGCGAAATGACAGTAGTTTGTTAGATTATGTATTAGTAGATAAAAGACTGTTGAGTAGACTTCAGGATGTACATGTTTATCGAGGGGCCACAAGATATATCAGATCACTTTCTAGTTGTATGCTACATGAGAGTAAAAAGGTAGAATGGGATACAAGGAGAATAGAAGCATCAGGGAAGAGAGAGGTGAAGGTTTATAAACTAAAAGAGGAGGCAGTTAGGGTAAGATATAAACAGCTATTGGAGGATAGATGGGCTAATGAGAGCATAGGCAATGGGGTCGAAGAGGAATGGGGTAGGTTTAAAAATGTAGTGTTAGAGTGTTCAGCAGAAGTTTGTGGTTACAGGAAAGTGGGTGCAGGAGGGAAGAGGAGCGATTGGTGGAATGATGATGTAAAGAGAGTAGTAAGGGAGAAAAAGTTAGCATATGAGAAGTTTTTACAAAGTAGAAGTGATGCAAGGAGGGAAGAGTATATGGAGAAAAAGAGAGAGGTTAAGAGAGTGGTGAAGCAATGTAAAAAGAGAGCAAATGAGAGAGTGGGTGAGCTGTTATCAACAAATTTTGTTGAAAATAAGAAAAAGTTTTGGAGTGAGATTAACAAGTTAAGGAAGCCTAGAGAACAAATGGATTTGTCAGTTAAAAATAGGAGAGGAGAGTTATTAAATGGAGAGTTAGAGGTATTGGGAAGATGGAGGGAATATTTTGAGGAATTGTTAAATGTTGATGAAAGATAGGGAAGCTGTGATTTCGTGTATAGGGCAAGGAGGAATAACATCTTGTAGGAGTGAGGAAGAGCCAGTTGTGAGTGTGGGGGAAGTTCGTGAGGCAGTAGGTAAAATGAAGGGGGTAAGGCAGCCGGGATTGATGGGATAAAGATGAAATGTTAAAAGCAGGTGGGGATATAGTTTTGGAGTGGTTGGTGCAATTATTTTAATAAATGTATGGAAGAGGGTAAGGTACCTAGGGATTGGCAGAGAGCATGCATAGTTCCTTTGTATAAAGGCAAAGGGGATAAAAGAGAGTGCAAAAATTATAGGGGGATAAGTCTGTTGAGTGTACCTGGTAAAGTGTATGGTAGAGTTATAATGAAAGAATTAAGAGTAAGACGGAGAATAGGATAGCAGATGAACAAGGAGGCTTTAGGAAAGGTAGGGGGTGTGTGGACCAGTGTTTACAGTGAAACATATAAGTGAACAGTATTTAGATAAGGCTAAAGAGGTCTTTGTGGCATTTATGGATTTGGAAAAGGCGTATGACAGGGTGGATAGGGGGGCAATGTGGCAGATGTTGCAAGTGTATGGTGTAGGAGGTAGGTTACTGAAAGCAGTGAAGAGTTTTTACGAGGATAGTGAGGCTCAAGTTAGAGTATGTAGAAAAGAGGGAAATTTTTTCCAGTAAAAGTAGGCCTTAGACAAGGATGTGTGATGTCACCGTGGTTGTTTAATTATATTTATAGATGGGGTTGTAAGAGAAGTAAATGCGAGGGTCTTGGCAAGAGGCGTGGAGTTAAAAGATAAAGAATCACACACAGGGTGGGAGTTGTCACAGCTGCTCTTTGCTGATGACACTGTGCTCTTGGGAGATTCTGAAGAGAAGCTGCAGAGATTGGTGGATGAATTTGGTAGGGTGGGGGCAAAAGAAGAAAATTAAAGGTGAATACAGGAAAGAGTAAGGTTATGAGGATAACAAAAAGATTAGGTGATGAAAGATTGAATATCAGATTGGAGGGAGAGAGTATGGAGGAGGTGAACGTATTCAGATATTTGGGAGTGGACGTGTCAGCGGATGGGTCAATGAAAGATGAGGTGAATCATAGAATTGATGAGGGAAAAAGAGTGAGTGGTGCACTTAGGAGTCTGTGGAGACAGAGAACTTTGTCCTTGGAGGCAAAGAGGGGAATGTATGAGAGTATAGTTTTACCAACGCTCTTATATGGGTGTGAAGCATGGGTGATGAATGTTGCAGCGAGGAGAAGGCTGGAGGCAGTGGAGATGTCATGTCTGAGGGCAATGTGTGGTGTGAATATAATGCAGAGAATTCGTAGTTTGGAAGTTAGGAGGAGGTGCGGGATTACCAAAACTGTTGTCCAGAGGCTGAGGAAGGGTTGTTGAGGTGGTTCGGACATGTAGAGAGAATGGAGCGAAACAGAATAACTTCAAGAGTGTATCAGTCTGTAGTGGAAGGAAGGCGGGGTAGGGTCGGCCTAGGAAGGGTTGGAGGGAGGGGGTAAAGGAGGTTTTGTGTGCGAGGGGCTTGGACTTCCAGCAGGCATGCGTGAGCGTGTTTGATAGGAGTGAATGGAGACAAATGGTTTTAATACTTGACGTGCTGTTGGAGTGTGAGCAAAGTAACATTTATGAAGGGATTCAGGGAAACCGGCAGGCCGGACTTGAGTCCTGGAGATGGGAAGTACAGTGCCTGCACTCTGAAGGAGGGGTGTTAATGTTGCAGTTTAAAAACTGTAGTGTAAAGCACCCTTCTGGCAAGACAGTGATGGAGTGAATGATGGTGAAAGTTTTTCTTTTTCGGGCCACCCTGCCTTGGTGGGAATCGGCCAGTGTGATAATAAAAAAAAAAAAATATATATATGTATATGTATATATATATGTATATGTATGCATATGTATGTATTGTATGTATGTTTACTTTCTTGTATATACCATTAATGGTTTTTCTCATGAACATTTTCAATGATATACAATACATATTTTCTATGCGCATTTATGATTTTGATACAATGTGTAAATGTCAAAATGGCTTTTTATGTTCAGTTTAATTTACACTGTATTTTTGTAAGCACAATTGATTTGGTGCCAATAGAAGCATAGTGTGTTTTGATATATTTGAGTATTGTTTTTCTTTTTAATTTGTCTAGATGGTGGCAATACTATGTATGTAGTTTAAGAGTTTTACGAACCCTTGAAGTTGTAAGAATGGATGAAGTTATTCGTGGTTGAGTTGACGTAATATTATAACTGACGTTGTAAGTGATTGTGTTCAATTAGACAACATACTTTATATAATTATTTATATGTATGTACATGTATGGTAAATTGAAGTCTGATTTTAAAGGTGAAGAATGGGTTTTCCTTTTTTATTGTTCTTTTTTTCTCTTGATGGTAATACAAGGTTGTATCATGTACACCAACAAATATGGTAATACAAGGTTGTATCATGTACACCAACAAATATGGTTAGGGGATTGTGGTAAAATTTTCCTGTTGATTAGACATTTATAATACAGATGAAATACTAGGCTTAGGTTAGGGTAAATTTATGATAATTGTGGAATGTTCTTTGATTCAAACTGCTCTTTATTATACTTGTATTTATTATTCTAGTGTAAATTAAGAGCAAGGATGATTAATTTGAGGAAGAGTTAATATAGGTTTGCATGTTTTTGCGAAAGTTAACTTATCCACATGTAGCTAGTATAGGACAATTTTAAGCTTCGGTATCTGATTTTATATGTAGGTAATAGTGGTCATATTTGTTATATTGTAATGTTATTCGTTAATGTTTCAATATCTAATGTAACGTTTTTTCAAGTTATTTGTTCATATATTGTCATCTTTAGGGTTTTTCCTTTTGTCTATTGTCTATTGTTGGTTTTAAATAAAATATATAAAAAAAATCATATACCCAATCGCATTCTCAACCCTTTTATTCACCCCAGTTATATCTAAACTTAAAACCCTCAAGACCTGCAAACCCCCTCCCCCCACTAACCTTAAAACCTTACCCATCCAAACCCTTATAAGATCAATACAATCGCAAAAATACACCGTATGATAAATAGTCCCCCAATTTCCCCCACAATCCTTTCATTCCCCCATCCTCTCGTATTCTCTTATAGAATAAAACCATTCCTGACGGCAATATTCCATGTAAAAATCTATACATAACTTCTCTGACTTTAGGTTTTTAAAACGCAATTTGTTTAACGCCCCCAAATATTACGCCAATCAACATCGGGTAAACCCTTCTACCGCCGCTCCAAAGCCTTTCCTCTGCCCTATCAAGATTTCTCAAATTTTAAAATTTTA
>NC_069480.1:16105323-16136865 GCF_026875155.1 Cherax quadricarinatus
CACTGGTCCCCACCCA
This sequence comes from Cherax quadricarinatus, assembly GCF_026875155.1. Classification (NCBI taxonomy): domain Eukaryota; kingdom Metazoa; phylum Arthropoda; class Malacostraca; order Decapoda; family Parastacidae; genus Cherax; species Cherax quadricarinatus. The sequence goes on from NC_069480.1 coordinate 16,105,340, forward strand.
AATCAGTACAATTGTATTCTTTTAACAAAATACAGAGGGAATAAACAGAAACACGCCCTTCTGGGCTGATGCTTCTTTCTCCTTTGACGCAATATAATGACCGGCGAGGGACGGGGAGTAACGAGACAGAACGGTAGGGGGATTCCACATTGAAATCCCGCTACCATGACAATGTCTTCGCTGCCACCCCCTCACCTACCCCAGTAATAAACCCCAAATCTTCATGACTGTGTCAGACACTCCCGTGGCTAGAGCTAAGGCCGGGGTCACCATCTGGAAAAGACCTGGCCGGGCAAATGTGTCGGCGAATCTACAAAAATAATGCCTGTACTTCAGATTCTCGCCCTCTCGACCCCGCCCACTCGCTCTGTGGTCCGTACCCCCCAAACACCACCCATAAAAACCATATTTTTTAAAAAAATTTTCCTAAAAATTTTTCACTCTTCCACGCTCCATTAAAAAAAACTTTTTAAAACCCTTTTTTTACTTTTTGAATTTAAATTTAATTTTATTTAAAAGCAATACTAAGCTTTTAATAATTAACCCCTCGAAAAGAAAAATATTTTCCCAATAAAAAAAACTTTTATAAGCGATAACAAAAACCCCAAATACTTCACTTCATTAATTCTTGTAATATCGCAAAAACTTTTATTACCACTGACTTTAAAGATATTACAAAACATAAATATAAATGGAAAAATACACTCGCAGTCTATCCTAATTAAAAAATTTAAAAAATTAACATTTTTAAAATTCTACAGATTTTCCCCACAAGACCAAGGAGACACAAAACCCCAGTCACTTCTTTCAACTATCACTAAAATAGGCGGGGTTGGGGAATTTTTTTTTTTAATTTTTTTAAAAAAAAAACACAAACACATTATACATGTAGCATAACAACGTCACATAAACAAGACATTGAACCTTTTAAAAATAAAAACAAAAAAATCCAGTTCCCTATCCCGTACTAAACTTTTTCATAAGAAACCACGTTCAACTAAAATGTTTTTATACCCCCAAAAAAGCCGAAAAATACATGTAACACACTAAGGACAACCCCCACCTAACATCAGGGGGAGTTTATTATATCCAAAAAATACAACCAGATCTTAAACCAAAAACAAAAAAATCCATAGAATTCACACTTATTTACAAATTTCATGAAAGTTAAACAAAAATTCTCATATAATCCGTTTATTCCCCCTTTTTATTTACTTAAACAAATACAAGAATGATAAAAGTTTAATAAAAGAAAACTATCTGGGTATTAACAAAATCCCCTATCACACAATCCCCGTACTTAAAATAACACTATAGCTGATAGCCTATATTACCACCAGTTACACATCCAAAACATGTCCTACAAAACCCTACTTTTACATAATTAATAATGCCAGTGCAGACAAAAAATATTTTACATGCACCGATCTAAGAAATACCTTAAGTAACCTAACCAATTAGTGGTTATACCCCTACCTCATTAAACCTTTATGGGAATTTACCAGAAGTTGTGTTGCATGAACAAAAACAAAACACAAAAATATAAAAGTAATACGAAAACTTAGATATGTACATTACATTGCTATACACAAACACCTGTATAAGCGGAAGAATGTACACCCACAATATTTAATTAATAATAATAAAGCATCAACCATGAACTTCAAACTGTCATAACAACTTTGTATAACATGGAGTTTACACGTAAAATATAAGAGAATACATTACATGCTACCTCATCTTTAAAACTAGCTTATGTAAATATTTATATAATCCAAGACTAAGAATTATCATATTGAACATGTCAAATTGGTTCTCCCACACAAGACGGGGCAAGAAACCCCCTCAATGAAGACTATACAGGTACTCCCCTACAACAAAACTAAATCCTAGCTTAAGACAAACTTGTTAATGACTGGACATAAGATCCTAAATCCCCTCTATCTGAAACACAAATTAACATCCTTGACATGTAATATTCACTACATGAATGTGTGTAAAAGTATTACAATCTTCTTCTATATAGGAGTACAGCTTTAAAGGAAAGTACTTTTTATTTTTAAAATCAAAAGAAGCGCTAAGCCACAAGGGCTATAAGGAAAGTACTTGCAGCTACGTGTTTAAAACTACAAAAATACAAGCATCATCCCGATACTAACGTACACTTGACCTACAGTGTTTCCTTGTTTTATTTTAATTTTTAACACATCTCATATCAATAAAGGGGATTACTAAAATTTCCCACTGGCAGTATCATTTTGTACATGTTCAGTACTGCATGACATAAAACACCATAACAGCTGCGTAAGCCACCTATCCTTGACAGTGAGTGTAATAATATACCCAAAACCAAAATATGTAAATGTATGACTTTTCGGGTGTTACTGAATGAAACCATGGTACTGACGCAAATATAAAATAACTCTCCAGGAAACATAACCAGTTCACGAATTTTCTCTCACTAGCTCACTCTCTCATCACCTTCACACTACTAGCACAACCCCTTTCAAACCCCCCCCTCACATTAAAGGAGACCCGTCCCTTGCCCCCCCCCTGTTCCCTGAGAAGTTGTGCTACAGTGAGATTACGATAACCTACCGAAAAACTTGATTCCACTCCCCCCATATATTAATCTATTCCTACAACCTTGTCCTAAAGAACCTTGCTGCTAACGCTTTTATACCTCAACTGCCCTTTAATCTGCCTCATTCCCCAAGAAACATGCAAATAATCTGCCATAACATACATCAAAGCCCTCCCCCACTTCCACTTGCTACCCCACTAACATCCATTTGACAAAGATCTAAGAAAAGACCAACTCCCCCCCCCCAACAACCTAATAACCCCCGCCATCCAGACTCTCACCACGCCCAAAGATGAACAAAAATATACCACATGATAGGCAGTTTCCTCCTCCCCACAGAATAAACATGTTGCCTCTCTCACCAACCCCATCTTATGCAACATTGCTTAGATGCAACCACACCCATGAGAAAACGGTAATAACCATCTCCCTAACCCTTGCTGGTATCCTAAGCTTCCTGAACTCCCCCCAATATGACCCCCCAGTTATACATGGGGTATACTGCGACCCCTGCAATACACCCCTTCCCCACACCACACCCACCACTGTGTTTACCTTCAAACTTTTAACCTGCCCCACTGTCAACATGAATCTTATTACATCTTCACACTTTCTCAAATCCCTGCCACACCACCATTTCTAGCATCCCTCATCACCCTACCCCACCCTAAACACCCCTAGCCCCCCCCACCCTTGATACCCTCTGCTTAATCTATATAATGCCATTACCCTAGGCCCTAGGGCCCAACAAAACCTAGTCCCCCCCCCGTTTCAACATCACACACCTCCGTCATGACCACGCTCCTTGGGACAACCAGGGCCCTCCCAAACCCCCCAACAAACCTCAAAACAGCCCTCCTCCTGTATTTTCCCTTATATCCTGCCACCCTCAAAGGAACAACCTCTGCCACTCCCCAGACGTTTACATACACCAGCGAGTTCATTACCAATGCCCGCTCTGCTGTAACACCACTTCACTAACCCTCAAACCTTTTAACTTCCTATAACCCTACTTCGTGACTGTTTCTGAGTTAATCTCCTACATTCCTGCAACTTGCTTCATATACCAATATCCCACACATCCTATATTCCTGTCATACAAACCGTCCCATCCCTATCTCCTCCCCCAATCTCCCCCAACCCAATGTTCCTACCTCCAATAACCCTAACTTTGCTAAATTAACTTACCATTCCTGAAGACAAATTCCAAAACTCTAATCATCCTCTCCCACCCCTTCTAAAGCCTCCCAACCTCGTAATCTAAAACAGTTGTATCATCCACATAACCTACTATCCCCCCTATCTTCCCCTCCTACCCCCGCAAATTCCTCCTCCACAGCCTCAAAGAAAGGATGTTACACACATTGCAAAGGCAAACTGCAACAGCGGGCATCCCTGCCTTAATCCCTGTTCCTTCAATCACACACACCGCCCCCCCACTTTTTCCATTAACCTGCACCCTCATGACAGCCCCCTCATATAGAGTGCACACCCACCTCACTACCCCCCCTCCAAAAACCCATTTTCTCCAAACATCCCCACAAAAAGTCCCTCTTCACGCAGTCATAAGGGCCTGAGCCCAATCCAAGGCCAAGACGCCCCCTCCTGGCAGCTCTCCTCTATAAAATCCCTATCCCACTGTCCCATTCTTCATAGTCCGTCCCGTATCCTATACTGACCCCATGTATGCTCTTCTTCCAATTACCTTCTTTTTAAACCTGTTACCCAATACCTTCGCAAAAATTTTGTAATCTGCACACATAAACGGCAACGGACGATAATCATCCCCAACCCCTTCTCCTCCCCCCCCCCCCCCTTCTTGTTGGCACCAAAACAATAGCCACCAGTTTTCTGCGTTTGCGCCATCCCTAAACCACGTTTCTACATATAATTCAGAACTGCCACTCAGGCACTCTTATCCCTCATATCCACCCGATGTGCCTGTAAAATCAATTAGATAACCATCTATTCCTGGTGCCATCCCCTGACTCAACCCATTCACCACCTCCCCCCAACCTCTGCCTCCTTAATGCCTCCCTCCAAATGTCCCTATCTCCCCCCGCCGCCCCAAAACCCATGAACCTCCTAGATCTCCTAAAATGTTTCTAACCCAACCACCCCTCCCCTTCTCTTCCATTTCTCCCGTAAAACCAAGAATCGGCATACCTACTGATACAATTCTGTGTCAGAGAGACCCTGTCCTGCGACATAACCCTTCCCGTCCCCCCCTCCACGACAATATGTGCCACGGTATTCTCAACTTTCGTCCTTGATTTTCGGACTACAAACTCTGTTAGCCCTTATCACCTTATAGTACATCCTCCAAGCCTGCCCTGACCCTGAGTGCATCCAAAACTTCATTATGCATCTCCACTATACGACTTCTAAGTTCCCCCATAACTCCTCCCCACACCTTCCCTATCCCCCTATAACAATCCATTCAACTGGCCTCTAAATAATTCTGCAATCCAAACCTCCAGCGTGCCCGTTTCCTGCCCCTCTTCTTAAAAAATTCCTGCAATCTGCACCTTTGCTGCAACTCCCACCAATCTAAGCAAATCCACCCCTCATCCCTAGCCCCCAAAACCCTTTCCCATCACCATACCTGAAAGGACCAACCTTTATCTTCCACCTGTAAAAGCCTCACATTTAATTTCCAATAACTCTGATTTATTCTCGGAAAAACCATCCACCGCAGGTCAGACCACACTGCTCTCTGTGAACAGACATACCCTCACTCTACTGTTCTACACCCTCTCCACTCCTATCCCCTGGCCTCACATAAATCCTATCCAACCTTGGCCTCCATTACTCCCTCTGAACATGGTGTGGCTCAGGTGGCTCCACCTGATACCCCCCCCTTCCGACCACATCTACGACCCCGACGTCTCGAAAAGCATCCCGAAAAGACACCAAACACACACCCCGCCCCCCAGGTAATACGGCGTCTCCTTGCCTAATCACACAATTCAATCACCTCCAATATCGTCAATAGCAAGGTAAACCCCTAAGATAGTATAACAATACATTCCCGAACAAAGTCTGTTTTTATCCTCACGTTACCAATCACGGCATATAAACTCACACAATCAAACATAACCCTGCTCTCCCCCACCAACCATCCACGCGAACAACCCTCCCTCCACCTCCCCCCCCTCCCCCCCTCCTCCCACCCCATGACTCCGCAAAATGACTGTCTCCTTACTAAAACAGCCACTCATCCCTTTAAAATTTTGCCATGCTTACAAACAACTTATGTCCTCTCAATCACAACTCACTAACCTGACTTATGGTTTATGTTCCATAGGAAACAAAACACCACATCATACCTTTGAAGGAACCACTCCAACCATACCCTTTTTAACTTCGGTCTTGAGGCCATTAAGCATTAGTGTTACACACCTGAACGGTCAGACAGGGGGCGGCTTACCTCTTGTGCAGCTGTGGCTTGCTCACACTCCCTTCAAGCAGCCTACCTTTCCTTACTACTCTTTTTAATAAGACCACCTCACCTCCCCTACCCCCCCTGTCCTCTCCCCCCGATTTTTCCCTGTGCTCGCCTCCCCCTGTAGGGGATTTTCGTACCGCCTCTGCCCATGCCTTCTTACCTGGTCTTTGCCCAGTGTTAAAACAAACGTCGTCTAATTCAGTCACCCTACTGGCCCGATTCCTAGAGCTCCTCCAAAGCCATCTCTACCTCAGTACTCATACTGTGTACCTCTGCCACCACAACTGTATCCCTGTCCAACCATTCCCCTGTTCCTCCCTTCTTCTCATCAAGGGCCCTTGCTAATCGCTGCCTATCATGGGGCCGTCCATCATGTCCTCCGCCTACGAAGTCCCTCCAAGAATTCCTGGAGCACAACTCCAAGGACACCTCCTGTGTCGACTTCCGCCACTTCCTCCACCTCCACAGGCTTTGGAGGAAATCCCATCCTCCACCGGAGTGTGACAACACACGTCCCCAACTGTTCTCCCTCCTTTTTCCACCCTCCTCACATCCATAGAGGGGTCCCAGTTTTCCGCAGTTGCCACCACACTCTCTGGCTGGGGCCTCCTCCACCGGGTTCAGGCCCACCCTTGGAGCAACTCTACGTACACAATCTGCCCCGCTATATGTTCATGAAGAGTTGCAAAGAACGGACACGTCTCCTTTGTCCCATATAATACGCATATACCTGAAGATCCTTACCTGTTAACATAACATACGAAGGTATAGGCTTCTTTAATGTCATCTTGATGGTGTATGAAGCTCCGGAGGCCTCATATGGTCCATCCTGCAATACCCCTCCTCCTAGCCTCATGAATGACTCCGTAATTGGGTTGAAAACGTCCTCTATACCAAACTTGGTCACCTCAAAGGTACATTTCTCACTCCGTACCCACGTGTAGTAAGTAGACACGTCATATGCATATACACATCCATCGTCAGTTGAGGACATTCGGCGTTCCTGTACTCCTCCACCACACTGCTGTAGAAACTTGGCCCTCAGAAACTTCAACTTCACAAATTGCTCTTATCATCCCGTTAAGGCCACACCATACAGTTTCCTCGGTTAGGGATGCTATATAGAATCCCTAGTAAATTGCAGGAAGAAGTAACGTTCATCATAGCAGGGCTCAGAGAACCCCTTAACAAGCTCAAGCAGACTGTGTAATCCTCCTGCCGTGTAATCCCCATGTTTGATCCAGTGAAAACTGCCAGAAACCAGGGTGAAGTGGGAGCTACCTGCCAGGATCCCGTCCGCCACGCCCAATAGCGATGCAACAATTTTTATGAAGGGTTTGGGATGGGTAAGGTTTCTAAGGTTAGTGGGGGGAGGGGGTTTTGCAGGTCTTGAGGGTTTTTAAGCTTAAGATATAACTGGGTGAATAAAAGGTTTTGAGAATGCGATTGGTATATGATTACGGATTATATATATATGATGTGGGCTATGGGGAGGCGACGTGCGTGCAAGAATTAATGCGTGGCAGCAACTTTTTATAGGACGCAGTGTAGGAATAAAGGGGTGTATGAGGGAGATGGGAAGAGATTTTAGTGAGGGTTATAGAAATTTCACATTTAAGGGATTTATGGATTTTGCAAGCGGGTAAGGGGATACAACGGGGCAATTTTCCTAGAAGAATGGGGAAGTGAGCATGGATAGTCTGTTTTTCATGGATGTATAATTGAGTTTTTGATATCTAGGGGCAATTAGGGTTATTGCCCCAAGGGGTTTCCGTACTACACAAGTTATCATTTGGAGTGTTGTCACTACGATATGCATATTATTAGTTTTCCTGTATAAATCATTTTCAAGAAGGATTTTTAAAATTTGGATGAAAATTTTTTCAAGAGATTCAAAAAATGTTATAGGTGTATTTTAATGATTTTGATTCAATTGTTAATGGTAAAAATATATTTATTTTCCAGTTTAATTAACAGAGTTTTTCCTTATGTAAAGCACAACTTTAAATGGTGTAAAATTAGAAAATTAGGTAGTTTGATATTTTAAGGTTCTTTTTTCTTTTACTGTATTCAAATTCTGGGCGATGGAGGCAATTATACGAATATGCTAAATTGATAACGGAAAATTTTCTGTAACTCTGGAGTTAATACAGGTGAATGTTAATTATTCTTGGTTGAATTGAGGTATTATTATAATTGAAGGTGGATGTGAATGTGTTGAATAGTCAAGTATGTTTTATATAACATCCTTTGTTTTACACATGTAGGAGAACTGACAGTCAGAAATATTTACCTTAGTTTAGCACATTAGGAGAACTGACAGTCAGAAATATTTACCTTAGTTTAGCACATGTAGGAGAACTGACAGTCCAGAGAAATAAAAAATTAATTACCTTTGTTTAGCACATGTAGGAGAACTGACAGATCAGAAATATTTACCTTTGTTTTATGCACATTTAGGAGAACTGACAGTCAGAAATATTTACCTTAGTTTAGCACATGTAGGAGAACTGACAGTCAGAAATATATACCTTTGTTTATCTCATGTAGGAGAACGGACAGTCAGAAGATATTTACCTTAGTTTAGAGCAGCATGTAGAGAACGACAGTCAGAAATATTTACACTTTGTTTTAGCACATGTAGGAGAACCTGACATTCAGAAATATTTAACCTTTGTTTAGCACATGTAGGAGAACTGACAGTCAAAATATTTAGAATGAGAAGAGTGGGATTTCCTTTTTATTGTTTTTTTATTCGTTGTAAATATGTACATCAATGATTAGAATAGTTAGTGGGTTTTTTTGTATATTTATGGTTTGTTACGGATAACATATTGTAGTAGAATACAGGCTTAGGTAGATGGTAAACTTATGATAATGGTGTAAGCTGTCTTGGGCCAATGCAGGGCTCTGAACTTGGAGGTGCACTACACCCTTGAAGACAGGATCCAACTGGTAGCGCCAGGAGGATTGCAAAGTATCTCTCCTCCCCGACTCCCAGGGGCTGACAAAACTGATGATAGATTTTACGGGTCCGCCAGGGACAGGTCATTCCACTTGCATCCAGGCCGCCGATGGATGTGGGTCGAGTAGCAGATGCCACACAGAAGCTCCTTGCCCATGACATGCTCCAGGCAGGAGGCTGCGACAGACTGGCAGCGAACTACAACGGTGCCACCCCCCTTGGGCGCCAGAGCTTGTTTGCGGTGAGCTGGACAACCCTACCAGACAGCAAGAGGCAATTGCACCCGGGACAATTCGCACCACACTTGCCTTGGCTAGCATTGTGGGTGCAGAAGGCCCCGGGTGTGTGACATATTACAACTGATAGCTCCAGAGACCCAGTGGGAGGCCGCACGGCTGCTGGGATTTCCACAGCAATCTGACAGCAGGTTGGCAGCCTCCCCAGACCATTGCCTAGCACCATCCTCCAGGCCGAACTCTTTGCCACCAACAAATATCTGCGGCATGCTCTTGCAGACCATCAGCATCCACCCCATCATTCCCACGTTGATTCCAAGGCAGCTATCCAAGCGCTTATGCACAAGAGCCAAAGGACTACATACACTTAATCACATCCATATCCGGGTGACCTGCAGACTCTTCATGCCAGGTCGCGGCACCATCATACTGTATCCCGAGCCATGTGGGTATCCCGGCAATAATGCTGCAGGAAGAGGCCTGATAGGACTGCAACCCTCGAGGCACAGCCACATGCTGCGACCTCCATCACCTCAGCCAGATTGTGCAGTGGCTGCTGGTGCGGCGAGTCGCCCATCCCTGACCCTGGGGAGTCACGGAGATTCTGTTGGTATATGTCAGAGGGCGACCCACAGGGTGCCCCCGTCCAAGTCCTCGGACACAGTCCAGGGACCTGAAGGGAGGTACATATCCACCGCCTACGCTAGGGTTAACCCACCACTGCGCGATTGTTGAACGGGCACGAGATGAGCTCTGTGCCCATTGTGACCGAATGGTTCCGCAGCCCTTGGTGCACTAACCTGTTAAAACTGCCCGGCTACGATGGCCCCTACGTGCCGTAGACACTTCCCATGACCCCAGTAAGGGAGACCCGAGAGAATGAGCAGCACATCTTGTGTACTTAGCTGTCAGGGGACCTTGGAACCTTACTTCCAGTCCTTGCATGCACCGCCCCCCCCCCCCCCCCGCTGAAGTTGCTGCGAGGGGCCTGCTTTGGCCACCATTGCACTGCACACCAGCCCATGTTAGTGCACAATAACGTTGGTACGTCATCAGGCCATAGGGCCGGTGAGGTACTCCCCCCCCTTCTCCTGCTGAAGAACACTGCCACACAGGTGCAAGTAACGATAAATGTAACTTCCATACCCTGGAGCCATGCCGGGTCACCAAAATGGAAGAGACCCGGGCCGGATTACCGGCGATCAAATAGAAAAGAAAGAAAAGAAATAAATCTCTTGACATTAACAAGACTATTTATTATAACAAGGGGTCAATGTTTTTATGGAAAGCAATTTATTGAAAAAATTTGAAACGTATCCTCATAAAGAGAGGAATGTAGGCAATAGACCTGTGCTGATTAGGTAGCGGTTTGCCATATGAGGTTTCTAAATTTATGTAGGTCAATTTAATACTATATTTCCTTCTTGTGTTCAGAGCAGAAGGGAATTTGAAAGATAAAAAAAAAAAGATAACTGTACTGTAAACATATATCAATTCATCGAGCTATTAAGGAAACAAGCTTAATTTGATGAAGAATTTTTTTTTTTTTTATATTTTATTTAAATACAGCACAACATATAAATAATTAAAATAACACATGAATTACCATTTGCAAATACAATGACCTAACCATCAACTCTAAAATAAAAAAATAAAAATGTGACATATCCTGAAATGTTTTTGTTTCATATTCTTACTAAGGATATTCCTCATCACCTAACGGAATGAAAAGAGCAAGATGGCTCCTGCACAAGAAAATTACATTAACAAAGTCAAAACCCTCACAATTCATGCTTGTGCAAACACAACCCCACCAAAACACTGTACAATAAGACCCCTTGCAAAGTAAACAAAATATAATACAGCATACAAAATAAATTATATATTACAATAACTTAAACAAAAGGCAACCTAAGCTACAATAACAGTGCAATGACACATACCATTTCCCCTAAACAATGAGCAGTAAATCATACCTAACGAATGAAAAAAACAAGATGCTCCTGCACAAAAATACATAACAAACCAAAACCTACAATTATCTGTGCAAACAAACCCCAAGCTCGTAAATAAAACCCCTTGCACAAAGTACACAGAATATAATACACATACAAAAGATCATATTATACATTACATATACTTAAACAGATAGGCAAACCAAGCCTACAATAAACAGTGCAAATACACACACATAACACAGAAACACAATGACAAAACAAACCCGCCAGAAAAGACATAACATTATAACAATACAATAACAAAAGCCCCCAACTCTGTCTTAAACTTGAATTCATTTAACTTAAATTTAATTTACATTTTATTAAACTAAAATTCCATTACAATATGCAATATAACATACCATGAAATTGGTAAAACATGTTAAGACATGAACATTACATCTACTACACGGCCACTTAGTGAACATACAAAGTTACCTTAAGAAAACCTAACACAATACAATACTAAACTAAAACAACAGTTTACAGTAACATCAAATCTTCTAATACACTGATGCAACATTAACATACCAACACTTCCAAGCTATCCCAACACACATATCCCAAACATCTACAAGTTAAACTAGCCATCACACTGGTTAAACACGATACAATATGTAACATTAAAAAGTTACAACCACATTGCCAAATACTCTAGCATCTGTTAAACACATTATCAATGTAAACATTAAACAAGTTATATACCTAGCATCTCATGTGGTTAAACCAATTATCATATTAAACATTAAAAAGTTATCATAGCCACTCTGTGGTTAAACACATTATCAATATTAAACATTAAACAAGTTAACATCATAGCCACTCATGTGGTTAAACACATTATCATTATTAAACATTAAACAAGTTAACATCATAGCCACTCTCGTGTTAAACACATTATCATATTAAAAAATTAACAAGTTAACATCATAGCCCACTCATGTGGTTAAACACATTATCAATTTTTTTTTTTTTTTTTAAATTCCAAGGTTTAGTCATCATGGTTTTAAGGTTATCCTGTATGCATGAACATAACCATAGATTCCAAATTCATCATTCATCTCCCTTCCACTCTATTCATAACCCTCCCACCATCCACACAACAAAGAGCCTAAACCAACCCACCCTCATGCATCCCCCGGTAGGAGACCAACCCTTTGCCCGCCCCCTGGGTTCATGAGGAGGAGGCCCCCCACAGTGAGATTCCGGTAACCCTCCGAAAAGCTAACTACCCACCTCCCCCCATAGACTTGCCTATTCCTACACATAGTTCTATAAAATCTCGCTGCTAACGCTTTTATCCTCAACTCTCCCCTAACCTCCCTCATCCCCCAAGATACATGTAAATAATCCGTCATAACATACATTAAGCTCTACCCACATCACCCGGCACCCCAGTTTACATCCAACATTAAGGCCCTTAGGAATGGCCATTGCCCCCCCCCCCAAAAAAAATCTGATAACTCTCACCATCCATAACCTCACCCCCTCCAAAGAGGGACAAAAATATACCGCATGAAAAGCCGTTTCGATGTCCCCACAATGCCAACAAGAGTCCTCTCTCACAAGACCCATTTTACACAACAACATCCCTAAGGCCAATATCCCATCAGAAACGATAATACTAACACTCAGTACCCTCTGCCGGTTCTAGCAAGCCAAACTTCCTCCGATAAGCTTATATCCAGTCATATGTTTGGATATACAGCTAGCCCCTTAAGACACCCTGCCCACCACATCACCCACGCAATTCGATTGACCTTTAAAGTGGAACACCGTTTTACATGTAATAAAACCCTCAACACGGCCTCACATACCTCAAATCCCTTCCACACCACCATTTGCGTGCATCCTCCATTACCCTACCTACCCTGACTCCTCTGTTCCCCCCAGTCCTGGAATATATCTTTGTTTAATATATAAAGCCATTACTCTCTGACCCAATGACATCAGGCAAGACCTCCCACTTCTTTCCCCTTCCGCATCACCACGTCCTTGCTCACATTGCCCTCCCAAACCCCCACACATACCTTAGAAACCTTCCTCTGGTTTCTGCAATATCCTTTGCTCTAAAGGGAACACCTCAGCCACTCCCCACACCTTACAGTAACCAGAGAGTTGACCCACTAAAAAAACCTCTGCGGTAATGTTACTGTTCCCTAGCCCTTAAGCTCCTAGCCTACCCAAGAACCCTGGGCCTCGTAACTAATTCCAATTTTATCTTCCTACTCTCCTCTGCACTTTCCTCCGCCATGTACCATATCCACAAACCTTAATTCTGTCCACTACTGACCATCCCAACCCCTCCCCCCAAGCTCCCTCCCAACCAATCCCCCCCCCCACCTCCGTAATATCATCGACTTCATTAAATTGAAACTCACATACCCCGTAGCGTCCCCAAAAATCTGAATGATTCCACCAACTTTCCTTAGATCTTCCTCATGCCTTATACCAGCCAGTATATCAACTATACCTCCACAATCCCCCCCCACCCACCCCTCCTAATCCCGTGTTCAATCATCATACCTCATCCAACAACCCTAAAAATGGATTCTGTACGCAGGCAAACAATAACAGAGTGGGACAGCCGCCTCAAACCTCTCCCCCTCAGTACTGGGTTGCCCCCATCTTAACCAATTAAACCTGTACCCTAATAACTGCTCCGCTCCCTCATACAAGGTATGCACCCATCTCACCACTCTTCTCCCCCAAACCCAACTGTTACAAACAAACTTTTTAAGAAATGCCCTATTCCATCATCATTACGCATTAGGCCCAATCTAAAACCAGTATTCCCCCTCCGGTGCGTCCTCCAATAAAATCTCTTATGTGACTATGCCCGACGCCTCATACTACTCTTACTTCCCGGGATGCCAATCTTTTTGGGGGTAAGCCCCCCCGCCATGTTCCACTGATCCTAGAACCTACTATCAGACGGAAGTTGCCCAGATTTTAGCATAAATTTTATAATCGTGCAACTCATTAAGGAGATTGCTCTATAATCACTTCATACTTTCCATCCTTCTTCTTCGGCCACCAACACAACTATCCCTGTTTTCTGGGTCTACCCCCCATCCTCCCACTGTTCCACATATGATCAAGACTTCCACTTAACCCATACCTAATGCATTTCCCAATAAACTCTATAAAAAATCATTCGTATTCCATCAATGCCCCCGCGTCTTACCCTGACTCGTCCACGTAAACCCGCCTCCGCCCACCCTCCTCCTCTCTAATACTATACTAACCCTCCACATTTCCCGTTCCTCTTGTCCCAATACAAAAGTATTCTGCTAACCCCAATACCTCCTCACTGACGATCTTCCTTGTTCCTCCTCCATTTCTCCCTAAACCAATAATCAGCATAAACACTACTAATATCATCTTATCGGTAAAGACCTTGACCCACCACATACCCTCACCTCCCACATCATTCCGACCAACTAGATGCGCTATGGTAGTCAACCATCTGCCTTTCCCTAAATTTTCCCAGGACATAACCCTGAATGGACGATCACCCTTTAAAAGCCTCCTCTAATCCTGCCCAGAACTCTAATTGCGTCAAACCTTTCATTATGTAAACCTCATCCACTCCTTAAGCCATCCACCTCACCTCGCACATCTTCCCTTCCCCCCCCCTCGGTCTAAACAGCATCTCAGCTGTACCCTCCAGGTAGTTTTGCATGACAATAATCTCCACCCGTGCCTGTTCCTTTCCCTGTATCCTAAAAAACTCTGCTATTGCTGTCTTTGCCCGCATCTGCCCACCAGTCAAGCCAAATCC
Organism: Cherax quadricarinatus; assembly: GCF_026875155.1. NCBI lineage: Eukaryota > Metazoa > Arthropoda > Malacostraca > Decapoda > Parastacidae > Cherax > Cherax quadricarinatus. The sequence continues at coordinate 16,120,354 of NC_069480.1, forward strand.
ATCCCACCATCCCTACCCTCCCAGCAATGTCTTCTCCTCCCACCATTTCCTCAAAGGATTTAGCCTCATCCCCCTCCTGCAGGAAGGCCCCACATTCCAATTTCCAATACCCGCATATATCGCACTACTACCAATCCACCCTGCAGATCACTATCACCGCCCCTGTGATCCGAAAAACCGACATCAAAAGCCCTCACACTCTCCACACCAATTCCCCTGCATCACATATATCCTACTCTAACCTCGCCCATAATTCCCGACAATGAACGTGTGCTTCCACCCCAAACTCCCCCCTAACCCACCACATCTACTACGCCTAAATCCCTTAACACATCCTAGCGCACGCCAAAACACATCCCGCCGCCCCTCGTCCACACAACATCACATACTAACCACACAGTTCCCAATCACCTCCAAGACAGTTATGGAAGGTAAACCCCGCAAAATAATACATTCAAAACATCACGAACAAAATCAACTTTTGACTCTAAACATGTTACAAAGCCGGCATATATACACCAATTAAAACATACTCTCCTCACACCACCACAACCCCAGTGCCCATCTACCCTTACAAACCCTCCCCCCCAACACCATGACACGCAAGGCTGGTCTCCTTTACAGCTACAGCTACCCCCTCCTTTTAATTGCAAAGCATGATTTACAATCATTTTATAACCCCTCAAATTCAATTCACCTCCCTAACCTATGGTTATCTCCTGCAAAAAACATACATCCACATCAAACCTTCGTAAAAACCACACTAACCAAACCCGTTTAACACTCAGATTTAAGCCCATTGACATTTAATTGTGAACACAACATGAATTTGCCCAGAAGATGGGCTTACCCCTATGCCGCTGTATCTTACTTCACCATTTCTCAAGTACCTTTACCATTTATATCTTTTTTTCTAACCGTCCTCCACCCCACCTTGCCCCCCCTCCACTGAGTCTTTCCCTGTACACCCCCTTCCCTGCTTGCCTTTTCCCCTACAACTACCCATGATTCTCCCGGGTCTCTGCCCAGTTGATAAAACATCATCGAGGTCAAAAGCAACCCGCAGTCCTTTTGCGTGACTCTTCAACACACAAATCTACATCCTGCAAACTGCACTCCTTCCTGATTGGGGAAAACCCCCCCCCTGTTCCACCACCACTTCCCTGACCTCTCTGTCATTCCTCGAGCCCTTCACCTGTCCCTGCTGCTCTACCAACAGCTGTATCTCACTTGAAATCTTCCTCATGACCTATCCTCCCCAGCCTACCGTCTCGTCGAAGAACACCTGCAGCACCGCTTCCCGCAACTTCTCCTGGGTAGACTCTTCCACGTCCACCCGTCACTCAGGCGATGGGGGCCCCTCCCCTGTCACCTCGGGATGTAACACAGGAACCGACCGTAGCGATAAGCTTCCCGTTCTACCTCATCATTCCATCGAACCACTCTGGCTCCAAAAAGGCACGCTACCAGATCCCTGGTAGGTGCTGTGCCTTCTAGACAATCTTAAGCTGTGCTGCCAGTATGTGTCATATGAGCTACAAATTCGACAGGTACTTTCTCTGGCCGCATAGTGTACAAAGACCTGCGACCTGGACTCCACCAATGATGTATGACGGTATAGGCCTAGCCAACGTCCATTTGCGGAATAAGGCCTCAGGATCGTCCCTTATATGGCCCTTCTGTCCATACTCCCCATCGTTGCCGAATGAACTTTTAACTCGTAGTTGTTGATAGACCTCCTGTATACTATACGCCGTCCCTCAAAAGGGACTTCCTCAACCTTCACACCACTATAGTACCTGGAATACGTCATGCATAACAACGTCCACTGCGATTATCACTGTTCACCTTCCCTCTCCTGGTACTCTTCAAACAAGTCTGTCGTAGACGGCCGGTAACGATACAGTACAGGATACTCTGGTCAGTCCCATTTAAGTCAACACCATAAACTTCCTCGTTGGAACACCAATAGGCATCCCTGATGATAGCAGGTAGTCAAAGTAATGCATCGTGCTCCAGTAAGCGTGCCACGTACAGCTGTATACAAACAGTGGTTAATTCCGCTTACCCACTCGTACGCCTTTTTTGTCATTCTAGTTGCTAAAGTACACCACCAGAGGCAAGGTGTGCTACCTAGGCGTGCATCCCTCTCTCTCCCCGTAAGGTCGAGAGACGAATGTAACTAATAATTTGTATATTCTTGTGTTACCTTGGGATAAGGTAGCATAATGAATAGGGGAACGACGAAAATTTATAACCGTTCTACGTATAAATGAACAAGTTTGTAATTAAACTTACATGAATTGTAATGATAGTTAACCTATGAATTGATTTATTGTATTGTATATTTTTAAATTATGTTTAAAACAAAAAAATTATATGGTTAGGTTTTACGATTATTTCTTTCTGTAAGCTAGACTCAATACAATGATTTCCTGTATTATGATTGTGGGACTGGATCTTGAAATGTAAGTTCACTACAGGAATTCTTTATTAACCAATTTAGAAATCAAACTGTTCCATATTTACATAAAGTACTTATGCACTTGCATTTTGTGTTTGTAAGTCCGTGAGGCAGTTATCACCTTTACCATATTAAGATTTTAGGGAAAAGATGTAATCATTGTAGTTTATCTTCATATTCTTATGTGTTGGAAGAATTTATACTTTCGATAGCATTAATAATAAGTATAGGGTTAACTTAATTTAATGTGCATCTCTTGTGGTTCTAATTTTTGTTGTACTTTTTCAGTATAGGGGGAGGTTCTGTCCTGGGGAAGTGGGGGGGTTCTGTCATGGGGCAGGGGGAGGTTTCTGCTGGGAAGGGGAGTAATGGGAAAATTTTATAGGGTGTTTATCCTGTACTGTACCTCAGCATTATATACATACCCATTAATCTCATTGGAGACCAACCAAATTGTTTACCATATTCACCCACCCCCGTGAATACATATGAGAAAAACTAACCACCCCTGGTCGCGGCAAAAGTGGTTTCCTTCGAACCTCGACAATCTTATCCATAACTACCCGAGACCAATGGATTGGATAGCCCCACAAGTACGGTGCTACAAATTAATTGTGGACTGTATATCTTATATTAGTTTTTAGAGCTGAATGAAGGGGCGGGGGTAGGATACACCTGGCTACATCCATCAAGGAAAAACATTTTAAACATAATCCCACCAACTTTCCCAGATGATCTCTGGTGGTCCTTATGTAGCTGGCTCACTCATTATACGCTATCCAAATAACAACATAACCAAACTGGCCGCATCAGTCTGTAATAACTAGAAGGGTTACCTTAACTGTGGGTGATTGATACTCCTTATTTCCTCCTCCATTCACCACTCATTTTTCGATGTCCTGCTACACCGACACGGTCACATTCCAGCAGGACGAGGTATCCATTGGTTTTCCCGCTTTAGAAGATCTACTCAATGAGCTTCACTTTCCTCGTCTCGGGAACAACGAGGTCTACTTGTTTCACTTCGGAGCAAGGCGACTTTTTCACTTCACGCATTATCTTAACTAAGCGTTTTATCATTAAGTACATTACAATTCACAAGACAGATTTAATGTTCCATAATTATTATACAAATTAGAGATCATTCCATCGAAGATCGAGACCGATGAGTGTATGATTAAACCAAGGTAAATTTTTCCCCAGGACCACAGTCCCAGTTGACGCACCAGTCACCCGGTTACCTACCCTTACCACTCATTTTAAATCACTTTATTACGGTGGTCCCGTAAATCACGTTCCCCCTCAGCTTCTCCACCATGAACATTACGGACCACTTCCTATTATGAAATGAGGCCTATATTAATCCCTATGGCCGCCGTAATGCCATTATTCCGTGGTTCCATGCTACCCATCCACCTCCTCCACATTCAAAACACTCCCGCCTCCCAAGGCCCGCGTCTCACCTATCCCCCCCACATCCACGCATGCGCAAAGGGAACTCTTCTTGCTTCTACCTATTGTCAAATACATTTTGACTCAATCGGCACATTAAACCACCTATAGGCGCTATAGTTTTCGGAAAATTTAAAAATTTCCACAGGGAGGTTCTGTCTGGGGAAGTGGTGTTCAGACTGTGGGAAGGGGGTTTCTTGTCTGGGGAAGGGAAGGTTTCTGTCTTGGGAAGGGGGTTTCTGTCTGGGAAGGGGTTTCCTGTCCAAGGGAAGGGGGTGGGTTTAGTTTGTCAGAGTTACGGTTATGTAACATACTGTGCTCTTTTTGAGTATTACCCTTATGACGTTTAAGTCTAGTACAGTAATATCAGATTTAAAACTTTTGAGATGTAGTTATGTACGGAAGATTGTATCAATTCGTCTCCTAATTTGGTTACTGTTTGTGTTTTCATTAGATAATATTGTTACATGTATAATTAATATTTAAATTGTAATTGGTATTATATGGCCCAATTGGAAAGTTTTACAATTGTTGACGGGATAACCTGTTTGTTTGTTTTTTTATGTGCTTGTGATGTTACTTTTATAACTAAAAATAAAAAAAATGCAGAGGGGATGAAAGGTTAAGTTTGTGTCAGCACTAATTGAAGACATCCAGTGTGTATTATGACAATGGAATTTTATAATTCTGTGTACGTAACTGATACTGGTGTTCCTTTTATTTATAATGTATTTTTAATGTTTTTAAATTAAAAACAAAAAAAATCTATTAATTGTCCCTGCATGCCCGCCTAAGTGGGGAGGTGAGCATTGAGACAATTGACCAAATAATGTTCCCAGTCATTTGCGCGCAGCTCGTCATACACTGTCTGCCAGCGTAAGGGCAGTTTGGAAGAGGCCTCAAGCATTTCAGGGGTACGATCGGTTTCCTATAGCTAGGTAAGGCTAGTCTGCCAGCGTGCCTTCAAGTTCGTATTTAGGATCATTGGTAATAGGTATTGGTTTTATAAGACTTTGATTATTATGGAAAGTGTATTTGGGTTTAGAGAGCAACGTAGGTTTCAGTGACGGTTCTAAGTAGTTCTGAATACTGTTCACAAGGTCATTGTTCATTGTAAAGTCTCACAGAGGAACACACGATAGTAATTATACCATCATCACATGCAACAGTCATCAATGTTGATCAGTGGGAACATTCAAATGTTTTCAGTTTGATTATCCCACTAGGAAGGATAATATTACCAATATATAGTGAGGTTAACCTTGGGAAATTATCTGATATCTGTTACAATGGAAGACTGACAGCTGGCAGAATTAATGTTGAGCCAGACACAGATCAAGGACACCATGATATATGTGGGTTCAAGGTCACCTACAATTTGCACATTATCGTCCCCTCAAGGAAGGTTCCTTGATGTTGGTGAGGGGCTCTTGATTTAGGGAATTGGATCTGTGCTCCAGTTCCCCGAATTAAGCTGAATGCCTATCCCACTCCCCCCCCCCCAGGCGCTGTATAATCCTCCGGTTTAGCGCTTCCCCCTTGATTATAATAATAATAATAATAATGCACATTATCATGACTATTTTAAGAGTGACAGCAGTTGGTTACCATTATGATCACCAAACTGAGAGTTTCCAATGTTTTTGTCTCGCATTATAATCACCAATAATAATAAGAGTAAGTTCAGACTGAGCACAAGTTGGAAGCTCCAAGTAATAAAAACTTATCAGCAGAACATACAAGTTAAATATGTTGAGAGCAGACTGCCAATATACCTGAATCAAGTTACTAAGTCCGGGAAGTGCTGCTCAATACTTAAGTTGTCAGTGGCCCTGATAAACCCAACACTCAAGACACACTCAAGTGGCCGCTCATTACTTCACTGGTCACGGTTTTTACCTTTGCTGTTTTGTTATGTACTTTTATTGTTTATTAATTTTATCCTTTGTTTTTATCTTATGTGTTGTACTTTATATATATCTGTTATGATTGGTGAGTGACTTTTGTGGTTAAATGTTTCAAGTATCTTAACTTGCTATTACTAATGCCTTCTATTATGCCATTATTGTTACTGTGCTCTTAAGTTGACTCAAGTGTACTATGTAACGCTCAAGTGTACTATGTAACGCTCAAGTGTACTATGTAACGCTCAAGTGTACTATGTAACGCTCAAGTGTACTATGTAACGCTCAAGTGTACTATGTAACGCTCAAGTGTACTATGTAACGCTCAAGTGTACTATGTAACGCTCAAGTGTACTATGTAACGCTCAAGTGTACCATGTAACACTCAAGTGTACCATGTAACACTCAAGTGTACCATGTAACACTCAAGTGTACCATGTAACACTCAAGTGTACCATGTAACACTCAAGTGTACCATGTAACACTCAAGTGTACCATGTAACACTCAAGTGTACCATGTAACACTCAAGTGTACCATGTAACGCTCAAGTGTACCATGTAACGCTCAAGTGTACCATGTAACGCTCAAGTGTACTATGTATGCTCAAGTGTACTATGTAACGCTCAAGTGTACTATGTAATGCTCAAGTGTACCATGTAACACTCAAGTGTACCATGTAATGCTCAAGTGTACTATGTAACGCTCAAGTGTACTATGTATATGCTCAAGTGTACTATGTAATGCTCAAGTGTACTATGTAATGCTCAAGTGTACTATGTAACACTCAAGTGTACCATGTAACACTTAAGTGCACAAATAACACCTCGGTATTATTTTATAAAGTCAGCGATGGTGATGCACTTGTTGGTGACTTTCAAGTTTCAGTATTTTTTTCTCAAACATTGTGAAGGGCTCTTGATCCAAGGAAGAGGAGGTGCCCTCCTCTTCCTTGGATCATATGTGATCACCTGTCATACCCTTAACTTTGGCATCAAGGGTGTTTTAAATAAATATCTTTATTTACTACATGTACAAGTTGTGGAAATATAAACACACATGCAGTATAATGTGATACTTTATTGACAACGTTTCGCCCATCCAGTGGGCTTTTATCAAGTCACAAACAGATCTACCTGGGTGTAAACATGTGTGAATATTTATAGGATGAGAATCCTGGGTCAGGTGGAGAAAGCTGCATGTGATAATCTTCCGAGTAGATAGTCTAAAAACTTATATTCCATTGTGTTAGGTATTTTATAGCATTTATTTCCATGTACAAGGTATACAGACCATAGCTGACATCAATGACATACTACTATATAGAAAGTCCATTGTTATGCTGAGCATTTCCCACAAATTAGGTAAATTTTGCCCCAGGATGCAACCCACAACCAGGTACCCATTTTAACTGATGGTGAACATAAACAACCAGTGTAAGGAAAAAACGCCCAATGTTTACACCTTTGCTGGAGTCGAACCTGGACCCTCAAGCGTGAAGCGAGAACTTTGCCTACTAGTCAAAATACTGAACTTTAAAATGGTATAAAATACCGACAGATTGTTAGGTAAGACACATAATGCAACAGTTAGATACTAACTGTTGCATATGTGTCTTACCTAATAGTCAAAATACTGATGATATAATGTATGATATTGACTAAGTAATATGATGTTTGTGTGACACACCAACACTGTGCTATCTTACATAAGGAAGATTACCAATAGACCCCTGGCTGTCTTCAAGAAAGTGCTGGACAGGCACCTAAAGTCAGTACCTGACCAGCTGGGATGTGGTTTGTATGTCGGGTTGCGATTGCAGCAAACAGTAACAGCCTGGTTGATCAGACCCTGATCCACCATGAGGCCTGGTCACAGACTGGGCCATGGGGGTGTTGACCCTGTCCAGGTATACACACCTACACTGTGCTATCTTCCAACGAGCAAGGTGTTTAGTCAAAATATTGATGGTACAATATACAATTGAACCTTGACTTATGAGTGTCCCAATGTACGAGTTTTTTGAGATACGAGCCGTCCCTGGTCGATTTTTTCGCTCTGAGTTACATGCCAATATTTGAGTTACGAGCCAGCTCCCAATGCTTCCCCTTCAAACCCAAAACCTGGACATCTCGCTTGTTTATCTATGACTTCATGACTCGCGAAATCGCAATGACATGATTGCAAACAAACCATACCACGGGCGGGATTTGAACCTGCGGTCAGAGAGACTCGAAACTCCAGACCGGCGCTTTAATTCCATGGAAATCATCCTCTTTTTCTCCTCAGCACTGTCCTTTACACTTACTTTTTCAGGACCATGCTTATAAAAAAAAATTAGCCAAATGACTGTCAAAAATGTAAGAAAAGCATGAAAGAACTGCTCACACAGCGAGGTAAACAGTGCACTGAGTTGGCGGCATTCATTATTATTTTAATAATAATAATAATAATTATTAATTTAGAATTAGAGCACAGATCCAATTCCCTAGATCAAGATCCCCTCACTAGCATCAAGGTTCCTTGACACTGGTGAGGGGCACTTGATCTAGGGAATTGGATCTGTGCTTCAGTTCCCTAAGTTAATACATGTAGTGATAATAATAATAATAATAATAATATTTTATTATTATTATTATTTTTATTATTATTATTATTATTATTATTCTTAAGAGAACTGAAGCTCTCATAATAATATTATTATTATTATTTATGAGAGCTTCAGTTCTCTTAATAATTAATAATAATAATAATAATAATAATAATAATAATAATACAGTGGACCCCCGGTTCGCGATACTAATCCGTTCCTGAGAGCTCATCGTAAACCAAAAATATCGGAAAGCGAATCAATTTTCCCCATAAGAAATAATGGAAATCAAATTAATCCGTGCAAGACACCCAAAAGTATGAAAAAAAAACTTTTACCACATGAAATATTAATTTTTAATGCAATAGAATAGTAATTTTACAATAACAACAATAACAATAAATAACGAAAGAATAATTGACACTTACCTTTAATGAAGATCTGGTGATGATTGATGGGATGGGAGGAGGGGAGAGTGTGGATGGTGTTAGCATTTAGAAGGGAAATCCCCCTCCATTAGGACTTGAGGTAGCAAGTCCTTTTCCAGGGTTACTTCCCTTCTTCTTTTAATGCCACTAGGACCAGGTTGTTCGGGTTTCAATCCTTCAGCCTCTATGTACTCCTTGAATTCATGCACATATTTTTCAGCCGCTTTGTGGTCTGAACTGGCAGCCTCACCATGCCTAATCACACTATGTATACTTCTACGATTCTTAAATCTTTCAAACCAACCTTTGCTAGCCTTAAATTCACTCACATCACCACTAGTTGTAGGCAATTTTTTTACCAAATCATCATGCAACTGCCTAGCCTTTTTACAAATGATTGCTTGAGAGATGCTATCTCCTGCTATCTGTTTTTCATTTATCCACACCAATAACAGTCTCTCAACATTTTCTAACACTTGCGGTCGCTGTTTCGTAATCACAGTTGCACCTTTTGCAAGAACAGCTTCCTTGATTGCCGTTTTCTTGCTCACTATAGTAGAGATGGTTGATTGGGGTTTGCTATATAACCTGACCAGCTCCGACACACGCACTCCACTTTCGTACTTTGCAATTATCTCTTTCTTCATTTCAACAGTCATTAACACCCTTGGTCTTGAAGGGTTGGCACTGGGAGCTTTCTTGGAGCCCATGGTGACTTATTTTGCAAAAACAGGCACCAAAAACAGTGATATGGTTAATATGGAATGTACCGAATGTATCCTTAGATGCGCGCACACTGGCTGGCTTGTAAACACTGGCACACAGGGGGCAGTTCAGGCCACAACATGGACACGTCTCGTACGAACCACATCACATACCGGGTTTTGTATCGGGAAGTGAGGCAAATTTTCTGAGATGTAATGCATTGGTTACCGGATTTATCGGATACTGATAGCATCGCGAACCGGGGGTCCACTGTATGTACGCAATAATTCAGAATGCTGCCGCTAATAGCACAGCTGATGCCAAAACATCTGGTATGCAGTACACGTTTACATCACTGTGGGAGCAGTTTCTCTCGCGCTTGCTTGCATTTTTTTTACAGTTATTTGGCTAAATTTCTTTTTTCTAACCATGGATCCTAAAAAATAAGTGCAAAGGACAGTGCTGAGAAGAAAAAGAGGATGATTTCCATGGACTTAGCCAGGCAATACCCGCTTAGTACATCTACGATATGTAGATATTAAAGCTGTATCAGTTATGTTCAGTGATTAAACAAACAATTGTATCAGTAAAGTTCAGCGGTCAAACAAAATGTTGTTGGAGGTTTATAGGGCCACTGACATCATACACCGCACCCTCAACTTCCCCCCACCCTCAACCTCCCCCACCCTCAAACTCCCCCACCATCTCTGCTCCAAGTGTGTAAGTACATATATATACATAATATAAACAGTTTAATACATGTATTTCTTTACAATCTGTAGTGTATTATGATTTATTATGTTTCATACATGATATTTCTTATTTATAAATACATGTACGTACATTGTTTCAGTGTTTTCCTTAGAAAACTAGTGATCTACTGCAGTTAGCCTGACAAGTACTTTGCTTTCTCTTACAATAAGAGCATGGGAAGATACTATAGTCAAGATTGGATAGGAAATGGCGGACACTTCCGCCGCTGCCTCTGCCACCATAGTATGGCCTGTTTTATTCATTCTAGAGTATATATCAGGTTTTTGTGTTAATTATATTGTTTTTTATGTCATATTAGACGAATTGTGATAAATAAGCCGTACAGTTGATCTTAGCATCATATTCAAGTATTTTGTCTTGTCTCCAGAGTGCAGGAATGGATTAATGGCTGTTCAATTAATTTAAATGAGGAAAAAGTGATTTGATTACAAGTAAATTGAGTTACGAGCTGGGTTCACGGAACGGATTAAACTCGCAAGTCAAGGTTCCACTAAGAGTAATTTGATATTTGTGTGACACGACACACGAACACTGTGCTATCTTGCTACAAGCAAATATTTTTTTCTTAAAAATTGTTTAGCCACCAGTCTCTTTAAGGGGTTAAAGGCTCTTCAAACCAAGGAATTGGACCTACTCTCCCCTTGGATTGAACCTAAATGCCTCCCATATCTCTAGGTACTGTATGGACCCCGTAGTAACTTGCAATAGTGGGCCATGCTCATCTTTGACCTCCACTTCAGCCGCCACACCTCACTTATGCTCTCTGTATAAGGTCTGGGCACATGCTTCTGCTTTAGGTTGAGGGATGATCTCCTCAAAATATCTTCTACTGGCTCTGGTGTTATTTGCCTGTTATTGACTGAAGAAGCCCGTTGTGCTGGCATGACATTTAGCATGTTGCACATGCATTTTCATTTATCAAGGTGTAAATCAACTTCTTTAGTTTTGGGTTCAGTTGTATAGAGCTATCCGGGTTTTTGTCCTGTGTTATTTTGTGAATTAAGTTATCTGGGATTGGGGTTATCGTAGTTTACCCTGGGTTTTCTTTTATTATGAATTGTCCTGTTGTCTTGGTTTTTTTGGTTACCCTTTGTTATCTTGTTATTATGGTTTATCCTGATTTGTAAATTGTTTTCCTGGTATGTTTGATATAATGGCTATTACAGCAGTTAGTTAAGTAAGGATATTATGAGATTTTACTGGCATATTCTTAAGAGATTATTGGTTATTCTACATTAAATGTTCATAATTTGTCACTAAGGTCTACTACAAAAAAGTATATATGTCTCTTTTAAATTTTATTACATAAATGTATAATGTCTGTCACACAAAATACTGTATGTAGTTACCCTGAATATAGGTTCTTATTTTAAGTATACAGTTGACCCTTAACCCTTTCAGGGTCCAAGGTCAAATGTGAAGGGGGTGCCCCAGTGGTACAATATGGTACAATGGTGCCATATATACATGGTACTGTATGGTAGAATATGATACAATGGTACCATTTGGTACAATGGTACCATGATACAATGGTACCATATGGTGCAATGATATCAAATGGTACATTGTACCATTTTTTATTTATTTATTTTTTTATTTATTTTATGTCTTTGCAAACGTACATTGAGATTTTGTATTTACAATAGTGGGTTGCAATGCAGAGAGAGCCTCTATTATGCCTAGGCATTATGGGCCAACTTAACATTATTGGCTTACAGTCTACTTAATAATGGAGTATTCATAGTTGTACAGTAGAATATAAATTATAAATGAATCAAAATTTGTAAAATACAAAGATATATTTATATTCTAAAATGCTTTTGTGAAAACAGTGATTTCAATTATATTCCTGGTCAACAATGGATAAAAGGTTCAGTGTGATTATTTCAGTATGATGTGGGAGAAACATAGGTGAGTAAATGTGTATGAGTATTTTAGCATTTAGTCTAGGGTGATTTAAGTGGCTTTTGAGAAGTTTTAAATTGATTTTTCAGACTGGTTACTTTAATATCTTCTGGTAATGAATTCCATATTTTGGGGCCCTTTATGTGCATAGGGGTTTTTACACAGTGTGTATGGACACGAGGTATATAAAAAAGAGATCTGTGTCTTGTGTTGTGGTCATGTGTCCTGTTTAGGTTGGTGAGAAGTTTGAGGGGAGGGTTTATATTTGCATGTATTGTTCTGTGTATGTAGTAGGCACATGAATAAGTATGGATTTTCTTAAAAGTGAGCAGATTCAGACTTTTGAAAATTGGTGGAGTATGCGGGCAGGAGTGGGAATTTGTTATTATTCTTAACTGCTGCCTTTTGTGGGTTATTAGGGGTTTTGGGTGATTGGATTTGTTGATCCCCATGCAAAAATTCCCATATGTAAGATAAGGGTATATGAGTGAATGGTACAGTGCCAGGGAGATGAGTGTGGAACGTATTATTATTATTATAATCAAGGGGGGAAGCGCTAAACCCATAGGATTATGCAGCGCCTGGGGGGGGGGGGGAAATGTGGAAGCATTCAGGCTTAATTCGGTGAACGGGAAAGCACAGACCCAAATTTCCCTTTAAATCAAGAGCCCCTCACCAACATAAATGGAACCTTCGTGAGGGGGGGTGTGGAACGTAGTACCTTATCTTTGATAGTATGCCTAAAAGTCTTGGATTTTTCTTGGTGATTTGTTGTATGTGTGTCCGGAATTTAAAAGGCTACCGTCAAGGTGGATACCTAGGAATTTTCCCTCTGTGAGTCTTGTGACTGATGATCCATTTAGCGTTATGTTAATTGGATCATTTGCAGTTTTGTTTCCAAACTGAATGAAATAGGTTGTATCATGTTCAGGGTAAGTTTTATTAGTCATTCACCCGCAGATATTTTTTAGTAATTCAGCATGACTTTGTTTGCTAGTATGACTGTGTTTGGGTGGAAAAGACATTTCGTAGTGTCATCTGCAAATAATATGGGTTTGAGTAGCTGTGATGCATTCGGTAGATCATTGATGTAGATGAAAAAGAGGAGTGGTCCAAGGGGCTTTCCTTGTGGGACTCCCACTGTGATTGGTTGGGTGGAATAGTTTTTCATCATTTTTCATACACCATATTGAGTTCTGTTACTAAGGTAGACTTTAGGTAGTTGAGGGAGTGGCCTCTGATACCATAGTGCTTTAATTTGGAGTACAGCAGTTCATGGTCGACTGTATCGAAGCTTTACGTAAATCAGTGAAAATGCCCAGCGGGACTTCTTTCTTTTTAGTGCGGTATATTTTGTTCTAGCATTGTATGATAGCATCATTTGTGCTTTTATTATTCCCGAATCCAAACTGAAAAAGGGTTTAATTTTGTTGTGTGAAATGAGTAGGAATAGATCCGTCTATGAATTAATTTTTCAAAAATTTTAGAGAGCAGTGGTAAGTTAAGATATTGGTCTATAGTTATTCAAGTCAGCTTGGTCACCTCTTTTATGGATCGGGGTGACCCTCGCTATTTTGAGGATTGTTGGGAAGGTAGATGATTCAATGGGTTTGTTTAAAGAGCATTGAATAATTTGGGGACAATACTTGAGAAGGTTTTTTGTACATAAAAAACAGGCAAGTTGTTTGTTTCCCGCCTTGTTTTTAAGGGTGTTTATGATGAGCGTTACTTCAATGGGTTTGGTTTGAGCTAGAGTAGCATATTTGGGTAGGTACCTATAAGGTAGTCTGATGGACGGGTGTTTTTGCTTGGTATTTTGGGTTTTCTAGATTTTTTCCTATGGTGGAGAAGAAAACATTAAGTCTGTTTGCTGTTTCGGGTTTGGGGTGAGTAGGGGTTCATCTTTATTTTGTTTTGTTTGATTGCTTTGTTTTGGATAAATTTTAGTTCCAATAATTTCAGATAGAGTTTTCCACGTTTTTTTCCTATCACCTTTGATTGTTATGTAATCTATTTTCATAATACAATTTTTTGACCTTATCAGGCTGGAAAATGCTGACGAGTAACTTTCCGACTGTTCTCTAGTTAATGCCCATTCTATACTGTTTTTCATATTTGTGCTTTGTGTTAATGGATTTGAGGATGCTTGGTGTTAGCCAGGGATTATTCAGTCTCTTTGCTGTGATCTGTTTAGTTTTTCTGGGGCAATGTCTGTTTTAGAGGCGATGGTTTTTTTTAGTAAATTCTTTATACATTCATTCATATCTGTATATGTTTTGAGTCATTTTGCCAATCGATGTTATTCATAGCTGCTATAAAGTTGTTAACTGCTGTCTCGTTTTTGTAGTCTGAAGGTTACTTTAGTAATGTCCTTGTGGCAGTTTGCCCAATTACTTATGAGAAAGGTTGGGTAGTGGTCTGTAGAGTTGTCTGTGATTGTCTGATTTTAAAGGGGATATGGTGTTTGTCCAGTTGGGTATACTGTATTTAGGAAAGGTTTTGTCTCGGAGATTCTTGGGTTTTGATTTACGGGGTGCAACAGGCAGTTGCTCATTTTTTGTGAATTCGGTTACTTGTGGGTCCTGGTCAGTAGTATGTTTATGTTAAAAATCTCCTTTTAGTAGTAGGTTCCCTTTATCATGTGTGCATCAGAATATTTTCCCCTAGTTTTTCATTAAAGTGAAAAGTTTGACTTTGGGGTACTTGGGTTTTTTTATAACTGGAGGGTTTTTTTGGGTTTTTCGTTTTAAAATTTTTTGCTTGATATATTCTCCACGTTCGCCCCTTGTGCAAGATTTATTGATACTTTCGAGTTGATTTGAATAGTATATCTTTTCCCCCCCCTTGCTGGTCTTTCTACAGTTGGTAGGGCCATGTACCCAGGAATGGATAGAAATCTGTGATATAAGGGTTTAAGCCAATTTCTGTGATGTGATGATTGAAAATTTGGAATAAGGGAATTGAGAAAATGCTGTGAGGTCTCATAATGTTTGCTAAGGATCTGACATTGTAGTTAAAGATGGTTATGTATGTTTGCACAGAAATGTCTTTGCTTGGGCTGTTGGTAGAAATTACAGTTATGGTTTTTTCTTAATTCATTTTGTAAAATTTTAATCAGGATGTAGTTTGTAATATAGTATAGAGTAATCTGCAAACTAATTTTCTGGTATAATGATATGAGATTTATATTAATCTCCAACTGATTTATGACTAAGACTCTGTGTTTAAAATCTAAAACTTGTAAAAATTTAAAGAAAAAGGGTTTTAAGAATAGATTTTCAGTTATAACTTAAGATTAATGCACCTTAATTATTTTAAAAGTGGTTTATGAATACGTGATATTTACAGCTAAAATAAAGGACTAATGAATATAAAAAAAAAAGAATGTATTAAAAGCAAAATCAGTGCACCTGAGGTATCAATAGCACCGGAGTATTTTAATGGAAAAATAGTGAACTTATACACTTTAGCACCTGAAATAGCAAACCCTTTTTATTTTTTTCAAAATATGAATTAGAACTGGTGTTAATTTAAAACTAAAATAAAGGGAAAATATATGTAAGGGGACTAAAAAAGTAATGGAAAAAAAGTTCAATGGACAGATAGCACATGAATAATGGCAAAATAGTAATTATTACACTTTAGCACCCGGAATGGTCTTAGGGACGTTCTATTCAACACAATAAGCACCTTTTATTTTTATCATTATTTCATTTACAAAAATTGATTACAACAAAAAAAAGCAAAAAAAAGTTGTATATTGTAATGTTTTTATTATATATTTAAAATGTAACCTCGACAGTACCTTAAAGTGTATGACAAAGCACTTTGTCTTGGAAATGCGGAGCATAGCTAGCTTGCGTCTCCTCAACCCGTTTGGTGGTGCTGGGCATCAACGTTGTTGCTATTGGAAAGGGTATCATTGTTACAGGGTACCATATGGTACATTGTACTATATGGTCAATTGTACCAATGGTACAATTTTTTGCATGGCACCATTTTCCATATGGTGAAAACCCTAGTGTGAAGCCCGTACGTCTGCACGGACAGCCCCGTGTCTGGCCAGCTTATTCATATTTTTGCCACTCAATGCTGCCCTCGTAGCCCCGGCCCCTCCCTAGGCATGCCCCTGCCCGGCCCCTTTCCACGCCCTCATCACACGGGCCCGAGGGAAAAACAAGTTTCCAGTCCTCTCGTGGGGTGGCCCTGCCGGGGCCCTGGGCACAAAAACCCCAAAGGGCCCCACCATGACCCTTTAATAAAGTAGAAACCCCCGAAGATGGACATTAACC
>NC_069480.1:16137365-16156041 GCF_026875155.1 Cherax quadricarinatus
GCGTAATCCTTTGGCATTTATAAGGGGCCAGACATAGATCCTGCGGGCCTCGTAGGTAGACACTGTGCTTGTCTATACAGGAAAACTTCATCTGGTTTTCGCTTTCTTTTACCTGTTCCCTATCAATTCTCCTGATATGCTTGGGTCAAAGGGGATTCCCAAAATATTTTACTGATGAAACCAAAGTGATGGGCTCCCCATTACATTGAACATTAAAATTATTACCCTTCTCAGTTTGTTTCGTGCCAAAGAGAATGGCTTCAGTTTTCCTAGGTGTAATGATAGTTTTGTTGTCTACTAACCATTTGCTGCAGGACTCCAGTTCCAGTGTTAAAACATTAGCAATATCTTGTGGGTCTTTACCTGACACTAACAGAGCACTGTCATCTGCATACAGTAGGAGTTTGCACTTGACACTGATAGGCATATCATTGACATAACATAAGAATAATAAGGGACCCAGAATACTACTTGGGGAACTCCACATGTTATCGGCAGGGGTTCTGATTCTGTTTTGTTGATTTTGGACTATTTGTCTCCTATTGCTAAGGTAGGACTTAAAACCAGTCTACAGAACCTATACCGATAGTTTTGAAGTTTATTACATAATATATTGTGGTTGACAGTATCGAAGGCCTTTTGCAGGTCTAAGGTTACCATGCCTATGAGGTTCCCCTTTGACATTTCAGTTCTCAGGTAATCCATCAGATTAATATGGGAGGTGTCGGTTGAGTAGGATCTTCTAAAGCCCGATTGATAGCTATGGAGAATGTTGTTGTCATTAAGGTACTTAACTACTTGAGAATACACCGCCCTCTCTAGAATTTTAGATATTATACTGAGTATACTAACAGGCCTATAGTTGCTTACATCAGACCTACTATTTTTCTTGAAGATAGGAGTAACTCTGGCCTCCTTGAACCCCTCCGGTACTGTATTAGTGGTGGAGTTTACCTGGAGTTTACCTGGAGAGAGTTCCGGGGGTCAACGCCCCCGCGGCCCGGTCTGAGACCAGGCCTCCTGGTGGATCAGAGCCTGATCAACCAGGCTGTTGCTGCTGGCTGCACGCAAACCAACATACGAGCCACAGCCCGGCTGATCCGGAACTGACTTTAGGTGCTTGTCCAGTGCCAGCTTGAAGACTGCCAGGGGTCTGTTGGTAATCCCCCTTATGTGTGCTGGGAGGCAGTTGAACAGTCTCGGGCCCCTGACACTTATTGTATGGTCTCTTAACGTGCTAGTGACACCCCTGCTTTTCATTGGGGGATGGTGCATCGTCTGCCAAGTCTTTTGCTTTCGTAGTGGGTGATTTTCGTGTGCAAGTTCGGTACTAGTCCCTCTAGGATTTTCCAGGTGTATATAATCATGTATCTCTCCCCTCTGCGTTCCAGGGAATACAGGTTTAGGAACCTCAAGCGCTCCCAATAATTGAGGTGTTTTATCTCCGTTATGCGCGCCGTGAAAGTTCTCTGTACATTTTCTAGGTCGGCAATTTCACCTGCCTTTAAAGGTGCTGTTAGTGTGCAGCAATATTCCAGCCTAGATAGAACAAGTGACCTGAAGAGTGTCATCATGGGCTTGGCCTCCCTAGTTTTGAAGGTTCTCATTATCCATCCTGTCATTTTTCTAGCAGATGCATTGATACAATGTTATGGTCCTTGAAGGTGAGATCCTCCGACATGATCACTCCCAGGTCTTTGACGTTGGTGTTTCGCTCTATTTTGTGGCCAGAATTGTTTTTGTACTCTGATGAAGATTTAATTTCCTCATGTTTACCATATCTGAGTAATTGAAATTTCTCATCGTTGAACTTCATATTGTTTTCTGCAGCCCACTGAAAGATTTGGTTGATGTCTGCCTGGAGCTTTGCAGTGTCTGCAATGGAAGACACTGTCATGCAGATTCGGGTGTCATCTGCAAAGGAAGACACGGTGCTGTGGCTGACATCCTTGTCTATGTCGGATATAAGGATGAGGAACAAGATGGGAGCGAGTACTGTGCCTTGTGGAACAGAGCTTTCACACGTAGCTGCCTCGGACTTTACTCTGTTGACGACTACTCTCTGTGTTCTGTTAGTGAGGAAATTATAGATCCATCGACCGACTTTTCCTGTTATTCCTTTAGCACGCATTTTGTGCGCTATTACGCCATGGTCACACTTGTCGAAGGCTTTTGCAAAGTCTGTATATTTTTACATCTGCTTTCTTTTTGTTCTAGTGCATTTAGGACCTTGTCAGTGGTCCAATAGTTGAGACAGACAGGAGCGACCTGTTCAAAAACCCATGTTGCCCTGGGTTGTGTAACTGATGGGTTTCTAGATGCGGGTGTCTTGCTTTTGGACCCTTTCAAAGATTTTTATGATATGGGATGTTAGTGCTATTGGTCTGTATTTTCTTTGCTGTTGCTTTACTGCCCCCTTTTGTGGAGTGGGGCCTATGTCTGTTGTTTTTAGTAACTGTGGGACGACCCCCGTGTCCATGCTCCCTCTCCATAGGATGGAAAAGGCTCGTGATAGGGGCTTCTTGCAGTTTCTTGAGAACACAGAGTTCCATGAGTCTGGCCCTGGGGCAGAGTGCATGGGCATGTCATTTATCGCCTGTTCGAAGTCATTTGGCGTCAGGATAACATCGATAGGCTTGTGTTAATCAAATTTTGTGGCTCTCTCATAAAAAATTCATTTTGATCTTCGACTCTCAGTCTGGTTAGCGGCTTGCTAAAAACTGAGTCATATTGGGACTTGAGTAGCTCACTCATTTCCTTGTTGTCATCTGTGTAGGACCCATCTTGTTTAAGTAGGGGCCCAATACTGGACGTTGTGTTCTCGATTTTGATTTGGCATAGGAGAAAGAAATACTTTGGGTTTCTTTCGATTTCATTTATGGCTTTTAGTTCTTCCCGCGATTCCTGACTCCTAAAGGATTCTTTAGCTTAAGTTCGATGCTTGCTATTTCTCTGACCAGTGTCTCCCTACGCATTTCAGATATATTGACCTCTTTTAGCCGCTCTGTTATTCTTTTCCGTCGCCTGTAAAGGGAGCGCCTGTCTCTTTCTGTTTTACATCTACTCCTCCTTTTTCTTAGAGGAATAAGCCTTGTGCATACATCGAGTGCTACCGAGTTAATCTGTTCTAGGCATAAGTTGGGGTCTGTGTTGCTTAGTATATCTTCCCAGCTTATATCGGTTAGGACTTGGTTTACTTGGTCCCACTTATGTTTTTGTTATTGAAGTTGAATTTGGTGAATGCTCCCTCGTGACTAATCTCATTATGTCGGTCTGGGGCTCCGCGCATACATGACTGAACCTCAATTATGTTGTGATCTGAGTATATTGTTTTTTGATATGGTGATATTTCTTATCAGATCATCATTGTTAGTGAAGATGAGGTCTAGTGTATTCTCAGTCTAGTTGGCTCTATTATTGCTGGTTTAAATTGAATTTTGTGGCAGAGATTTTAAAGCTCGCGTGAGTGTGAGTTTTCATCAGAGCTGCCTCCTGTGTTATTACTGCAACAATATTATTTGCTATATTCCTCCATTTTAGGTGCCTTAAGTTGAAATCCCCCAGGAGCAAGATGTTGGGTGCAGGAGCTGGAAGGTTTTCCAGACAGTGGTCAATTTTTAACAGCTGTTCCTGGAATTGCTGGGATGTTGCATCCGGAGGCTTGAAGACTATCACAATGACTAGGTTTTGGTTCTCGACCTTTACTGCTAAAACTTCCACTACATCATTTGAGGCATTTAGCAGTTCTGTGCAAACAAGTGACTCTGCAATGTACAGGCCAACCCCCCCCTTTTGCCTGTTCACCTCTGTCACATCTGTATAGGTTGTAACCTGGGATCCATATTTCGTTGTCTAAGTGATCCTTTATGTGGGTCTCAGTGAAAGCCGCGAACATTGCCTTTGCCTCTGCAAGCAGTCCACGGATGAAAGGTATTTTGTTGTTTGTTGCTGGCTTTAAAACCCTGTATATTTGCAAAGAAGAATGTTATCGGACTGGTGGTATTGTTGGTACTGGGGGGGGATTTTTTTTCCGGCATTAGTATCTGTATCTGTTGGTTTGGAGTGGAGGCCATCGACTGTGGTTCCACTCCAGGAATGACTGGATTTGGTGTACGATTTCTGCCATTTCCTGCCAGTTTTTTTTCCTTCCTGGCACTAAAAAAACCTCTCCCTCTTGAGTGGCTGTGGCTACCCAGGTTTTTTCCCATGGCCTGGATGTTTTGTATCTTTTTGTCCCCTTTAGATGGTATGCCTGGCAATTTAAGTTATAGCACAGTCCTTTCCTGTACTGAAGAGGTACACAGTTCAGGTGAAAAAGCTTACAGGAAGGGATTTGCATTTTCCTGTTGTCATATGGGCATGGCATTTCCTAGGGTGGTCATAGTTGCACGTCCCATCTGTTTTTCCAGATTTCCCATGCCAGCAGATACCGAGTGCATAGTATGTGCACAGGCTTGGTTTCCGTTTGCCTTGGGTTTCTGTGACTGTATTCCCTGTTGGTGCATGTTTCCCTGTCTTACTTCTATCCTCCCTAGCACCAACAATGGAGCTCCCACCATTTGTTTTTGGTAATATATCCTCACTATTGCTAGTGGAGTCCTCTTGTTTGCTTTTTTCCTGCGGTATTTCTAGTTTGCAATATTGGTTTTATCTTATCTTTGACTACACTTGTTTCCCTACTATGGCTCCTGTCCCCTATGGGGTCATTCATATGTATTCCTTCCTGCATATAGTTCCCGACTACCTGGACAAAATCTCCAGCTTCACCATTACTGTCTCCCAGGACAGCATCTCCAGCTTCCCCATTACTGTCTCCAGGACAGCATCTCCAGCTTCACCATTACTGTCTCCCAGGACAGCACCTCCAGCTTCCCATTACTGTCTCCCAGGACAGCACCTCCAGCTTCCCCATTACTGTCCCAGGACAGCACTATCAGCCCCCCATTTACTGACTACCAGGACATCATCTCCAGCCTTACAGTTTCTGACTACATGGCCAGTATCAAGGGCAGTACCATTCAGCCCGGACTTTTTATGTTCCCATCTGTTGTAGAAAGCTTCCAGGTTTTCTATGAAAGCAGCTTGATGTTGACCTCTTTTAATACCCTTGTGATTTTAGTCCACAGATTTATCTCATTTGGGCATACCCAAAAACACTTCCCTGTTTTAATACTGCTTGTAGCTAGTTCTTGGATATCTGCACAAGGGGCGTGACACCAATTTCCACAGAAATGACAATTTATGCATGTGGAAGCCCGTTTGTTTGACTGACCACAGACTACACACAGCTTCATAATGAATTGAATGGGTTTTTTTACTGCAATTCTACTAGCAACCTCTTGAATATTCTATTAATAACCTGCTAGGTGGTGCACAACGAAACCGTTTGAAACCAGTCCAGGGTTCGGACCAGTCAAGGGTTCGGACCAGTCTATCTGATCTGATCAGTGGGTCACTTATTTAAACCTACTGGTTTGGTGATTTGAGCTAACACATGAAGGATCTACTGGAAATTATCTACCCGAGTAATATGTGATTTGATTGATACAAAAGTATAACTTGCGTGTTGAAGAGCCGGTGACTGCTGGCACTCCTACAATGACGAACGGTCGAGCCTCCACCTTTGTTTATCAATCGCTGTATCTAGCTTCTCTATTTTTTTTTCCGTCTCCACCACAATAAATGCTATATTATCACTATAGTTGACTGGTGCAAATTTTGGGGGAAGGGCGCTTTTTCTGTAGTAATAATTGCTTCTCGTTGTGTATATTTCGACCGCTGGTAACTACAGGTTATATGAAATTCACAGTAACGTCTGGTATTTCAAGAAAAAGAAACTAATGAAAGCACCTCACTTCACTAAGTACCATTATAATTACTGGTTAGTTGCTACTACAACACTGTATTCTGCTATTCACTGGTATCACTAGATTATATGCGAGTACACTAGCAAGCCAGGAAGATTATTAAAAACAGCTGACCTGTGGTAAGTTTCTGGCGACTTCTGGCACCTGCCTCTATAGGCTTATCACTTCATTTACAAAATCACCTGTTTTCAAATGACACTTTAGCCTTTATCATCAATATACTAGGGAGCCACTGTAGTATACACTATACACTATGTATACTCAATGCTTTCAGGGAGACTTTCTTTCCTCTGACACAAAGTTCAATATTATTATTTTTCCACACGGGACAGGCCTATGATTCCCCTCTGGCAGTAAACTCTGCTAGGAAGTGCACACTAATTCTCCTTTTTTTACTCAGTATATAATGTTTTCCGCCCAAGATTGGTTCCAGGCGCTAGAGGGATGTATCGTATAGGATTGATGACACAAATTAAAGTTCTAGCACGTAAGAGCGACCGTGAAAACACCAGAAAAAACCGGGAGCACAACGAGCGTGAGCACGAGCGTGATGTGATATTGATATTGATAGATTTATTATGTGAGCAATAGGGATTGACATTTCAGAAGCACCATCTTTTAGGAACTTAGACGGGATGTTATCAGGGCCTGTGCTCTTAGTTGGGTTTAACCTGCTTAGTTCTTTTTGAATAAAGTCATGAGATACACTTACTAGTTGACAACTGTTTGGGGTTACCCCGTTATTGGTATAGTATGTTTGAAACTTATCAGAGTCTGTGTTAAAGGTATTTGATGCAGCTGGTAGTTTACTTACTAGTGTTGATGCAACAGATGTGTAGTATGAATTAGAGCAATTTGCCACCTTAGATGTTTCGTGGCATACCTCATTATCGATAGTGAGTACTATGTTAGACCTATCTACTGGCTTATGGCTATACCCCAACTGTTTTTTGTTGATGCCAGAGCTTCTGGGGTTATGCTTCTACTCTTCAATTTTTGAGCAGTAGTGCTTTGCCTTTGCTCCTTTTTATAAGTCTCTGTACTCTGTTCCCTCACCCTTTGGAATTCATTTAGTGCTGCAATAATACTGTCTGTTTGCTTTAAATCTTTTTAGCCAGCTGCCTGGTTCTCTGGAATTTCTATTATCTAATATCTCAATATTCATCCAGGGTTCAGTTCGTCGTTTAATCCTATAACCTCTTTACTGGTGCAATATTATCAAGGTGGTAGTGAACATTGTTTTGATTTTTCCCCAGGCATCGTTTTACGTCCGTGCAAATTGTTATCTCTGTCCAGTCACAATTGTGTAGCCTAGTTACCAGTGTTTCCTTTACTGTGTTTCTAGTTGACCTCATTTTTATTGTTCCTTGTAGGCTATCCTATCCTAGTTATTTTCCTGGTGCAGTAAATGATGAAATGATCACTAAGACCTGTGGTAATGACGCCTGACTGACTAATGTATCTCAGAAGCGGTCTACAAAGTATGTGGTCAATTAGGCGTGGCTGAGAACTGTGTGATCGGGTTGGAGTTTAATAAAGTTGGAGTGTAGCTATTAATCTAGAATTTGCTTTACCTTTTGCCATATGCCGTTATTTTGCTGCTGATTGGAAAACAGATATTGAAGTCGCCCCCAGTATTATTGTCTCGCAATTGTTTCTAAACTCAGGACAAGACTCTGGAAAAGTCTTCTAAGAACTGGTCCTGGGTAGGAGGGCGGTAACTTGTTCCTACTAAGAGGGTTTGGTCTTTCTTAGGATGCAGCACTTCAAACCATAGAATATCCAGTTTATTGTTAATTTAAATCAGGTTCTTGGTTGTTAAGCTAAGTCCATTTCTATTGTAGGCACATACTCCACACCCTTTCTGTTCCTATCTAGCGTTTTATATGGTAACCATCTATTTTGACCTCGTCGTCAGTCACCGATCATCCAACCAAGATTCAGGAGATGGGTTTTAACTGCCGCCCTGATTTTTGTTAGCTAGAATCCTAATCTCTGCAATTTAGGAAGAAGTGATCTTGCATTGACATGAATAAAGTGAAGGCCTGTGTTTTCATAAAACAATCATAATCATCTATATATGGCAATGGGTCATTGTATTAAAATTTGGTAAATCAATGTCATCACTGCAAAGGGTAATGTGCCAAATTGCATTTCGTTACACACAAAAATTAATTCTGGCACCGTTGCTATAATGTCAACATACATCTCATGCACCCACCCCTTACACATTTACTTAAGGTGCCTTTTCTGTTTTTAATGCGTACTTTAGTACAGTTGTTATAACATCTTTTGGTATGTGTTTGAGAAAATAATGGCTGTATTGGCTCACATTGACCTATGTGTGGCATTACATATGGCGGTTAAGGTTATCATCCCTAGCTACTAGACCGTCATTATTGCCGTCATTTATCTTGTCTGTTTTTTCCTCTTGCACAATAGTTTGAGGTCCTGGATTAATTTGGATATCACCATAAGAGCGCTTAAATCAGAGCTGTGTGCCATGTTTTGTTTAGGTACTGCGGTGTTGCATACCTTGCGGCGATGTGACATTTACCTTTTCTGGTAGGATGTGCAAACTGTTGGGCTTTTACTGTCAGGGCCGCTGTTACTCCATTCACCTTTTCCAAACCCCCATGACTGATTTCTTTCTTCATGGAATTGAAGAAGAAATATAAATATAATTATGGCAGCCTGTACCACCCTAATGCCTGCCATTTTCCTCTTACGCTCTTTTACTCATATACAATAATATTTATTTTCTATTTTTCCAGATCCCTAGTACACTTAGTATCTGCTTAGCAATCACACTGAATTACTAGTAAAAATTTCCTCTTCTAAAACCTCTTCACTGCTCTCACTTTTCATTACTTCACAAAACCTTACAATTAACCCATTAATACAACTTCCCCTTTCCCATCTCACTTCACAAGTCCTGGCGTTCCCAATTAACTTCTAACTCTTTCATTCTGGTAGATCAGAAAGGTTTAATCCATGGTTTTATCCTTCCAAACCCCCTCAGTTCCATTTATCGAGGGTTGTGTGGTGTTGTTGACTGCCTCTGCCTGACCTGTTCTGCGGACTCAGCATTTTTAAAACATGAGGGGAATAACGCCACCTACATGTCTTCCCTTGAGTATATAGATATATTTGGCGTTTTCTGCTATGATTCTCTCCCCCCACCTGACATGTCAGCTGAATATAGGTCAGCTACTAAAGCATTAACCTCTGACTGTTTAACTATTCACTTCTTTCTCAGGCTGCTGAGGTAACCGTGCCTATACTTGGAGTTTTATTACTGTGATTTGACGATGGTTCCTGTGTTTCCCCTTGGTTGAACATGGTACAGGGATATGATTGGTGGTACAGATATGATGTACTGTCAACAGATGAACGTCAGTAAAGATGAGAATTTCACTTCGCTAGTTGTACGTCTGGCAGTAGCTGCTGTTTGAAGCTGGTGTAGTTTTGAACTGGCTGTGTGACTTCTGCAACAGTGACTTCTGCGGCTACTCCAAATTCACTGTCAAAGGCAGTTGTGAAAGTATTCATCAAAGGAACAGAAGTAGATGGTCTTATTGATAGTGGCAGCTCAGAGAGTTTCATCAACCTTAACTTAGTTAAACGCCACTCCTTGACTCTACATCACTCATCAGGTACCGTTTCCATGGCATCAACATCTCTCTCTATTCAGACCTTAGGGTTTTGTAAGGTAAATCTCAGAGTTAATGGAAAGGATGATCAAGATGTATATTTAGCTCTTCTGCCACACGTGCTCTGATGTTATTCCTTGGTCAAGACTTTTGGACAGAAGATGTCATCAGGACTCACCAGTGTTCACCTTGACATATGGGAGGTGAAACTGCCTCCCCTTGTTGTCTGTGGGACTTAGCACTTTAAGGGTAGATAGACCCACCAAAGCTGTTTGCAAATCTTATGCGGATTGCTATCCTATATCAGGCTAAGTCACCGCCGCTATTCTTATGAGGATCGATGCTCATTGAGAAGAAAACTCAGAAGCCTTGCTGAGGGGGTATTATTGACCGAGTATTCCCCTTGGCGTTTGCACAGGTTGTGGTTGTTATGGATGATTTAGGAAACGGAGACTGGCTATCGGATTTACTCTGAGACAATCAACAAATTTACACTTCTTGGATGGGTACACTCTACCTCGAATTGATGATACAGTGAACAAAAATGCTCAGTACTATGTGTTTAGCACATTGATCTACAGAGTGCTATCATCAAGTCCCTATAAGGACGAAGATAAACCTACACAGTGTTTCAGGCCAGTGATGTGCCTGTATCAGTTTACCAGAGTCCTTTGGAGTCACTAATGGGAAGGCCTGCTTCAACGAATTTATGGATTCACTATTCAGGAAGTGCAACTTATGGGAAAACTTATGCGTATTTAGATAATGTTACCATTTGTGGCAAGACCAGGAGGAAAATGATGCAAACCTTGATAAGTTTTTGGAACGCCGCCCAGAAGAACAACATCAGTTTACAATGAGGAAAAGTACACTTTTTCATCTAAAAGGCTTAGATCTTTGTTATTTTAGTGGAAGGAGGTTCAATATTCCCCGGACCCTGAATGACTACGACCTCTACTCGGGAATCATCCAATGCCTCAAGAAAAGAGTCACTCTGAAGAACTCTTGGTCCTTTGCTTATTACTCACAATGGATCTTCATACTATTAAATTAAAGTCCACCCATTGAGTTGCTTCCATATTCCTGTGACAAAGGAAGCAGAAGCCTTCTTTCATACTCTCAAACTGGATATTGAAAACTCTGTAGTTCAAGCCATTGATGATGTCCATACTTCGAAAGTGGGAAACGGATGCAATCTGACATTCGCCATTCATTTGCTGCAGTCTTATCTCAGGCAATGGACGACCAGTAGCCTTCTTTCGAGAACTTTTCAAGGATCAGAGAAGTGTTACGCTGCTGTAGAAAAGGAAAGCCCAGGCCATTCATAGAAGCAGTTCGCCAATGGAGGCATATTTAACTGGTAGACATTTCACCATAAGGAACTGACCAACGGTCCGTGTGTATATGTTCGACAAGAAGCACAAAAGTAGGATAAGGAATGACAAGATATTAGCTAGAGGATGGGAAATATCGTGTTATGACTTTGATATTTCTGTACCGACCGGGGTGTCAAGGAGAAAATCTCACCTGATGCATTCTCTAGGTCCTACTAAGGAGCAGCATGTCTGATTTGAAATCACTCCTCAGCGCTCACAAGGCTTTGTGTCACCAGGAGATTACGCGCTGTACCATTTGATCAAATCAAAGAACAGTGCCCTACTCATGGGAAGATGTGCGACAAGTGATCGGAGCATGCAGAGTATGTGCAGAGTGCAAGCCAATTTCATCAGCCAGAGAAGACTCATCTCATAAAATCCACCCAGTCTTTTGAGAGACTGAATATAGATTTCAAAGGACCTTACCAAGCATAGATCAGAATAGATATTTCTTACCATTAGTATATGAATATTCAAGGTTTTCCCTTGTGTTCCCTGTGCAAAATAGGACTGCTACACTGCTATTAGTTGTCTTTACAGTTGTTCTCTAATTTTTTGGTATGCAAGCTTAGATCCATTCAGACAGAGGGATCCTCGTCATGAGGTATCAAACTTCAGAAGTTTTTGGCTAGCAAAGGTATTACATGCAGTAGAACAAGCTACAACCCTCAAGGAATGGTCAAGTGGAGCGGTCATGGTCTATATAGAAAGGCAGTTACAATGAACTGACGTCGCGCAATCTGCCTGTTCAACATGGCAAAACTGTCCCTACCTTGTTGCTCTTCACTCTATTAGATCTTGCTGCTGTTGCACATCTACTAATGCAACCCCTCAAGAAAGGGATCTTTCAACTGTTCACGTCGTTCCTCTTAGGGGTAGCCTCCGTGCCCACTAGGTTATGGTCATCCTGGGCCGTTCTCCTGAAGAGTTCACCATAGGATGAACAAGATGGATCCTTTAGTGGAATAGAGGTAGTAGGCGCCTGCAAGCTACTTCCACATTACGCCCAGATTGCATACCTAAATGGGGAAGAGGACTATAGTATCTACAAGACATTTGCCCCAGTTGAAAAGCCCAATTAGTGTGGAATCTCTTGATACACCAATAGATGTGAAAGATGCTTCGTTTTCTCCTGGAAAGCCCCTTGAGACTACCCCTATGGAAATAGAGGATTCTGCTCCAGCAGTTAGTCAAACCCCACTGGAAAATATTGAACCTGGTGAAGAGGCTCAAGGGTTACAAAGGTCGGCACGTGTACGTCGCCCACCTAACAGTTTGGGAGATTACTGTCTCTGATATTTCAGAAGGGGGAGATTGTAGTGATACTGCTCCTGCGGGGAGCAGCAGCAGGATAATACTGCACCGCCTCTCGGGGCCCTTAACAACAACAGCTTGGTGTGTGTCATGGGCGCCAACACATGGTGTGATTCTCTTCTCTTATATCCATATATTAGTGATGCAGATTACATGGTGAGTTTAAATATGTGGCCTGTAGTTAAAACTTTTCCCTTGACATATGCCAGACATCACCATCCCTGTGGAAGCAGTTATTAGGTATACTAGTCATTATATTTTGTTGTTGCAGAAGTACTATGAAGATTCTATGTTCAATAAAGCCTATAGATAAGGCCTGTGTTTCTATCACAACACTGAGATAGCAAAAAATTTTAAGGTTAGGGGACGAGAAGAGGTGTGAAGGCTTACTCAGCCCTGTAACAACTTCAGACAGTATTACCAAGGCTGGCTCCTCCTCTGGAAAATTAATGAATAGAAAAAGAAATAATAACAGACAAACAAACACTTTATTACATAGAAAATATAAAATATAAAACACTTAAATATGAAATATTAATCCTAAATTAAAGAAAATGCAAAATAAAAAATATAAATGATAACTGAATTCAACGCTAATATAAAACTTGGGTGTCTGGTGTTGGTGACATTGTGTTGTTGAAATTGTAGCGTAGCCATTTGCTGTGTTGATGGGGGGGGAGGTCCGCGGCGTTGGTTACAAACCCACTGGCTATTTATCATCGAGTATAAGCCCTTGAGCGATTCTAATCCTGATGACAGGAAAGCAGTTCTTTACCGCTGCAATGATGAGGGTTACAATCCTTGCAATTTAATTTTTTATTTACCAGGGAGCACAGGTAATTAAATCCAAAAAGAGGAAGTCTCAGGACGTTAGTCCTTCTCCATCAGTTCTACTCGTTGATTGGCAGGTGATTCCTCTCTTGTCATCCCCAAGTTGGATAGATACAGGATACCCACTGCTTAAGAAAATCACTCTCCATGATATGTTCAATACTAAAAGATGTGGTGTTTATTACAACGTCAACTTAGAGCAAGATGAATGGAACTAATTATTTATGGTCAAAAGTGAAGCTTTTAACCAATAAAATCACTAGAATAAAGGCAGGCATGTACTTACAGTAGTGCTGGGGCTGTGAGTCTAGTGATTACTGTTTGGACTGGAGCCCCACATGTCACATTTCAGGGGGGGGGGGGGAGAAAGCAGGAGGGGAAGTGATTGTGGGAGCTAGACTGACCTACTAAAACAAAGTAGCCAGCAGTCAAACTAATCACTCTTTGGGGTGGGGGAAAAAAGGCGGGATAAGCGGAAGCTTGACTTACCCTACCTCCCCTATGCAAGTAGCCAGCAATGGAAGCTATTGTTACTATATACTCCCTCGCTACTCCTATGCTAATGAACTTTTCCCTCAACATCCCCCATACAAAACTTGTAGTCAAGGAGTATTAAGAAGAATATGCGAGGAAAAAGTTCTAATATGGATGTCGCGTAAGGCAAGAAATCTCTCTATGACTGTCACGACTTAAGAGTCAGAGAAATAACTGGATGAACCATTGGATATACACAATGTGGAACTTAAAAGCCTGGTGTTGCCAATGGTCCACCTCAAGGAGAGCGACTGTTGGTTCCCTTAAAGTTTCTAGGTATATAAAAGGGTTGTGGTCCATTTCTAAAATTATTCTTTTCCAGCAAATAAAATTTAAGGCTTGGAGATATCCACACAAGGGCCCAAACATTCCCTTTTCTATGGTGGAGTATCACGTATTCTGCGGGAAGGAGTTTCGGCTTAGGGAAGCATTCAAGGATGGAGTAGTACCATCATGGTATTGTAGTAGCACCACACCTAAGCCAGTATTGGAGGCATCAGTTCTTAAACAAAATGTTTTATTAATATCTGGAATCTTAAGTATAGGGTCTTTCGAAAAGATACTTTTAATCTCATTAAACTTTTCAGGAGCTATGTCGGAAAGTTCAAGAAGTTCGTTCACAGACTTTTTAAGGAAGTCGGATAAGATGCCTGTAAGATCAGTAAGGTTCAGGATAAACCATACATAAAAATTTACAGAACCAAGAAAGCTACGCATGAGCTTCTTGGTTTTGGGGAATTTAAATCCTAATAAAGCTTTGATCTTACTGGGGAGAGGCTGCAGAGAGCTATTAGAAAGTATCAGTCCAAGATATCTAATCTTGTTATACCCAAGGAAGCATTTCCTCGGCTTGGCATTGAGGCCATGTGAGCGTAACCTACGCAAAACTGATGATAATGTTTGGATATGTTCGCCCCACGTGGATGTCATTACGTAAATGTTATCAAAATAAACTGAAACATTTGGCATATTACCCAAGACCTTTCTCATCAGTCTCACGTAGGTAGCAAGGCAGTTACCCAAACGAAGGGCATAGTTCTATACTGCATCAGTCCTTTTTGTGTAGGAAAAGCGGTGTACTGCTTAGAAGAAGGATCTAACATTACTTGATGATATGCCTGCGCAATATCAATCTCTGAAAAGAAGGAATGTCATAAAATTTGTGTATATCGGCTATCTATTAAGGGCATAGGCTCAGCATCCCACCGAGTTATAGCATTAAGGCCTCTGAAGTCAATAGCAAGTCTATATGAATTATCCTCCTTCTTAACCATGTCTACTGGTGAACAATATGCAGTACTGAAGGTTCAATGATCTTTGTTTTAATAATTTGTCTCCCTCTCGGTCAAATGCATCCCTAAGGTGAACGGGAAAACTGGGTATAATTTTCGTTTGATGGATTTGTCACTAGTCAATTTGTGGACTACTGTGGAGGTAACACCTGGAATATCAGTAAAGACGTCTGAAAAATTACTCACACATTGAAGTAGTTCATGTCTCTTATGGTCACCCAAAAAATTCATTAATATAAATGGTGGTTCTGCCCGAGTGGTCAAGAGCACCAAGTAGGGGTACCATGTAGTTCTTCATCATAGAGAAGTTAGAGGTGTCATTTACGCACACTTACAACTATCAATTGTCGATATGAATAACTAGAGTCATATTAAGGCAGTTAAAACCCGAATTTCTTTGGTAAAATTTCTTAGGATGGTTGAAAGATAAAGCCTAAGTTTCCACTTGACTTCTATGAGGTCTCAACTTCCCATAAATATTTAATTACTTTGATAAGTGACCTTTCCAGCTACTAGTAATTAATATTTGACTTGATAGGCAAAAGTAACAAGAACTTCATCCCCTCTTTAAAACTTCTCCTCTGACTTTTGAATCAAAATAGGGTTTGTACTTGTCCATGACAAACTTAGTTTTTTTCGAAACTAATGTCAGAGAGTCTCCTCAAGTATTGAATCTAAGGTCAAATGAGAACTGGTAGAAGACGACCTTCATGCATTTTATCTCCCTCATTAGTCCCATAATCATTAAGATGAACAGTGGACCTCTTGGCCTGTCTACCATAAAGAAGATTCAAAAGGTGAAAACCCCAAAAAGTCACTGGAAACTTCCCCTCAAGGCAAACAAAGCACAGGGTATGGGTAACGCGATGCCACTCCTAAGGTTTAGGAGCAAACGTTTCCTTAAAAATGACTTAGAATCGAATAGCAGGCGCGCACCGAACTCCACCCTTACACTGGGATGATGGGAGGTGTGGGTGAAGAGAGGCTTCACTCCCCAGAAGTTGGTGATAGAATGTGCATTAAGTCAGATGTATATAATTAGTGTCCCACGGTCCAGACAAACTTTCTCTAGGGATCACACTCAGGAGAAATGTACAAAAGGCTTTCAGCCACCTTTGTATAGTTATGTTTTTTAAGGGGAACGGCTTCAAGGGAAGCTCGAAGCATAACAACTAATGTTAAATATATCAATGTCCCCCAGAATGAAAGTGGAGTTAAAGGACAAACATTCAATCTTACTCTTTCAAAAGGTTCAGTAAAGACTGGCATTTTGACCCTAGGTACTCGCCTGTACCATCGGGAGGATGAACAGTTTGGCAAACTTTACACAATCTACAATAAGTAGTGACATCTGAAGGACATTTCTGGGCAAAATAGGTTCCTAATTTTATATTAAGGTTTTCTATGTGAGAAATGTCCGGCACTGGCAGATCATGAGCCATTTAAGAACAGTCTCTCTGCCTTGAACTTGAACAACTATGATGGAATAGTCTGTCACATCTGAAATTTAATTTTGAATATCTGACTTGTACAAGATAACGTTTTATATATTCAAATTTATATGAAAAGTTTTTCCTTGGATAACTTGATTTGTTTACGGCATTAATGCAATTCTGAAGAGAAGGACAATTACGTTGTAAATTGGCAAAGGAGTCCTTCGATACATCTAAAGGCTAAAGTCATGGGAACATCAAAGGAGGACAGTAGGAAAGCCTGGGGCTTGGTCTGGCCCAGTCAAGGACATTTATGGTATCGGAGGTGATATCTTCACTTTCATCTAACAAGTGAAAGGGGGGCCCGTGATCTACAACCTCGCTTCGAGTGTAGTCATCAATGGTTTTTAATCCCACATGAATCTCACGAGACATTGTCTCATCTGAACTTTCGAGGGGCTTCTCTGACTCTACAGGAATAGGATCTGAAACTCTTATGTCCATCTTTGGTGATGAAAGGTCAATCTCAGAAGGAAGAATGCACCTTTTACATTACGCTATTAGTAGCACGGGAGCAAGAAAGTGATGGGAGCTAGTACGGCTTCAGACCAACCTGTGAACCATTAGACTAATGTAACAACAGAATGTAAGGAAAGTAGTCCATACGGGCCCAAGTAGCCGAAAGTATAGCAGAGAATGAGTTTTTCTTTAATGTTAGGGAACAGCTTAATCAGAAATGACTATACATGTGCATTCCATGTATCGAAAATGGAGATACATTAAGTCCAATAGCTGTTCCTGAACAGAAAGGGTGCTTGTCATAACGTCCTTTAAAACATCTACAACTTTTTGACCTTTCTTAGAAGGACTACTGGACGTTTATGTCCCTTAACACCACACAAATGACAAACAGGAATAAAAGAAGTCATTTTACTCTCCACTAGAGGCTTTGATTTCTTAAGGGATCTGATGAACCCTTCCCCTTAGGGTTCGACCCCTTTTAGGTCTTTAATAGGAATTGTGAGCCTCAGCATACAGGTCAGCAGCCTCAGCAATTTCCCCTGAGCTTTAATCAGGTTATTTCTCTGATAAATGTTCGTATCTGGTGGGGAAGAGCTGTCGGGAAAACTGGTCAGCAACCATGAAGTCTCTAAAGATTCATAACTGTGATCAATTCCTGAACTCTCTATCCAGAAGTCGAACAAACGAAAGAGTGTTACTTGCAAGTGCTGAAAGTTTTGGCCAGGCTGTAAGGTGGCATACCTGAAATCTTTCCTGTAAGAATTAGTGGTTTTTTGATTATGCTTTAAAGGATTGCCTTCTTCAGTAGTTATAAATTACATATGATATCCTGTGACAAAGTTGCATAGATATTTAAAGCTGTACCAGAAAATAACATTCCTAACCTGGTAGCCCAGGTGTCAGCAGGCCATTCACAGAGGGTAGCGGTATTTTCAAACCTGAAAATGTATGAGGTAATGTCTTCACCCCTCTGTGAAGGGAGGTAAATTTGGTGTTGGAATATGTCACTAGCTGCATGATGTTCAATTACTCCTTCCTCTAATTGTTGTTTTGTTAGAGTTTAACTTTTTTTTCTCAATTCAAGGCGAGCTTTTCAAACTCGCGATTTCCCTTCTCTCTCTATTAAACTCGAGTTCTCTAGCTTTTTTCCCCACGTTCTCTAGCTTTTTCCTCACGTTCTCTAGCTTTTTTCCTACGTTTTTCTAGCTTTTTCCTCAAATTCTCTAATCCTTTGCTCTTTCCAAGTTTCTTAATTTACTTGTTCCTCACGTACTCTAGCTCGCTCTTTAGATCAAAGCTATCACGTCCTTTTTGTCTTCTCTCTCTCTTTCTAACTGTCTATCTTTGGGTTTTTTCTTTCGATTCTCTCTCTCTCCTTTTTCTTCTTCTCTTTCCCTTTCTAACTGTCCTTCTTCTTTTCTCAAAATTTTCTCTCTTTCAGTCTTTCTGGATCTTAGCACTAATGAAAGATTCAAATTTTTCCCTGTTATCCTAACTTAAATTCCAACGTTTCTTCCAAAAATGTAAACCCCATCTTGCAAGAATAACTTAAACTATGGGGGAAAGAAACAGGTATTAAAGAAAATGGAGCGTTCAATTACTGCTCCGCTCAAACTGTAAATAAACTGAGGGCTCGATCCCTGCTTCAATTAAAAAATATGTATTAATGAAAACGAAGGGTTCTATACCAGCTCTGGCAAAAAATCATAGAATGGGGTCATTTTACCACCCGTCTTATCACCAACAAAACAAGAGTTCCTACGACATTCCCTTGAAAAAAAAGTGCTCATGAAAAAAAATTGCACTGGGAAAAACTCGGGTCCCTAGAGTCTAACCTCCAAAGTGTTTTTAACT
>NC_069480.1:16156541-16193591 GCF_026875155.1 Cherax quadricarinatus
GTGGTCATCCAAAAAAAAACACGAACCGCCCCTCCCCCCGGTCGAAACCCCCCA
The DNA here is from genome assembly GCF_026875155.1 of Cherax quadricarinatus. Classification (NCBI taxonomy): domain Eukaryota; kingdom Metazoa; phylum Arthropoda; class Malacostraca; order Decapoda; family Parastacidae; genus Cherax; species Cherax quadricarinatus. The sequence continues at coordinate 16,156,596 of NC_069480.1, forward strand.
CCTCCCGCAACACACCTCCAATAGCCCATAAAATGGATCCTTAACCGAAAACAATTTTTGTGATAGGGGCAGCCTTGGCCAGTCCCCGCGCATCTGTTTTTTAAAACCCTAGCCTCCCTTAACCTCACCCTATTGACGCCCCCTTACAATGATTTGGGGAAAGTATAGGGCAACGAATGAGGAATTGTTTGGCGAAACCCCAATGGATTTTTTTTGTTTTTTTTTTTTTTAAAAGACATACATAGTAATAAAAGAAAACACAAATTACATAGTAAAAACAGTGATAAAAAATTCTGCAAGTCATGTATTTTCCAATAAACATTTTACTCTGAAAGACCAAACTGTACGTAAACAATGCCATTTCAATCCTTAAAGTTGACAATAGGTCTGGAACACTAAATCAAACCTAAAGACCCCTTGTAAAGTACATCTAATTCCTGATTGTACATCCTGCCAGGGAATGTACCCCGTTACATTGTACATCCTGCATGGAATTACACTTAAAATTGTACCCTGCCAGGGAAATTTAAAACCTTACATGTACACCCTGCCATGGAATGTACACCTTACTTTGTCTCCTTCAGGAATGTACCCTTACATTGTACTCCTGCCAGGGAATGTACCCTTACATTGTACATCCTCCCACGGAATTACCCCTTACATTGTCCCCCTGCCAGGAATGTACCCCTTACATTGTACATCCGCCACGGAATGAAACCCCTTACTTTGACATCCTGCCCACGGAATGAACCCCTTAAATTTGACACCCTGCCAGGAATGTACACTTACATTGTACTCCTGCCACGGAATGTCACCTACATTGTCATCCCCACGGAAGTACACTTACAGGACATCCCCAGGAATGTAACCTTACTTGTACACCCTGCCCGGAATGTACACCTTAATTGTACATCCTCCAGGAATGTACACCTTACTTCTGAAAACACCCCCCCCCCCCTTTTGCATTCAATCCCCCTGCACTAACAATTTTTATATATAACTTTATTTTGTATGAAATGCTTTCATTATTCCATATTAAACAACATGATATTTTCAGTTCACCAATGTTTTGATATAAATAAAATTTAAATTTCAACATGATTCTGTACAACGTATTCACTAAACACCCAAACTATACCTTCTCCAGGAAGGTAAAAATATATACATATGTTACATACACTTTACAACACAACCAGTAAACAAAAAGAAACCTAATCCTATGTCTCCATAAAATCCCCTAAAAAAATTATCAACTCAACGGAAACCAAAAACCTAGGGGCTCTAAGAGCCCCATGAAAAAAAATATGTAAAAGAAAACGGATAATCAAGTTTTCTAAAAATATTCGCCCAATCATTAAAACCACTACTAAGTGTACTGTTACACAATACATAACAGTGCAGACTTTCCACTTCGATAAATACGATCCCTTTCCTACCAAAAAAATACTCTGTGTATATATATATATATTATATTTCGCTTTCCAACAGTGCACCCACATGCTTTTCATTACACACATCCCAATAATTTCGTTCATTGTTCGTATCGCCTTGGGCGTATGGACGGGCTGCGCATAGCTCCTGACTCTGTTGATTCTCGCAGTTCCGCAGTGCCTCACAATGGGGGAAGGTGCACGTAGGCGAGTCAACACCGTCTGCCTTAATTAGTGACGGGCTCGTGTAAACAATCAGAATACTCATCTATGCTTATGCGATACTCCGAGATACTTTGGGTATCAATGAAGCTTTATGGCCCTTTTAAACGGCAATTCGGGGTTTTTTTGTCAAATTCAACAAAATAGTACTTACGAAAATAGGTTCCACATATCGGGATGTGATCAAGACCGTTAATCCGGTGTCACTGTTCGCCTTCACGACGTTTCCCTTTTTTTTACACCTGGATCAAGGTACGAAACTTTCCCTTTTTGAGGCGGAGGGAAGTGATTTGGGGAAATGTTTTTGCACGCTATGGCAGGGGTTCATATGGCAACTAGGGGAAACGGTGGCGGATGGCCTCTAGTTGGTATGCTGGAGGGGTCTTTCTCCCTGAAAATTCCCTCAAGCCCCCTTTTCCGTCTATGTGGTTATGGAGGACTTTCGTACCAAGTGACTACGTACTCAGGAAAAAGGGCTACGGCGGTTTTGGGGGGATGTATATCATATGGCGGCGCAATCCCCCTACAAGACGTGATAAAACGATGGAAGTAAGAGGGTTTTTTGATGTTTCAAGGGAGCCGATCATATGCTGCTCTACACAACAACATATATTGCCTCTAAACTGGATGGGGAGGTAGGGGTGGGGTGAAAAAATCGCCGAAAGTTAACCCCCCCTGGTCAGTGGGGGACGGGGGCGTGGTACGTCGACGACAATGAAGATCCTTTTCATACCGGGTTGACTGGACAATCTTTTAAAGAATTCTGAATTTTTTTATTGGAGTTTCCCACATTGAGGGGCTTCACGGGGGTTTAGGGGATGTAAGTGTGAAGGAGAAGGTCGGGCATCCGCCGGGCATATTGCTGAACATCGGGTTTGTGGGTGGAGTTAAAAGAAACAACAGTTCTGAGGATGAATGGATAGGGGCCGCAGTTCTCGTAAGAGAGCGGCGGTGATATCTGACTCTAAAGATTTTTTTGACACAGGACAAAGGGTGGGGGAACAAGCAGGTGCGATGTGACCCATAGGACACGGGCAAATCTACATCTTCAGCATGTCAAGGAGAACGACACGGGGGGGGGGGGTGGGGAAGAAGGGGGAGATTCCCAAAGGGAACCAAGATTGTTAAGGTATCCAAGGGAAAACCTCCATTGAAACTTTTCAAGGGGTGTCTTTTACTTAAAATTTTTGAATGGGAAAAAGGGTTTTTAAAAAAACGAAGTAGAGGTTTTTTTAAAAAAAGGGGCCCGTTTTTTCTTCAAACAAATTAAAATTTTTAGGGGGGAATTGTTTTTTGGGGAAAATTCTTCTTGGGTTATGAGTAAAGGGGGTGAGCATGTTAAAAATTTTTTTTGCCCGTTTTTTAAAACATTTGGGAAGGGGGAGGGGTTTTATAAGGGGGGTGGGGGGGGGTCAGGGGGCCTTCCGGGGGGGTGTCGACCGGGGAAAAGGGAAAGGGTTTTTTTTTTGGGGATTTTGGTGGGGGGAATTTTTTTGGAATAAATAGGGGGGGGGGGGGGGGTTTTTTTTAAAATTTTTAATCTTTTTTGGAGTTTAATTTTACGGATGGGGGGGGGGGATGAGGTGGGTGGGGTCATGCATACTTTCGTTGAAGGGAGTATGCGGTAAACGGTCGCTTTTAACTTTCTAGAATGTCACGCAGGAGTTACTGTGCTAAATGGAGCTTTTCTGATCACAGGGGTGTTAGGTGGTTTTTACGGGTAGGATTACCGGGGGGTCAGAGGTTTCTGGAAGTTAAATTTTGGGTTTAATGCAAAAAAAGGGGTTTGGGGAGGGAAGATTTTGTGAGTGTTGGGAGGGGATGGTGGGTGAAAAGGGAGGGGGAATTGTATAGTCGAATGGTGGGATACTGTCCGGGGAAGGTGAAGGTGAGGAATTTTTATCAGCAGCAAGGCAAAGAAGACAGAGAATGCGTATGGGCCTTGAACTATCAAAATCAACTGCAAGCATGTTTTAAAAAAGGGGTGGGGGGAGTGTATCCGGGGGTTTTAAATTGAAAATTTAAAATGTTTTTGAGACATTCACAATCGTATTTTTGATGCGGCGCGATGCAAGTGAATTGATGAGGTTTTTTGGGGTGACCGTCCTTCGGGGTTTGCTTGCGAGGCAGGGCGACGTCGTAAGGGGACAGAAATTAAAGGGAAGAGGGTTTGGAGCCATTGGGGAAATTTAGTAGGGGGAGGGCCTTTATCAATGGGGGCTAGAATACCTTTTAGACCAGGGGGGAAATTGCGTTACAAAAATGCTGGATTTTTTAAGGGGGCGCTGGGGGAAAAGGGTGAATATGTACTTATAATCTAATACATGGCAGGGTTTGGGTTTTAATGGACCTATAATGAAGGAGATTTGGTTGGGTGTGGAGGGTTAAATGTAAGGGAAGTCGCCGGGGATTGATGGGAAACCCTTGTGACTTTTACAAGGAAAATTTGGATTGTATTCGCGACTTTTTGGTGATATTATTTAATGCCATGAAAAATTGGGATTTTGGGACAGCATCAAAGAACAGGGTGGTTTTCTATTTCCCCAAAAAGAAATCTGGGGGAATTATTTTCATAATTTAGGGCAATTTTATTTTTTTTTTTTAAAATTTTTCAAATTTTTGGAAAATAAAAAACGGTTTTGGAGAGAGCTCTGGACGGGGACAAAAATGTTGCCAGGAATCTATGTGTGTGGGACAAGGGGAATTTTTCAAGGGTTCATTGAGGAAAGCGGGAGGGTAAAAGGGTGGAATATTAGCTTTAAAATGGCACGCTGCATACGATTGGTGGAAGAGATGCATTATGGAAGTTTAGCGTGGCAAGGTTTCGGAAAGGGAAAAGTTATTGGGCCGGTTTTGTACGAGCAGGCTAAATTTTTTGGGTGCAGGGAAATGGTAGGTTGGGGAAAAATTTTAGGGGGTGCATAGGGGGTTTCGGCAGGGGTGTCCCATTCACAAAATTTTTTTGCGTTGATTCAGGCCCGTTTTTTTGACCGGAGTGGGATTTTACGACAGGATGACAAGCAAGGTTTTTGGGGGGGGTACAATCGGAAATTAAGGTTTCGTGGGACGACACTACGGTTTTATTTCGTGGAGCCCCAAGGGTTTTTGGGAAAAGTAGCGAAATTGGTGGGGAAAGTTTCGGGAAAGCAAAACCGGGGTGACGGTTTAAAAAGGGGAAAAAACAAGCTTATGGGGTGGGGGGTTGTGCGGGTGTGGTATTAGGCCAGAGGGGAAGCTGGCCCTTTGTAAATCAAATTAAGGTGTTTGGGGTGTGCATAGGGGAAAACATACGGATGGAGGAAGGTAAATTTAAGTAGAGGGGGTTTTAGGGCGTTTAACAGGTTTGAGGGAAGGAGGCTTGTCATACATCACGCGCAATTTGGGAATGTGTTTTGTTCATAAGTTGTGGGGTGTGGCATGATTTATCCGTTAATCCATATGAGAAAAAACGTATGTTAAAAACGTGTATCCTTACTCCATATGATGAAAAGCTATGTTAACGCGGTATTTAAAAATTATTTTGGGGGTTTGGTTTTTGATTGGTTAACGAGGGGTGGGTGTCCTTCCCCTTGGCGGGGGGCCTGGGGGGGAATGAATCTGCATAATAGAATGTTACATGTTGTCAAGCATAACACTTGAGAAGGGTAAATGGCTGGCCGGGGTTTTCCGGATAAACGGGACTTGACGTTTTTTGACGGGGAAAGGATTTAAAGAGATGTGGGGGACATGTTGAGGATTTAATTATGTAAAAGATCCACGCAAATCAAAATCGCAAAATTGGGAGGTAGAGGGCAGGGGGTAGTGGCTAGGTGGGGGGAATATACCAATGTATGCATAAGGACTTGGGGTCGTTAAAAGCGTTTTCGGTTTTCGACCAAGGTCAGGGAATAATTTTAAAAATTTTTTCATAATTTCTGCCGCCCCGGGGGGTTTTTAGCGAATGGCCGGCAGGAGGGGGGGCTGTGTTGTGTGTGTGGGGATCCTGAAAAGGCTTTATGCAGTTTATTTCTTAAGAGATTGGGGAAAACGTAAGGTTTTGGGGGTTTGGGAAAGGGGTTAAATGGTGGGTGGGGGTGGGTTTAGTGTCTTAAGAGCTTTAAGTTTTAGTGTGGGGGGGGGGGGCCCAAAAAACCGGACAAAAAGCAACGGAAAATTAGTGCGGGTTTTTATATACGTATGGGTATAAGGCATTTATCGTGAGGGGGGAGAAACAGAGCACTGGTAGCAATTTTATGGTACACAACAGAAATAAAGACATTACGGGGAAAGATGGTTTTTCCCTTTTTTTAAGGGATATTGCAGATTCAATTCCCGGGATTTATGGGAGTTAATACCTTAAAGGGGACACAGGCTGGCTTCTTGAATTGTGTAGTGAAGTGGCATACGATTGGTATGGGGTGGGTTTAATGTATAAATGATAGGTAGATGTTATTTGGATGATTTTTTATTCAAAAAAATATATTAAATATTGTTTGAAAAATAATTTTTGTTCTTAAATTGACGTGGTTTTAAAAGAGTGGGGCCCTTTTTAAGCAAACTCATGAACTGCATGACAGGTTTTTATTAAAACACCTTGAGCAACTTTTTTTTTTTTATACTTCCTGGATCAGCCAAGGGTTAACAACCCCTTTAAAGTTTTGCTTTGGGGGCCCTGGGATATATGTTTTGGAAAGATAGATATGAGGGGAAAATTTTTGTATTAGTTACATAAACTCTCATGGGTTTTTGTGTATATGGATAAGAAAGTGGTGTGTGGGATGTTGCAAAGTTTCTTTTTTGGCAATTCGAAAATTTCTCTGCTATTTAAATGGAACCCTTTTTGGGGACTGTCTGAATATTTTTGTATCTTTGCAGTAATCAAGTAAATTGACTACCATTTCACTACTACTTCGTTTTTTTGGGTATTTTGTTTTATGCAATTGTTTAGTATTATGTCTTTACAAAGGTTTTATTTACATAAAATCAAAAAACCCAAGGCATTTATTATGAATTTTTCTTTGTTTATAATGTATATAAGAGGGTTTAATTAAGGGAAAGAAGAATTTTATATTTTTGTGTTACCTTGGGGAAATACATAATAATAGGGGATGGACGAATATTTAAACCCTTTTTAGGTATATATTGAAATTGAAAATTTTCTTTCTATGAATGTAATGACAGTAACCCCAAAGTTTTTTTTAATGTATTGTATTGTTTTAAAATAAAAAAAAAAAAAAATTTTGTCACGCTCACACCACCCCCCACCCGCTCGTTAATTAAGACCCCGCACAATTGCATGTAAATATCACACAGCCTACAAAATTTAAAAAAATACAGAACCTAAAACGTTAGGCAAAAGCCTATAATAAACATTACATTAGGGCATTTCACAATGAAACCCCACCTAAACACTGGGCAAGACACATCCGCAAGTAAAAGATTTAACATTATGTATACAAGTACAATCTCTACAAATAACAAAATCCTATCGTAAGGTATCAAAACGATCTAGTTACAGTACATTAAAACCTTATTTTCCTATTTGAAACATAAAATACATCATGAGAAGTTATATAACAAGCCTAAATCTGGCATTGAGTAACATTAACGTAGAAAAAAATACATTATTATTATAATCAAAGGGGAAGCGCTAAACCCGGAGGATTATACAGCGCCTGGGGGGGGATGTGGAAGGCATTCAGGCTTAATTCGGGGAACTGGAGCACAGATCCAATTCCCTAAATCAAGAGCCCCTCACCAACATCAAGGAACCTTCTTTGAGGGGAGAAAAAAAAAAAAAAATACAAAACACGTAATAATTAAAAATTGTGATAGTAGGTTCATATACATATATCTCAGATTATATAAGCCATATGAAGGCTGATACCTTTTAAAGAACCATACATCAAATACATACTTTTTTTAATATGCTTGAGCTAAGCCAAGCATTAACAGGATATATACACATATGACCGTCACGTTCACCTATTAGCGATACACGACAGGCCATTGCTTGAGATTATCTCATGCGTCTGTGTTCGACATTTATCCATTATTAGTATCACAATAACAATACAGTTATCTTAAATGCCAGGGATTGCTCAAACCTCTATAGTTTCAAAGTCTAACCTTAAAGCATATCAAAAAACCACTAATTATTACAGGAAAGATTTCAGATATGCCACCTTACAGCCTGGCCAGAACTTTCAGCAGTTACAGGTAACACTCTTTCGTTTGTTCGACTTTAGGATAGAGAGTTCAGGAATTGATCACAGTTATGAATCTCTTAGAGACTTCATGGTTGCTGACCAGTTCCTGACAGCTCTTCCTCACCAGATAAGAACATTCATTAGAGAACATAATCTGATTAAAGCTGAGGAAGTTGCTGAGGCTGCTGACCTGTATGCTGAGGCTCACAATTCCTATAAAGACCTAAAGCAATCGAACCCTAAGGGCAAGGGTTCATCAGACCTTAAGAAATCAAAGCCTCTAGTGGAAAGTAAAATGACTTCTTTTATTCCTGTTTGTCATTTGTGTGGTGTTAAGGGACATAAACGTCCAGATTGTCCTTCTAAGAAGGTCCAAAAAGTTGGTAGATGTTTTAAAGACTGTAATGACCAAGCACCCTTCTGTTCAGGAACAGCTATTGGACTTAATGTATCTACCATTTTACGATACACTGGATGCACATGTATAGTCATTTCTGATAAGCTGTTCCCTAACATTAAAGAAACTCATTCCTCTGCTATACTTTCGGACTACTTGGGCCGTATGGACACTTTTCCTACCATCTGTTGTTACATTAGGTCTAAATGGTTCACAGGTTGGTCTGAAGCCGTACTAGCTCCCATCACTTCTTGCTCCGTGCTAATAGGTAATGCAAAAGGTGCCATTCTTCCTTCTGAGATTGACCTTTCATCACCAAAGATGGACATAAGAGTTTCAGATCCTCTTCCTGTAGAGTCAGAGAAGCCCCTCGAAAGTTCAGATGAGACATGTCTCGTGAGATTCATGTGGGATTAAAAACATTGATGCAACTCTCGAAAGCGAGTAGTAGGATCACCGTTCACTTGTTAATGAAAGTGACGATATCACCTCCGATACCATAAATTGCTTGACTAGGGCTCAGACCCAAAGCCCCAGGCTCTCCTACTGTCCATCCTTTGATTTTCCCTGACTTAAGAGCCTTTAGATGTATCGAAGGACTTCCTTGCCAATTTACAACGTAATGGACCTTCCTCTCAGAATTGGCCATAATGCCGCTAAACAAAATCAAGTTAAATCCAAAGGAAAAACTTTTCATATAATTGTGAATATATAAAAACGTATCTTGTACAAGTCAGTATTCCAAATTAAATTCAGATGAGACAGACTATTCCATCTTAGTGTACCAAGCAATGCAGAGAGACTGGTTTCATAAAAATGTCTCATGACTGCCAGTGGGCCGGACATTTCCTCACATCGTAAAACCTTAAATAAAATTAGGGAAACCTATTTTGCCAGAAATGTCCTCAGATGTCACTACTTATTGAATTGGGTAAAGTTTGCCAACTGTCCATCCACCCGAGGTACCAGGCGAGTACCTATGGTCTAAATGCCAGTCTTTTACGGAACCATTTTGAAAGAGTATCTATTGACATACGTTTGTCCTTTAAACTCCCACTTAACATGGGGGACATAGATATATATTAACATTAGTTTGATTGATGCCTTCGGAGCTTCCTGAAGCCGTTTCCCTAAAAACCATAACTACTTACATGAGGTGGCTGGAAGCCCATTTTGTCATTCTTCCTCCAGAGTGGGCATCCCTAGAGAAATTTTGTTGACCGGTGGACACATTCACAACTGACTTATGCAACATCAAACCAACTTTTGATGAAGACCGCATGATCATCTCCCCATCATCCCAGCCTGTAATGGAAGGATTTTGCGCCAGCAATTCGATTCGAAAGTTAATTTTAAAGAAACGTTGCTTCCTTAACACCTTAGGATGCAATCGTTTACCTACCCTTGCTTTGTTTTTGTCCCATGAGGAAGTTTCCCAGTGGAACTCCTTTGGGGTTTTATCACCTTTTGAACTTCTCTATGGTAGACAGGGCCAGAGTCCACTGTTCATGCCTTAATGAGACTTATGACTAATGCGGAGATAAATGCTGAGGTTTCAGTCTCTTACCAGTTTCGTGCTCTTTGGACCATAGATCCAAGACATGAGGAGACCTCTGACATAGTTTTTCGAAAAAGCATAAGTTTGTCAATGACCAGTACACAACTATTTTGGATTCCAAAGGTACAGAGGGAAGTTTTTAAAGAAGGGGCATAAGGTTCGTGGTACTTTTGCCCTATCAAGTCAAATAAATTACTAGTAGCATGGAAAGTTCCTTATCAGTATTAAAAAATTTATGGGAAAGTTGACTACCTCATAGCAGGTCAAGGGAAACCTAAGCTTATCATATCAACAACCTTAAAAATTTACCAAAGAAATTCGTTAACTGCCTTAATAAACTGCTTAGTTTTTCCAATACGACAATTGAAGAATTAAAGTGTGCGTAATTTGACACCTCTAACTTACACAATGATGAACGAACTACATTGACTTGGTGGCTCATGACCACTCGGGCACAACCACCATTAAATATTAATGAATCTTTGATGACCATAAGAGACATGAACTAACTTCATGTGTGTGTAACTTTTCAGAACGTCTTACTGAATTCCAGGTTTTACCTCCTCAGTAGTCACAAGAATTGACTTAGTGACAGACAATCCTATCAAAAACGAAAATTATACCCAGTTTCCAGTTTCACCTTAGGGATGCATTTGAACCGAGAGGTAGACAAATATTAAAACAATAAATCATTGAACCTTCATATCTGTCATATTGTACACCATTAGACTTGTTAAGAAGGAGGATAATTTCATATAGACCTCTATTGACTTCAGAGGCCTTAATGCTATAAATCGTGGTATGCTGATCCTATGCCCTTAATAGATAGCGATCTACACAAATTTTAAGACACTTCCTTCTTTTCAGAGATTGATATTCGCAGCATATCATCAAGTAATGTTAATCCTTCATCTAAGCAGTACAACTCGCCTTTTCCTACACAAAAAGGACTGAATGCAGTATAGAACTATCCCTTCGTTGGAAACCGCCTGTGCCTACTACGTGACACTGATTAGAAAGGCCTTGGGTAATAGCCAAAATGTTTCAGTTTATTTTGATAACATTACGTAATGACATCCACGTGGGGCGAATCATACCCAAACTTAATCATCAGTTTTTTCGTAGGATACGCTCACATGGCCTCTACCTGCAAACTGCCAAGCCGAGGAATGCTTCCTTGGGTATAACAAGATTAGATATGCTTAGCCGAGTATACTTTCAATAACTCACTGCAGCCTCTCCCACGTAAGATCAAAGCATTATTAGGATTTAAATTCCCCAAAACCAGAAGCTCAGTGCGTAGCTATCATGGTTCTGTAAATTTTTATGCATGGTTATTTAACCTGAACCTTAACTGATCTTACAGGCATCTTATCCGACTTCCTTAAAAAAGTCTGTGAACGAACTTCTTTGACTTTCCGACATAGCTCCTGAAAAGTTTAATGACTTAAAAGTATCTTTTCGAAAGAGACCCATGACTTAAGATTCCAGATATAATAACACCATTTTGTTTAGACTGATGCCTCCAATACTGGCTTAGGTTGACGGTGCAACCACAAGTACCCTGATGGTACTACTACTACTCCTATCCTTCCCTGTATGCCTTCCTTAGCGGAAACTCCTCCCCGCAAAACGAATACTCCACATAGAAAAGGAATGTTTGGGCCCTTGTTGTGGGATACTCCAGACTAAATTTTATTTGCTGGAAAAGAATTAATTTTAGAATGGACCCCAACCCTTTGATATACCTAAAACTTTTAAGGGTACCAACAGTCGCCTCTTGAGTGGACAATGGCACTCCAGCTTTTTAAGTTCCACATTGTGTATATCAGGTTCATCCAGTATTTCTCTGACTTGCTTAAGTCGTGACAGTCAGTAGACGATTTCTTGATTACGCACTTCCATATTTAGGAACTTTTTCCCTCGCTATTCTTCCTTATTCTCCTTGACTATATGTTTTGGTATGGGGGAGTGTGAGGGAAAAGTTCATAGATAGGAGTAGCGAGGAGTATATAGTAACAATAGTTTTCATTGCTGGCTACTTGTTAAGGTAGGTTAAGTCAAGCTTCCGCTATTCCCGACTTCCCGCCTTATTTCCCCCACCCCAAAAGTGATAGTTTGACTGCAGGCTACTTGTTAAGGTAGGTCGTCTAGCTCCCCTATCAACTTCCCCTCCTTCATCGCCCCCCCCCCCCCCACCTGAAAATTGACATGTGAGGGCTACCGGTCCAAACAGGAATGCACTAGACTCAACCAGCCTCCCAGCACTAACTGTTAAGTACATGCCCTGCCTTGTATCCTGTGGATTTAATGGTTAAAACTTCACTTTTGACCAATAAATAACTTAGTCCTTTCAGTCTGCTCTAAGTTGACTGTTGAAAATAATCACCACATCTTTTAGGTATTGTACATATCATGGAGATGATTTCATTAAGCAGTGGGTAACCTGTCCATCTATCCAGCTTGGATGACAGAGAGGATCACCTGCCAATCAACGAGTAGAACTTGATGGAGAAGGACTAACGTCCTGAGACTTCCTCTTTTTGGATTTAATTACCTGTGCTCACCATGTATGAAATTGCAGGATGTAACCCCTCATCATTGCATCGGTAAGAACCTGCTTCCTGTCATCAGGATAGGAATACTCAAGCTATACTGCGAAGAACTAGCCGTGGGTTGTAACCAACACACTGCGACCCCCCTCCATCATCAGCAATGGCTATACAATTTCAACGACAACAGTGTCACCTAACCGACCAGACAACCCAAGTTTATATTAGCGTTGAATTCAGTATCATTTATATTTTTTATTTTTTGCATTTTCTTTAATTTAGGGATTAAATATTCATATTTAAGTGTTTTATATTTTTATTTATATTTTCCTATGTAATAAAGTGTTTGTTTGTCTGTTATTATTTCTTTTTCTATTCATTAAATTGTCCAGAGGTGAGCCAGCCTTGGTAATACTGTCTGAAGTTGTTACAGGGCTGAGTAAGCCTTCACACCTCTTCTCGTCCCCTAACCTTAAAATTTTTTGCTATCTCAGTGTTGTGATAGAAACACAGGCCTTATCTATAGGCTTTATTGAACATAAAATCTTCATAGTACTTCTGCAACAACAAAATATATGACTATATATCTAATAACTGCTTCCACAGGGATGGTGATGTCTGGCATATGTCAAGGGAAAAGTTATAACTACAGGCCACATATTTAAACTCACCATGTAATCTGCATCACTAATATATGGATATAAGAGAAGAGAATCACACACCATGTGTTGGCGCCCATGACACACACCAAGCTGTTGTTGTTAAGGGCCCGAGAGGACGGTGCAGTAATATCCTTCTGCTGCTCCGCCGCAGTAGCAGAATTCACTAACATATCTCCCCCTTCTGAAATATCAAGACAGTAATCTCCCAAAACTGTTAGGTGGGCGACGTACACGTGCCGACCTTTGTAACCCTTGAGCCACTTCACCATGTTCAATATTTCCATGGGGTTGACCTAACTGCTGGAGCAGATCCTCTATTTCCATAGGGGTATTCTCAAGGGGCTTTCCCAGGAGAAACGAAGCATCTTTTTCACAATCATATTGGTGTATCTTGAATTCCACACTAATGGGATTTCAACTGGGGCTAATGTCTTTGTAGCTACTATAGTACTCTTCACCATTTTGTAGAAAAATCTGGGCGTAATGTGAATAGCTTGCAGGAGCTCTACCGCTTCCCTAAAGGATCCATCTTGTTCATCCTATTGTGACTCTTCAGGAGAACGGGTTCCCAGGATGAACTCATAACCTAGTGGGCGACGGAGCTCCCATAGAGGAACTACGTGAATAGTTGAAGAGTCGTTCATGAGGGGTTGCATTAGTAGTTGTGCACAGCAATGATCTAATAGAGTGAAGAGCATCAGTAGGACAGTTTGCAGTGTTGAACAGGCAGATTGGCGGCGACTTCAGTGTCATTGGTAACTGCCTTCTAATATAGTAAACACATTGAACCGCTCCACTAGACCATTGCCTTGAGGGTTGTAGCTTGTTGTTCTTCTGCAGGTTAATACCTTTGCTAGCAAAAAAAAACATTCTGTAATTTGTTACTCGATGAACGAGGATCCTCTGTTCCTGAAATTGGATCTAAGCTTGCAATTCCAAAAATAGAGAACAACTGTGGAAAGACAACAACTAGCAGTTGTAGCAGTCAATTTGCAAGGGAACACAAAAGGTAACCTTGAATATCATCCTACTATGTTTAAGGAATTTATCTATTCTGATTATGCTGGTAGAGGTCCTTTGAAATCTATATCAGTCTCTCAAAAGACTGGTGATTTTATGATATGAGTCTTTCTCTGGCTGATGAAAGTTTGGCTTGCACTCTGCAACATACTCTGCATGCTCTGATCACTGTCGCACGATCTTCCACTGAGTAGGGCAGTTTCTTTGATTTGACAAAATGGTACAGGCTTGTAACTACTGGGTGACACAAAGCCTTGTGGAGCGCTGAGAGGTGATTTCAAATCATGACAGCCTTTGCACCATATAGGACCTTAGAGAATGCATCAGATGGTGATGTTCTCATGACCCGGGTCGTACAAATATCAAAGTCATAGCACGTTAGTTCCATCCTCCAGGTGTTAATAACTTCTCATTCTTTATCCTCTTTTGTGTTTCTTGTCCGAACATATACTTCACGCACCGTTTTGGTTAGTCCTTCTGGTGAAATGTTTACCAGGTTTAAATAATGACTCCAGTGGTTGGAACTGCTTCTATGATGGCCTGGCTTCCTTTTCTACAGCAGCGTAATCACTTCTCTGATCCTTGAAAAAGTCTCGAAAGAAGGCCCTACTGTCGTCCTGCCTGAGATAAGACTCAGCATGGCAATGTCAGATGCATCCTTTTCCACTTCGAATGGTAGGGACTTCATCAATGGCTTGAGCTACTGAGTTTTTAAATGTCCTGTTTTGAGGAGTATGGAAAGCGGCTTCTGCTTCCTTGTCACAGGAAATATGGCAGCAACTCATGGGCGGACTTTACTTTAATAGTTGCAGATCCATTGTGAGTAATAAGCAAAGAAACCAAGAGTACTTCGGAGTGACATTAGTCTTGAGGGCAATTGGAAGTTCCCATAGAGGTCGTAGTTCGTTCAGGGTCTGGAATATTGACTCTCCTTCCCTACATAACCAAGGATCTAAACTTTTAGATGAAAAAGTGCACTTTTCCACATTGTAACTGATGTTTTTCATCTCTATTTCTTGCGCCTTCCAACAAACTTATCAAGGTCTGCCATCATGTTCCTCATGAACTTGCCACAAATGGTAACATATCTAATACGCATAAGTTCCCATGATTTGCTCTTCCTGAATGAGTGAATCCATAATTCGTTGGAAGCATGCTACCCCATTGGTGACTCCAAAAGGGACTCTGGTAAACGATACAGGCTATCACTAGCCTTAAACACTGGTGTATGGTTTTCTTCATTCCTTATAGGGACTTGATGAAAGGCACTCTGAATATCAATGTGCACTAAACACATAGTTACTGAGCAACTAATTTACACTGAATCATCAATTCGAGTAGAGGTACCCATCAAGAAGTGTAAATTTGTTGATTGTCTCAAGTAATCGATAGCCATCTCCGTTTCCTATATTCATCCTTAACAACCAAACCTGTGCACGCCAAGGGAATTACTCGGTTCTGATAATACCCTCCTTCACAGGCCTCTGAGTTTTTCTTCTCAATGAACATCCGATCCTCATAAGAATAAGTCGCTTGACTTAGCTTGATATAGGATAGAACCGCGTAAGATTTGCAAACAGATTTGTGGTCTAACCCTAAAGTGCTAAGAGTCCACAGACAACAAGAGGAGGCATATCACCTCCATATGTCAAGGTGACACTACCACATGCATAGCTTCTGAAAGTCCTGACCAAGGATAACACATAGCACAGTTGTGGCAGAAGACTAAATATACATCTTGAAAATCCTTGTCAATTAACTCTGAGATTAACCTACAAAAACCATAAGGTCTGAATAGAGAGAGATGTTGATGCCATGGAAAACGGTACCTGAATGAGTGTATGTAGAGTCCAAGGATTTGGCGGTTTAACTACTGTCAAGGTTGATGAAACTCCTCTGAGCTGCCACTAATCAATAAGACCATCACTTCCTGTTCCTTTTGATCAATACGGTTCACAACTGCCATTGACAGTGAATTTGAGTAAGCCGCAGAAGTCACTGTTGCTAGAGATCCGCATGATCACTGGAATGTGTGGAGGCACTAGCTCTGTTGATGCATTACCACGACAAGTTTAGCAAAGTAACCTTTCTTGGGCATTTATTGCACATTTGCTTCACAGAGCAGGACGCTTCGACGTTGGATGTTTGAAAAACCACAAAAGAAACAACACCGACATGCATGCGCTGTCACTGAATGCAGGTCCAAAGTAACTTCATTGCAAGAGTCTTGGTCAGGAATTGCACACTTACCACTCGAAAGGCTAGTGTTACTGTATACTTCATAATTCTTCTGGGTCTGAACCTAGAAGTCTTTGCCTGGTCAAAGCAGTGGATAAGTCGAAGGTTTTATTCTCCAATAAACGTGCACTTATTATTGGTGATTGCAGCCACTGATAAACGCATCCTGATGGACTCTCATATACTGGAGCACTGTCCACTGCTTGGAAGTGACAGTCCTAACCTAAAATTTTCAGTGCTTGAAAGTATTCCTCTAATAATTCATCAATCTGCTGGCGGCGAGTTTGCAAGGCGAAAGCGTGCAAAGATTTCATTTTTAGGTTTAATATACTGAGACTTGAGGGTTTCGATAGCATCTCATAGCTTTACGGCTCGAAATAGCCTCATAATCTTAGGTGACGACAATTTTATGAGCAGACTTAGTTATTCTAGTCTGTTTTAGGAAGGGCGTCCCAAGAAGTTTTTCGAAATCTTAAACCAGTGCGTCCATTCCCTGAGCAGGCCGTTGATAAGCTGGGTCACAGTCTAGCCTCTCAGGTTTGCAGTAAACGCTCCATGTTGTGATTGTAGTCTAGCGCAGGAATCGAAACCAGGTAGCCCAGATTCTATGTTTCAATAATTGTGAAGAAACACAGGCCCTATCTCTAGCTTTATTGAACATAGAATCTTCATATGTACTTCTGCAACAACAAAAATAATAATGACTAGTAATCTAAAAACTGCTTCTACAGGGATGGTGATGCTTGCATATGTCAAGAGAAAAGTTAATAACAACAGGCCACATAATTTAAAACATCACCATGTAATCTGCATCACTAATATATGGATATAAGAGAAGAGAATCACACACAATGTGTTGGCGCCCATGACACACACCAAGCTGTTGTTGTTGTTGTTAAGGGCCCCGAGAGGTGGAGTGGTATTATCCTGCTGCTGCTCCCCACAGGAGAATTATCACTACACTCAGGCTTTGCCTGCATTTCCCACCAATCTAACAGATCTATCTCCCTATCCCTAGCCTCCAAAAATGCAACCACTAATCACTATAAAAAGGCCCCTCCCCCTCCTCCTTAAGAAGCCTTACATTTAATTTCCAGTACCCAGAATAAATACGCACTACTCCATCCCGTCTCCTACATCAGACTGCCATTACCGCCGTTGATCAAAAAACCCCCACATCGCGGCTCTCACCCTCTCCACATCTATAACCCTGATTAACATAGATTCTGTTCATCGTGCCTCATATTCCCTACGGGGACGAACGTTTGCTCCTCTAGTATCCCCCCTCCCCACAACATCAAGACCCCAAAAACCTGCAATACATCCCTCAGAACACTCACACACAACTCAACCTCGCCCCTCTCGGTTCGACAATCACAACTCCCGCATCACACAGTTCCAGTCACCTCCTTATTACCTGTTATAAGCTGGTAATACCTCCCTGACAAAATCTACTTTTAACCCTGGTATTTCCTAGTTCTGGCATGTAAACACCTACGAAACTAGCACGACTGTTCCACACACCCAAGACACCATACACCTCACTACCCTCCCCCTCTCTTCCCAACCGCATGACACACAAGGCTTGGTCTCCCTTAACCGCTACTGCTGCCGGCCGCGCCCCACCTTTCCCAATTGAAAAAAAAATTGGGACAAACCCACTGCTAACATAATCCGATATCCCTTTCAACCTCATCTCACTTCCAGCCCTGTGATTATGCTCTTGCAATAAAACAAATGTCGACATCAACCCCATGAAAATCCAACACCAACCAAACTTCCTTGACCTCTGCTTAAGGCATTAAACATTAAGTGCGACACAATCTGAAAGTTATAGAAGGGGCGGCTTTTCCCTATGCCGCTGGAATTTACTCACCACACCTTTCACATTACGTGTACCTTCCTACACTCATTTTTTCCTGTGTCTTTCACTCCCCCCCTCCCTCTCCCACTGTGCAAACTCAGGTTCGCCTCTACGACGACTAGACTATCGGCTTCAACCACACCAGCCCCATGACTTCTTTCCCACCTCACCCCGGGGTGATGACCTCGTCTATCTCTGATGCAGCAGTTCTTTTCCTAGAACTTCCACTTACACATATATCACTATCAGTCGAATCCTGCAGGTGTACCTCTACGACCACCACATGCCTCCAGTCGTTTCTTACTCAAAGCATTCTCACTTTTGTTGTCCCCTCCAGTGCTCCGTCTCACATAAACTGAGAACACCCTTGCTGCACAGGCCTCCTCCCCATCCAAAAAATCCTTGAGATCACATCCGCCATTAAACAACCCAGGGTCGTAGCTTCCTGAACTAAAGACTCCTCAGGTGTCGCCTGCATCTCCCCCGACGCCCCTGGGAGAGTGACACACGTCTCCAACAGCCGCCCCTCCCTTTCGACCTCCCTTGCTCCAGAGGTCAGTCCCTTCCATCCTCCTCTGGAAGCAACCAGTGCTAGGCACCAAGGCACGGCTGCAGAATCACAAATGGAGCCCCAGAACTTGAGGAAGCCTGCTCCTAGACACTGGCTGCCATGTGCTCATAGAGCTACAACAAACGACATGGTTTTTTCACTGACCGGCATAGTACACAAAAAACTGTGTCCTATAACCGTCATCGTAACATAGGATGGTATAGGCCTTGTTAAAGACATTTTGAGGGTGCAAGAACCCTCCAGCAGCCCTTCATATGGACCATCGCTCCACACTCCCATGGTTGCAGAATGCACTGTCCCATAAATGCTGAAAAACTCCTGTAGACCATACGCCGTAGCCTCGAAGGGTACATTTCCTACCTTCACCCATATGTAGTACTTAAGAGACGTCATGTAAAACGACATCCACTGCTGAATTCACACTCAAGCGTTGTTCCTGGTAATTCTCGACGATTCTCATGTAGGAACCGGCTCGTACAAATTTCACGAAGATTCTTGTCAAACCATTCAGAGCGACGCCATACAATTGTTCATTGGGAATGCCATATGCATCCCTTATGATGCCAGGGAGAAGGACGTTCATCGTAGAGCCACTTAATGTACCACGAACCAGCTCAATGCAGACAGTATTTATCCTCAGTCTTGTACGTTCTGCCATTTTCGTGTCCAAGTGACAACAGGTAAACTGCGCAAAAATCAACTCAATCATGAGCTTCTGCGCAGCACGTCCACACTGCCTGAAAGCAATGAGGACAATTGGAATATGTAATTGGTTATGTTTAATATCGGTTATGGGTCATGATATGTGTTAGATTTTTGTAGATTAAAATATTTTTCTATACTGTTTTGTTTGTGTACATATATGCATATGCATGGGTTTTCCTTTTTTTTTGTGAAATCAGTTTTTTCTTTTGTGTTACCCTTTAAATATCTTTTCCATTGTTCGTATCACTCTTGGGCCGTACGGACAGGCTGTGCAGTAGCTCCTGACTCTGTTGGTTTCTGCGCAGTTTTCCTCAGTGCATTTGCTGCCTGGATGAGGTGGAGTGCGGTCGTGCTTTGCACCCCTCTACTGATTTCCCAGATGAGCTAGTCAACAACATGGCGCCAGGTGTGCGCAGAAGAGTGAACACTGCATTGAGCTCATTAGTGGGGCTTTAACGCCTACGTCAGTTGATGTGTTATTGCCCAAATCTGTGAGAGAAACATATGGCATCAGAGACGAGGATTTGTATGGAGTGGCACTGAACGGTGTGTATAGAATATTCGTGAAGGTGCTAACTGCTCAAGTATACGAGGCGTTGGTGGATCGTTATCAAGATGTCAGCATTAACGTAACACCGGCAGTGAGAGTCAAGTTGACGGATGTATCACGACATTATTCGTGGGTTAAGCTCCGAAACGTGCCTTTTGAGGCTGATGAAGTGGATATACACAATGTTTTCGAACGTTAGGGAAACTGTACATCTGGACAAACCTGGTATAGGGGTTAAAGGAAGCGTACACGGGATATCCTGAGGGTTTTTTTAAATTTCTCAAGATGACGCTAAGGCATCCTTACCCTCGTATGTATATCTCGAGGAGTTTAGAACCCGTTAATGGTAGCGTATGCTGGGCAGAGGCGTACATGCCGACTGTGTGGCGAATATGACCATATGACGGCAGACTGTGGCAAGCGGAATATGGCTCCTGGGCCGGCAAGGGGCGGAGCACCTGTCCATGAGAAACCGATGCCTGAGGAAGAACGGAGGCAAGGAGGAGGGCGTCGTCGCTTGTGGAGTGAAGAGGTGATGGCTCCTCCTGTGGAATCAGAAGAAATGGTGATCCATGAATCACCTGGCCCATCAACAGAACAGTTGTCAAGTGAAGAGGTGCAGGTGGGTGCAGATGTGAAAGCTATTGAGGAGGAGTTGGAGACGGTGATACAGACTATGTTACAGTCTACAGAGGTGGAGAGTCACAGTGAGCAGGAACCTGGGATCAGGGCAGAAGGTGTGAGCAGGAGGGGGGAGGATCAGGTGGCACCTGTGATGGACAGTGTGAGTGCCATGGAAGGACATGGAGGCAGATTAAGGGTGGTAGAGGTGGAAGTCCATTGTGCTGGCTCCCAGGACTCAGATATGGAAACTGAAGGAGCTACAAGCAAAAGGGCAGCAGCGTCAGATTCGGACGATGTTCTGACGCAGGTGCAAAGGCCAGGGAAAAAGACATGGGGTTATGGTTCTCAGAGTGACTCTACCAGACGGCCACAACAGAAAGGGGGGGGGGACGGTTGGGAAGGAGGGTGGAATATGTGGCAAAGGCAAAGCCCAGGGAAATTTTTTGAAAGGGAAGAGTCATGACATGAGGCGGGGAGGGAAACCTTAAGCCGGCCTCAGGTGTGTAACAATAAATATTAATGGTCTGTGTGATGGTGTTAAACGTGAGTGCTTCAGGATGTTTTTAAATAGGTACAAGGTTGTCGTAGCTTTTGTGCAGGAGCACAATTTTAAGCTTGGTCGTGAATTAGTGGTGCCTGGGTATCAGGCTTATGTGTTGCCGTCTGAGCGCTTAAAAGGAGGAGTGGGGTGTTGATCGGGAGGCGGGGCCCGTTTGTATTGCATAGGAAAGAGGGGGGGGGAGGGGGGAGAGTATTACTGTGGAAGGATGTGGGATGGGAGAGAGAAGTGGCGTTTGTGTTGTGTGTATGCCCCAGCAGAAAGTGACGTGAAGTGAAGATGGATTTTGTGCGGGGAGGAGTCATGTATTTCCTACGACGTTACCGTCTGTGGGCGATTGTGGGGGGGATTGGAATTGTTTTAGTTAAGAGGGCAGACGTGGAACCCGAGGAGCGGGATATTTTTCCCCAGTCTTGGGAGGCCTCCCTTAGGGGCCCTTCAGTTATGTGATGCTTTCGGGGGAGGTCTGTGGGAGGTGGAACATACATTCATAAGAATGGGATATGCAGCTCGTTGGACAGGTTATTTTTTATCTCAGGGGGTTTTTGGGTTTAGAGTCTTTAAAAACTATTGAGAGGGTTTGTCTTCCGACATAGGGCAGTATTAGTGGAGGTGGGGTGGGATGCTTTGGCCGTAGGAGGGAAGTTACTGGAAACTGAACAGATGGTTTTGGGGGATAGGGAGGGAGTGGAAGGTTTTGCAGTATTTTGGGAAAAGCTCTGTGCAGGGCAGAAGGTCTGAGGAGGTGTGGTAGGATGGGGGGATAGTGTGACTAAGGTAGAATAGGCCAGTTTTTTTTGAGGGAGGGTAAAAGCATAATCAATTGCGGTATGGTTTGTCAAATTATTTGAATCTAGATTACGGGATTGTTACGAGGGGGGGGCCTTTTGACTGGGTGTACCCAGGGAGGAATACCCCTGTTGAAGGTCGGATAAGGGATTTGCAAGAAGAATGTTTGCAGCGGTCGTGTACAGGCGGGGTTGGCGAAGTTCTCTGGGGGAAGCACGGTTGTGTGCTGCGAGACAGAAGGTACGACAGTGAACGACTACAATAGGGATTGCAAGTCATTTCTCGGTGGGGGGGGGGGTTTAGGGGGGTAGGTATTATGGGAAACACGGGGATGAGTGCTATGCAGATAGATGGTTTTAGGAATATGGAAATGTGTGGGGTAATGGAGAGGTTCTTGGGCAGGTATTGTGAGTATGTGCATGCAAAACTGGGGAGGGGTGATAAGGAGGCCCTGGATGGGGTATTGAGGAGGGGAATATGGGGCCCTTTTTGACATGAAGGAAGAAGGCAAGGACCGGATCGATGGTTTACAAGCGAAAATTTATGTACAGCATGGGGTTGCTTAGGGGGTTTCCCAGTAGAGTTACTGAATGCCATGAAGGAAGGAGGTAAGATGGGGAAAATCACGGCTTTCGGCGGGTGGTGGTGTTGGTCCCGAGGGTTTAACAGCAGAGTACCCCTTGGGATTACCGAGGCCCTTTCGTTGTTTGTGTGATTATAAATGTTGCAAAAATTCTTGGGAATTCGGCTTAATGTGTTTGGGTTGAGTCGTGTTTGAGTTCAGTTTGGTTTCCCGATAGGTCAAAAGGGCGGGGCCAACGGGTATAAAGGGGTCTGGGGGGCATGGAAAGGGGAAGAGGGGGCTTGGAGGCGTTGGAGGGGGCAATGGGTTATGGACAGGTGGAAAGAAGGGCTTTGAGGGATTTCTCCTACGACAGGGGTTTTTGGGGAAGAATAGTGGGGTGGGTGAATACGTTGTAATCAAACGCGAAAGGGAAGGGAATCCCAAAGGGTGTTTTGGGGGAGGGGTCACCATAGCGGGGTCTTCGGCGGGGATGTCCATTATCAAAAAACTTTTGTTGCAGTGTAGGATCCTTTTATAGGTGGTGGAGGATCGTTAAGGACAGGGGGGGGATGGTGAGCAGAAGCTTGGCCTGGTTTGGTGGGCTATGTTGATGATACAACTATTTTGGTGAGTGAGGAGACACGGTTAGGACTTTTGGAGGAAGTTGTACACAATTTTGGGAGAGCTACTGGGATGAAGGTAAATCTGGAAAAGTCAATGATAATGGGGCTGGGAGAGTGGGCAGGGAGATTAGATTGGGGATGTGATGTTGTGCAGCGGAGAACCAGGAGTCTGAAAATCTGTGGTGTCGTTTATGAGGCTGACCTGAGTGCTGCAAGGGTTAGCAATTCGAATAGGATGGTGGAACAGGTGCAACGACGTTTGGGAATGCTGCGACCTCACCATTTTAACCCTTATTCAACGTGCAATTGTCATCAATATATTACTATATAGTAAAGTCTGGTTTGTTTCGGCTGTGATGCCGTTAATAGGAACAGCGATCTCGAGTATTCTTAGAATGGTGTTCAAATTTTTGTGGGGCTCAGAGTGCAACTAGTTGCGAAGGGAGGTAGTGACATTGCCGGTATGTAGGGGAGGGTTAGGTTTGTTGGACTTGAGAACGCGCGTGAAATGTGTTTTTATTAAGAGGGAAGTGATGAGTGCAGGTGCATGGAGGGGGGGGGGGCAGCTAGATAAGGTACATGCTCACCTGAGGAAATGGTATGGAGGGGCAGAAATGAAGGAATGTGAAACAGTGTTACGTGCTTTACTGTCAGCAAGGGAACCGGGAAAAGTAAAGGTGGGAACTTTGTGTAAATTGTTAGAGAGACATGTAGTGGCGCCGGTTGAAGGGATCTACCCCATGTATGCATGGGATGTAATATGGCGTAGATTTAGTAAATTAAGGATACGACCTAGGCCGCATGAGGTTATGTATCGTTTCCTGCACGGGATTTTGCCATCAGGAGCAATGCTCCGAGATAGGAGGGTTATCGAGGGTGGGGTGTGTCGCAGATGCAGTAGGGAAGAGACTGCGTATCATGTTGTATATTTTTGTGAAGGTTTGGAGTGCATCAGAGTATGGATGAATAAGGTTGTGGTGAGGGTGGGGAGTCAAGGTGTGTCGGTATTGCGAGCGTTGAGTCTTGATATGAGTGGTGTGGTAAGGGGTTTAACATATGTAATCATGGACTACATATATGTTTTGTGGGGTATGAGGGG
This sequence comes from Cherax quadricarinatus, assembly GCF_026875155.1. Taxonomy (NCBI): domain Eukaryota; kingdom Metazoa; phylum Arthropoda; class Malacostraca; order Decapoda; family Parastacidae; genus Cherax; species Cherax quadricarinatus. Next base: position 16,180,812 of record NC_069480.1, read on the forward strand.
GAAGGTGGGTGGGGATGTGCTGAGAAGGACTTTGGCGGCGACGTTTTATCGAACCTTGTGTCGCAATAGAGACATTTTTGGGAAAAGGTGGGATGAGGTTTTTTCCGAGGGTTATAGGGGCCTAACAATAGGGAATTTATTGGCGTTATAAAGGGTTTTAACTGCCGGAGTGAGTAGGGTGGTAAAAATGGGGGGGGGGGGTCAGTTGTATTCAACGGGCTCACCTCCTTGGGTGCGCAATGATGGGTGATTGGGTGTGATTGGAGGTACTCGTGTGGGACAAGATGAGAGGTTGTGAAAGATTAGTTTAGCTTAGTTCCCTTGATGGGGAAGGTATAAATGGCAGTTTAAATATATAAATTATATAATGTGTATATTTTCCTTTGGTAGCGTATTATGTTTCGCTTGTACTGGTCTTGCAATTGAATTTTAAACTTTTCTTGAGAGGATATTCCTTTCACTATGTTCCTTGAAGAACCGAGTTATTTTTGTCATTTTTGTTAAGTGTTCCTGCATCAGATTTAAAATAATTACCTATTATGTAAACGTGTGTGGATAAGGATTAGTTCTCTAGATTAAAATTTTTGTATCTATATTTGTAAGTAATACTAGTTAGGCACGTGCTAGAAGGCACAGCGAAAGTATAGTCTTGTGGAATGTATGTTACGTTATTGGTAAGTTTGTATGTGGCGTGTTAGGTGTTATAAGGAGTTTGGAGTTGTTAAGTTACTAAAATCATGATGAACCTTTTGGATAATACTTATTCATGTTCTAGTCTTGGGTTCTTTAAATAATTTACATAGCCTAGTATTGAACCGCTAATGTGGCATGTGGTGTATTATCTTGCATTTTGAGTGTGAACTTCACGATATGCAATGTTTTGAATGTTTGTAATTCATGGTTAACATTAATATTTAATATCATATTGGTGGTGTATATTCTTCTACTTATTACAGTGTATGTGTATAGGAATGTAATGTTTCATATCTGTTTTAGTCTGTAAATTTGTGTTTTTGTGTCTTGTTCAACCCCTGCACAGAAGCCCTCCAAACTTTCCTCAGCACTGGTGAACACTCCTCCAGATGGATCGAAAAGACTGGAACCGACCTCCGCATGAATCAGATACATGATTTATGTCAAGTAAGGCAACAGCGGCACTTCTCCGCTCCATGGAATATTACCCCATTCCAAACTACCATTCCTCCATTTCCCCCCAAACTACTTCTTAAATCACAACCAAAACTTCGCCTTGAAGCCAAACATGAGGCCTTAAGCTGTTTGATAACTTAGTCACACAGCACACACTCTCGCAAATTATTTTTCGTTGATGGTTTTTGTTCACCAATCCACTGGTGCAGCTGGTAGTGCTGCTTTTTGTCGTACGAGTGATAGCTTTTCTTAAAGAAATTGGAGCACGCATCAATAATTGGGCCTCTACCCTTCAGACAGAACTGTTTGCCATACTCCTTGCACTGAAATGCATCTATGTATCAAAGATTGACAGTTTAATTGTAACTGATTCTCTGTCATCCATAAATGCTCTCAACTCATTAAGCATAAATTGTTGCATGCTTGTGTCAGAAGCCAGACACAGGTATGGTAGGATTGTGGACAGTGGAGTCAGAGTGCACATGCTGTGGATTCCATCTCACATTGGTCTTCAGATGCATGATAGAACTGATAAATTGGCTAAGCTGTATGCTTTCAAAGAGGGAGTAGATTACAATCTTGACTTGTCAGGTAGTAGTTTGAGAACAATAATACGAAAAGAACTTCAGCTGAATTTTATGGACTTAAGGCTCAGGGAGATTGACACCAGTGAGTCTATCTATCATCACTCTATCATGCAGGAGGAGCCACATGTCTATGGTGCATCCAACAAAATAAGCAGACTCTTGGATGTCACTACCGACCGGCTCCGGCTGTCACTACTGCCCGGCTCCGGCTGTCACTACTGCCCGGCTCCGGCTGTCACTACTGCCCGGCTCCGGCTGGGTTACAAGTATCTTTGGCAGGTTAAATCACCACCACCAGATGTAGACCAAACGAAATGTAAACTTTGCCAGATGGATTATTGTCACACCTTGCGTCATTATGTACTGAAGTGTGATAAAATTAATGAATTTAGAAACAACTCACTCAGAAGTGTTCAAGAAATGGCTAAGTATTTTATCCACAGTGGTATATTGCAGACCATTATGGAGAAATACCCTGACTTTGCTAGCTATAAATAATGCATTACCACATGTGTGCATGTGTGTGTGTGTGTGTGTGTGTGTGGGTGTGTGTGTGTGTGTGTGTGTGGGTGTGTGTGTGTGTGTGTGTGTGTGTGTGTGTGTGTGTGTGTGTGTGTGTGTTTGTGTGTATGTGTGTGAGTGTGTGTGTGTGAGTGTGGTGTGTGTGTGTGTGTGTGTGTGTGTGTGTGTGTGTGTGTGTGTGTGTGTGTGTGTGTGTGTGTGTGTGTGTGTTTGTGTGTATGTGTGTGAGTGTGTGAGTGTGTGTGTGTGTGTGTGTGTGTGTGTGTGTGTGTGTGTGTGTGTGTGTGTGTGTTTGAGTATGAGTGTTGTGGTGTGTATGAGTGTGTGTGTGTGTGTATGAGTGTGTGTGTGTGTGTATGAGTGTGTGTGCGTGTGTGTGTATGAGTTTGTGTGTGTGTGTGTGTGTGTGTGTGTGTGTGTGTGTGTGTGTGTGTGTGTGTGTGTGTGTGTGTGTGTGTGTGTGTATGTGTGTGAGTGTGTGAGTGTGTGTGTGTGTGTGTGTGTGTGTGTGTGTGTGTGTGTGTGTGTGTGTGTTTGAGTATGAGTGTGTGTGTGTGTATGAGTGTGTGTGTGTGTGTATGAGTGTGTGTGTGTGTATGAGTGTGTGCGCGTGTGTGTGTATGAGTTTGTGTGTGTGTGTGTGTGTGTGTGTGTGTGTGTGTGTGTGTGTGTGTGTGTGTGTGTGTGTGTGTGTGTGTGTGTTTATGTGTGTGTGTGTGTATGAATTTGTATGTGTGTGTGTGTGTGTCTGTGTGAGAGAGAGACTCAGCAATCAACATTTGCACCAATAACTCACTACAGTTGTGACCGGGTGTGGAAGTGTGAATTGCTCATTACTCTAAAATTTGTTCATGATTGCAGCCATGTATAAACGTAAGTAACCATTCTTACAGTATTCATTACCTTTGTAACTTGTGAGTTCATTACCTTTGTAACTTGTGAGTTCATTACCTTGTACCTAGCTCAGCCATCAAAACTTTGGAGCCCGGTCCCTGGACCCATTGTGTACCTCTGTAATCTGTAAATACCTTTGTAACTTGTCATGATTGTGACTTGACCTACCTGGAGTTCATTACCTTTGTAAATTGTGAGTTCATTACCTTTGTAAATTGTGAATTCATTACCTCTGTAACTTGCTCAGCTATCAAAACTTTGAGGCCCAGTCCCTGGACCCATTATGTACCTCTGTAATCTTTTGACTACCGCCCACAGGATGGGAATGGGGTGCATAATAAACATATTAAACTAACTGTGTCTTGTTCATGCACTACCAACTCTTAGGTAAATACTCATTAAGGTTATGATGAGGTCAGTGTATGACCATTAATTAGGATAATTAATGTATGTTATTTAGAACGGGGACTGTACATACGGGGGGGGGGGGTTTAGAAGTGTCAGCTGTGTCTGCACTGGCAATAATGATTATTGTAAAAGGTGGGTTTGTAGGTTATGTATATAGTTGTGGGTTATGTATATTGTTGTAGGTTATGTATATGGTTGTAGGTTATGTATATGGTTGTGGGTTATGTATATGGTTGTGGGTTATGTATATGGTTGTGGGTTATGTATAAGGTTGTGGGTTATGTATATGGTTGTGGGTTATGTATATGGTTGTAGGTTATGTATATGGTTGTGGGTTATGTATATGGTTGTGGGTTATGTATATGGTTGTGGGTTATGTATATGGTTGTGGGTTATGTATATGGTTGTAGGTTATGTATATGGTTGTGGGTTATGTATATGGTTGTGGGTTATGTATATGGTTGTGGGTTATGTATATGGTTGTGGGTTATGTATGTGGTTGTAGGTTATGTATACGGTTGTGGGTTATGTATATGGTTGTAGATTATGTATATGGTTGTGGGTTATGTATATTGTTGTAGGTTATGTATATGGTTGTGGGTTATGTATATGGTTGTAGGTTATGTATATGGTTGTGGGTTATATATATGGTTGTGGGTTATGTATATGGTTGTAGGTTATGTATATGGTTGTAGGTTATGTATATGGTTGTAGGTTATGTATATGGTTGTAGGTTATGTATATGGTTGTTGGTTATATATATGGTTGTGGGTTTGTATATGGTTGTGGTTATGATTGGTTGGGGTTTGTATTGGTTGTGGGTTATGTATATGGTTGGGTTTGTATAGGGTTGTGGGTTTTTTTTGGTTTGGGTTTGTATTGGTTTGGGTTTTGTATATGGTTGGGTTTAAAGTATATGGGTTTGGGTTATGTATATGGTTGTGGGTTAGTTTTATGGTTGTAGGTTATGTATATGGTTGTGGGTTATGTTAGGTTGTGGTTTGTATAGGGGTTTTAGGTTATTTTTAAGGGTTGTGGGTTATATTATGGTTGTGGGTTATATATATGGTTGTAGGTTATGTTTTGGTTGTGGGTTATGTATAGGGTTGTGGGTTATGATATGGTTGTAGGTTATGTATTGGTTGTGGGTTATATATATGGTTGGGGGTTTGTATAGGGTTGAAGTTGTTATGGTTGGGGTTATGTATTGGTTGTGGTTATGTATATGGTTGTGGGTTATTTAGGGTTGTGGGTTATTTTAAAAGGTTGTAGGTTATGTTATGGTTGTGGGTTATGTTAGGTTGTAGGTTATGAAAGGGGTTGTGGGTTATGTTATGGTTGGGGTTTTATGTATATGGTGTGGTTATGATAGGGTTGTGGTTATGTTATGGTTGTGGTTTTGTTTGGTTGTGATTTGTATTGGTTGTGGGTTTGTATTGGTTGTAGGTTATGTATAGGGTTGTAGTTATGTATATGGTTGGGGTTTAGTTTTTGGTTGTAGGTTATGTATAGGTTGAGTTTGTATAGGGTTGTGGGTTATGTTTGGTTGTGGTTATGTATATGGTTGTAGGTTTGTATAGGGTTGGGGTTAGTATATGGTTGTGGGGTTTGTATAGGGTTTGTAGGTTAGTTATGGTTGTGGGTTTGTATTGGTTGTGGTTATGTAATGGTTTTGGTTTTGTATAGGTTGTGGGTTATGTATATGGTTGTAGGTTATGTTTTGGGTTGGGTTTGTTTTGGGTTTGGGTTATTATTAGTTGTAGGTTTGTATTGGTTGTAGGTTTGAAAAGGGTTTTTGGGGGTTATTATAGGGTTGTAGGTTATGTTTTTGGGTTGTAGGTTATGTTTTGGGTTTGTGGGTTTGTATATTTTTGTGGTTATGTATAGGTTGTGGGTTAGTATAGGTTGTGGGTTAGTATAGGGTTTGTAGGTTATGATATGGTGTAGGTTTGTTTGGTTGTGGGTTATGTATATATTTGTAGGTTTGATAGGGTTGTGGTTTTTGTATAGGTTGGGGGTTATGTTAGGGTTGTAGGTTGGTTTTGGGTTTGTGGGTTATGTAATGGTTGTGGGTTATGTTTGGTTGGGGGTTATGTATATGGTGGGGTTATGTATATGGTTGTGGTTATGTTATGGTTGTCTTTTTGATTTGATTTTTGGGTTATGTATATGGTTGTAGGTTATGTATATGGTGTGGGTTATGTATATGGTTGTGGGTTATGTATATGGTTGTGGGTTATGTTTTTGGTTGTAGGTTATGTATTGGTTGTGGGTTTATGAAGGGGTTGGGGTTATGTATATGGTTGAGGTTATGTATATGGTTGTAGGTTAGTTTTGGTTGTGGGTTTGTTATGGTTGTAGGTTATGTATAGGGTTTGTGGTTAGTATATGTTTGGGGTATGTTATGGTTGTGGTTTGTTATGGTTGTAGGTTTGTATAGGGTTTGTGGGTTATGTATTGGTTGTGGTATGTATAGGGTTTGTGGTTATGTATATGGTTGTGGCTTATGTATATGGTTGAAAAGTTTGTTATGGTTGTGGGTTTTATGTTTGGTTGGGGTTAGTATATGGTTGAGGTTTGTAATGGTTGTAGGTTATGTTTGGGTTTGTGGGTTATGATATGGTTGAGGTTATGTTATGGTTGTGGGTTATGTATAGGGTTGGGGTTATGTATATGGTTGGGGTTATGTAATTGGTTGAGGGTTATGTATATGGTTGTGGTATGTTAGGGTTGTCTTTTTGTTAGGGTTGGGGTTTTGTATAGGGTTTTTGTGGTTATGAAATGGTTGGGGTTTGTATAGGTTGTGGGTTTTTTATATGGTTGTGGGTTATGTATATGGTTTGTGGTTATGTTAGGTTGTAGGTTATGTATATGGTTGTCTTTTATTTTGGGTTTTGTATGTTATGTATATGGTTGTAGGTTAGTTTTTGGTTTGGGTTATTATAGGGTTGTAGGTTAGTATATGGTTGGGGGTTATGTTTATGGTTGTGGGTTAGTATTGGTTGTGGGTTTGTATTGGTTGTGGTTATGTATATGGTTGTGGGTTTTTTTGTTAGGGTTTTGTAGGTTATGTTATGGTTGGGGTTATGTATATGGTTGGGGGTTTGTATAGGGTTTGTAGGTTTGTTATGGTTGTAGGTTATGCTATGGTTGTGGGTTTGTTTTGGGTTTGGGGTTTATGTTTTATGGTTGTGGGTTATGTATATGGTTGGGGGTTATGTATAGGGTTGGGGTTATGTATAGGTTGTTGGTTATGTATTGGCTGTGGGTTATGTTTTGGTTGTGGGTTATGTATATGGTTGTGGGTTTTGTATATGGTTGTGGGTTTGATATGGTTGGGGGTTTATGTTAGGGTTGGGGTTTATTTTTAAATGGTTGGGGGTTAGTATATGGTGTTGGTTATGTATTATGGCTTGGGTTTTGTTATGGTTGTGGGTTATGTTTTGGGTTTGGGGGTTTTATAGGGGTTTTTGGTTTTATGTATTGGCTGTGGGTTATGTATAGGTTGTGGGTTTGTATATGGTTGGGTTATGTTTTTGGTTGTAGGTTTGTTATGGTTGTGGGTTAGAAAGGGGTTGTGGGTTTGTATAGGTTTGGGTTAGTAATGGTTGGGGTTTGTTTTTGGGTGTGGGTTTGTATATGGTTGTGGGTTAGTATTGGTTGTGGGTTATGTATATGGTTGTGGGTTATGTATATGGTTGTGGGTTATGTATATGGTTGTGGTTATGTTTTGGGTTGTTTTGGGCCCACTATTTGGTGTTTTTTAAAATGTCCCGGGATTGTGTAAAAAGGGGTTTTTGAAATATCTAGTTCGGTTTTAATTTATACTCTTACATTTTGATTTGTTCTATGTTTTAAATAAAAATAAAAAAAAAAATATCTTTTTGACCCTTTGTTAAATGTTAGGTTCTAGTACATTGAATATTGGTTATTAATGTTTTTTAAATTTTATAAATAGATTTTTTTTTTTATATTTTATTTAGAAACAATACATACAAGAGATAGTTAAAGAAAAAAACAGGTTTTACCAGCTAATTCATTAAAAACCCACACAAACATGAACTTGAGATAACAAAATAACCCTCCTCCCCCCATCATGAAAACCCTACATTTTATAAAAAATAAACGAAAATTTCCCAAAAGATTGTTTTATGTTTAAACAAAACACCTTTAATATGTATTTTGTCACTTTTGTAAATTAAAAAGTAGGACAATTTATACGTTAAATAAAATTTAAAACGTACTGTATTGAAAAGAAGGTAAAACAATATGTTCAAACACAGATATTTAAATAAAAAAGGAAAAACACACTGCCCCTCTAAAGCACTAACAACATGATTAATTAAAATACATAGAACAATGTCCCACTGAAATTTCAAAACATATTTAAGTATACCCTCACAAACCTAATCACTATAGCCAAGTTTATACCCAAAATTTACCCCTTAAACCAGGAGGCGACCCCGTTTCCCCTGACAGCCCCTCAAAAATAACACATTGTACCCTCCCTACCCCGCCCCCCCCCCTAATTTCAAATTTTAAAAAACCTTAATGTAAGGTCTCTTTCCCCCAGAGAAAACCCCCCCCACTCCCCCCATAAAATTACGGGACAACGTTTTATAAAATGAACGCCAATACCTCCTCTTCACTCCTTTCCCCTTTTCCCCTCATTCCCCAATAATGTAAACAATTACCTAATGACCCCCGCCCTAAATAAACTTTCATCCATCCCCCACTCAAGACTCAATGCCCGCAGAAAAGAAAAAATATTTCCCCTTATCCTATGCAACACCCCGCTCAAACACCCCGCGCCCCCCCAAACCCCCCACAAAAATCACCCAAAGAATGCAGAACCCCCCCCAAAAAAACCCCCCCCCCCCCCCGTCTAGCTGTAAGACCCCTCCGATGGTAAAACCATGCAAAAAAAACCCATAATCACCCCACTCCACGGGTTGTAACCTTAACCTACCAAACTTCTCCTATAATACACAGTCTACATGGGAAAAAACCCCTCCCCCGGAGCCACAACCCTTTCCGCTGAAAATCCCACACGCCCATTTTTTTTACCTTACCCGATCCCCCCATCACCAGCCCTAAAATGTTTCACCTCCCTCAAAATCCGTCCCCGAAAAAATGCTTTTCAATTTTTTGTGTACCTTAACCCCCCCCCCCCTCACACCCTCCCTCATCACTCCTTTTAAAGAAGTACATTTGACCCTCCTTTAAGTTCATTAAACCAACCCCCCCGACGCACAGGAAAATTATACTCCCCTTTTTAAACCAATCAAACCTAAACCCCCAAAAAATTTAAAAAAACCCCCCTAAATATATTGCAAATTTCCGTCCCTTTAAAAGGGAAAATGGCAACCCACATGCCAAACCCTTTTATACAAAAAAAACGTTAATTACAATGGCACGCTGCACAAGGGTCAATGATAAGGCCGCAAGCTCCAATGACCCCGAATCCTTTTTACCAACCCGACCCAATATTAACCGTGAAAACCCCAAGTCATTGCATAGTTGACCACAAAATTTTTAAAACCACCCGCTTCTTTAGATGCCTACCCACTCGACCCCCTCCCCCCAAGTTCCTTTAACCCCCAACCATGGACTTTCCCAAATTTTTTCCCTCATACAGTTGCACATGAAACTGTGACCACTCCACTAAAGGGTTTTGGAATCCCCCCTCTAACCAAAAAAATGGGATCATCTCATACCCCTTGAGAAAGGCCAAACGCCCCCGTACCCCCCCCCCCCCTCCCCTAACGCCCATATGGCGTCCACCTTTATAAAAAGGGGTCCGTATGCATGCAAAAAAAAAGCTGTGACATAGGACACCCCTGTCTAAGACCCCTTTCCCCTTACAATCATCCCCCCTAATTTCATTAATCTTATCTACAATGCCCCTCTATATAACGCCTCTACCCCTCCACTTTTCTTTTCCCCCTAGCCCTGTTTCCTAAGGATAGCTCTCAACGCCCCTCGCTCCACCCTTCATAATTTTTCCCTTTCCAGTCTGTGCAACCCAAACCCCCCCCCCCCTTTCCCCCCTTTTTTCCCGAAATCCCCTTAAAAGACCATGTCCCACCCCCCTAGACCTACCCCGGGAACCCCAAATGGGGTTTTTGAAAAACCTCCCTACAACACATATCTATTTCCTAAAATTTTTTGCAAAATAACTTTTAACCGCGCATTAAAACGTATTGTTCTTAGTCCTTAGCGAAAAACGTTTCCTTACCTTCGGTACCAAAAAAACTACACTGTTGCCCGTCTTTCCCAAACCCTTTCCCCCCACCTTCTCAAATTTAGTAACCCCACCAAAAACCTTTTATTTAACTCCAAAGCTGTGATAAAACTCCGCCGGGAGCCATCGATTCCCCGGGCTTTGCCCCTTTTGCATGGACTCAAAGCTCTCCATTTTCCCCCTCAGTTATGTCCCCCAAAAATTCCCTTCACTGTGTCCTAACCCAGGCACACTTCCACACACCCCCTCTAAATCCCCTAATCTACCCCTTCTCCCCCCAATACTTTTGTCCACTTATCCCCAAACAAAAACCCCCTCCATCGTAGTGTGGATAACCTGACCCTCCTATACCCTCCCATCGCTCAGAACCCCCAAAAAAGGAATAGCTGTTTCCTGCTGACGTTTTTGTTGCGCAACACACACGGGACGGCTTCTCCCCTAACACCTCTCCACCCCGCCATTACTCTCACCCCTTGGAAACCCCTGCCTGAAATTTTCCCCAAACCCCTTTTAAATATCTAATGTTGTCATCGGGTAGACACCCCATATGCCCCTTTTACTAACAAACCCGTAAAAACCCTTCCCCCAAATAATTTTGCAACCCAAATTTTAAAGAATTAATCCTTTTCCCCCCCCCTCCCTAATAAGCCGAATCCCGGGCCTTAGCCACACCTCCCACCAGTCACCCCGTCCTCCCCACCTTGTACCTCCCCAGTTAATCTCTCCCCCAGCTCCCTAAAACCCCCCAACCCCCCCTCATCTTCCAAAAGACTGTATTTTTAAATTTTCCCAAAATCCCCCAGAGTACTAGCTAGAGAATCCCACTCTACTTCTGCGCAAAAGCCCTATGATCTGAAAAAACTGTTCAATAGTACGGAAGACTTTGACAAAACCTTTTGAGATTTACAACCGTCTAACCCGTGGTAACCCCGCCTCCGAAAGTATGCTCCACCCCCCAGCTAACCCACCCCACCCATCCCCCAACTGAACGTCCCCCAAAAAAATTGCGTATTTCTGTAACAATGCCCCGTCCTCGTGGTTCCAAATCGCTCTCCTGATACACAAATTTCCCGTCCCCACCCCGTGGCCACTTAGGTAAAAAGGAAAGCAAAAACTAGATAAACACACACAAAATCCCTTTTATTTTATACATTTTCAGCTGGTGCACCCTTACAAAGGTTACCCCCCTGCCCCCTCCCCCCCCCATCCACACGCAACACCCCCCCCCCCCCCCCTTACGTCTTTTAACACAAAAAGGGGCTCACCCCCTTTTCAATAAAACCCCAAACCCCTTTCAAAGTGCCCATGGCGAGTCAACACCCTTTTACCCTTCCCCTCTAGCCTCTCCTCCCTGAAATTATGCTCTTGAAAGATACGTCCACTTGATCGACGTAAGAGATTCAAAGCATTCCCTTCAAACCGTACACGTCCTTTTACATTACAGCATGCACTTTAAGGCCTTTCTAAAACTTCCAACCCCTTTTTCCTTAAAACCCTTCCCAGGGCCTTTGCCCCAGGGTAACATGTATTTTTCACCCCTCCCCCCCCCCTTTTTGATGCCCCTTTTCTGGCTGTCACGAGAATATACTTCCCTTTCCCCCCAACTCTGCGTGGGCATCAGGAAATCATCTGAGTCTGACGCAGCCCCCTCTTCCTCGTGACACCCTCTACTGCCATATGTCTTCCGAGATTCCCCACGTGAACATCAACCTCTACTGTGACTGTTTTCCAGAGCCGGTGACTCCTCTCTGTGCCGCAGTTGTCCTCCTTCCTTCCGTGCCTGTCCCCCCACATTCCTTTCAACTCGGCCCCTTTACGGACCAAGTTATCCTCGCCGAAAAAGGTAAGTTTTCAATACCCCGTGAGGTCCTCCTCAGCTCCGCACCTCTGCTGAAATTGCACTTCCTCCCCCGTCACCGGCAAAGTGGCCCTTTTTTGGCTCCACACAAATGTGCCCCGCCCTCATGCACCACAAGAGATCTTCTACAAATTTTACCCACAGCCCCATCTCCCCGTTTTCCTTTGGAATTTTCCCCCCCAAGACATCCACACCTGAACGGTACTCCCCCTGTTTGGCCGGCGCCTCCACTGCCTCCCACACGTCGCGCCATATGTATTAATACCCACACAAACTGCATGTTCGTCGCTGCCAGATCGCATTGAATTGGGGTCCAAATCCGGTTAGCGTTGACGGGGATCGGGTGCCTCAGTGTCATTTTGAGGGAGAAAATACCCCCCCGGGTCCCCTGTGCACCTGCCCCCACTTGCCTTTTGGGTTGCCAGTGCACGGTACCTAAGTGCAAACACCTTCGTAAGTCCCCTCGTCAGCCTCGAAGGGGACATTTCGCAATTCACTCACATTAGTGGCGGAGACGTCTATGAGTCGCACTTTTACAGCGGGTTTCATCAATTCCATGCTAAATTTGTCACTACGACTCGTACACGCCCCTCGAATTTATTGCGAATAGACGATAGGCCCATTCAGGGGGGCCCACCTAAAACCCCTCATCCTGCACCCCGTACTTTCCTGATGATTGTCGGAAATAACCCTGCGCCTAGAGGGGGAAATCGCCCCCCAAAAAGCACTCAACGCCGACGTGTTCACCTAAGTGGATACTCAGCGCATATTGTTGCTTGAGAGCTCTCCCGGGCAAAGAGCAGGGGGTGCCGAGAAAAAACCGCGTACCCTCCCAATAATGTATATGATAATTGTATGTTATGGGGTTTTTTTTGAACGTTTTGTTGTAAGCTTTTGCTTTATGTATTGAAATTTTTTGGAGTTTTAGACCCTTTTTTCTGAGAATTTTATGTTATCTTTTTTTGTCTTATTTGGAATTATGTTTTGAGTACTATTTTTAAATAAAATACATAAAAAAAAATCGTATGCTCAGAGCATAAAAATAGAATCAGTAAATATTGACATCCTTTATAAACCCGGGGCAGGTATGCTTCCCCCGGATAACCTGGGGGGTTTTT